>JAPJYX010000005.1:30450833-31150000 GCA_030503985.1 Himalopsyche tibetana
ATGTTTGATATATTATCTTTATTTAATTAATAAAAAAACTAATAAATGTCGTTGACTTGTATTAATATTTACTGACATGTGTGAGAAGCATAATATATATACATATTAGCAAATATTTGTACAACGGTATTAGCTGAAAGTTACCCATCACGTTTGTAATAAAAAAAAAACATTTTTCCATCACATCAGCTGGTTAACGATGACACGCAAATTGTGAAAAATAGAATAATATTGAAAAAATATTTACATACGATGTATTATTGATTCAGGCATTGTACCGAGGATTCAATAATAATGGAAATACACGTAAGTAACGACTATCAATTTTAGTTGGAGGCATACAAACCCTTCAGTATTAGATTAGAATAAAACATTTGTGATAGAAAATTTAAATTAACTTTGATTATTCCACGTATTGTGTAACTAACTGTGACACGTGTTTCGCCTCTTTCAGAGGCATCTTCAGACTTACTATCGCAAAGTTTGCTTAAGCTCTGAAAGAGGCGAAACACGTGTCACAGTTAGTTACACAATACGTGGAATAATCAAAGTTAATTTAAATTTTCTATTAAAATGAACTTCCACAAAGTTACCGCCGAAACCATCGAAAGTATTAAAACATTTGTGACTTGGTTTGTGTAAGTAACATTGAACAGTGAGCCTGTTTTTTTTTTAAATCGACCGAAAAGCACCCGCCACGCTGTTATTTTATAATGTGATTTTTACGTTAAAAGTATATATTTTTAAAAATTCAACAAAGAATATCGTGAATAGTGTTTAAAGTTCTATATTATATAAACCTAGTTACGTTTTTAGATCGAAGATTACAAGGTGACGGACTGACAATTTTAAAAACTGTTTTTTTTACGTACACTTTCAGGAAAAAATGCGATTGAATCACTCCATATTATTCGACATTCATTCATTTTTTAAAAAAATTGGTAGTGCCCATACCTTTGGATAGGTTTAAAAAATACATTTATCCATTTTACACACGGTAAAAAATAACAGAGTACATATTTAGTTACATACATTTTTTTTAAATTCAGTTGATGACTATTTCGGCGAATGCCTTCAACAGAAATACTACAGAATAGTTCTGATGAAGGCCCACGCCGAAATAGGCATCAACTGAATTTTAAAAAAAATGTAAAACTAAATACTTTCCCATTTTTTTACTGTATTACAATAGAGTTCTACCAAGTAAATGAAAATTCAATCAATCTAATTTTAAAGATAATCTAATTTCATACGGTAAAAATCTATGTTGGGACAAAATCAATTTAAAACAGTATTTGCTAAAATTCATACAAATACATTTCGACTGTGGAAAGGAAAAAGGACGTAACCCTCAGTTTTTCTAAAACAGCCTTTTTTCGATAATCACAATGTATACAACTTGACACGCGTTCTATCAAAAGGATGCAAGCTGCAAATGCCGAATTAGTATCTAAATTTAGCTTTTAAGTTTGAAAAAGATGACCTTGTAAAAAGTTAAAACCAAGAAAAAAGACTGAAATAAAGGTTTAACCTAGACAATTTCTTTAATTAATATTAGATTATGTCAATTAAACACCAGTTTAGAAGTCTCCGTGCACTTTAAGGTTGTGTATAATTCATAATTTGCATATGTCCCAAAATCATCAAAACACGTTTTTAGCGCCTCCTGTAAAATTTGATATGCGTGGGTTACGTCCTTTTTCCTTTCCAAAGTCGATTTGAAAGTTCGTAAGTATTTTCGTTGATTTACACATTATTTTTTTGACTAAGAAAATGCACTTGACTTCAATTATTCGGCTATTTTCTCTTCTTGTGTGAGACAAGCAACAGCAAAAATATTCATTTTACGAGGACTGATAGTTGTAGAAATTATAAAAAAAAATGTGTTCTTTAGTGTGGACGCACTTTAGTTTCGGTGTTGACACACCTATCGGTGAAATTTCCACTTTTGTTTAAATTGCCGAAAGATTATTTACGACAGAAACGTACATTTTTCATAACATACTTCTCTGTGTTACGAGAGGAAAAGCGAATTCTTCGATATTTTTGTTGACATTTATTTGTGACAAAGCGTTTACAAAAATATATATATTTATAAATTTGATATTGCTTTTTGTTTTATTGCCAAAAAAATAAAGATTTTGTAGAACAAATAATTATAAAAAAAATATGAATTAACCAATTTTATTTTGCGAATTGTTATAAGATTCGAACCAGTTTCGTTTATTCAGAGATCTTTTCTAAGAATTTTAAACATACTGGTAGAGTTATCAGTTTTCAACGAAAAATACAAGACTTCAGTCCTGATCCTAAAACAAGAAATGTTAAATATCGTCAGCCTTAAGTGAAAAACTCGCAAAACTAAATTGAGATTTTATAAATTAATTACAAGAACTCTTTTTTTATTTTTGCGTTATAATTGGAAGGTTTAAATATTCGATTAGGTACTTTTAAAAAAAAAAATAATTGTATAAAATTATTGAAATTTTAAAGACTTACCTCGATCGAATTACGTTTATGACAGATTTTAGAATGAACCATATATGACTTATGGCGTTTGTAAATAATGTGTTTATGGAGGATGTCACAGAGAAGAGCCTAATAAATGATCAACGGTATTTGTTTGAGTGTCGACATATTTCAAGTGGACGTGAGCAAGTTCAGAGGAGTATTATTTTGTATGTATTTAATTGGATTTCATAAAAACTTACATGGTTGAATTTTTTGCTAATTCCCAAAGTTTCCTATTTTGACTGTGTTTCGCATTGCAAAAGCAATAATTTGTAATTTTTATAATGAACATAGTTAAATAAATTACTTAGAATATTGGTTTTGCTGTTTGCTTTCTATTTACTTATGATTCAGTTATATTATGAATTCATAGAAATAACATACACATACATAGCACTGTTACGTCGCCCGCTGTGGTCTAGTTGGTTAGAGCTTGCTCTACCGACCAGGCGGGTCTGGGTTCGATTCCTGGTAAAGTCAATGTCAAATTTAAATTAGAGACCTAAAACGTGTGTGTTTGTGATGTCAATTTACCTCGAGTTAATCTCGAGTGACTGACAATAAATTCTCATAAAGTTTTTCTCGTATGATCTTTGAACATTAAAATATTTAGCATTAGCTGTAATGCCAAATATATATTTTTTAAAACAAATTTTAATCAATGACAGCATTGGATAATCCATGGAAATAATAGCCAAAGAAAAAAAAACACATGAAATAATAAATACATTATATAGATAATTGAATACACTTTTATTACGACTTACCTGAACAATTTCCCTTCCTTAAAACCTTAGCGATCCCTTTACAGCTGCATGTAATTTATCAAAAAATGGAGAACATTGAGTAACACATACAATTAAAATAATCACAATATTCAAAAAGTATACAATGGTCTTATCAAGTAAAAACATGTTTCAAACTTTTGTGAATTGCTGTCGCTAACAGCTATGATTTGAAATTAGTTAAATGTTTATCAAATAATTAGCTAATGAGTTACTTCAGATAAATTATCTCAAACGAGACGAACCAGTATTATTTTTTTGATACAAAAACAAGAATAATATTTTATTAAGAAGGTACAAGAAAAACAAATTTTATGTGATATTTTTTTATACACAGTATAATCATAAAATTACATTTATATCCCTATTAATTATTCCTAAAATAACTAAAAGTTTGTTGAGAAAGAAGAAAGCCAAAAATATGTAGTACCTTTTTTTAACTGAACAAATATCACTAAAGGAACATAAAACAGAGTGTCAAATACGGTTTAAAATATACTTGATTTTTCACTCGTTAGGTGAGAATGTTTAAAATGGTATAAATTGAATATATCTGATGTATTTCACGAGAAAAGTGTACTAAATTGATATTTTACTGCAAAACTTTCAATTCTGCAGGCTTGATTTAAGAAATTCACCAATCGATGACCATTGCTATCAACAAGGGATAGCGGACAAATACAACAATGGTATTTCATAGTGAATATCATAATTTAAATTATAATCCACATAATAAAATAAATTATAAAATTTAGGATTTACAAATAAAGGTACTGGATGGAATGTGTCAACATCAAATTTGAATTATTGAACTTTTGTGCATTTCTATACGTTTTGTTACCTTTTGGCTTCTTCGAGTATTTAAGTGCACAGACACGTCGTAACCTTTCAAATTACTTTTAAAAAAAGATCTGATTCTATTGATGACATGCTATTTCAGCGGTCAGCAAAGTGTGGTCTGAAAGAAAATTTTGGTGGTCCGCAGAGAAATCTGACATTATTTTATGAACTTGTTTCATTTTTAGACGCATTTGATCAATTTTATTTGAATATGTAATACATAACACAAACGTCCAGTTAGTGATCTGCTGGATTAAAATTGTGAATTTAGTGATCCGTAAGCCCAAAAAGTTTGCTCACCCCTGTGCTATTTCAAAGACTTTTTATGCGTTAATTGTTTATGCGATTCCTTTTTCAATTCATGATTTAACATCTTTAATTAATATTAAACTAATATCGAAAATAACCCGCAAACTAAATGATAATATTTTTATGTTATTATTCTTACAAAATAAATAAAAATTATAACTGATCGTGGATTTGATAATAGATGCAGCTTTTGCAAATACCAATGTGTGACTGAAAGCAATGGAAAAAAATACTGCCTTGTGATTAACTCTTTGATGAGTACTGCCGCGTATGTGCGTGCAAATGTTGTGTAATCTAATATCAATTGCCATTCTCATGTGGTGTGTTAAATTATCCATATTTCTTTTCATGTGGATAAGAAAACATATAAATCTATGATTTCTGATACTCACATTATTTTTAATAGCTTAAATACCAGAATTATGGTTTTGGCAATTCTGATATTGCAATATCTACTGCCAATATAACAACAATACAGCCGTTTACAGACTTTTTACAGACTATTGATTCATATTGAACTATATCCAAACGGTTCGGTGATTCTTCTGAATACGAATTTTCCAAACCAGAATACTCCCTACACCGAATCTTCCGAACACAGAACCTTCTAGACATAAAATACCACATACATAAAATATTTTGTACATTGAATTTTTTCAAATATGAAAATCATTGTTCTATTACGATGTAAAATGTCTAATGAAAATTTTCCCAAATAATTTTCAGAATGGAAACCAATTGTTGTAATTAAAATTTGACAAATATATTTCAAATTTGTTTAAAGACATTTTTTTACAGTTGTCAAATGAATGTATAATAAGCATATGTATATATTTAATATTTAAATGTACAGAATATTCTGTGTCCAGACTATTCTATGTACGGAAGGTAGAAGGTTCAGAAGAATCGGTGTGTAAAGAATTCGTGTTCAGAGTATCGGGAGAATCCATTCACCATCCTAAAACACATCTTTCTTAACTCTCATGAATAAAAGACAATGTATATTTTTTACGTTATTCTGTAATGATTTGGTAAAAAAGTAAATACCGGGGTCACTATGTCTCCCGTCGCTTCTCAATCTTATTTTAGACATTTCGGTACTTAAAGGGTTAATAATATTTTCATACTTCAGAAACTATTTTAATATTCGAATACATTTGAACTGTTGATAATGACGAATAGTTGGGATTCTTAGATGTACCCTTTAAAAGTTTTATTTTAACATTGCCAATTGTGCATATTATTATATATGATGGCAAAATTAACATTTGTGATAAAAATATATATCATAAAGTATATCAACTTCTTGCCGTCTTTTGGCATACTACCGTGGAGAGTTCTTGCAAGTTTAACAACACAGGAAGGCACCTGCTCAGTGTAGTCATGTTGCCATTTGTGGCAGCTTGACTCATCTGCACACCGTACATCATTGCCTGTATGCCAAATTCATTGAAACTTTTTCCTTCTATATAATCTGGTGTATCTTTTTGAATTTAGTTTCATTGGTTCAATTTCATACACTATTCTTCCAATTTTGTATATATAAATTTCTGTCTACGATATTGCGTGAAACTTGCAATTAATATATAATACAAATGCAAAAAAATCCAAATTATCATAAAATAATACTCAACCATTATTTTATGTATATCGACTGTGGAAAGGAAAAAGGACTTAACCCACAGTTTCTTCAAAACAGGTTTTTTTCGATAATCACAATGTATCAAACATGATACACGTTCTATCAAAAGGATGCAAGCTGCAAATGACGAATTAGTATCTAAATTTAGCTTTTAAGTTTGAAAAAATGACCTTGTAAAAAATTAAAACCAAGAAAAAAGACTGAAATAAAGATTTTTCCTAGACAATTTCTTTAATAAATATTAGATTATGTCGATTAAACACCAGTTTAGAAGTCTCCGCGCACTTCAGGGTTGTGTATAATTCATAATTTGCATATGTCACAAAATCATCAAAACACGTTTTTAGCGCCTCCTGTAAAATTTGATATATGTGGGTTAAGTCCTTTTTCCTTTCCACAGTCGATATATATGACTCAATTAAAAACAGCCATTAAAAATGAATTATGATTCGGATAGATCTCTTACAATTGCAAGGGCTTGGGGAACAAAAGTGGCAGTTTTCATAATTCTAAAATTTTGGAAAAAAAAGTGAAAAAGTAATGTTAAATATTCTTGTAACTATTATCTTACTATTTTAATAAAATTTACATTGTTTTGTGAAATTCGTTTAAGAACTGCTGTATTTGATATACAGGACTATGTAAACAGCCACTTTTGTAAAAATATACATGTAAGAACGTATTTTTTTTTTTAATTAATTTACTGCTACATACATGCGGAATTATCAGCTTTACCCGATGACATATCTTACTCATTTTTGACAAAACATGGAGACTGCCATTTTTTATTACAGAGCTCGCAATTATAAGTGTAGATTTTTAATTCATTTAAAATTTATAGTGATCATTAAAATTACGAATCAATGAAAAGGTTTACAGTAGAAATTCCAAAATGAGGTTAGGCTAGATGAGTAATAATTATTTTACTTCATTAGATATTTGTAAATTGAACGATTGAGATTCTAGTTTGATATCGCAGTTGTATTACCCTTTGATGAGTATTGACACATTGATGAGATGTGCATCCAAATGTTGTGTGGTCTTATATTATTTCCCATTCTCATTTTTTTTGTATTGAATTTTCATAATTTTTTCAGATATGGATAGAAACATATTTATGCATGATTTCTGACACACATTGTTTTTATATAAAAAAAAATATTTTTTTTAAAAGGACAAATCGGTAGCCATAAAATATTAAGCGAAAAAAATTATTTTAGGTTGATTCTCTTACTGGAATAGACGTCAGTAGAGGGCCACAAACACAGAGATGAGAGCAAAAAATGATTTAGGCCCAAATTCGAAGTAATAGCTTCTAGAAAATGATTTAAAAGTAATAATTAATTAGTTTACCTTACACATTAAACTATGCGATTTATAATTGAAAAATATATATTTACTTCTTCAAATAAAAATAAAAATTCTTCCCTGATTGATTCATATTAAAAAATAAACAATTATATTTATTTGAGTGTGTAGTACAAATAATCAAAATATAATAAAAAACCAAATTTGGTAAAAATTAACTCACTCCTCAAAGGGTTAATTAATCAACATCAGATATAATTTAATATATACATATATATATATATCCATTTACAATTAATAATGTAAGAATTAATTGAAAACAATATAAATAACCCTGTTCAATAAATCGATAATATGCTCATGGGGTGAATGTTAAACCGATTATATTTTTCATTTTTTTAATAAATTTGAATGGTTCAGTTTATATTTTTTACATTGTTCTTCCATTAGGATTATTTTCTCATAAATTAAAATATACAAAATTTGATTGATTGTCAGTCAATCTTGAGCCAAATTTCAAATGAGAAATATGTAATAAATTGATCATAAAAGTGAATTATAAATAAAAAAAAGCTGCCTAAAACAACAGTATTTTAGCAAGTAAATCCTTGCCTTCCCTCCATTGTCGACTCTTTTTGATTAAGGTGCATAATATGTGTATTTACCAAGTAATAAGCTCCCATATTTTTCGGGGACATTGTTTACATTTATACAAAAAAATATATAAGATTAATATTTACCTCCCCGTCCATATCGTAATAAGTGAGAGCTTTTCTAGTCAGGATGAACCATCGCAGCTTGTAATTGACAGGCGTGAATCGCTTCTTATTCTGCGAACGTTTAGTCATCATCCCTTGTCGTAAGATTTCCTCCCCCTTCTCATCTTTGCCGGCGCCGACCATCGTGAAGATTCCATTAGCCTGAAATCAAACGGCACTCAAATAAATACAAACGATATCACAAATATTCCGGGACGTCAATGTCAACAAATAAATTTCTTCTGAGATATTTCCGATCTCGAATAAGCCATCAAAAATTCGTACACAGACAACTGACTCAGACATTATTTGAATTATAACAACTAATTCAAAACATAATAAATGTTAAGTGCTTACCATTAAAGCGGTGTTTTATTAAAATTCCATAGTGTCCGATACACCTACACAAATCACTCTCGAACAAATATTGAAAATCTTTCCTTTCTCAATCGAAATGCCAGACCGGGCGGAAGTAGACGGCACCACATCAAATTTTGACATAGAAACAAACACAAACTGCCCGCAGCATCCATAGATAAAAGAGGAGAATGCAATGAGTCAAGAGACAAAGGCTGTTAATTCCACTGAAACAGGTGCTTCGGACAGGTAAACTAAAAAAAATGGTGAATAGATATGTTTTGTTAAAATTGTATGTAAAATTCTTGGTAAATATTAATGTTTTCTTCCCATATTATAACATTTACGAAATTCAGTTTTTTAATATGAATTTTGTATATATATTGCAATTTACGGCTTAGCCATAAAAAATCACTTCTCAAAAGTATAAAAATTAAAAAAATCAAATCAATATATCTACGAGCAATTTTAATATGCATTACTTCATATAATTTATTGGCAAGACAAATCAAATTCCGCTTGTTTGTGCATTTGCTATTATACGGTAGGTGGCAGTAACAAATGTTACGAGTGCAACCTTTTTCAAAATCTGGTAACATTATAACAATTTCTTCTCACAGCATAAACCATAGAGTAATTAAAATACATGCCTAAACAATCTCATATTTGACGTATGACGTTTACTTCTAGCTCCTGCTAAGGAATTATTATTTTCACAAATCCACATTTCTTTATTTGTTTGATCGAGACAGTAAAATGTCTTCATCAGAAGCTACACAAGTCAGTTCATTACCATTGCCACCTATGCTGTATATAAACGTATACACAGACGAAAATGTGAGAAGAAATAAAGTACCTTTGCCTCCTCGACCAATACATGATACATATTCTATGTTTGGAAATACTTTTAATGCTGACGATACTATCATTAGATCACTGGAAAGCCAGGTGCGTCCTATGAATATTCTTGGTTTTTTTTGTTCCCTATAAAGAAAATCTCAATGTTTTATGTTTATTTATAAATTGCTTCCTGATTTGTTACCACAATAACAATCCATTTCCAATGTTGGCTTGTTTATTTTACAGGGATTCCGCCGGCTTTACCCAATCCATTTTGAAAGGCGGCGAGAATTGAAAAAACTTAATCATTCATTATTAGCAAATTTCCTTGATCTCCTTGACCTTCTGGTTCATTGTCCGGATTCTCCGAGGCGTGCAGAGAAAGTTGAAGACTTGAGTCTCTTATTTATTCATATTCATCATCTACTCAATGAGTTCCGTCCTCACCAGGCTCGTGAAACTTTAAGAGTTATGATGGAGCTTCAAAAACGACAACGAGTGGAAACAGCTATGAGGTAATTCTTATTGATGCATAACTTATTGCCGAAATTTCCTTCAAATTGTATTGTAGTTTTTTTTTTCTACTCAACTTATTATGATAGATAAGTCGTTTGCATGATTTCATAAGTAAAGATGGAAATAAATCTTTTTTATTTGTAAACCTTACTGCATTATATCTGATGATGCTTCTTAAGTAGGCGAAACATGTGTCCCAATTTGTAGCACAGCAAATCCATCTAAAATATTACAGTTAATATTTGTGTATGATTTTTAACTTAATGATGGTAATCACCTGACGCTTCGAAAATCTATCAATGATTTTTTCTTCATGGGAATGGATTGCTTGCAATATCTACATTCCCTTCCATTCAACTGATCCTAAAAAGATGGCCTAGCGAGAGATTAGTTAACTACTGGCCTGTCCAAATCACATCCTTCTATCCTCATTCTCCTCTGAAAAAAGATGTTGCACAACTGAATATATATCAATTATCTTCGAATGACTTTTATCGAGATACTTCATATTGAGAATGAACATGTTTGAAGAAAATATATATCATTATGTTATGTAGCTCAATCTGGTTGACTAATTTGTTTGTGATTTTGGTAATCAAGTTATTAAATTAATTTACTTGTTTTTTTCAGGTTTCAAAAACATTTAGATAAAGTTCAAGATATATTACAAAATGCTTTACAAAGTTTACCTGATCAATGCGAATCAGATTCAAAAAATTTTCTGCCCACTGAAGTGTATGAACATATGGACACGAGTCAGAAAGAATCATCATGCTCTGATCCTCTGTATGAACTAGATAAAATGATGTGCGGAATTGTGGATAAGATGTAAAAAGATCTGTTTACTCGATCAGTGACATACCTGGGAACTTTTGTGTATGAGAATCTTCAGTAATATGAAATAATAAACCCATCGTTGTTGGACATTCGTATGCTCAGACTTTTGAGCAGCGCAGGCAATGGCCAAAGAAACGCATTAAAGAGCAACATTTCATATAATATAAGAATTTTAACTCATCTTATATTATTTATCAATGTTTGAAAAACTACAGAAGAATAATTGATTGAAATTTACCCAAAGGTAACCCTATATTATAAGTTTTACATAAAATTGAAATGAAACAAAAATGATGAATGCTGGGAATGTTTCAAAACAATTGATCAAAATAATGTTATATATAAGAATGATCGATCAAGGTTCTACTGTGTTGTTATTTAAATATAATAAAACTTATATCAAGTAACTTTTGATAACGTATTTGAGAAGATATTAATCAAAATATGACAAGAATGTGTTTCAAATGGTTGCCGCGTTTGACTAGAACGTCCATTGTGTCGCCACATTATGGTGAACTTCAATTAATTTGTAGATTAGTAATATAGTTACAGATGAGTAGGTTGCCTCTATTTAAATGGTAGCTGGAAAGATGTGCATTACCAGAATATCCCTTAACATAACGTGACTGAACTCACTGCCAAAGCAGTTTATATTTTCTTTCATCTCAACAACGATGGTTTTATAGTTTATCTGGGGACAGACTTTTGGAGTCACACGGTTAAAGTGGCAATTAAATTCTGCTTGTAACTTGAATACAAATTTAACACGGGTTGAAAATGTCATCTAATTAAAAAATGAAAGGCGAAAATCATACTGCCCTAAAAATGAAACAAAATATGATGCACTGGTTGGCCTTATTTATTTAAATCAAGATTTTTTCCAAGGTGATATAATATACATGCAGTACATTATGCACCAGGGGTGATGAAAACGGGATCTTGATCATGATTTCAGTATATTTTATATAACACTCATGTGTACAACACTATTAGTACAGTGGAACCTCGATTCTACGTTTTTCAAGGGACCGTAATAAATGAACGAATAATGCGGGAAATCTTCAAATAACACCAAAAAATTGTTTAATTTTCAAAAAACTTAAAGTTGCCTATTTGCAGTTTGGCATTTTCTCAACTAGAGTTCTAGTTTTCTTCATTTAGGTATTTTAGTTTTGACTTTTGAGTTAGAAAAATTTACGCGACCAGATGCAATGTAAGACTAAATATTTATGAGCGAAAAAGATATTCTACACAAATGGTCAATCGGGATAGATAGTAACTGGGACAGGACGATAATATTCGAGGATGATCGAGGAAATAGGTACATGTGGGAAATGATTAACGAAGAATTACTAAACATTGTTATTATACGGGGTGGGGTAATGGTCGAGTAAAAAATAAACGATCCAATCAAAAAAATGAAGATAGTGAGAACGGAAAATCGGGGTTCCACTGAAAAAAACGCGAAACGAAATGCGAGGTAAGACTATTTATGAGAAATATTCAATGAAAACAGTCAATCGGGATAATATTTTTGACGGGACCAAAATATTAGAACGATAGATCGAGGAAAACGGTAAATCGGGGAACGATTAATGCGGGATTCTTTTACATTGTTCTTATGGGTGTTTGGCCGGGACTATGAAAAATAAACGAACCATCCGGGAAAAAAAACAATGCGAAAACGGTAGATCGGGGTTCCACTGTACATAATAACTATATTAGTTTTTTTTTTCTTTGTCAACAGAATTATGAAATAACTGGTATAATTGAACTTTTAAAATTTCAATTCCCATGTAGACATTTTTTTGCAAATTATTTTTTAACTAGGAATTAACTCATCTTAATAATTCACTGTAAATTACGTATGGTTTTGTATAATTGAGATTATTTGCTCAGGAATCTTATTAGTGAAATAAAAATAAAACTTGTTATATGTGCTTTATTAACTTTACCTTGTTGTTTTTTGATAATACAGAACTTCTGTTATACTTGCACATTACTGTTAACAAAATCGATTTTTAGTTTAATTTTGTTTGGCTTGGCAATTTCTTGTTTTTTTAAAAAAAATCAAAATTCAAATAGAAAAAGAAACTTATTTTAAAAACTAAAAGAAAATTGGTCCTTAAATGAAGATATGATATGTGAATCATATTCATAATAAGCAGAATAAAGTGACAAATTTATTTCCAATTGATTCAATCTAAAGATGAACGCAGTCAGAATTTTAAAATGTTCATTTCGTAAATAGTGATAACCAATGCTCCCTAAGGCAAGAGGTTAGCTGCGCGGGCCAATCAAATATTTATTGAATAGTTGTCTTGGAGTGCGCGCCAACCCGGAATAAGTGTGCGGGGGGGGGGGGATTTCAAACTGCTGCGCAGCAGCACGCACGAGCACAGCTTAGAGACAACGTTGGTGATAACTACTGATTTCGTATGCCAAGTCAAAAACAAATCTTTCAACAAGTCATATATAAAAGCCATGCATAAAAAGTACACCATTACAACTGAGCTATTTTTTTTATACAATATATTAGGCGATAGGGATACTGGAGGGCAACAAAATATTCCATTTTTAACTGCCTGTGCATTGTTAGCAAAACAAATCATTGCTTAAATTCATTGCATTTAAAAAAATATATTAACTGTCACATCAATTACTGTAAATATTTCTGTGTATGCAATAAAGTAATTTTTACAAATTAAAATTATTTTTTTTACCCAAATTGTTATAAATAAAATAAATAAGCACAACACCGTTGGAAATCTGTAAAAACAACACTAGAACATCACATTGGGTCATTACTTAAGTGTGCATCAGTGTATAGAGGTATGAGAAGTATAAAGACATCAGAATTTCTTAGCATCAATATTGACATTTTTTTAATCAGCAGTGAACGTGTTAACCTTATGACTGCCGTAGAACAAAGTACGTTTGTACCTAGCACGCCGGCTATAATTTGCAATTCTTAATTTAATTAGTCATTGACGAGGTAACTCTTCTCTGGCGTGTTGAGCACGAAAAATTTGATGAGATATCTCGTCTGTGGCAGCAATCCAGTTAATTGTCAATTCTTGGTGGAAAAGCATTATATTATATTAAAGACCAAGTTCAAAAAGGGTAATTTTAAATGAAAAATAAATGGTTTTTATATTGAAATTTTTTTATTAACTGTCAATGGGAATACATAAACATTATAACTATTTAGATAGAGAATGGAGTATAAAGTATTGTCGGGATGGTGAAAAGGATTGCTAGTCGACAAGGACATAATATTAAATACACAATGACTGCTACTTTCTGTAGACCCGCAACTAGCTGAAACTTTTTAATACTTTTTATAAATACACAATTTATACATCTTCTTGTGTAGATTGCCCAAAACCGAATACATCTGAAATTATGATTATAAAAAAAGTAAACTCCATTAGAAAATCAAGGTAAAGGAAAGAACTGAAATGAAAAATAATGAAATAAATGCTCACTGTAAAAAAATACACATAATTCCACGTTGGCTCCCAATCAATTAAATGTATATTTGTTGTAACATTTTCCATCAAATATACAATTATAATAGAGGGGGTTGTGTCCTTTAACCGTATAATTAGACTCGTCAGGTTAACCGCAAACTCCTAAACACAGATTTACAAACTACAGTTGATTCCGCTTAATTGGGATAAATCTCACAGTAATTTAGTTCAGTTATCTGAGACACGGGGCGATAAAATTGGGACTCTTCAAAACCAGTATGCAGTGTTTTAAAGAGTTCACTTGCGACCTTCGAGAGTAACTAGTATATATTACGTATGGATGCATGAATAGTACGGTCGATGGTAGCATGACGATACTGATGAGTATACCTATGTGATTAAATTATAGCCAGGTTACAGCATTATTCTATGCAAGAATGCAATGACGGGAACCCAAAAACTGCACTGAAGACCTGTGCTGATTTTGTTAAATTGCAATCTTACAAAAACAAGACGAGAAACTAAATTCGAATGAAACACTGAAGAAATAAACTATTTTGCTAGTTGAAGAATTTATATTGTGTATAGGTATTATTGATTCATATATTTTACATATTCTTATGTACACTTACTAAATCCACTAAAAAAAATCATAAACATGGCTTTTATAACCGGCCGCCGCTCGTATGGGAATAAATGTTTCGATCCAATTAGGCCCGATTAAGCGGAATTGACCGTTTTGATGATGAAATATGCGATTGTTATGCAACATAAAAAGCACAGCTAGACAAAGAGAATAGAGGTTGTTTTAATACAAATTTTCTCTTAAAAAATGTTAGCATTCAAATTAAAGAAAAATTGTGCCGTTCATTGTCCGTTGTGAACATTTGGTAATAATTTAAAATATAAAAATCTATCGATATAAGGAAACATAATACGATTTTACTCCTACTGATTCACTATAAAAAAAAACCATTATTTTAAATAATAATTTGTATAACATTTACTAGGTGTCGCCATCCAAGAAAAAGGTCCAAAAAAGTCATGCTGAAATAGTGTACATATCATAATAAAATAACAACAGACGCTCGGCTTATCACACTGACAGTCTGCATCTGTAAAAATAAAGGAAATTCATTTACCGCCGGATATCATATGCGATAGTGACCTAAAATGAAAAAAAACCGTTCAAATAAAAATATGCCATACAGATAAAATATAGAATGTCAAGGGGCAGTAACCTTTTTGGCTTAGAAGATTTAGGAAAATATTTATAAATGATTATTTCAGTCTGATATTAATTTTTAAAATTGGCAAAAACCTAGATTAAATATTTTCTTATCGATTAACTATAAAAAAATATGAAAACAGCTTATGATTACAATATGTCTATGTGAAAAATTTCCGATGTATTTTTTAAATATATAAAAAACAGTAAATCAAATAAATGCAAATATAGACCAATTATTTTGTTTTTTGAATATAATGCCTTTCCACTAAGTTTCGACAGTGAACACCCTAAAAACTATTTTGATAAGAAAATCTTACAAATCAAACATTTAATTATAGTCTTATTTATTCTGAAAGATTTTTATAAATTGGAACTATGTTTATCTGTCAAGTAGACATACTTATCGACTAGGTATATATTTATATTTTTTTGTCTCATAAGAATATTTATCAGCGCTTTGCAATCAAGTAAAAGTAACTCCCAAATCTGCTCCCTTGACGCCCTACAAGCAAAAATCAGTCTCCCTGCGGAAATACTGTCACCTGAGCTTAATCCGAACACCTGAAACAAACAAATGAAATAAGGAAAAGGTGACTTGGGAAAAATGCAGGGTACGTTGGATTATTTTAAGGAGGAGAAAATAAAGGATGGACGCAGCGTGACATTTGTGGGTATTTAACTCGACATTTTTTTATACCTAACAAAAGATGAGTACAGATTAGATCTATCATAATAATCTAACACACTTTCACACAATTTCAAATTAGACAGACAAAGAGCTGTATTGACGAAAAGAGCACGTTGTTCTTCACAGTCCAAAACAATATATGTTATCGAACCGATTCTCCGATGATATCATCACGCAGAGTTGTAACAGGAAGATCAATTATTGTGATATGGTACCAGTTTGCACTGTTGTATTTAATATTGATTTCTCTTATATGGACCTCCTCCGTTCCTAGAATTATTTCTTCCAAAATTTCTCCCTCCGCCCCCGCCCCTTTTCCATCGACCGCTACCTGCTGCGCCGTTTCCGTTTCCTTGAGAAGAGTTAGTGCTTCCTGCAAATCTGTTGCTGTATTTCCCCGATGGCGGTGCATACATTTTTTGGTTGCTGCCACGGTCAGTTCTGGCTCGCTTTTCAGCTGATCTGTTGTTCGCTTCGTCTTGATCAAATGTTATTGGTTTGTGTCGTTTCTCTCCAGATGACTGGTGCGATTCCCTCGTTGATGGCTTTGACGATTCCCTTTCAGTCTGAAAACAAAGTTGCTTATTTATCGATGATTTCCTAATTTTTTGAAAAAACATTTTAGTTGACGACTTATATGTAACTGTGATTTATAAGATATGTCTTACCGTTGATTTTTTAGACTTTGTTTGGAATGATAAATGTACTACGCTCTTGTAGCTGGGAGGAGTGTGAAAAAGGTCTTTTATCAACGTGTTGATGTTAGACGTTGTCTTCAGGGCGACCATTTTTATTTTGTTCTCGTCAGATTTCAGTTCCTCGTTGGTTTTTCCCTGCAAACAGAAAAGATTTGGTATAATCGATGAGAAAATAAACAAAACATTTCCAGTAAAATTTTACCTCTATTATCTAACTAAGAGAAAAAACCATCCATGGATATTTCGAACCACAAATATTAATGTTAACATCTAGTAGTTATCATTTTCTATAGTTGGATTTTTTATTCAAATTTTTACAAATTAAGATAGATATAGAAGTGTTTGTTTGGTTTAACCCATTTTGCCCAGAGTTCCAATTTGGAACATTTAACTCTTCTTGTTACCATGCTTACATACATTATTCAATATCAGAAGTGTTTGATTTTGTGGAAATTGCTCAATCAAACGGATTGAACCTGTTCAGAAGTATTTTTTACAATCAAGGGGTCATTTTATCTGACTAAATTCAGGGAAAAATAGGTTGAAATGCAAAAGCCAAATGTAGATATTTATCAACAACAATTGCGCCACCTGTGATTGCACTATGGCGTACCTACACAAAGTTCAAATTGATTGCTACACAAGAGTATCTTACATGAGTAACAAAATACAGTCAGGGCCGACCTAGAGTTGTAACATTTTTTTTAACAAATCCATCTGGTACAAGATTCCTCTAGGGAACTTGATAAATTAAGGGAGACTAACTGTAAACCCGTTGCCCAGCATCGTGAGATTTTTGTTGCATTGTGTTTAATTTTATTTAGTTTAATTTAATTTAATTTTAATTTATTTTATTTTATATTTTATTTTATTTAATTTTATATTTAATTTAATTTTATCTTATTTTATTTCATTTAACTATTAATTTTCAAGTACGCAAACAAATACATTTCGTAGAAGAAGAAAAAGACTCGAGGACATCAGTACGCACACATTTGTGAAAAGTGAAAAGCGAGTGATTATTTTATCGACTATTAATATATAGAATTTAGTATGAATAAAAAAGTGGAGACTGGAAGGTGTGAAATCGAGGACATCCTTCACTTACTAACAGACAAAAACTAACACTAAACAAACAGACATTATCGACTAATAATATATAGATACTTACATCGGTAGCCTCCTTCAATTTTTTTATATATCCTTGAGTAAGTCGAGCGAAATATTGCAAACGTAGTCGAAACTCTTTCAGTCTGGCCGCGTCAACTGTGAGAAAATCAGGACTTTGCTTTGCGAGTCGATGTAAGGCGAACAATAAGCATTCGACATGTGAGAATTCCAAAACAGGGATAGTTTCCTCCGTCTCCAGGTTCTCTGTAACCACAGGTGGTAGAGGCATGAATTTCTGAAAAGGATGTTTTTTTATTAAATTTTGTCACAAAATAAAAGTAAAAAGATGGAGCGATGTCAACATCAACAGTTTTCTAGTTAAATTGATTATTTAATAATAATACTGACGGATCTATTCACCAAACTGGAATATATCTGTTAGAGCCAGATAAGCGACCATAGCTCAGTCGCAATACAATTTTTCAATAGGTTTCAATAAACACTTAGCACACGAGGCGCTCAGTGAACGCGCAGGTTAGGTTCAAAATATTTAAATGCTGGCGCTCATGACAAGTGGAGGCTACTAACCATCTAGGACACATACACTAAGAAGAGACGCCGGCGTTTTTCAGTCTTGTTGCAAAATTTTAATAGCCAGGACGTGTATGTTGAGTACTTACTTAACTCAACGCTATGGACAATTTCAGTCAGAAAATTTAATCACCAATGTTGCCTGTCTTGTGACATTATAGTTTTTATATAATACTTAAAAAATAACGAGTGAACAGTAGTGAATAATAGTAGCAATACAATACTCTATAGTTTGAAATTACTATGTTTTATTAACAGCTCACTTCAAAATATCCTTGTCAGCAACCAATTTCTTTTTATCTTCATTGAGGATTACCATGTTAGATAGATGTACAAAAACAAAGAAATATATATTACCTATGGGCACCTTCTCCAAGTACTTGATAAACGCTTAGAACGTCATTAAAAGACCGTTTGAAGAATGATATAGAAGCCTTTGTGGACTTAGAATAAACAGAAAGTGACATTCTATTGAAAGTAAATATAAAAAAGATATTGTCAAGGTTGGGTTATTGGCACCCGCTTCCACTACCACTTTTGTGAGGAAAACTGGCAGGATTAAAAAAAAAACTGTGGACTCCGAGTTTAAGTCAGCGGTATTTGTCGTAATGACTTTTATTAGTGGGGATTTATTCTTGGGGTTTAACATCGTGAACAATAGTAGAAATTTCAAACAATAAATGAAACTCGCTCCAAAAATAAATTACGAGTAATGTTAATATATATATATATGCCAGTCACGACGCCGAAACTAAAAATGGATTACTTTATCCTCGATAACCAAATCATCGAAACTATCAATGAATTCGCGTATCTTGGATCCCTAGTTGATTCCCAGAATAGTGTAATCAAGAAAATCAAAAGGAGAATTATAAGCAGCAATAGATGGTTTTATGAACTGGATAAACAGTTCAACTCCTCCCGTTTATCACAAAATACGAAGTTCGGTGTCTACAAAACAAAAGTGGAATAAAGCACAAAGGAATATTGAGTTTTAATTAATATAAAGCCTTTCCACCAAGTATTGACACCCTAAAAGTGACCTACACTGTGCCGGACATATATATGCATCAACAAAATGTCTTACATTTACTACCCCTGAAGGAAGACAAAGCATTGGGAGACCACGACTTTGCACGATGGATGAGGTGTCACAGGACCCGCAAGTGCTAGAAGTCAGTGACTGGCGTAGGAGGGCGGAGGATCGAGTGGAGTGGAGAAAATGTTATTTTTGGAATGATTGCAAAAAAATTCAAATTACTTACAATTAAGCAATCATAGACGGTCTCAACATTGGTGTCGGCCTTTTCTAAAGTGCCGCAGTTCAGCGTCAATTCTGAGAAATTTTTCAAAAGTTCAAGTTTTGAGTCGCCGCTCTCCTCGCTGGGGCTAGGTACCTCTTCCAGTTTGGGTAAGACATGCTCGCAGAAGTACGACACAAATTTTGTGGAATCATTTTGAGTCTAAAAAAATTTTTTTTAAATAAGATTAAGATGTTGCAGAATGGATGACATAGCCTAAAAGAAATATAATATTTTTCACATAGATTAAAACTTCACTCTTCTGAATTATTAACCCTTTGAGGAGTAAGGCCGCATATGTGCGGCAGAATACTATGTTGTCAAATATTTATTGCCATTCTCATGTTTTTAATTGAATTGTCATTATTTTTTCACACATGGATAAAAAAAACATTTATGTGTGATTTTTGGCAGTCGGATTATTTATATTATTTTTTTCAAATTAACATTATTTTTGAAAAAGTACCCTTTTTACCAAAAAAAAAATCTGATAACATTTGTATAAACATCAACTTCAATTTATTTTTATAAAATAACCAAAAAAGAGACTCCACATTTAGTGATTAATAGCACTTACAGAAAAATAAGGGAGAGCATGTCCAACACACTGGACGAGTCTGTCGACGTGCTCAGACTCCCCAGCTAAGAATTCTTCTTCGGATAAAGCTTGAGCAGCAACTATGTCAATTAATTCATGATGTCCGGTCGACGTTCGGCCCAAACGCGTCCAGCCCAAGAATTCCATTATCTGATCGAATTCCTCTGCATTTACGTCCTAAAACAAAACAAGTTTAGTATTAACACACAAAGAGCGGGAAAGGTAGTTCTACCCGCTAACTCGACTGCTGCTTAACGGCGGGAAAGTTAGTTCTACCTTTTGCGCCGGCTCCGCTTTAAAGCTGGATTAGGTATATCTACTCGACTATTTCATATGATTATTATATACCAATCTCTTGAGGACATTTACAACTTACACATAAATCAACAAAAAAATAATAATACTTCATTTCCTTTACGTACCAACACTTCATATTATGTGAATCACATACATATAATCTTGCAATATTTTTATGAGATTTTGAAACGACCCTGATTTAAATTTAGTTTTGAAATACATCTTTATAATTCGTTTATGTTTTATCTACATATTTTTAAACCGTAAAAAATGGCTACAGAAAATTACGAAAGTGATGACGAAATATTCGCCGATAATTTATCTGAATATTCATGTGAAGATTAAACTTTAAATTATTTGTTGAAAAACAAATGCAGAAGTAAGCAACTTGATGTAATAAGTATGCATTCAAAATTTCATTAAAAAATAACCACTGGTTTGGAAGATTATTGCAAATTTGATTTTTTTTTTCACCTGCCGCTTATTTTCGCCCGCTGTACATACCAGTTAGTTATTAACAGAGCCCGCTTGTAGTGTGTTGAATAATAATTCTCATTCCTTATTTAGAAATTGGTTTTACTATCTTCAAATAGGTAGATGAACAAAATTATAATAAAAATCGGATTATAATTATATTCAGCCATTTACCTCGAGGACTTTCTTGCATTCTGCAATAATATAGTCTTCCGTTTCTTTGTTGATGTATTCCTTTCCGAGTTGCTTAACTTTCGATGACAAAAACTTGATGCATCTGACACGGACCAGTTCATTATCGGCCCCTTGCTGTATCTGCGAGAAGAGCCCGCTGAGAGCTCCCTTCGGTTCCAACTTCATGAGGGTCATAATTGAATTGTTCACCATGTTAAGCTCGGTTGTGTCATCGGCTTGCAGAAGCTGTGCAAGAATATCAGCAATTCTTTGAGTGTGCTCCTTGCTGTCTTTGCATAGACTCGGTAAATCTTTGATAGCTTGCTTTCTGATCTGTAAAAGTATCAATATAGTTATGATAATATTGCCTGTTTAATGTTTTACTGTGATGTTATATATACATATTACATATCTCTGAAAGAATCTATTTTGTACTGCGTTTGATTTGAAATGAAATGTTTCATAGTAATGTATTAAAAATATATGTTTGCGAGTCAAATAATCAATTTCCTTAAATGATAGGTTTTTAGCCAACTATTCAACACCATTTATAAAAAAGATTGCATGTTACAATGGGTTGAAAATATTATAAATAATCAAGTCATTGCCTTCTTATTTAAATTACGGTGACCGAATAAAAAAAAATGATTAAATGAATAAACAGATCAACAAGCTGCCTGTCCCGTCAAATAAATGTTTCTATTTCAATAGTAGATAGCATTAAGAGAAGGTAATAAAAGGTAGTGGTAGTATATCTCACAGCATCATAGCAATGTTATTATATGGAATGAATATTGAATATTTCAGTGACGCTGCGTAACCACTGGGCCATAGGACCTGACATCATTATCAGTGTTGGGGATATAAAAATACCAGCAGTATGAATATAGAGCACATGAGTTTACAGATAGTTATTTCACGTTCACCATGTGTCGTATTATGAATGAGTTGCAAGTGACTAATTGTAAATTCACTCAATGACACTTGCCAAACTCGTAACAATAATGATACAGTTATAATATTTATGTACCCAGTGTCATGATTGGTATTTTATAATGCTACATTTGTTTAGTGTAATTGTTATCTTTTGTGGTGTTATATTTGTCCATCATAAGAACATAATATCCATTTAAAATTCCTTGCATTAATAGAAGGGCACTAATGTGCCCAGAACAGCATTGATATGCGTCGTCAAGAGTATATTACCATGCTATATTTTGATTACGATAAGTATATGCTGATTACATGATGTTTACTTTCTTTTACTGTGTCATGTCATAAGAAAATATCTGTAAAGCATACCTAGTATTTATCAAACCTCTCCGAATGCAGATGGTACATTTACTCTGTTGTCAAATAGCATAATACCGTCAGAACTTACTGCAATATCATCATCTTCGCAAAGGTCGAGTTGAGCTTCGATGGCTTGATCAGCCAGATTAGGAAAGTGTTTGAAAAATTTAGCAATGAATTGAGATGCCAATCTTTTCTCCTTGTCTGTGCCTTTAACTGCTTCAATTATTTCAACATATTCTTTCTCGTGCTGAAAAAAACGTTTACACTAGATTAGTAAATATATATTTTGGAAGAACGTTGGTAGAAGATAGTTATTTCTCAAGAACTAACCTCCGTTATTTTGTCTTTAGCATCAGCCAATACGCCGTAGTTTTTGTAAAGCTTTTCTATGTTATCTGTACTCATTTTGATGCCGTAATAAAATAGTTTTTTACAAATTAATACATCTGTTGAAAATATACTATACGCGCACGCTACACAAATGCCACTCCGCCATTTAATATTAAAATGTTGCCAAGACACTAAACTGTGTAGCCGGTTTCAACCATAAACAATACTTGATAATCATTATTCATAATCATTGACAACAAAATCACATTTTTCATCTATTGGAATAAATAACGACATTATTCGGTGAACTAACAACTGAGTAACATTGGGTCACAACCAGATTCAGACAGAGCTGCGTCTTAGCTCTGTAACTCTTTGTTATAATCCTCGACTTCATTCTAAGTAAGTCGATTTTACCTGACTGACTTATTCAGAATGACCTGGCCGTTGCCCTAAATCTTAAGCTATGATACCTCGGGTATGCCGACGATGCTGTAATATTTGTCAAATCTGTCAAGGGTATTCAAGAAACAAAGAATGTTACAACTCAAATGGCATTGGTCTTAAAGTCAGTGCTTCAGGCACATAGAAATCCATATAAAAAGCTCGCAATCCGATTATTAGAGATAGTTGCGGTAATCTAAGTAATGTGGAAATTATTTGACTCACGGTTGTACTTGGTCAAAACCAAGCACCTCATGTTCAATGCATGCATCTTAACAGTGATGCTTTACGATTTTGAGTCATGACACTTAAGAAAGCACAGAGTAACCTGTAGAAACTTGGCTTGAACATATTGTTTTGCGGATACCCTAAGAATGCTTGAACGCTGCCTGTCATTGTGACCAACTAGATCAGTGGTTTCCAACCTTTACGTTACTGCGCCTCTCTTTGAAGAAAGAAATATCTTCGCGCCTCCCATCCTTTATTTCACATAGTAATAAAGACACGTCTTGAAGAGTAAATAAATATTTTAAGCACCTCCCAGGTTGGAAATCGCTGAACTAGATAGATCCCGTCATCATGGAAAGCCACTTAAGACCATTCATAGGGTGTACTTGCAGTGGCGTAGCCACCTCATAGCAGAGTCATGCAATGCATGAGAACCTAACGAAAGGGGGACTCAAATTTCTACAGACTCAATATTTAAAAATGCGTAGGGGGCGTTGCATGAGGGCCACAAATTTTTTAGCTACACCACTGTGTACTTGGCGGAGCTATGGGATGCTGTAATGACATGGAAATAATCAAAGAGACTGGCAGGATAGATAATATTGGAGGAATTGTGTCGTGGTCATATGCTCCGAATAAGGAGTGAGCATAGATTTAGCAAAATCAGCGGAAAGTTAAAACAAGTTCATAAACTAGTTTGTCTTTTTTGTAAAATAAACATAGTTAAATTTATTTTATTACAATTCGGAACATGTTCAATCAATTAAAATACTTGTGTTTTCTATTAAAAAAAAAATATTCGTATATATAAACAGTGGATCGAATCTCAACTATTTTTTCAATCCATCGACAACTTAGCAAATAAAATAAAAGTAGCGACATCTCTTAAAAACATCAGACAAAGTTTTCAATTCTACTTGGTTATAAATTTGTATATATTTGCCGAAGCGTTCAACGCTAGAAAGCAGTGCCAAGCTTTACATTCTTGGTCTGATTGAAATGGTTGTTTATTATTAAAATAATTTGTTTAGCAGTAAGATTTATATCAATAATAGGAAGTTATCCTAATTACGAGGTGACAAAATAAGAACCATTTAAAAATGCAGATCGAATTGAGTTTTTTTATTATAATTCACAACAAATAACTGACTTAATTTTAAAACAAAAAGAGCTGTGGATAATTTTAAAAAATAACATAGTATTTTTAGTGGCGTAACTTCAATGCTTTCATGTTCTGTATATCTTTCCATTGAAATTACAAATGTTTTGTTCTTATCACAGATTTGAATAAATGTATAATCTCAATAAACCGATAAAACATTATATAATTTATAATTTAAGATTTCGACGAAAGCGCCGTGCACTTGAGCGCCTGCATATGCATAACCCAGGTCGTAAATGACAAAAAATGTGGGAATGTACAAAATTTGAACTGCTTAAATTTAATATCCATTTTAATTTTTATAACCCTCTCCCACTCCTTGCTTGAAAATATATAATATAATAATACAACTTGTCTTAAGTAGTAGAATAACTCTAGTAACGCTACTGTGTTAATGTATTACCATATTTTAAGGAGGGCTGTAGAGTTGGAGTCGTAAAAAACCTGTGACTTCGACTTCTTATTTATATCAATTGAGAAAAAAATGTCGAATACGCGGTTTTTTTCATGACTCCATAGCTTTGACGTTCAAGAAACATAATTGAAACATCGGAAGTTGTAAAATGTTTGGATTCAGAATGTATCATGGAGAATCATTTTGTCTAATTTCATAATCGTATTTACAGAATCTTCCGCCAACATAAATTAGGCACGAAACAAATATATCTACTGCGATAATATATTATTAGGTAAGATCGAAAAAAGATATCGTGAAAAAAGCGTAGAAATATATGATAAATTTAGAACACAGTTATAGGTAGATTGCTGAGTGGAATGATCTCGTCCGTTGTCCTTTACCAAAGGGATGATGTGAATGCCCTTCGTTCCGTTTCGCCCTTCCAGAATTGCAGGCATTATCCTGTAGAGAGCGTAAAGGGCACAACTGGCGGTAAAATAGGGAACTATTTAAAAATTCCCTCAAACAGGAGTCGACCGATGCGAGGGGAGGATGTCGTTCTTGAAATTTGTTCATATTCCCGGAAACAAGATCGTATTTTATTAAAATCTTATAATATTGTCGCATTGTTGTGATAAAATTTTATTGCTGTAATGTTTATTTTTTAATACAGTGTTTGTGCTATAATACTCGATTTTAAAGTGTTTTGTTTTTATTCACACACAGTGTAAATTGTGATGTTATTACTTCGACCATGTTCGTGATTTCACGTCAGTTAAAACCGAAAAATCACGGATTTTATGAATAACTTTGTAGAATGTACCGATGTCACATTGTTGGTAATTTTATTGTGTTCCAGTTGGATTCTAATAAACTTCTGATCTGTCATATTGAAGATGAAAAACGTATAATAAAAATGTAAACATCGATGTTGTTACGATTTGTCAGTATGAACGAGAGAGCGAAATGCAAGAGTGCTGAATGAGTGAGCACTGCTCTGTTCGGATAGCAGCTTCAAAACGTTTTCGTAGTACAACTCGATTGTAACTTTGTCGGACAATGGAGGTTTTTTTTATTCGCTTTCGCCCACCCGGGAGTGTCAACCGGAAAGTTTCGTTTTATTATCCGCTACCGGTATGAAATTTGTTTAATACACTAGGTAAACAAATATGAAATTTATATTCACATCCTCACTATATTCGCTTTTAAATAAAATATCTGTGTTCAGTTATAAAATATTTATCGAAAGTGTTCCGATTAAATGATTGATTGAAGTGTTTCAAAATAAATTAACGTGTTTAGTGTTGTAGTAATTAAAAATAAAAATGTCACCGATTTATTTGATGTGCAAGAAAAATAAGAAGCCTTTCGCCTAACTTCGGGCAGACAAATACACCAACAAGTTCTTATGAGATTTGTAAATAAACAAAACTGTTCTTTGAAAATATTTTTTTCAAAAATGTCCATATTGTATGCTCAAAACATATTCTTATGAAAGAATCCGAGTCCAATGTAAATAAGAGCAACGCAAAATATTGGCCTTTTTTGGCGTGTTCGATGATAGTTATTAAATTGAAAATGAGCCATAGTTATTGAACGCACTCGCGAATTCCCGCCATTTGTCTTTGAAAAGAGAAGGATCCAAGATGGAGGATAGTTCGCCTGATCTGTCATTAAAGTTGAGAAGGGGCTCGAGCGATTCTCGGGACTCCTTCTATATGGACTTCGCTCAGGGTATCGATTCGGACATCGAAGAGGTAACTACGATTGAAGGGCCGCGGCCGCAGCAGGGTGACCAGGTGCAAGGAGACGGTGGTGACACCGACACGTTGGCTACACCGTCAGGACTAGACGACCCCCAAGAACTGTCAGGGCAATGGTACGAATTATCCATCATATAAAAGCTTTTTATAATCTTGTCTATGTCATAACAAACGTCAAATATTTATATATTTTCCAATTATGTGCAGAGGTAAAAAATGTATTAAACCATTAAAAGAGGTAAGCTACTAACGTAGGATTATTCAATCAATAATATTTCGTAGTGGTATGTCATATAATACCAAAAAGTCCGTATTTACATATCATTAACATAAAACGAAATATTGACAATAAGCAGATTCCATATTTTAATTTTTATGGTACAATACTATAATTTGGCGGTCTGTTGGAACATGTACGATACAAATTGATCAAATTTCTTCATTAAATATTTGTTTTAAAATGATACTAAGCCCAGCTTTAATATTTCATGCCTCAAATGATTTTTTTACATTACCATAAGTTAATTTATTCCATCTGACGTATTATACTTAATTTATTATAAATCCTTGTAAACTATAAATAATACAGAAATGTAGAAACCGAAGCAGCTTCCGTTTCAAAGGAATGGCGCTGAAGCATAAATAAGGGGTGACTAACAAAGAGATATTATTTTTTCGGGTCGTTGAGATCTAACATAGTATAATATGCGTATGACTCAGTATTACAGATAAATAATACAATATTATTATCAGGAAATACTGTACGATTCTAGTTTGAATCATACATTTCCAGCGATAGTATTTTAAAGTTTTTCCAGATAAAGACACGCCATTACTATTTATATCACACTAAGAAGCTTTCACATTCCTAGATATTATTTATTTTAACCAAATGAGTAGGACGTTTTGACTAGGGCAGCGGTCACCAAACTACGGCCCGAAAAGTTCTGGATTTTTGCATAGAAATTATTCATATGAGAAATATAAATTTTCATGATTTAGTAGTGAATTTCACGACAACTATTTATTTAAAATCATCAATTATCATACAACTGTCTGGTAGGGGACTCAAAGTGAAGGAAGTTGGATAGAAATTGGAGGCGAGACGACCAGATGTTCGTTTACTCAAAAATTTCTCGAATATTCTCATTTATTGAAATTCTAAGAAAGGCAAACATTTGTTTACATTCTTATTATTATGTAACCACATAAAATGAAACAATATTCTGATTGGGTTCCAATAAGATTTTTTGTTGTCCGGCCCCCTTAGTTTTTAAAAAGTTCAATCCGGCCCGCTTATAATAAGTTTGGTGACCCCTGGACTAGGGTATCCATCCAATCCCGGGATCCCGTCCAATTCTGCAATTCCAAAATCCCGGGTAATTTTAGAAAGTGCGCACATTTCTGGGTTTATAAAATCGACAAGAAATTGTTCGAAAAATCTCAGGATAGCTACATATATACATAATAAGTATACTTTATTATGATGTAAGAACAGCTGAAAACATTTTTTTTTAATTCAGTTTTCCCCCCCCTAAACTTGCCAATTCTGCTAATGAATACGAATTATTTTTAACAAATTTATATACATACTACAGATTGTTTATTATAAATAAAACAGCGTATGATGTTTTTTAATCTCAAGAAGGCTTGTCAACACGTGAAATTTACACTTTTGGTAACTACGTAAAATATATTAGCGGGAGGCTTTTTGGCAACTCATATCATCTCAAGAACACGCTAAGTGGAAACTATATACACCTTATCCTCGAAGAACTATCATAGAATACCTTCATTTTTAATGTGCTGTGCTCACTGCCAGTTTTTAGTGGAAAGGCATTTTATAAAAATAAACACATGTTTTACAATGATCAAAACTCTTTTCACTGATCGAAAGCATTATCAACAAATGAAAAGTTATAATCATGTTATTTATATACAATTTGTATGAGTGTGCATATTGAGATATACTTCAAGAATTTAAAGATAACCATACAAATTATTAATAAATTTAATCTATAATCGCTATATGTAATTAAAATGTTAAAGAGCTCTTAAAAATAATTACTAATCTGAAGTAAAAAATTAAATGACATAAATAAACCAAGTAAAAAAAATATGAATTTAAGAGATCTTTATTGATATATCTAGTGTGTGAGACCAGATAGTTTTACCTGATATTAAAGAATAACTGATTAATTATAAATGATTTCATCTTACCAAATAAAAAGGGCCTCCTCAATAATTTATCTTAATTGAATTGTTTTCATTAAATATTACTTTTTACTATTATTTATTACTAGACATAAGTATGTTTGTAATGATTTCCTTGATTACTTTCCTGTTTTCGATTTAATAAAAATTCTCAACGTTAGTAATAATTGAAGCTAAAAATCTTATTTTTTAGTTATGTCAGTGATTTTAATCACTCTTCGACTATTAATTCGATGTAATCTGTGTATATACTTGAAGACCTGCCGATATATAACGATGTATCCCAGGTCTAAAATGATAAAATAGAATATATCATGGAAGTCTTAAGCAAATACGTTCGACTAAGTCATGTCAATAGAATAATATTCGATTCGAAAAGTAAAATAAATTATTATTAAAAAATATCGAATATATTCGAATACGATAATAATCCGGACCGGCAAATCCAAAAATATTAAATTTCTAAGCAGTGGGTTTCCCCGCATCAACAGCTATCAAATTTCACTTACGAAACAAATCAATCAATGCGAGCTTTCTGAAATGACATGTAGACACGCATTGCAGGTAGATAAAAGTTATATTTTATTAGGTGTATATATGTGTACACCCCGACTTATATGGGTAGTGTTGTTGATATTCTAATGCTATTATCATCATCACAATTTCGATGATAACCCAACACTGATCCCGATTGTCAAAATGGGTTCTTCAATTGAAATGAACGCTCTCCATGTTCCAGATACGACAGAATGAATGAATAACGTTGAAAGAAGAATTACTTAATTAAGTTTTCCGAGTTCAAATTCCTGCTCATATTAATATCATGTATTGATTTTTTTCAAGATCAAATATAATGTTGAGTACGGTTGTTTGTAAACTCTTTCTTCCTCTAGTTGGTCTCAAGGAATTCAGCTAAAACTCTATTCACTGTAATAGTATTTAAAAAAAATGTTTTTTTTATATACATATATTTTAAATCATTACGATGAAACGCTTGCGTTCATAGCTACAAAATTATTTAACCATGATGCGCAAACAAAATAAAAACGAGGAAATATTTTTTTTCTGCTTCGCCACATTCCAACAACTCTCATTATTTTTTAATGATGTTTCATTTTCTTGTAAGTTTTCCCTGGAGTGTTTTCAGGACATCATTACACATTTTACATCTACCCCTCCAATCTACTTATCTACTTGATGATATTTCACTTATAATATTATAACAGAATGGAAATGAAAATCCCAAATTAATACCAGCTTTCCTTGATAAAATTTAGAAAAATATAATAACCTGGACCAGATGTCTTCAAACGCTTTTTTTCTTCAATGATGCTTAATCCCAATGTAGAGCAAATGTAATTTTAATAGATTATGTCAACTTAAAACAGTTTTCACTAAAACTGATTGTTATTCCGTTGCTCAATCTTCTTATTCAGAGGACAAGGATAGAAGAGTAAGGCTAGAAAAAGACTAGCAAAAAATCTTTTTTGGGATTGGACTGGTGGTAGGAGAATAGAAACGTCACAGACATTCATGCCTTTGAATACAAATCCAAAAATCAATTGAATAATAAATTGAAGAAATTCGTTAATTCGAATACGTAGACACTGTAAGTGAAAAATACTAATGTACAAGAGCGTTGAACGCTTAGCTATAAGACCGGAAAAAAATGTTTGATCCATTGGAGTTTGAATAAAACATTCATAAAAGTTACGATACGTAATCTAATAAGGGAAAGAATATTATCATCGTTCACGTGCATTCTGAACTTCTGAAATAACAGTAACTTCTGCGTTGAAAGTGTAATATTGCGCTGCTGTATATAATTTCTTTCATTCTCATCGATGGTGTTTTATTACTAAGGAGCTCATTTTATTCAAAGGCACACCTTGGCCTAAGAGCTTTTCTCCCTTACACCGAGCTTAAAGCATTAACGGAGCGCTAATAAAAGACCCTTTTGTACCTGAGTACAGATACTTACTTACGTTAATGAAATCAGCGGAATTAATTCTGCATTAGTAACTAAGTTGCTTCAGAAAATTTACAACAATGCTCTCTCACTCGTACACATGTTTAATTAAAAAATCTTACAGTACACTGGGTTAAATAATCTGTACCTGTAAAACGAAATATTTCGGAACAAAATAGTCATGCGAATGCCACATACATTTGACGGCAAAATTTATCATCATATCTTTTCGTATATAATTTTGTCAATACTACTTAATTGATGTAATTCGTATGTCAAAAAATACTTAACATTTTCATGTGAGTCCAGTTATAAGATCATATAAACCCTAATATGTCTTTTTAGTTAACATTACACATCGATTGGTTTGCTTCATATTTTGATAATCCGAAGACTTTATTCAATCATCTCGTTGAGAATTATTACGTGCCAAGAATGTCAATTATGACAAGATTAACATGGCACGGCATCGATAGGAAAGATATTTTTTTATGAGAATATACAATCTATGACATAAAAGTTATTTCATTATTCTTATCATATTTGAGGAGCCAGCATTCAAAAAGTGATTTTTCACACAAATACAGAGCTTGGGAAATAATGATTAGAGTGTTGGAGAAATCACGGTTTGCTTAAACGTGTCAACTTTTTGATATTATTACGGACATTAAAACTGACTAGCTGTAAGCCCGTTGCCCAGCAACGGGAGATTTTTGCTGCATTGTGTTTGATTTTATTTAGTTTAATTTATTTTATTTTAATTCATTTTAATTCATTTCATTTTATTTTATTTTATTTTATTTTATTTTATTTTATTTTATTTTATTTTATTTTATTTTATTTTATTTTATTTTATTTTATTTTATTTTATTTTATTTAATTTAATTTAATTTAATTTAATTTTAATTTAATTTATTTTAATTTATTTTATTTTATTTTATTTTATTTTATTTTATTTAATTTAATTTAATTTTATTTTATTTTAATTTATTTCAATTTATTTCAATTTATTTTATTTTATTTTATTTTATTTTATTTTATTTTATTTTATTTTATTTTATTTTATTTTATTTTATTTTATTTTATTTTATTTTATTTTATTTTAATTTATTTATTTTATTTTATTTTAATTTATTTTAATTTATTTTATTTTATTTTATTTTATTTTATTTTACTTTATTTTCTTTTATTTCATTTCATTTCAATTTATTTTATTTTATTTTATTTTATTTTATTTTATTTTATTTTATTTTATTTTATTTTATTTTATTTTATTTTATTTTATTTTATTTTATTTTATTTTTTTTCAATTTATTTTATTTTATTTTATTTTATTTTATTTTATTTAATTTAATTTTATTTTATTTTAATTTATTTTATTTTATTTTAATTTATTTCAATTTATTTCAATTTATTTTATTTTATTTTATTTTATTTCATTTCATTTCATTTCATTAGATATTAAATGGTTTTTTTCAAAATTTGTGAAAAATCACTTTTTGAATGTTTGCTTCTCATCTAACTCCATCAAATTTATATAACATCTTAATTTGAATGGGAGTATTCAAATATTTACTATAATGAAGGTAAGTCAATATTAAAATTCACATTTAACCCTTTTGGTATGGTTGAATGTGGCTTATTTTTCTCGAACTAATTTAGAGCTAGTTTCTTTCTGTTAATCTGTGTATTTCCTCCAAAACAGACTAGTTTTGTAGACAGGGTAGATTCGTATTTGTTTCAAATACTATTTCTTATCTTTTATGTAACGAAATCAGAAATCTTACGAATTACCAGATTGTCTATGTCCTTTTGTACAAATATTTTGACTCTTGAACTATGTTATATGACGTACTCGTTGCATCCGTATTTAAACAATAATTTGTGAGAACTGATGGATAAAGATAGTATGTAATTAATTGATTTGGCATTTACTTGGTAGAACTCCATTTATAACAGATTAAAAATAACAAAGTATTTTAGTTCTACAGTTTTTAATAATTTTATTCGTTGATAGCTATTTCGGCTTGCGCCATCGTCAAAACTATCTGACGATGGCGCAAGCCGAAATAGCTATCAACGAATAAAATTATTAAAAACTGTAGAACTAAAATACGTTGTTATTTTTAATCTGTTATAGTATGTAATATTTCTGATAAAACATAAAGATAACATATTTCATTACGAAAAATCACGCTACGAAGCGATAGTTAATATTTTATTTCACTGATTGTGTCACGTGTTTCGTATATTCGAGAATCGTCTTTAAACTATCGCTATACATTTATAAATACACAACCTTACGATACATGAAGTCTGAAAATGCTACCAAAGACGCAAAACACGTGACAGTGTCACAGCTTGTTTCCCAAATAATAAAAGGGGTACAAATAATTGCGCTTGTGGATTGGATGGTTTTCACTGGTACAAGTGAACTTGATTTTTGATTTCGTTGAATATATAAAAAAAATATATTTTTTATATTTTAAAATTGTTGTCACAACCATCCGTGCATACCATATTTAATTTTAATTCAAAAATAAAATATTGAAGTCAAACAGAGTTCTACGGAGACCACCATTTATCCGAAAGTTCATTTAATTCTAAACCATAATGACATATGAAAGTTTAAGTCAACTTTAGAATGCAAAATATCTAAGACATTCTGGCTTTACACAATTTTTGTTTTGTTAGGCTGGTCACATCTGATATATTGTTTTCAAAAGAAGAATTGTTTTCAATTCACATTAATCAAATTGAATATATGCAATGACGCTCTTTCACTGTATATGTTTCCTACTAAATTTAATGAAAAATAATGTAAGGTTTTTGGTAATAAATGATACTAATCCCACTAGTTCAACTTTCTTCAATCGGGATATATTGTTCACAGCATTATTGTCTTTTTAAAATGTGATCGCCGTCAGCGGGTACGTTCTTAGGAGCGACATAGACGAGATCGGAATTTTTACTTTAGGGGAATTCCAGTGTAAATTTCACCAAGAAGCACAATAAATTCCAAAAGTACACCTAAAACGTAAAACGGCTACCCAAACACCCCCATGCCAGACGAAATTGGCCGACTTTAATTTAATCTATATGCCCCATTACTTAGGTGATAGCAGAAACGTATTGACAATGGATCTTTGAACGATTTGGCAAATATGTTGTTCAGATTTTGAGATTCTAACCTTATGGACCATACTCCTCTCTTTTCTACTGTTACATTAATCAACGTACGAAATAAATTAAAAAATTGACACCATTGTTAATATGTATATTTATAAAACAAGTGCTACCATTAATACTGCTTCTTTGATGATTTCGCCTAATATGTAGAGCATGTGGCCACCACGCGGTGACTTCATAATTCTCTGCCACCCTTCCAAGATATGTCACCATCCATCAGTTCCGCCGAGTTCATCATATGGATAATACCCGATGGTCTTCAAACATACCGGAATCTTACCGGTCGGAAGAAAAGGGAAGCAGCATAGAGGCTTTCCGGGGGGGGGGGGTATCCTCAGGACGTGACCTAGCCATTAACACATTATTATAACGTTTACCAAAATAACTTATTGACAAATTTATGAATATTCATGTCATCTATCATATTCGATGAAGAAGAACTCGGGTACACAGACACAAAAAGAACGCATCCGTTTCACTAGTATCGATTATCGATAGAGATGACTGACGTATTGCAATAACCACAGGGTAAGCTTTACACAAAATTCAAAATATATAACGCCCTCCAGGTTTTTAAAAACAACTTAAAGGGGAAATTAACGCACTCGATAATCATTGATTTGACAGTATATCTAAAAAGATCTTTGAATTTCTACTCCTAACTTTCATAGTACAATCTAATTTCACCAGTCACGCAATCTTCAAAGAATATATTAACCCAGTGCTTCCCAACCTTTTCCATGCCACAGACCCCTAAATCTGAAAACAATAATCTGCGGACCCCCGAATTTTTTTTATTTCACATGTTCATATTTTATCACAAAGAATGTTGAAAGAATGAAAGTTTTCGCGAACCCCAGGTTGGGAAGCACTGTATTAACCGGCTCGATATTCTCTACCAAGTTATTTTGCCGTTTGGTCCCGCCTAATAAAGTCTAAATTTAAAGACGTTTCGGTTAGTTAAAAGCTTTGCTGGTGTTAATTATGTTTTTATTTAAAATTCTAATTATTTTAGTCACAAATTTTCGCTTGAACCGAAAATAGTATTTGGTCCCATCTTTTTTTAGCACTACACCAAAAGCCATAAGCACCACGTTTACTTTTCAATCTATTTTGGGACCTAAATATATCACTATCTCCATGTCGGAACCCGCCATTCCTTTGGAGTGACGAAGGGTCGGAAGGTAGGCGAAGTTTTTCTTCCCAAATCAAGTAGTTTTCTAGAAATCTGTAAGGCTTATTCGCTTGCGGGATTTAACGAGTGAAGTATTTTTTTAAGCTACGTTTGCTTAAATGTACATAATGTATCGTGTACTATAAGTAGTAATTCAGTATTTCTACCTTCAGTATTCGATAACGTATTGAGTCAATCAGCGACTACTACAAGAATACTATTCAATGAAAAAATCAATATATATTATAAACTGTTAAATTAAGAAGCTTACAGTAGCGGTGGGCTGCAAAATAAGTTAACAAGTGGCTCGCTTAACCTCAAAACTATTTGCAGTGTTTCGAGTAGGAGTGGATTTTTTTATCAATCTTATTTAATTGTACGCAATTGAAGAAATCAAGTTAAATGTTACTTTATACCAGTGGTGAGCGGTGACAAAAATATCAGGTAGTGCAATGTATGTAAAAAATCTATCCTCCGCTTCTTAAATTGTTAAAACACTTCAACTACTTTAAAATTTAAGTCTAATATTTACAATGCTAAATTATTATTTCTCTACATTTCATTTAGTCTGTTTTGAGTCTTATCTATATTATTTATGAACTATTTCCTTTATTGACTCAAATAATGACTTAGCCCTAATTAAATTTGAAAAGCAGTGCTCACTTTTAAGTCATCAGTACTGCACATTTTTTGTAATAGTTAAACGCTCTCGCCAAGTACTTCAAATATGTAACTATTTTTTTGTTCGTGAAAAATTGAAGTACGAATAGTGAAAAACGCCCAATCGGCAAAAAAAACATTGTTTGAGTGAAAAAACCAATTACAGGTGGCTAAATTTCAATTGGATTCTCCGCGAGTCATTTGTTTTTCACTCTGCCTAATATTGGCAAAACGGTTTTAGATTGTGAAAAAAAAATAGTAAATGGATCCTTAGCAGTGTTTTCTTCCCACTCAGACTGCTAATAATAAAAAAGTGTTTCAGTGGAAACGTAAATGATTTGTATTGATTCTTATATAGTATCTATTGAGTCGTATAAGTTTGGTTTTGTTAGATAGAAGACAAAGTTATCATTTTCTTGTCACGTATTCTGTGAATCAAATCTACGACTCGTGACTCGCCATGTGATGCACGTGTTTAATAAATAATTCCCTTAGTTTACTCTGAACACGTGTTGGTGTAAAAAACAAATGATGTTCAGATGAGAAATACAAAACTAACACCACCGAAGTAAAAGAACAGATTCAAATGACTTCTAAGCTGTGATTGTTTGGAAACTGCATCCGTTTGTTGGTTTTGTTTTTATAAATGCCGTTTGATAATGATTTCTTTTTTCTTGAGAAGTATACACTGATCATTTCATTGGAAAGATCGCTTACATGGAAATACTCAAACTCGTTTAGTCGGTAATGGTCCATCACATCGTCAAAGGAGAATTATCACTGGGCAGAGGTGGGGTGTCAATACTATAATAATGAGCTATCTTAAAATTATAGCTGCTGTTCGTCGTGTTCCGTGGAAGGAGTGAGTTTGTATATGTTAAAAAATAGTAAGAAGTACAGTCAATACGAGTAACTTTGGCCATCAGTCTAAGGTTGACCGACTACAAGAAAAATAGTTTCAAATTATGCTGTCATATCATTGCCACCTGTATATTTCTTAGCTAAACAATCGTACTGTGTAGCCCTTTGGAGGTAAGCATATTAATTAAAATGCATCATATTTGCTATATTGTGGAATTTTATCAGTTGTCAGTTGGCTGTCTATCATATTTTAAAAAACTTTGGTCGGCAACATTTTTAATTTGTATACCTTCTCTATAAATAATGCGTTATATGTTTTTGGCAGAGCTGTGTTGTCGTGTGAAAAAAGACGACTCCGACTGCAGCTTTAAAATAAAAAACGACTCCGACTACGAAGAAATTTGTCAATCATTTCATTTTAACTTATTTATACATACTAGCTGTAAACCCGTTTCCCAGCAACGTGAGATTTTTGTTGCATTGTGTTTAATTTTATTTAGTTTAATTTTTATTTAGTTTAATTTTTATTTTATTTTATTTTATTTTATTTTATTTTATTTTATTTTATTTTATTTTATTTTATTTTATTTTATTTTATTTTATTTTATTTTATTTTATTTTATTTTATTTTATTTTATTTTATTTTATTTTATTTTGTTTTATTTTATTTTATTTTATTTTATTTTATTTTATTTTATTTTATTTTATTTTATTTTATTTTATTTTATTTTATTTTATTTTATTTTATTTTATTTTATTTTATTTTATTTTATTTTATTTTATTTTATTTTATTTTATTTTATTTTATTTTATTTTATTTTATTTTATTTTATTTTATTTTATTTTATTTTATTTTATTTTATATTATTTTATTTTATTTTATTTAAAAAAGTGGAGACTGGGAGGTCGAGGACACCCTACGTACACTCATTCGGACAAACGGACATTATCGGCTATTAATATATAGAATGTATTCCATCACATCATCTTTAGTCAGCCAAGCGTGCAATGTCAACACTACTGAGTGTTGTGGTTTGAATACACATCATTAATAATGTATTTTTTAAAAATGAGTCTGACACGTTTTTCACGACTACGACTCCGACTCCACAGCCCTGGTTTAGCCTACGATTTTGTATAAAATACACGTGAAGAAAAGTGGCAAAGACCTTAAAATTCTTGATATTATATAAATTATTGTGAATATTTGTGTAGTGGGACAAAGTGACCTGATAATGGTCCACATTTTATCTGTATTTATATATTGAGCTTATAAATATTTAGAGCTGGGCCAAAGCTACCCGCGTTGACAGTAATAATAATAATAATAAAAAAATATTTCTAAAAAATATTTTCTATTGGAATACATGAATGTACGTTGATTTATTATATTTATTAACACCCACGTCGAAGTGGTACTTATGTAGGTACATGAAATTTAATCATAGTTATAAAACAGCTACAAAAGTACACTAATAATTATTGTACAACAGCCAACATCGGAGTTTTACGACATGTTGGTGATAGTTAAAGACAGATGGAATTATTTTACGGCACATTTGGCTGATCAGCAACGATCGCCTCTTCTCGGTAGAACGTATCAATTACTTTAAATCTCCTAGGGCGACTTTATTTCCGGCGATACTTCCGTTAATTAATGTCGTTTGCTTGTTCCCGCCCGCTTTCACTCCTGGGCAATCGTGAATCGTAGTAATTCTTGGTGTATAGTATTCATTCGTCAATAATAGGGTAAAAATAGCAACGTATTTGGTCATACAGTTTTATATTTATTAGTTGATTGCTATTTCGGCTTTCGCCATCGTCAAAACTATAATTAAGCTTCGAAAAACAAAAGTCATATTTAATAAATGAAATGTAATTAATAATACATATCGATATCAGTATAATTTATCCTAATTTACGTTGAAAAACTTCAGATTGCTTATCGTTCTTCGAAACACTACAGTCATACGTAGCAAGTGTAATACTATAATTTATTGTAATTTGAATTGTGATGTTAGAGTGAATAGTAAGATGCATTGTGTATTTCTTCGGAGTCAGTATATATAGCTGATAAAAATGAAAGTTTAAACATAGTTCTGACGATGGCGAAAGCCGAAATAGCTATTAACTAATATATATAAAAACTGTTGAACTAAATACGTTGCTATTTTTACCCTATTATGATGGAGTTCTACCAAGTAAATGCAAAGTCAATCAATGTATTCGTCAATTTCTCACTTCGGATGAATCATTATTATTTTTTGGAATAAAAATATCAGGGCTGTGGAGTCGCGTGAAAAAAGACGACTCCGAGGAAATTTTTCAGTAATTTCATTTTAACTTATCTATATGTAATGTAAACCATCAGATCATCTTTAGTCAGCCAAACATGAAATGTTAACACTTTTGACTAGTTTGTTTAAATACTCATCATTAAATTTATTTTTCAAAAAAAAATCAAGCCGCTCATTTTTTACGACTCCTACTCCACAGCCCTGAAAAATATTTATGAAATTACAGCTGCAATGCAGTTTTAAAAATACAATATATATTTTAAAAAATAGTCGAAAAGTACCAAACAAATATTCACTCAAAGTCGAAGAACACATTTATCATCGCAAGCGGCTGATAACGCGGTTTACTTTTGTTACGAGGCCAGTGAGACCACCCAGGGTATGAATCTACTGTTGGATAATTATTTACATATATTAAGAAATTAACTTGTAGCTAATTAATACTATCTGCCAATCAATTGATAAAAACCACTATTTACGTTTTATTGCTCAGAAAATGTCGACATTAAATGAAGTATAGAATATCATAAAGTGAAGAATTTTTTATTTTTACCATATGAAAAAACACAAAATAAAACTTATATTTTGTATTAATGAAAGGTCAAATTATTTTTGTAGTTGTAATGTAAAAATCAACTCTCAATTCACTACGGAAAGTCTGGGTCTCACGGCTGTACTCAGTCAAAACCACTCCTGTTTAACGCTTGTATTCTGACGGTGCTGCTTTACGGTTGGGAGTCGTGGCACCTTACAAAATCACCAGAGTAACCTTATACTTTGTGCTTTGAAAACAGATGCCTCCGCCGAATACTGGGAGTGCGGTGGTTTGACTTTATCAGAAACACGGAGATAAGACGGGAACGGACTAAACAGCCGTTAATTACGTCCAAAGTGAAAAAACGACGATGAAACTGGCTTGAACATGTGCTGCGGATGTCGCAAGAAAGCCTGAATTCTGCTTGTCGCTTCTACCAACCGGATGGATTCCACAGTCGTGGAAGACCACTGATGACTATCTATAGATATACTCGGTGGAGCTACAGGACGCTGGAATGACATGGGAGGAAGCAAAAAGACTGGCGGGGGACAGAGAATCTTGGAGGAATAGTGTGGTGGCCATATGCTCCGACTAGGGAGCGGATATGGAAAAAAATGTAAAAATAAGCTAGACTTCATAGTAAAACACAACTTTATTATTGTAAGTAAGTTCGGCTATGTAAGTCAAATATTGTATTCACTTACCTTTTTTTATATAAGACACGTCACCTAGGTAAAGTATCCTAAAAAATCAATATACTATACTATAAATAAATAATACTATACTGAAAGGTAAATGAAAGTTTGATGCCTGATTCTGATAAACAATTGAACTTGTAATTGGCGTGCTTTTACTTTGCAGGTCAGTATACCATTTGGTGTGTGCTGTATATTTATATAAAACGACAGTATTAAATTCAACCTAAAATATAAGTAAAAAATGTCGACTCTTGTAGCATATAATTAAAAGCGCTGCTTAGTGATTAGAAGTTCCAGTAATCTTTGAAAAGTCAATATCAAACATTGATTTTTTTCAATTTAAAAATTGAAAATTATCCATGAGTTTGTCTAAAGTAGCGTTACTCAAACTATTTTTGGTCTGAGTCGCATGCCGGTTTTTGCTATATTACTTAGGCCTCAGCATATTAATAATAATACGTTTATACATCACAAACTATACTTATAATATAATTAGTGGCGCAACATAAATGTATCTACATAAAAAAAATATATTAAATTAGTTACGTAAAGTTTTGCAAACAATACCAGATGTCCAAGAAAGTATTATATATCGTTTTGGACCACGCATAAGTCTAAGAAGGGTGCATGAGGCCCGTGGGCCGCAGGTTTAGTATCGCTGGTTTAAAGTAATTAAAAAATGTCGTCCTTAAATGTTATGCCAAATAAATTATATAAAACTGCTTTTGTGAAATAAAATATAAGATAAAGTCTGCGGAAGATTTGTTAAGTTGAACAATAAAGTATATAAATTTAAAGGGAAGTTGACTATTGATTCTTGAGAGCGAAGTGTCATAGCGATATTTTCCACCCCACAAACTAGTGAATACGATCAAACCAATACGATCAATGCTCTTCAAACAGTATACAGTGGAACCTCTCATAACGAGTAATTCTCATAATGAGCAAAACCAAAGCTGCAATACTGCTATGGCAAAACAGATTGTGAAAAAAATGCTCCCTTAACGGGCGATATTTCGCATAACGAATAACGCAAAGTTTTGGAAAGATTACTTTCACATGGTTGCTTGCCTCAAGATGATTGACTAGGCGTGGGAAGGGGTTACCAAGAGAACCCTTGGAAGAAGCTTTGCCAAGGAGCGTTATCGAATGTGATTTTGAGGGGTTTGAAACAGTACCTGTAAAGTCTACAGTCAACGAGATTGTATCTTTGGCCAATACCATGGGATTGGAGGTGGATAACAAAAATATTGATGAGCTTTTGAAAGAGTACAGTCAAGAGCTGACCACCGAAATGCTTATGCAGTTGCATTGTTTTTCACAGCAAGAAGTTACGGAGGAGAGTTTGTTAGTGGAGGAGGAGGAAGCAGCCGAGAAACAATCTTTAATCAAAACAGAAAGCACTTAAAACTGTTGCATCGTATATTGGGAAGCATCACCCTAATAAGGAGGTGGTTATGCGTTTTACAAATTTATTCAATGATAATTCTGTCACATTTTCACCAAATTTTGAATCGTCGGCAAAAAAAATGTCTGCTAGTAAAAAATAATTAATTATTTGTCATAAATAAATAAACTAGTCGATTTTTTATCGTTTTTTGCAAATCGAAATCGCATTTCAGGTTGTTACGCTCCTTAACAATTTATAAGTGTGTAATTTTACTTTAATATACGTTAAAAATATAAAAAATGTTTTTTTTCCGGCATGGAACGCATTATTGTGTTTTACATTGTTTTATATGGGGAAATTGTTTCACATAGCGAGTGTTTCACACAACGAGTAAGATTCTGGAACGAATTAAACTCGTAATGAGAGGTTCCACTGTACGTATTATATATAAAAAAATGTTTTATATTGAATTTGGATCCATTAATATGACAGGATATTCACTTAACTTCACATAAAACTCTTTGCGTGTAATTTGTATGCTCACGTCATGTTGAGTCTGTGTCCCTTTCTCTATGTCCGTAAATAATGCTACTATTTTTAGGGCCAATTAAAAATGTAACTAAAACAGTGACAACTTTATGTGATACTACAGATAACTGTCGCGTTATTACTGCGACAATATATTCATTGTCTCTACTGGGAAAGTTTTCTAAGCATATTTTATCTACAATCGGCATAATATCATATAAAAAAACGTTCGTACCGCTTGTGGTATTTATTACGTAAATATCACAGTTTGAATAATTAGAAATAATTCTGTACATAGTTTAAACACTATTTAGTAAAGGGTAAAAACATGTTTATAACACACGGGCTCCCAATCTGGGGGTCGCCAACTTTCCCCGGTGAGCTAAAAAAAAAAGGAGTTTCGGGGACAATCTGGGGAAAAAGTATAGCAAATCGAGGATTTCAAATTCCTCGGGGAGTCGCCTAGTCGCTGCTCTTATAAAAAGGGGTCGCCACCCGAAAAATGTTGGGAACCTATGCGACTAGCCGGTTCCTGGCAAGCGTTGCAATGCCACGCAAAGAAAGAAAGTGTTAGTGTTTTAATTATGATTATTGAAGTGCATGGTTTCTTTTTCTGTATGTTTGACGTTTGCTGCCGATTGTCTATGGTACGACACACGCGCCACCTACTGTAATTTAATCGTACTATAACCTTCACGCAAGTGCAAGCATACGTTGTCAAAATGAACTGTATGGCAGACATGCAAACATTGATTTTTATATATAAGACCTACTGTAAGTTAATTTTACTATGCCTATAACCTTCCCGGAAGTGCAAGAAAAAAGTTTGTAAAAGTTTTATTGCAATCGGATGAGTGGTGTGGCAACGTATAAAATACGAACAAAAAAACATTAATTTTTATATATTAGATTATATCATCAGTGAATAATGCGTATGTATTACAATATCATATTAATTGTATGTCATGGTAATTAATATTGATGAAAGATATAATCATGTTTCGATGACCATAAATATTATTTGGTTTATATAAAAGTAAATTAATATACATTTGGCAAAACGACTTAACAATTATGTACCATTATTTCTAAATTACTTACATTTAATAAAGCCAGAAAATTCAAACAATGGTACTCAGGGATAAAAAGGCTTAATTAACAAAAAAACATTATTTAATATTGTCTTCGTCAGGACATGGTTCCAAAACCTCCTGATGTGAATGTAATAAATAGCTCTGTTCTCCTGCTTACTTCTGACGGTTTGCTGACGGTTTGCAAACTGTTTTCGAATTATAATCGAATTGAAAGCTTTTAGATTCATTTGCAAACCGTCAGCAAACCGTCAGAAATACGCAGAAGAACAGAGCTTACTTCCGCCAGAGCTTTAGGTCGTTCTATAATTTAAGCGCTCAGGTTTATCTCTAGGCGATTCCAATTAAATTGAAATTCAAATAAAAATAAAGTCACATAACATCGCCAACTCGCAATGTTGCGTCTCCCTAAAGAAAATTGAACCGAACTCTTTGTTTCTAATTACTGGGCAATTAACCGGTATTTACATAATACTTATTTCCACGCGTGAGAAAATTCACGCTCTTTGAAATAAGTGCGAGAAGAGCTTTTCGTTAAAAGCTTCGCTTTAGTTATATCGGTCTGGTGAATGCTTAATTTTACCCTTTAAGAAGTTTGACACATATTTCCTAATAAGAACGAATGCTTTATTTTTGTGTGAGAGCCGTCACGCAACAGATTCCAGCTCTGTTTATAACAGTTGAGCGATATACAAACATCAAAAACAATTTCATCAACACCTTGTGATATTACTACAATACTACGTACGGAATTGGGTCATATAGCGTAGCGGTTAGAGTTGTTGGCTTCCGTGCCGGATCTCACGAGTCCCAGTATGAACAGCATTTTTTCGGTCGACTTATCGATTTTTTTCGAAGACATGGGTGTTTGTGATGTCTAAAATGTCCTCCCCTCACACCCTTCCGATTCTTTAACCGCTTGAATGCCGCGCAAATAAATCATCAATATGTCCCAGAGATACTGCGTGTTTTTGAGAAAAATAATTTTGCCTAATATACATTCGAATTCGATATTTTAAAAACCTACATTGACTCAGTATAGATGGCCCAACACATATTCATTAAAATATTGCTTATATTCTATTATAATACAAAGTATTTGATTTTTTGTCTTGGACATACGTGTTCGCTTGCATATGTTCCGGACACCAGTGTCCGCTTGGTATGCAAGTGGTTAATAACCGGGCGTAGCGAGAGCGGTTAGTTAACCACTAGTACTGTCCTAGCCTTATCCTGCTTTCCCTACTACTCTCTTTAAAAAAAGAGAGTTTGAGCGACCGATTAACAAACAGTTGAGACACCTCCATAAGACGGCCATATGCTCCCCACTGGGAGGGGATATTGATTTAAAAACGTGTTGAATATCAACCGAACTACTCCTTCAACGAGAGAAGGGTTGAAATATTGCACCAAAACATAGAAGAACACATATTATATTATTAAGACACTTAAACATAACTAGGGCAGAGATAAATAGTTTATTAATTTTGAAAGAGCCAGTATATCTATCTAATTCCCACTTACTTGTACCCTTAAAAGATATTCATATGCATACTAAGATATTCGTAAGATTCACAAGCATCTTAAAATAATTTAATCTAAGAATTTGTCGCATAATATTTATCATGACAATAAAACCCCACCATTCAAAATCAGTGGGTATTCCTGTGTTATGGTAATTCAGCGATTTCCAACCCGGGAGGCGTGGACTATTGCAAAGGGAGGCGCGAACAGTCCGAAATATTTATTTACCCTTTAAAACGTGTCTTTATTACTATATGAAATAAAGGATGGGGAGGCGCGAAGATATTTTTTCCTTCAAAGGGAGGCGTAGTAACATAAAGGTTGGAAACCACTGTGGTAATTGATTCTTATTACCACACAAGATAATACGAAAACCTATAGTTTTTGCTATTATTTATTTGCATATTTTTCCCAGTTAAGATTAGTTGTCATAAATATAACATTAGTATTATATTTTAATATTTTTTTATTAATTAAGTTTTTATAAAAATAAAATTGAAATTCATTATTTTTTGGTACGCACACTCTAATTTTGCTGGAACTTTGAACCTTGTTGAACACTGATTTGCATTACGATATATTTTTGTGGAACTATATTACAACCGTGTTATACGAAGCTTGAGAGTATTCTCCTTTTGTGAATAAACCTACACAAAATGTACACGCAAGGAAATTAGTGCACGTGTTACCTATTTCTCATGACAACACTCAAGTCCCATATCAAGTAACACTTTGAATTAAATGCCTTGATTTTGGAGATCGTGTTACTTGTTTTTTAAATACAGCCCTTAGGATGTTTTCTGTGGTTAAATTCAAAGATACATTCACATGTCAGTTCTACATTTGTATGTTACTAACATAACTGATGAACAATATCAATAGAATGATCAAACATTAATAGAATATTATTATTTTTTAGTTCGTTATGGTGTATTTTATTACAGCGATTTCTTTTACTTTTGTCTTTGACTCATGTGTTTATAACATATGAATATAAGTTGAGCAACAGGAAAAAAGGCGATTCTCGTAGGAAAACTTATGTTGACATAAAACTCATAAAGAATACATACGCTACATCTAACACATTCAGAGCGGACATGGTAAAACAATAAGAGAGACGGAAGTATTTAAATGCATATTACTTCAAATAAATCATTTTTTGTCACGTGTAACACGAGCCATAGTTTTAAGAGTATGATATCAAAATAATTAATTATATTAATATCTTTTCGATTTATTTGGCGGTAATATTGTGGAAATTCATTTTATTCAAATTTGATAACTTTGGTATTCTGTTACAAATTTTGACACATGCTTCACCTCTTTGAGAATCATTTTCAGACTTTAATAAGTTATCTAAATATTTTTATATTTAACATGATATCATAATATTTTTCGATTTCGAATACAAATAAAAAATAGTTCGGAATAACAAATGCAATGCGGCATTTTTTAGATTCACTCTTTAAGGTTATAAATATATTTTATATCTGTATGCATTCATTGCATGTCGCGTTATTTCATTTTAATTTCTATCGCGTTATAAATGTGCATACGTGCAGTAAGTATAATTTTAAATATAAACAGAGGAAGTGCATTATGAATATTCAACATAGTTGATTTTTTTCTCTGCGCAATGACAACGCGATTCTAGAAACTGGAATGTAATTCCATTTTTATTTTATTTACTGCCATTCAATTTTTAAGTCAGATATATCAGCTCGATCAAAAAATATTTCTTTGTTACATGATATTTATCATATTATAAAGAGAATTTGAGGATATTTTTTATCTTCTGTAATATTATGTAGTCGGACTGTTTGAACTGAAGTCGTACTCGAGAAAAAACTATAACTTCGAGTCCTTTAAAATAATGTGTATTTAAATCGCTAGGGTCTAAAATGTCACAAAATAATAATTAAAGTAGTGTATTAAGCTTAGGTTGGAGTCAAAGTCAGAGTCGTATCATTTCTTAACAACTCCACAGCCTTGGTAATATTGATATATTTTTTTTAAATATATTATATATGATATAATATATTGATTTAGCATTTTATTGGCAGAAATTCATTATTCTAATAGTAATGAATTTGCATTTATATTTAAATAATTATAGTTAAAATGAAATCTATAAAATAATTGATATCCGCATTCTTTATGGATTATTGGAGTATAGATATTGACAGATATGGTTTTTCTGATTTTAGAAATAAACAGACAAAATATTTTTTATTTGAAAAATGTAGAATTAGTATGAAGAGTCTTTTATCATTTGATTTGATGTATTTCTACAACTTAGGTATTGATAGTGAACATCTTAAAAGTGACGTCATTGTTGTGTTGACGTGAAGATATAACAAAATATGTCAAATACCTGAGCTTTTTGGATGTTCTATTGTGTTTTCTATTCATATCTTTAAGTAATTCTCGAAAAATTAAATAATCTTTCGTACTTAATTAACAATTATTCAATATGATCAGGACAGGTTTCGCTTATCACGAGAATTTTCAACTGAATGTATGTAATAGGCAGAAGAAGCGATAATATATTTTTTAAATTAAAATTCATAAAAATTTCCACATACAAGTATTGAAGAAAATGTGGATGGTAAGTAAGGCTTTCATACAAAAGCGGATCGAAAACCTTCCCTTAATATCGATCATTGTCTATCCATGAATTGATGATGTTTATGTGTACATACAATACATATGAGGAGCAAACATTCAAAAAGTGTTTTGTCACAAATTTTGGAAAATGGCGTTTTATATCAATTCTGATAGCCCATAATAAAACCTATGAATGAAAATTAGTGTTCAAAAGGGTTTTTTTTCATATTAAAATTAAATCATAAAGTTGACACATTCATACAAACAGTCACTTTTGCAACACTTAAATCATCATTTTCCAAGCTTTGTATTTGTGTGACAAAACACTTTTTGAATGTTTGCTCCTCATATATAACATTTTTTTCGGGCTCACTTTATATAATTGTAATCAAGCCTTTAATAGTAATGAATTAATTAATATTACCTGTCATAAAAAAACATACAATGCTAAAGGTTCAAACATTGCGTACGCCATTTTTTTAATTAATAAAGAAATGGCTCGCTCATAATCGGGCGGACGTAATAAAGGCTGTAAATGAAAATTCTTATTAAAATTACGTAGATAAACTAACAAAGATGAGCGCTAGATTATACAGTGTTTTTTTTATAAATAATAGCACAGCTGATGATAAACAATACATATTCTATTCGCTTCGACCATTAAATCATTAACTAACTTCACATTGATAATAATACGAATTATTAAAATTTTGACCGTATCTATAGGTTTTGTCATTTGCAACTCAGTTTTCGGCTTTAGATATATTCTAATAATACAGAAATATTCAGTAATTGGTTTTTCAAAAACTGTCAAAAGATAAGTCGTTTAAAAATCTTAACACTTTATTTACCGCAAGTTTTTGTGCGAAATATTCGCTCGGGGCGGCTATCTTTTGACACACTTTGCAAGACATCGATACCTTTTGAATAATCTACATACCTTTTTGATACGTAAACTTTTCAGATATGACGAAATTGGTGTATGCTCCGTAAGCCAAACGGCGTCAACGGTTCATAACGGTTATGGAGAAACTTACGCCAAAAGGCGACAGCGGGTCATAAAGTGTTCATAATCAAATACTTACACATCAAAAAAATGTGAATATAAAATATAGTCAACTCATTATAATTATCATAATATATTTTAATATGGTAATCATAGGGATTGGCTGATTGTAAAGTCTTCATATGCAATGATCATTAAAACCGTGGCCGAATGATTTGATTACAAACTCATAAAAATGTTCACTGTGGAATTCTTTGTGTGTATTATTATTACTTTCCCCAATCGTCTTCACCGCTCAACTTTCATGGTCCGCAATGAATACCTATGTGAAAAATTCCATGCCAGTAATTTATTTTTACCGACCATTACGTGGCCACAGGTGAGAATAGATCGATTGACATAACGTAGTCTAGTGTAGTCAATAATACAATAATTATTATTAATAAAAAAAAAGCTCAGTACTAGGGCATCCAATCCCGGGATCCTGTTCAATTTTCTGATCCCGAAATTCCGGGATTGAGATGGCCGCGATCCCGGGATTTCGGGATTGAGAAATTTTTAGCAAATTCTCGAAATTTACACGAAATTGGCAAATTGAAGATTTCAAATTCCTCGGTGAGCTAAAAAAAAAAAACGAGCTTTCGTGAGATTCTGGGAAAAAGTATACCAAATCGGAGATTTCAAATTCTTCGGTGAGCTAAAAAAAAAAACGAGTTTCCGTGAGATTCCGGGAAAAAGTATAGCAAATTGAGGATTTCAAATTACTCGGTGAGAAAATCTCAATCCCGGGATCCCGGGATTCAAAATAAATCAATCCCGAAATCCCGGGATTGGAAAAAGGCTTCGGGATTGGATACCCTACTCAGTACTGCTTTATTCATTGTATTTTTTTTTCATTGCTGAATAATGTGTTTAATTAGTACCTATTACAATTTTTAATGGATTAATCTGGGACCTGGGTAAGTATTTTTTTTAAATTTTAAAAATATATTTTGGGGAGCCACATCACAGTTTTTGGGGAGGGGGAGATACAGGCAAATCCTGGAAGAGCTAAAAAAAAAGGTCTCGTGTCTTTTCATTTTGCGAAATCCGTAAATTCGTGGGTAAAATCTGCCATCGAGCAAAATTTTCATGGAATTGAAAATTATTTTGGAATCTTTTAACTTCTCATTTTGTCTCAAAAAATACTCAAAGACTCAAAAAGGGCCACGGGCTCAAAAAGATTGAGAAACTATGATCTAGATGGATTCCCCTACCGGTGGTAGGTAAACGACACTAAATATTAAAACTGAACTTAGATATCATTTTGGGAAAATATTATTTAATGTTTCAAATTTGCCACGTCAAAAGGTTGAAAATTGCCACAAATCAAAATACGATTCGTCGCAAAATATTTGTTCGAAAACAAATTGTGAGACTAAATACTGTATTCTATAAATACATTAATATATTTATACTCCCTTCTACGCATTGCAACCTGTTTATTGACGTGCCTGCTTTTTTTTTACATCGACGACACGCTAAAGGCTATTGACATTCGGCGAAAGCTCTTTAATGACAGAAAAAAAACAAATATGAAATAACAACATGTAAAGGTTTAACGAATATTTAAAAAATATCAACCAAAGCTTTTTGATACAAACATATATGAATATATCATATTCATATCAAATCATATACATATCAATACTTGCTATTTTAATTTAAGTCAATAAAGTAGCTGAGTTGATGTTTAAAAACATTGTCAGATCCGGTTTTCATTAGCAAATGAGCATTCATAACTGTTGAAAAAATATAATTAAACAGGTAGAATAGACACACACACTCACATCTTCTCAAAATATGTCAGTATACGAAGCAATATTGTTGAACGATGTTAAACATATTCCGATTGGCTTGTTAATTTTGGAGAATAAAAATGCATTTTCATGATTCCATCAGTTGAAGATACTCACTAGATATATAAAATTTGTCATTTTTTTTACTATTCTTGTTTTTGACGCTACATTCAGGAATGAACTTATTTAGCCCCACAGTCAATTTCCTCCACTCCACTCGATCCTCCGCACTCCTACGCCAGTTTTTGACCTCCAACACTAGCAGGCCCTGTAACACCCATCCATCCAAAGATGTCGTGGTCTTCCAAGGGTTTTGAATGTGAGACACTTTCTTTGGCTTATACTATGTATAATACATGTCCAGTTTTAACAAATGTGACAATGTCTGGCTCACCGTAGAGGTTAATAAGCTAATGGTTGTGCCGACGTCGCCTGATGCTATTTTATTAATAATTTAATTTAGAAAGAGCATTTTGGGTTCGTGTACGCCGAAGGACATACGTGTTTTAATATGTTTAGCTTCGGGAGTTTAAAGGACATATTAAGGGTTTGCATGATCAAACCGAAGTGAAATAAATCATGTTCCTAAAAACTTTTTTCATTTCAATGAATTATAATATACAACATCCAGGTAAACTGAAAAAAAGGCAATCAATTATCACAAAACTAGTATTTTTGATTTCAATGTTGCTTTCAGGTAGCGATTTGCTTATTTTAGAATTACAAGTATTTCCTATACAATTAACAATCGACACCAATTGTGTACAAACAGATATATTATATAAATATAATAGGACATCGAATTTTGTATTTAGTATCCATAAATTACACGAGGTTTTGGTCAAAGGTTGAAATGACCCGTACCTTTGTTATTAATGCTGGGTAAAGTTTAGGAAGATTTATTTTATAAACTCTGGGACGCAAAGGTCAGAGGTGCGCTGTTTTTGGACCTCGGCGCCCATTATTGTGATTATATTTACGTGAAAATCGTACTAAAAAAGGTCGTTCGAAATAGGATGTTAGAGAGGAAAATTTTAATTATGAAAACAACGTTTACGGAAATTCGGTTTGGTTATAACTTATTTATTCACATATCCTGGCCCCTTTGGAATTTGATAATTACATTTTACGTAAATGATTGTAGTGTTGATAGGAAAGAAAAAAATTATTAAATTTACTAACCTAGTATATTAATATTATTTCTTATGTCTCGTATGTGCTTAACTGACTACTGTTTTTTTTTTAAACCATGTCCGCTCCCAATGTGGAGCATATGGACTCCTAATGGAGTTTATCTCAACAGAAGTGTTTCTACGAAAACTGTTTGTTACTCAGTTGCTCAACCTCTCTTTTTCCAAAGAGAGTAGGGATAGAAGGATAGGGCTAGGACAGGATTAGTGATAAGCTAATCGCTCTCGATACGCCCTGTTCATAGGATAGGATGAGTGAAAGGAGGGAATTCAAGACATCACATACACCCATGCCTTTGAACAGAAATTCATAAATCGATTGAAAAATGTGTCCGTACCGGGATTTGAACCCGGGCCCTCCGTAGCCGAAGCCAACAATGTTGACCACTCGACCACACAGGCGGCAGACTACTGTAGCCAAGCTATTAAGCAAGCAAGAATAACATAATCAAATCGACTGTGGAAAGGAAAAAGGACGTCACCCACAGGTTTTTCAGAACAGCTTCTTTTCTATAATCAGAATTTATACAACTTGATACACATTCTATTAAAAGGATGTTAGCTAAAAATGACAAATTTGTATCTAAATTTAGCTTTGAAGTTTGAAAAAGAATGGCATGTGGAAATTGCGATCAAAAGAAAAGACTGAAAAAAAGATTTTTTTAAAAAAATATATATTTCATTAATATCAGATAAAGTCAATTCAAAACCAGTTTATCAGTCTCCACTCTCCATGCACTAAAAGTTTTGTATATTGTATAACAGCGTTTCCCAAATGATGGGTCGCAACCCGGTACCGGGTCGCAGAAAGCAACATGCCGGGTCGCCAATTTCCTAAAATAAATCTGGATATTTCCCATATAATTTCGTAATACCTCTCAATAAATTATTGGTACATTTTATTTCTATATAGGTTTATCAGAGTATTTTTTTGTATTATAACATATAAAGACTGTATGGACATAAATATACTGTTTTATTTTATCTATAGGCTGGTAGTATGGGCCATAACAAATTTAGTGGGTCACGAAGGAGAAATATTAAAATAACCGGGTCGCGGGTAAAAAAGTTTGGGAAACGCTGTTGTAAAATTTTCTTTTGGCCCAAAATCATCAAAAAACGTTTTTTGTGTCTCCTGTAAAATTTATTATGTGTGGGTTACGTCTTTTTTCCTTTCCACAGTCGAAATGTTTATTGTTTTTATTTGTAGTTTTTAGTTTGTGATATTTTCTTCCTTTGGATAAATCTCGATTGATTGTGTTTTTTTAATCTTTGGATTTTACAGATATAACTTTGGCATTACATAATAGTTAATGCCAATGCGCCAAAAATTAAGAAACAATTAAATTAGTAAAATGAAAATTTATACCCATGTACGACCCGTTCGCCTTGGAAATTGTAATTCGTAATTACACACAGAGAACATATTCGAAAATAAGCCTTTTCATTTTATTGATTGCTAAAAGAAAAGGAAATTATTGAACAAAAAAAAACTATTTCAAAAGAGGAAAAAAAATATTTTTTAAACTGAATTCAAAGTCAGGATCGGAATTGGAGTCGCTTTATTTATCAACCACCCCATAGTCCTCATATTGGCATTTCAAATGAATATGTTAATTATTCTAAGATATTATGATAGCATTATAAGGAGCTGCACTAAACAATGGGAAGGTATTTACCCAAGTTTCGTGATGCTGAAGTCGCGTAATCCTTTTCACATAATGTGCGCTTGTACCATCATTGCCGACACGTGGAATAAAGCGATAAGCAATGGTAAGTAGTTACTATCGGATTGTTTGCCTTAAACCCAAAGGAAAGTTACAATTATACCTTTTGGTTAGTGATTGAGAACTATATCAACGTTTTTCATGCTGAGTTATAGAGTTATAACATGGCCTTATAAATCGTTATTCAATGAAGAATAGTATTGCAAAACTCGACTGCCTTTTTATTATACAAGCACAATTACCGTACATTAGTTTTGATCAAATAGTAATAAAAAAAAATGCGTAAAGTTAGTTGCTGAATATGTTCACTACTCTAAACAGTGCATCCAAAAAGCTCTTATTACTGGGGTCTCAGATCGACGCGATTCAGGCAATGTTGGTAAAAAAATCGAACATCCAAGTTTATAGTCTCAATTTTAGGATTGTAAGCTTGGTTCCGTAACAATCGCATACTTTAAACATGCAGAACTATCTCATAATCATCTTTCAGAAAGCGGCAAAACACGTGTCACAGTTTGTAGCACAATACGTGGAGTAATCTAAGTTATATTTAATTTTATATTTAAATGAACATCCGCAAAGTTACCGCCGAATCATTCGAAAGTATTATCTCATTATCAATTGGGGAAAAAATCAATTTGCTGAGTTCTTCAAGATGTCGAGAAAACGAGACAAAAATGAGAATTTTGTCATTTTTGAGGGTGTCAAACATTACGTTCTTGGTCATGTTTCATATTCATACTATAGAACCAACCTGCGAGCGGTGATGCCATTGGAAAAAAACTTGAAATAATTGTCAATGGTTTTGCTTTGGATTTTAAGCTATTCATAATATGGACTTAGTTTAGACGAGCTTGTTTTACTGTAGATAAGATGAAAAAGTATTTATTTCTACAACATATATTTTATATATATACAGTTGATAACTATTTATATTCTTTAGTAACATGCAAAGGCGCCACTTTTGACCCTAGAAATTTGTATATAAAAAAGTTAAAAAAAGAGTCGTTGTCATTAGTTTTTTTATAATAGAGTTATACCAAGTGAAAGCCAAGTCAACCAATTTTACAGTAGATTTTGTTGAAAGTAATCTGGATTACTTCCTTGTCACTTTCCAATATTTATGCATACTAAGTTTTTATTGTTTATCATATTGCAAAAGCCATCAAAATAAAATTTCCGTGTGTATTTTATCTGACGTCATGGTCATTAAGATAAGAAAAAGGTTGCAAAGCTCTGCCTTAGATTAATGGCAGGGTTAAACAAGATAAACCATCAAAACGGAAAAGGGATAGCGTTTTCGGATAGATTATGCCAAGATTTACCTTCGTAGATATTTCAGACTCGCTCGTCTGCCGTTTGTCAAGACTACTTACATTTTGGAGAATCAGGGCTCAAACGAGGTCGCGAAAGATGACTTTGAAGATTTATATGCTTGAGAAAGTGCCCTGAAAGCTTTTCAGTATCTTCGGATGTAAAAAAAAATACTAAAAAGTATTACTGTCTTATCTGTAATAATGGTTTTTTTTTATCACGTAAAATGTTTTGATGGCGGGTGTGAGTAGGTCATAAGAATGCCGGGAACAATGGGTTGAATTCACAATTCTAAAATTTAATATTAAATTTATTGGTCCCTTTCGAGTGTACATTGTCAATACTTGCTGGAAAGGCATAATTTAGTGCCACTTATGCACATTTTGTATGTACAGAGTTACACACGGTTCTTATAGAAAAAAATCTTTTAATATACTTCAATAAGAATAAAAAAAAATGTATCTATACATACACTCCTACACACATCTACACATCACCACACGGTTGTAAATCAATTCCCTTCTCCATGAATAATTTTCAGTTTTTGAAAAAGCAGCCGAGAAGATGGAATAAAAACTACATAATATGTCAATTTTAGGGTGGTCACTGTCAATACTTGGTGGAAAGGCATTATATTAATAACAACACAATATTTCTTTTGACTTTGTTCCTCTTAATTTTGGAATATAATAATATGTCATTGTATACATCGATTGCAAAAATATTTATGTAAATACGGTGAATCAAACCTGTGTTCGTGGGTCAGTGCCGAAGCCATATAGTGTTACCATTCGACCACTACTATTTGAAACATGTGGGTGATATACCATAAAATATTGTACTTATATTTGAAATATTTTGTTTACGGTATGCTTTTTACATGCACTACATATAAAAAGTTATCTCTCAAGGAAGAGTATATTTGGAGCCATTATATCTGTTATCTTTTCTTTAATATCCGTTTTCGTGGACCAAATTGCAGCGTAATGAAAAGTTAACTTTTATTATTGTTTTAACGGTCATAAAAAGAGCGGAAAGACGCCATTTGCTTTGTATAAAAAGAGAATTAAAACGGTTGATATAATTTAATGATAAATAACAGCACATTTTAATAAATAATGTAGTTATATGAATGGCGGAAGAAATTTTTTTTTATGGTTTTATTATTGAATATTTGGAATGGCTTGCTAAATTATTTTAAAACAGCGTTTATAGAATTATTATAACAATATAATATGAATATAGTTTAGTTTTGATCCACTTGGTTTCGGAATTGTGGTCCCGGAAACATTCCCACGTTGATTTTTAAATTGTTTCGTGTGGTACCATGTACTAGTTTCGGAAGATTGTTTGTTACACATTCATTTGATCTCTCTCTCTTCAGAAGCACAAGTTAGAGTGGGGTAGCGGCGTATATACATTCATGTATATTTAAATGCTTAACATAATAATAATCACTAATGGTCAATTGTGAGTAATGCTTGCTCGACAGTGAGGTGTGAAAGTTCTCTCAAAATATAAGTGATTGAAAGATCGCGACAGGGGAAGAAAGAATGTGAAATGACGGCCCAAAATATAGTTTTTTGTGCAATCTTATGAGTTAAACTTCACATTGTCAGATTTAAGTTATAGTCATTTTCGATTTTAATATGACACGATCTCGAAAACGACCTAACTCGATTCTTTCTAAAAATTAATTAATAAGAAAAATCCATTTAGAAAATTGATTGATTTTTTACGCCAGTAAATATCTGATTTTTGAAAAAGGCAAAAATCTCCCGTTGAGGGCTTACAGCTAGTATTAATTGTGAAAAAACAGTTTACAATGCTATATTTTACGTAAAAAAAACGTTCATGTTTTTATTACGTACGATAGGTATTGAATGTGGAAGTCCCCAATTTCTCTTAAAGTCGTTTCTACTCCAGTCCGTCATCTACATATTTCAGGATAATGATTGACCCTCATCCTTTTGACTTGAATAAATAACATCCCTTAGGATCCTTTTCATCAAAATACATATTCATATACGATACCCTGCTTTCAGACTCATTATATTATATATTATCTTTCATAATAGTATGTTTGTATTATATATCATACATATGGCTAGCGGTATCCTTTGATGCCAAGAACTCGTTTTGGATAGCATGGAAATAATTAATAAGTATCACTGCGTAACGAAAACAAATGACTTACTTGTAATTGGGTTCTTTGCTAGCTTTTCTTTTTCTCACTCTTTCTACCATTGACAAAATAAATGGATCGGGCATGATTTTATCTGAATTTTCCGATTTATTTTTCTGCGTGCTCAATGGCAAAGCAGTATCAAATAATTCGTGACAGTTCTAATAATTTCTTAGAATGACTCCGATTTACTGCAAAGATAAGGTCGCTTGAAATCGTTCATTCGCGAATAAGGATTATGTGTTCAGACAACTCGTGAATAAATTCGCGAGAAATTAATGCTTATTGTCAGCTTCGGTTCCCGGGAAATTTGAATAAAACAACCCTAGATTTGAGTCTGGCTAAATTTATAATAAAACATTCATAAAAAAATATTATTCATTCAATAAAACTAGAGTTTCAGAATCTCTATAAAAGATGAAAAACTTTCAAAACGTATCATACATTTAATAAAATATGATAACCGTACGTACGTGTGACAAATGCTAGTTTGCAATAATAACCATACAATTAATATCCCAAAAATCGTCGTTTCGTCGAGAAAATCAAACGAATCTCTCGAATGTGTAATAAAAAGCAACATAAATATTAATAATTCAATATGTAACATAAGTCAGTTCTGAGTTACCGACAGTGTACATGCAAGGATTGTTTTCATAAAAATTACTACAGTACAACGGTTTCGAGACCCGAGAATTTTCCGGGACATAAAAAAAGTCGAGAATTCAGAATCCTCGCATATTTTAATTTCCTACCGTTTTTGAGTGACTGACTGGCAGATTTTATCGTTTAATATAACAACCTCAAAATAGTATAATATATGGTCAGTCTTCTATATCATCACTATATAAGTAATCAAACATTTTTTTAGCGAACTGGTTGATAATTATCTTTTGAGCACCACTAGTGTTGATATAGATTATAAAATACAAGTGAAGGGTAATTTATTTCAACTACGACAGGAGATCAGCTCAGCATCGTCGACAATATAATTGAAGTCTCAACGCGATGCTAAATCGGCAATCAGGATCCACTCCTCGCCATTCACCATTCTGTTCATATCGTCCAATTAACTGGAGACACCAATACAGTTTGAAGCGTTTCATAATTGCAAAGTTGTGCATTTTGTTCATGGGAACTTGGAGTGTTGTCGACGAGGCCACTCAATTTGTTCTTCACCGAGAGATTAATACGTTACAAACTCTGTCTTTTTATGATTTAAGTACATAAATATTATAAATATATATTTTTAATACGAAATAAAATTTATTTGACATTTTTAAGGAGTCCAACGTCAATAATTGGTGGAAAAGCATTACTATATTTAAAAAATAAAACACTCTTTTGTACTCATTACAATAATATCCTTGTTTTGAATGTATCGTAAAAGTTATATATTTATTCTAATGGCTGAGAAATCAACTTTTGTGGGCTTTCTTACGACACGAATAAGTTATCAAATACCCGATCGAAAACGGAAATACTTAAATTTTTCAACCAATATATGATTTTATTTAAAATGCATCGATGGATGTCTGTGGTGTTTTTAGTTATTCGCACTCTCCGCTTATCCGATCCAGCAAATGGGTTGTAGAGAGAACGGTTAGCTATCTACGAGTCCTTTCTCAAACCCCATTCCCTCATCATATCCTTCTCTAAAGCAATAGGTTGAGTGAATAATCAGTTTTCCAAGAAAATTCTGGTAAGATGCTTTATTAAGAGTCTATTTTATGTAACGCCAAACAAATCTACCATTGCAAATGTAATGATTTGATAAAATGATATAGTTTATAGAGCATAAGAGCTTATAGTATTGTTAAGTTTGTGATGAATAATGTATTCGTAGTTAACTCAGCCTTCCATAACAGAATTTAGATAATTAACTAGACGCAGAAGTGCATGAATGCAGTTAGTATCCGTACGGGAATTGGGCATGGAAAACGCCCCATATCAATTACACACCATGTTATATATTATACATTGTGTAGTGTATAAACATGTTATATGCATAGTGTGTAAACATCGAATCAGAAACGTTTTTATTTTAAGAGTATTGTGTTAAATCATTTTTTAAACTGTCTTTTTTCTTCTATATTCATATTTATTGTAATCGAAATATTATTGTAAGATTTTCTGACTCATATAAATCTGGGAAAATTTCCTTTGGAAACGATGGAAAAAAGAGAAAGATGTGTTGAATTTGACTGATGAACTTTATCGTCTGAAGATCTCGAAATGTGAAATTTGGGTCGTTACTCGTTAGTGAGAAAACATGTGTGAATGTAAAAAATTTGAACGATTAGAATTTAATATTAAAATTCCTTCAATCACCTTCAGTCGAAATCTTAAATAACCAAAACATATTTGTCATGCACGTCAAGAAGCTTTTTAAAAAGAATAAATTTCAAATTATGTTTTTCGTAATGTTTTTATATCAATAATGATAATTTAATTAAATCGTTATTTCCATGTTGTTCTTTTTCTGTTTTTAATATACCTCGTCAATTATCTCTATCTTAAAATAAAAATAAATGGTTAAAAATACTCGCTAGCTAAGCAAAACCGGTCATGTTTTAAAAATAGAGAAATGTAACCAAGTACTAACCATGATAATACTATATATATTAAACATATTTAGTGAACGGATATTGGTTACATTCAGGAATGACCTTCACCTTAATTTGACCTTTGTATTGTAGTAACCATGACAATCACTTGAGGACATTAGCAGCGGGTTCCTAATGACGGGTCATTAAGCATCGCCAACTGGCGACATACTGAGTTCCTTCCTCTAACAACATTTAATCTAGTTTAATAATTCCACGTAAGGAAATTGTGATTATGTACACTCAATTAAGTAAGCTGTTCAAATTATATTTAATTTTGAATTGGCACAAAAACTACGTAAATATTAAGTATTTGTTCTTTTGCCATCCGATGCAACAAATTCGTAATTTTAAAGTTTTTTTATGCCATCTCGTATTTACATAACCAAAGATTGTATTTCGTAATGTCGGAAATTTCACACCAGAGAGATGGTTAATAACGAGAACTAGATACTTAATATAACTTAATTTTGTAACTATTCTTATAGGCTCAGCTATCATGCCGGCTGCGTGGTCGAGTGGTCAACGTCGTTGGCTTCGGTTACGGAGATCACGGGTTCGAATTACATAACGGACAAGTTATTATAAATTGATTAATGTTTTTCTGTCTGAAGGCATAATGTCGAAAATTTTCTACCATCCATTTAATTTAATCCATTAGTGAGTCCTAGTTATTTCCTTCTATCCCCACTGTCTCTGAAAAAAGAGCAACAAGCACTTATCATAGAAACACTTCTGTTGAGATAAACTCAATTATGAGTCCATATGCTCCACATTGGGAGCGGACATGGTTAAATAAATATAAATATATATTAAAATTTACGATTAGTTTTTGTTCTTTTAAATCAGTAATAATTTATAAAATATGAAACAATTACACAAAAACAAAAATACACGACTATTTTTCTTTCTTTAAGCATCGTAAGGCATGGTTAAAAAGCCAGTGTCGTGCAATCTTGCATCAGGCATGTGAAATCAAATTTAGCTTGTTTTACCTTAATCCAATGTTTCTTAACCGGTGGTCCGCGAATATTTTTAGGTGGGCCGCAAAAAAAAATCTACTGTTTAAATGCAGTTAATATCCGTTCAAAAAACCTTATATTGGTGGTCCGCAAAATATTTTTTGATTTTTTCGTGGACCGTGGATGTAAAAAGGTTAAGAAACTTTTCCTCAATCGTCAGCCAAATTAAGTATAAATTAATCATTATATTATGTTCTCGTATTGTACATTTCAATGCCTCAGGATGCAGAAAGGTTTAAATAAAATTTAATATGATGGTCCACTTCTCATTCATAATTCTTTCTTTTTATTGTATTATTCTGTCCCATGCCAATTCAAACGCAACCCCTGAGAAGCAATAAAAAGAATACATGTTCGCGTTCCCGCCATTTCGCGAAATAATCAGCGGGAGAAGACGAGGGTTGCCAGAATGTCGCGTGATAAGAGATCTATAAACATATTTTTTTATACAATTCATAAGTTGAATTCGTTTCTTACCATTTATCTACCCTGTACAAAATCTCGGCAATGTTATTTAATGAGTTTCTGCTGTATACGGGCGCCCGGGCTCGTTGTTTAAATTGTAAAAGTTTCCACCAAAGTATAATACAATACTGCTTCCGTCACAAGTAAATAGATAGCTGAAGTCAAACTTCGAGTTCTGATTCACGAAAACTTATCTTAAATTGAACTTTTGTCAGCCCTATAAAGATGACATAAAAACATATTTTAGGTAACTTAAAAAGACTAAAACTAAGTTAAGGACGATCAAAGTGACGTTTTGGATTACTGTTGATCCACGAAAAACATTTTATAATTCTTTTTTATTTATTTATTGTATTGTAATACTGTTTTTCTTATAATTCAACATATTTCAAATCGGATAAAAACGCATGCTCAAGGACGCGCATATTCTCTGATCGGCCCCGAGTTTCGTTGTTATCAAGAATATTCAGAAAAAATGTAAGAGCAGTGGATATTTTTAAGGCTCAATATTTTATTACAATATCTTATATTCATGACGCTTAAAATTTATTTTCTTTCATAAATAATAAACAGCATATTAATTTATTTTTTTTTAGTACGATTTATGTATAAAAGTAAGAGAAATGATAAATCAATTGAATTAAAATTTCACGAAAAGGGATATTTGAGATACCAATCCTTCAGTGAAAATATTACGAAGCTTTATTGCTAGATTCAAATGTAGCTTTACGTTGCTATATCGAATACGCAATGGTTCTCGGCCAAGTTAATCGCTTCCGCAGCCATTTGTGACCCTCGTGAAGTTGTTCCGCTTTAGAATAGGGCGTATCATTTTATTTAGGGATGTATTTTTATATGGGGAAGACACTAGCAGTTACTAGGTATTTTTAAATTTATCATAATGAAATTGAATTTGAACGAAATATTTTATTTAGTACGATGGGGTGTCGCATGTCCTATCAAAATATGTCAAGTCTTTTAATTTAAGATTTCGACTGAAGATGCTTGGTAGAATTTCAATATTAAATTTGAACCGTTCAAATTATGTACATTCACACAAGTTTTGTCACTAACGAACGAGCAGGTATATCTGCCGAGTTCCCCACTCTTATACCCTATATATATCTGAGTAAATATAATCATAAAATTTCTCTGACAAACAAAAATAAATATAATTCTTAAAATTATCCACCATTCAAATCTGTAGGCATTCCCATGGGTTAATCCTTTTCGCCAGCAATGGATTTAACCCTAGTGATAAATTTATTTTCTATTTAAACAAGATACACTCATTTGCATTTGCACGGATGAAATTTCACATCCACACATTCATACACATATTTGTCACGTTCATACATAGTGGTCAATGCGACACATTTTCCACATTTTCTTTTTTAAACGTAAATTATCTTTTTTAAATCGTTTTTTTTTTGTTTGCCGCTGTACAAGTTCCCAGGGCTTCGAACCGTTTTTTTTTCGTTCTGGTTCAAGTAAAAAAATATATATCGGTTCGGTTCCGGTTTTCGTTCCGGCCAAAATAACGGTTTTTAACGGTTTTCGGTTCAGCTCGAATCCAAAAGCCCAGGAATTTACCGATTTGCCCAAAATATCTCCGCGACTCGTTTTTTTAGCTCACCGTAGAATTTGAAAATCTCAAAACCCTATACTAGCGTGAACCGAAAAAAAAACGATATTTTTTTCAGTTCGGTTCCGGTTTTCGTTCCGGCAAAAATAACGGTTCGAAGCCCTGCAAGTTCCATTCACCAGTGTGTTGTGAAGTAAAAAAGTTTGGCAGACACTGTTATAATATGAAGGGGCTACGCCACTGTGTTAAAAAAATGAGTTCCATATTTAAATCTGTTTTGAGTTTTCACAACCAGCAACTCAGTTGACGTCAGAAGTATCGATGGCAAAATATCGAAATGTTTCTATCGACGCAACTCTATTTTACACGATGTACCGTCCAATTAGCATTGAAAAGGGAGGCGGGCGACACGTAACTTGTTTTCGGTCGTGTCGTACATTATAATTTAAATGCCATCAGACGATCGAACTCCAGCCATAATATACCATCGACAAAACCAATGATTGTTTGAATAAATTATTTCCAAATGGGGTGCCTGGCATACCGATGGCCAAAATATTTATAATTTATTATCATCAGAAACGAAGGGACTGTCTCTTTACAATTTATTTTCTGTCGATCAATAACACAAGTAATACATTTTAGGCGACAGTGATATTACTATCATTAAAACCGACATTTATGAGCTCAGCTGACTGCTTAACTGTCCCCTAAAGAAATAGATGTTTCTTATTGTGACGGTATCATCATTGGGTCAAATTGTTTTTCAATTACTTATTCTCGACCACAGAGTAACTGTTAGGGAAGTTAAAAATTGAAAATTTTCTTTATTTTGGTAATCTTTGAAACTCTGCTTAAACCGGATTTTAATAAATATTGTACTCGACAAGAGTTTTTTTAAATGTCGGGTTTTGTATAAACCTTAGTTGGAATATAAAACAGTCAAGAAGGTGGTCCAAACTAGGGCATCCTATCTCGGGATTGGTCACTAGCAAAAAAGTGAAGAGTTAAGTGATTCCAAAATAGTTCTCAGCTTGCAGACCTTTTTTTAGCTCTATACTTTCAAAGAGTTACGACTGTCTGATGAGCTCTAGTAAATCCCGAAATCCCAGGATTAGCACTAACACGATCCTGGGATTACGGTATCGCAAAATTGTTCGGGATCCCGGGATTGGAGGCCCTAGTCTGAACATATTTATCTTAACTTCTTCCACTCACCTTAATTTCACATTCTATAACTGTGGTTGTTACGGCAGAACATGTAATAAACGTTAAATGTATTTAACGTAAACTTTAAAAATTTCAGAATATAGCAGATGGATGGAGATGAGGGATATAACATTCAGGGTAGTTAAGTCCGCAGGTTTACCAACTTCTCCTTTTCTTCATTTTGGTCTCTTACTTATTATAGTTAAGGTGTTAAACTTTCGTCACCCTCTTCGAAAGAAGAAATGTAGCCGTTCTACCCTTACGAGGTAACGGGGTTGTTTTGTGGTCGGTCACCGTATTCAGACATTTTATTGACAGAGTACAGTAAAGTTTCAGTGTAACGAGCTGAAATATTTCAAATATCATTAGATATATTATATGTACGTTTAATTGTGATGTTATACACATTTGCTACTTTATTTTAAAGTACGAATATAATATGTTGTCGATATATTAGAATATATACCACCCATTACGGTCATAATCAAAATTGAATGCTGATTTATTTTATGATAGCTATTGGTTTTGGCTAAAGGTTTTTTCTACTTGAGCTAAATGTATGGAAATGTTTTTCATATCTGTCAGATTGCCCATTAACTATATTACATAATTTAATATATTCTGGCTACTTTTAATGTGTTTTCTGTCAATACTTGGTGGAATGGCGTTAAAATAAAAATAATAAAACATTTTATGTGGAAAAAGTATTAAAAATGTTTTATTATTTTTATATTCTAGCAACTTCAGTTGTTATGTACTAAATAACCTACAATGCCCGAAATCTATATGGGTATAATATCTTATATTTTTTTTATTTTATTTTTAAAAAAATCATAGTTCATAGGCGCTTATTTACCAATTTTATATAAGGTATATTATGCGCATCGTTCGTTTCGCTTCATATGTAAACACTTACATTGATTATTTATAAAAAAGTCAATATGATTTAAGTACCATTAAATTAATATTAATAACTAGTCACACCCGTGGAATAACAGAGTCATCACTTTTGACATAAATGAAAATAAAGCCTGCAAAATAACCAGTGAATTCAACAAAGACGATTTGAGAATTCAATAATTATATTTTATTTTTAGTTACATTTAGAACTTACTCAATTTTCCGGTATTTCAAGTAAGCTGCAAGCTGTCAAAAAATAAGCATACGTCCATTTTTTTGAATAGCTTTATTTAGAGTTCAATTTAATACCGTATTTTGCTTAAAAGGATCATTTTTTGGAGGCGTTTAACATACTGCAACCGGAACATCGCGAACGAAATATAATGCAAGCAATTTATAAGCGAGCGAGCGGGGCACCGCGTAGCTCGCTCAGAACGTGTGGAAAACTTTTTGCATTTAAATAAGGCGAGGGATTCCGGGTCCATTGTGGGCATGCACATATTTGTATGTAGATATTGAACGGTATACCATTACCTATAATATATTTTATGGCTTATAAAAAGCTGCAGAAAGAGGATAACGTATATCTCACACGGAAGTATTCTACATGACTTAAAATTGAATTGAATTTAAATAAAATTGCCCAAATATTATGATTATTCAAACCTTAAAAAATGCGCCCTATTCAATGGCCATCTCCCGTATGGAAAGCGTAGAGATAACCTATCAATCAGTCTCTTTGTTATAAACCTCTCAGAAGAATGGGTCTAGCGATTGGGTCAGAATTAATTTCATTAACAGTTTAATGTAATTCGTATTGCCGAAATTATTAGTATTTTTGTTGATCAAGACTTTTATACTTAGTAAAAACAGTTTGAAACATGATTACAAGTGTAAGAAAAACAATCAAAGTTTTTTTTGATCAAAAAAAATGTCACCCAATTTTGAATTGTTCGTGTCTTGATTTTTTGTGTGCATGTTTCAGGGGATTCGTCAGTTACTTAATGAAAACTGATTTCCAATATAAAATTGATGTGATTATTTTTTTATTCCACTGATGATATAACTGAATTTAAGTCAATTACAATTGAAATTTATCTCTTAATTTTTTTTAAATCCACATCCGCTCCCAATGGAACTACCTCAACTTAAGTTTTTTCTTCTACGAGATCTTTTTGTTACTCAATTGTTCAACCTTTCTTTTTCGAAGAGAGTAGTAGGGATAGTAGTATAAGGCTAGGAAAGGACTAGTAGTTCACTATTCGCTCGCTCTACGCTCCGTTATTTTAGAATTGCAAAAGGTGGGGGAAGGGGAAACACAAACATCCTTCCATTTGAACATTAATCGATGAATAGCTAATTAAAATTAGCTAACAGTTGACCGACACCATTTTTTATAAAAAAATCTATTCGATATTATAAATGCTTTATTGTAGATTTAGGTATAAATATATGATGTGCAATATAATAGGTCAATGCAACCCACCAGGCGTCTAATAAAATAAAATAATTTAATTGAGCCGTTTTGTGTAGAACGCTCACCACTGCGACGCCCTCGTTCAGCGCTCATTCAACAAAGCTTTTGAAGCTATTTTTAAACAAACAATGTGTACGATGTTCTGTCAGGGTTGCGTGTAAACAGGGCCTTTGTTAGAATAATGATACGAACGTCAATATGTCGTCTTTATTGAGTTAGCAATGTTGGCATATACCCACTCGTCCCTATGTATAGACAGAAAAGTGAGTGAAGCCGTTGTGATTTGATCTGTCATACAATATACGCGGGAGTTGCTAATGAAAACATTATTGAACAAGAGCGGTGTTGATTTTTGAAATTTAAAATCAATCATGCAATATGTTCATCAAATATAACCGTAAGCATAGGTACATTTGAGGGATCGGGAAACAAGTAGGACATTCTTCGTAATCGTCAAATGTTGGGAAATTAATCAAAACCATTCTACTTTCTCATAGATCAAACGTCTGGAAAAAGTAATGTTGAACATTCTTATAAGGTAAAAAAAATATCAGAGTATTTTAGTTCTACAAATAATATTTTATGTAAGATTGATAGTTATTTCGGCTTATGTCTTCATCAGAACTATCCGTCAGGAAAATGACTTTCAAACACATTATATAAAATAGCATTTGTAGAACTAAAGTCAGTTCAAGTTCATCCGTGCACTTGAACGCCTGAAGATGCCAAACGGGGAAACCTGGGTCGTTAGTGACAAAACTTGGGTGAATGTACATAGTTTGAAGTGTTTGAACGATTCAATTTTGAAATACTTTAATAGTTTTTCACCTTATTACAATGGAGTTCTATCAAGTTAGTTTTTTTTCTTGGTATTTTAAGAATATTTACATTGTTTTTGAAATCTTTTGAATAACTGCCGTGTTTGGTATACAGGAATATGTAAACTGCCGATTTTGTTACAATCTTGATTTTTATTGTTCCAAAATGAACATGTTGGAAGATTATTTTTTGGGAAAAAAATACTACAGGAAGACATGCCTAAATCATCTTCGACAGCACACGGACACTGCCGTATTTGTTTCTAGACCACTCATTTAACGAACACAATTTTGAACAAAAAAATACAATATTTTCGATGAGTTGTACTGTTTGTTAAACAATATTAAAACTTTAAGGCTATATATAGACATTTAATAGTGCATCACAAAATAAGTTGTTTTGCGAGAACTTATTGTTTTTTAGTCGCTCAAGGATATAAGGATGAGTCGGCAAAGACTAACTGTTTCAAAGCGCTCTCACTTTTCTCTGTTAATCGTATCGGATGGATGGTAAGGATATTTAACGTTACAGACGTCCATGTTATTGAACACAAATTCATAAATCAGTTTCTGATATCCGAGCTTTCATCAGTTTCTGATGACGAATGCCCGAGAGAGTTCTCCACTCGACTACACTGTCGTTATAAAGTCGGAAAATTCAACTGGTATCTAAAATTAAAATTCGTTACTTATTAGATGAACAGGTGGAATTTTCAAGTTTAATTTAATTGTACCTATATTGAAATTGATGTCACACGCTGCGTATGCTCTCTGGTTGTTTGTAAGTTGTAATGAAGATGACAAACTTTGGTTTGTAACGTTGCTGGGAAAAATCGAAGGAGAATTTCAATTTGGTAATAAGGGTAAATTAAATATAAAGATTTATTTCGTAATATACTTACACAATTGTTTTTTAAAAAACTATTATTATTTTTGAATTATGTCATTAGGCGCTATGTTATGTTGAAGTCAGAGATCTGCAAAGCGATGCCAATGATGACATGGCAAAGTCAATATCATTTTTTTTTTCAATTTGAAAATTGAAAATTTTGGCAGAGTTATTTATAATGTTTTGTCTTCTCACGTTTATCTCGACTTACCTGAATTTATCTTAAGGCATTTAAAAATATGTAACGTATTGGTGAATATCTGTAACACTGTGTATTAATATTTAATTAATTTCATTACTTTTCAAAAACATTTTTCTTTGTGATAAAACAGAATTTATTTCTTAAGTTGTTTTTAGAATAAAACTAGCTGGTGCTTAGCGTATGAATAATTTATCAATGTTAATAAATAACACACGTTTGTAGTAACTCCAGATCAATCTGTCACGCTTTTTGTATCATTTATACCGGTTGTTATTTAACATAAAAAATGGCGTATAACAGTTTTTTGCACACAGGGATAATCAATCAATCAATCCCGCTGATATAGAAACAACGCGCTCGGACTTACCCTAAACGCACATTTCCTGGACGCCGTAATCCGCGACCCTAATGGCTCAATCCACGTGACTGTCAGATTACCAGGACCAGCCAACCAGGCGTTGGTACAGTCTGTCTTCCGCATACAAAGTGGTCGGAGATCAGCGAGTCCTGGGGGAGCTTGCCAATTCAGTTGGCGCTGGTAGCCATCCGATCGAGTGGGGACTCTATCGCGAATCTCGCGTTGTTTTTGTTTTCGTTGTATCATCCTTTGTTTTTAAGTGTGTTATGTTTTTGTAAATATTTGTAATAATAATACAGTTATTACGATAAAGGAATTAGTGTCACAAATTTATGATAGTAAAAGGGGCTCCAATAATAAATGATTAATTTAAACATTCGTTAATAATTTCTATTGAGTAGGCAGTGAATATTTTATTTAAAAATATTAATATTATAGTTAATTTTTTTTAGTATACAAATTAATTATATGAAAATAAAGTGCTACAAACTAACGGAAACTAGTATACATATTGAGTAGATGGACATTTTTATTGATATAAAATAATATTTATCGTATTTTTCTTAAATTTGTTTTGATTTCATAACTTAAACGTGTAGGTAAATTATAAATTCAATCCAGATATAAGATATATGAAAATAGTCGCCTATTCATAAATTATATAATTTGCCTATGTAATGTTCTCATGCAGGTATACATATATAAAAAATACTTTTTTCGTTTTTTGACAATTAAAATTTAGAAGCTTTAAATACGATATAGCAAAAATATGATAACAGTTACGAATAAATTATCCATCAATCATGTTTTTAGATTAAAACAATATAAATTAAAAAACATTCTTAATATCCAAGGAAACGTTTCGTAGAGGCGTAGCTTTGCCGTAGAGAATAGATAGTTGGAAAATACTTTTTACTGCGGTAATGTGATGAGGATCTGTTAAAAACATATTTAATTTTCAATCTTAGATTAATTTTATATCACGTATATCGATTATTTTACTGTGATTGTTTTAGAATTTATATTATTTCGTTTAATGACTCGAGTGTTGTTCTCTTAGTAATCCATTTAGAAATATTAACACTTTTATACAAATGACACTATCTACAAAATTTGTTTGAATACTTCATGTTTCATAATTCACGTAATTCTATAGTCAATTTAGAAATAATTTAACAACACACTTTATTTCTAAGATTAACTTTTAAATTTGAAGTAATATTATTTTATTTTTAATTAACCTCCAAGAATAAAATCTGTAATGGTTTTGAAATATCAGGTTATTACGGTCAGTAATAAAGTCTTGTTTTCTAAAAAGAAATTATTATTATATCAATAAGTACTTACTTTATAAAACCAAAAAAAAATATTTTAAATATATCATTATAGTGGCCAAGAAACAAAGAAATATATGAAACAAGGTGGATTTACGAATAAACACATCTAACAAATATATCCAACGACGCGTGTAAGGATAAAAGGGTTACGTTACGAGTACAATCGCTGTATCACAGGTGCTTTTGATTATTTCCTTCCCAAAATCAGGGCATTCCCCGTTGCATGTTTATCAGTTGGCAACATTGGCACGAGTATCACCTAACCCTTTTTCATTTGAATTCGAATGTAGCAGGTAGTAATGCTTACATCTCGGCCCCTTCAGCCAGAAAACATGACCAATTTGGGGGCGACATCCAATCTAATAACTGAACCGTAAATGGGAAATGAACCTTGCTCTCCAAGCTCTACAGTGCGACATACTTCCACCGAATGCCAACGGTAATGAAAACTTGATGAAGCCATTTTCAATTATATCTCAGAACAGTTGCTTTTGAGGAATATTTGTAGCATAGTTTTGTGATAGTTATGTGAAAATCATTCAGTTTCTCAGAAGTGTTAATTATAAGAACCAATTTAGTTTTGAATTAGATTCAAACTGACTTGATTTTCACTTTTAAGATGTTCACTGTCAATACTTGGTGGAATGGCATTATAATAAAAATAATAAAACATTTTTAGTACTTTTTCCACATAAAATTTATGTGGAAAAACAACAGAAACAACAAAAACAACAGTTGATAATGCTCGCGATGAGCGAAACCGGTCCTGATCTAATAAATTTTATGTGGAAAAAGTACTAAAAATGTTTTATTATTTTTTTTTATGACTTGATTTTATTCTAAAATTAATAATTAGTAACCTAACATATTTTGCCGCCAATTTCAAATGAAATGAATATTTATATATTTCATAATAATGTCAGATATAAACACTGATTTGTTCAATAAACGATTTTCAATTATCAATATTTGCATTTATATAGCAATTTTTATTGGAACACATATATTTATTTGTTTTTGTTTAAAATCAAAAAGATTACTGTGTTTTTTACTGTGTGAAATTTTAGAATACTATTCAATAATAAATTCGCTTTTATATAAAACAAAATATTCATAATACATATAAGTACACTTTCGTGAATGCATTGGCGTAGTAAGCGGGGGATGGTGGACGGCAGTCTTTGGAGGGTGGCATTTTCAAAATTATTTTGTGTACAAAATAGATGCAAGCATTATTCTCTTATTCGTGTTTTCTTTCGTCTTATTTACGATTTATAAATAATCGCTCATAAAAATACTCTTTTCCAGGAAAAATAATAGTTCATATTTAATTTTTATAAGTTTCTACATTTTTTATAATATTAACTCAAACTTAATAAATCAGACAATTCACAAATACATTTTTGAGCATGTTAAAAAAATATGCGGTTTGATTCTTCAATATGCGTTTTAACCTTTTAGATTGTAATAGACCTTTTAAAAAAAATAACGTCAATCCACCACTATATTAAATACATACATACACAACTTAATTATGAGTAGGGGGAGGGTGGAAAAACTTCTCACTGTGCTACTGCATAAATATATGATATATAAAACTTAATCAATATATTCTATTGATTATTCTAAAATCTAATGCTTGGTCGACCGGCCAAAAAATATTGAAATTAGCTTTTTTAAAAAAAAACACCGGTTTCATAAAACATGCAGATAAAAGAATTATACACTTTAAGTGGAATGAAAAGCTATTTAATATAATTATAATATTACATATGCGTTTACGTTTTAACTTAACGTTAAAACAATACATTTACAATACAATGCCTGATATTTTAAACGATTTTTTTTAAAAAATAAAATGTTATAACAATTCTGAACGGGAGAACTTAGGCTTGCATATTTGAATATTTTCCATTTCATTATAAATAATAAATTTGAGTGATTGTAAATTGCACGAGGTGGAAGCAAAAATTAATGCAATATTTGCTTGGCACTTTAAGTGATAAATTGCGCCACTTTGTGCTGACATATAAAATATTGCTTTATAAGACATTGCATAAACGATAATAGTGCACAGCGAATGTGTTGATTTTAACATCCTTTTTCATAAAATAAATGTATCTGTCTATTTAATATTTTATCTAAAATTTCAACCAAAAGATTTGTCATATTTTAACATGTTAATATTTTGTTAAAATATATCAAAATTGTAACTTCTCCCCTACCCACGTAAATACTTTCTCGCAACTCGTGTTAAGAAACATTGCCATATATATTCCACGCAATAGTCAAAGCTCAAACCAAGTTTTCGGAATATTTTATTTTATAATATATTTATTAAATCCATGTGCGCTTCTAATATGGAGAATATGGTGGTATCTCAACAGAACTTTTCTACCAAAACCCCTTGTTACTCATTTGCCTTACCTCTTTTATTTTTTAAGAGAGTAAGGATATAAAGGATATAGTTAGAACAGGACAAGTGGTAAGCTTATCGCTCTCGCTAGGCCTTGTTATTTTAGGATTGAAAAATTGGGAGAAAATTTTTGGACATGACTAGCATCCATGCAATCGAACAAAAATCTATATATCATTGGTTTTTTTCTGGGATTGAAGCCAATGACGTTGATCACTGTGCAATGAACCTTTATAATAATATGAATAAAATTCAACTTTTAAAAAATATTTGGTATATAACAATCAGGACTAGCTTCATTTTCAGCTGATAATGCAATATTATTCATCGAAAATGGTCATTAAACCATGTTATAAAATCGAAGTATCAATTCAAAGCCTTGTGTTATTAATATAAAAAGAAACGTCCTTCTCTGCTTCTCCAGTTTAATCCAACTTCTCTTCTGGCTTCCAAGCAACCCTTTTCCTCGTTAAAGTTTTTTTGACGTAAATCATCAGTTCATTTCAGTCACATTATCTAATTTATGATAATTTTAAACATTTTTTTCTTTAAATGATAACAAGATTTTGGTAAAATAAAAAGCTGTGTTAATAAGCTTTAAATAATTCTACATCTCGCTTGTGAGAGATATATACGGTACATGCTACATACGCAAAAAATAAATACAAACATTTTAATCAGAGCTCGAAATTGAGTATTTTTGTTAAGAACATTTTACAAAGCACTCGAATAAAGAAATTAATTTGCACAATGTCTGATTAAACCATAACCATTGGAGGGCTGATTGCCAGTCGACGCCCTTCGCCATTCATTTTACAACTCACATACCTCCTCGCGCTCGTAGATACGTCGCAATAACAATAAATTACGACAGACGTAGATGAAGGGACTTCTGCCTCCCAGGCGAGCTTTTTAACGTACGCTTTTATTGTAGATGTAGATTGCACCGTATCTACTTCGATAGAGCTTTTTTAAAGTCAAAATTACGCGCAATAATATCTCAAAAATGTACAATTGCGTTATCCAGGAAAATAATCGAAAGTATTTTATGTAAAACGTAGCTTTAAGTCAAATGCTGTAGTACTCAACTTATTACTCATTTTCTTTGTTTTATTTACCTTTTAAACAAATCAATGGATAAATATGTCTTTATTTATTAATGTCTAGTTGAATTAAATTCCTGTTTCATAATAACTACGCATTAGACATATGTACATTACATCTGGTTCTCACACTCCTCAGCAGAGGAAGACGTTCTCATAAATATCTATGTATTAATAACGGATAATGTTTGTTATCATTTCGCAACTCAGTTCGTATGTCCTGCCACGGCCGCCATTTTGTTTTTATTATTTTTCTTTTTCCGAAAGAAATTTGTCACTACTCACTTTTGTACATTTTTCATTGACATCTATATTTTTAGATAATTACACAATTAAGTTGAAAGCTCTAATGAATAATATGACGAACGAGTTAGTCTCAACTCAAAGAAGTATACAGTTCCTTATAGATCGCCACATTTTACTAGCGTTACGACTCTTAATACACTCTTAGCAATCATAAAAAAGCGATTGACGCTGCTATTAATGCGTCCAGTAAAGGTTTTAAATCCACGGCGAGTGATAGTAGGTACAACTTTGGTTTCCCTGATAGAGATTTGGTATATGTAAAGGTTCACACAAGACGATTAAAAATATCTTGAAACAAAAAACTTGTTTCTCAGTATAGAAAATTCGGTTGAAATCGGTTTTTCTGTATTTTTAAAAAATATTATTCTGACAAGACATTGTGCTATTATTATTGGTAATGATCTGGCATTCCAGAACCGTTGCAAGTTTCATAATGAAGGGTCTTAATACATATATGACAAATTATAGAAAAAAACGACCACCTTTTATATAAATAACCTGTCAAAACTTAAAGCAATAAACTTTTACATGCTTACCTTACATTAATAGCCCTGTTTTAATGTATATTATTATCAATACTCGTAATGAGCGCAATCGAACTTGATCATATTAAATAAATGGGTAATTAGTACTAACAAGTGTTTTTGTTTTGTAAATAAACATTGTTTCTAGAAAGAACTGATATTTTGTTAAATTGTTCATAGATCGATAAATACGATTAAAATACTTAATGGTTTTTTTCCTTTAATAATACTTTGACTAACACGCAAGTTAAACTAAAATAGTCAGTAAAAATCAGTGCTATATTATAGGACTGATATGTCGTGATAAAAATGAGTGTTTTTTTCTGAAAATATTTTGAAAGAATCAAGAAAATAATATGAATTGTTTTGAAGGAAACGGCTACGAGTTAATTTAAAAAAAATAACAGTGAACAACAACAAAATGCGGATACAAGAAACGAAAACGACGTAAGTTATTCATCATTTCATTGTAAAAAATGTATTTTTTGTATATGGCAATTTACATACATGGACGTAATGATTAATGATTTACGAAAAATAGGCATGTGAAGTAAAATCATTACTTGCACGAAAGGATGACCTCATTTTTAGGTTAGCTAAATTCTAAAAAAATAATGTTAAAAAACTATTTGTCGTAATATTAACAAAAAAAAAACACTTTTGTATTTTTCTATATTATTGAAATAATAGAAATAAGAAACAATAGGAAATTCGTATTTTATAAATAGCATAGCAGTTAGAATTAAAAATACATAAGTTAATTTATTATATTCAGTATTTTTTTCCATGTCCGCTCCCATTGTGGAGTATATGGCTTCCTAATGGAGGTATCTCAACAGAAGTTTTTCTACGAGAACTGTTTGTTACTCAGTCGCTCAACCTCACTTTTTACAAAGTGAGTATTAGGGAAAGAAGGATAAGGCTAGAACAGGACTAGACTTCGATCACAACTTTGAATTGAATAATTCTCAAATTCATTGCGATCTGACCGGGAATCGAACCCAGACCTGTGTGATCGGCAGGGCAAGCTCTAACCAACTGGGCCACAGCAGGCGACAGTATTAATATTAATTATTTATATTCCCCAAAACAATTATAACCAAATGGTAATTACTTGAATGGCGTTTATCAAATCTAATTAGTTAAAAAAAATGTTTTTAGATTTGGTTGCAAATTATGTCTAATTTATTCTACATCTTTTGTCAACTTACTGTCACGGTGAAGTGGTAAGAAATATGCACTTTTTAGTCGTCAATTCATGTCTTTTATTCGGCATGTTATTATAAAATAAATGTGTTTCCACTGTTAATAAACAGAAAAATCATTTTCAAGGACTAAAATATCAAGATGAAATGTCGTGGATTAAATATTACTCTAAAAAAGTAATCTATAAAAGTTTTCGAAAGTTTTAACAATATATCTAAGTTACATGCAACTCACTTTTTTTCGCTTTTTCATAAATCCTATTTTTACCTTTTACCTTTCTTATGTAAATATTGGCATGTAACTTTTGTGCAGGGGTTGATGGTGAAAGGATCTTTATAACCAAAAAGTATTTCATTCAATCAGAAAGTTTTAACGACCGCTCAGTCTGTGGCTTTTGTAAAATTATTTTTTAATAAAAACTGAAGCTATATCAATCTTAGTCTTAGAATATGATACAGTTCAAATTGCTTTGCTGTCAAGAAACTGAAAAATCGAAAGTATCTATCCACTGACTTGGCAAATTTCTTGGTACTCTGTTACTGTATGATAAAAATAGCAATGTATGATACTTTTTTAAACAGAAGTCATAAAGTTGTTTATAACTGTTTCGATACTACGAAATCTTTCTAAAGAAGTCAACCATAATTTAGTGTAGGTGTATAAAACTGAATTCATTTGATAGGCCAGATCAAGTATTGCGTGTCTTTGATGGGCCACACTTTTGTGACCGAGTAACCGACTGTACTAACTTTGACCAAATGAATTTCTCCATATTTCCAAATTTGAGTCGATTGATATAATTACAGCCGTCTCACTCTTAATTTTCCCATTAGAGCGATATAGCAGCCGGCATATATGTACATGCAATAAGTACTACACTACCTTCACTCTGTCTTGCTCAGTCGGCTAACTCTGTCCCGCATAACATTTACACTAATACAAACGAATGTCTGACGCCGGTATACGAACACCCAGATAATAAATATCATCACTTACAAAATTAATACTTATAAATAATTTGTTTTTTATCAATAGCAAAAGCTTAGAAAGTTGGAAACCATGAAACTGGGCTACATGTGGCCTGCGGGGCTACAAGTTGGACATGTCGTACTTAGTGAATAGTAGCAACAAATAATGAGTAATTAATCCGTACACACTTTTAACAATAATTATTTAAGCTGTGTCACAAGCAGTAGGTGAAGATGGGTACAACGTTGAGTTTATTAACAAATTCAGTAGCTGTAAACATAATCGGAATGGACGCTTCGACATATTTTTGAATTTATTTGTTATGCATTTTATTTTATAAAACCGAGTGTCGCGTTTACTGGTTGATGAATTTTTTGATTATTACGATGAAAAATCCGCTGTTTTCGAGCATTACGAACATGTCACGTAAAATCCAATTATCACCATTTTCGTGTCCAAAGTTCTCCCTCGGGAGCAATTTAAAAGTTTTTAATAGCTTTTTCTGCGAGCAGCATCAACAGGGCAACACCGCTTCCGACGGTGTCCTGCTTAAATTGCGTGGCAAAAATATGGACAACTCTGTACAATACGTGGGATTTTGTACTCAATACTGCACAATGTTACATACAAAGATTTAAAAGCATTCACGCCAAAGCATTTCTGGTTCTCAAAAAATCCTTCTATAATTAAGTTTTATTCGATAAATGATATTGAGTTATAATCAAGCTATTTCAAATATTCAAATATTTGATAAAATGCCAATTTTCGGATACTCGAAAATCTATGTACATACCCAATTATTCAGTTGATTATAATCGAAATCTGTCATTGTACTTATATTAAAACAGTGTAGCTAAAAGTTTCTTTTATTATATTATTGATTAATATACTAATGTTATTTTACATCAACACCACTAGGGGCAAAAATATGGCGTCAATAATGGCATCCAATCATGGACCCTTTTTGTGATCCCGGGATTGATCATTTACCATAATAGAGTGTCAATTTTTTTTGAGATTCTTGGAGAAATTCGAGATCCCCAATTACTTAGGGATGTGGGTATTTGGGATCCCGAGATCGATCACTGGGAAAAAGTCAGAAATTGAGAGACTTAAAAATAATTTGTATAAATAGCTGACGAGCTAAACAGCAAAGTTAAATATTAAATATTATACACAGTTATTTGTTTAATACAACAGTTTTGCTCGCTTGCAAAAATGTGAGAGCTTTTTTTTAGCTCTCTGGGTCATTTAAAAGATTTGGGACCTTTTTTTGGCTCGCTGGCAGATTTCAATCTACGTTTCAAGATAAAAATGCTTGTCATGAGCGAAACCGGTCCTGATCTTAATAAATAGATGTGGCAATTAGTGCAAATGTATGTTTTATTTTTTTGTACCTGTACATATATTATTATTTTATATCTTTTCAATAAAACAAATTGATTAGATTATGATATAAATAAATTGCCAATGTAATCTCTCTGAGAATTATTCACGATTTTAATTCTAAATTGTTTCGTGTATGACAAGCTTGTTATATGTCATGCTGTCATACTCTATCAAAGACACATTCTATAATAGAGTTAACTAGATTCGAGAATAAATGCGGGTACCATTAACAATTACATTGCCTATAGTTTTATTCTCTGATGAATTATATTTCATTGCCAACAAACACAAATTTAATCAGTAATTCACGAAATTTGAAATAATAACTTATTGATATATGTTACAAATTAATTTCTTAAGTACACATGAGCATAAATTGGCGACAGCTGGGTCTAAATTTAATTTAAATATGAGAATCTAGGCTTATTAAAATTATTTTGTGAACCTAAGTGAATTCGGTATAAAATATGTAGTATTATAATTAAAACAATACACAAATTGCATCTTAATAACAATATATGTATATTTTATTGATTTTTATATGTGTTTGTCTGTAATGCGAACACTGTGCTAAGTTAGCTGCATACGACCTAGAAAGATTGTCAGAGTGTTGACTGGTGGCAATGTGATGATAATTTATGATTGATTGTTAGTTTGTGGTATGTTAGTAAGAGCTTTACCCAAGCGATTAGATCTGAGCAAATCCCAATAATCCAAATAATAAATATCAACTTTATATTTATTCAATTTCAATTTGAGATATTGAACTTGGGTGTTAACCATGAACCCTATCATTGGGTTAGTCTCGAGTGGCTATAAAAAAATCATTGGAGCTTGTTTTAAATTCTAACTTTTCAAACATTGAAGTATTGTTTAGCAATTTTTTAATACTTTATCCCACCAAACGAATATTACCATTAATTTGCCAAACGAGGGCGATTTTGATCATACTGGAAACACAGAATAAGTAATAATGTTCACAGTCAATACTTGGTGGAAAGGCATTATTTTATTATTCAAAAAATAAAAAACTCATTTGTAAATTTTTTTTGTCTTGTATAAATAGCATTGTAAGATTGTATATTCTTATCAGTTAATAATGCTTATCATAAGCAAAACCGGTCCTGATCTTATTAAATTAGAAGTAATATTTAGTACACATGAGTATTTTTAAGCAATAACGTTTTATTTTTATAAAAATATTCACTTTATAAATAACACTGATTCTATTTTCGGTGATGAATAAATTTAATTTTATATAGTAATTATTACTTCATTTATCTACCCTAGAAGACAAATTTACCAAGCGAAAAACATCCTCTGGGGAAGAAATTCCCTTCCAATATTATTCGATTAGTGGTGTCTCTTCCTCGAAAAATATTAAATTAATTGAGCAAACAATCTATAAACGTTGTTATTGATCGTGCTATTTTCTCAGAGATTGGTTTTTAGTTGCAATTTCACCATCTTGTTTACACTGCTCCAATTAATATTCTTTCAGCATATTTTTAATAGAATCAATCAACTTTATCAGTCTTCATCTTTCATCAAATGTCTTTCGTACGTCGAAGCTGTTTGTATGTTTGTGTGATTTCTTATGCACTTAAATTTTTGTATAAACGATGCTGCTAATATAATAAATATATTAATAATATATCGTTTTACTAAAAAAAAGGTACGGATATAAATATTTATAAATGTTTTCTTTTATAAATCTTTAGACAAAGGTCCAGTTAAATTTTTATGTACATTCAGTCTTTGTATGACTAAAGATTTATTAAGCTATTTTTAGTTCTTTACTATTGTCTGTGTGATCTCTCAGTTTATTGATTTATAGCATCATGTAATAATCTCAGCAGGTTTTGCTTACAATATATATTTTTTTATCTCTCTGTGTTTTAAATTTATACACACACACATATATATATATATGTATTTTTTCATATCCGCTCCCTATACGGAGCATATGGTCACCACAAAGTTCCTCCAAGATTCTCTATCCCCCGCTAGTCTTGTTGCTTCCTCCCAGGTCTGGATCTATCTGATTGGTAGAGGAGACAGGCAGGGTTCAGACTCTCTTGAGGCATCTTTAGCACGTGTCCAAGCCAGGTATTTTTTGTGCCCGAGTCACGCTTTTTATTTGGACGTAATAATAGGCTGGTTAGTCTCCTCTCTAATCTCCGTGTTCCTGTCAAAGTCAGACCACCGCATTTCTAGCATTCGCCGCAGGCATCTGTTTTCAATATATTATATTTCCATATGTATATATATATTATTCATGTCCGCTATCAATGTGGATCATATGGCCTCCTTATGGGGCTATCCGATCCGAAATAATGCTATTCAGAAAGGTATACGGACCCGTGAGATCCGTCTCGGAAGCTATCGACGTTGGCCACTTCGCTACTGACCCGACAAATATATATACCACGTTTTAAAAAAATGTTAAAATGGTGGTTACAGCCAAGACAGTCAAATAATTTTAATGTAAATTTGACAACAAGCGATATATTGAATATATATTTATATTATTAAATAGTTGAATGGTATGCTTTTTACACAAGAGAATAATACGTTGATATTTTTTTTACTTGCAAAAAATATAACGACATCAGTCCTCAGCACAGCAGGAGATACTTTAATACCTGTGATATAGCCCCCCTCCTCCTATTCTAAAACTTGATTAGCTCTCTTAAACTCGTAATGAAATAATTGTGCCCCCACAACGACAAGTTGGTGGCAAGCGATGTCTCGTCTCGTATTTATGATCCCTTCAATAACCCCACTTGGCAAAGTTGAAGATGAGTCGATCACCTAAGGCAAGATTCAAAACAATGCGTCTGGGCGGGATCAAGTCTTTTAGACTTCCGCCTGCAGTTTGCAAGAGTCGCTCTTGAGCATTGAGTTCTGTACTAACTCACCCCCGCCTAGTTAAAAAAAAAACCCTTTCGCAACTCAGTCCAATCTAGGGATTCTGTGTCGAGACGTCCCGGGACAAAAGTCCCGGGACTTTTAAGGTTTTTTGCTGTCTTAAGTCCCGGGACATTTAACAACCAAGTCCCGGGACTTAAGACGACCAAATTGTACATTTTTAATTTTGAAAAAACCATTCTAACAAATAAAAATTGGATGCAAGCAATCGCTAATGTGACCTAAAAAGTTAATTTTGATTTAAAATAAAGTTACATTGGTATCTATCCGCGGGATCAGTTTTGAAAAAATATAATTATATTTAGGCTAAGGATTAAAGGCCGGGGTTTTAACAAAATTAAGTATGCATATATAACAGGGATCTTTAAAAGAAACAGCTGTTTGGATTTATAATTGTTGAAGTTTCAAATAACACCTATTTATATATTGTAATACAAAACAACCATTTTTAATGGGTAGAAAGAGACATGCAGAAATACAAAAAAAACTTAGACACGTGTTCTATTTTTGCAGCATGGGATAATCGCACAGAATTCCAAGAATTAATGGAACCAATAGTTATTTCTAGAAAATTATGTTATAAATCAAGGCGGCTTATAAATTTTTATTACCAACCGTTCTGCTACGACTAATTGATTTTCGAAAAGAATACACGAAAGATTTTGACAAATGCTCCAAAACAATACTTTTGAAATACGGAGATAATTTACTACAACGTCTTTTCTCCGTGGAAAAAGATATCGAGATATCTGAAGAAAATATCGATGATGAGAAAAATATTGCAGAACTGTCACTGGATTACAAAAAAACAAAAGATTTCTCCATTAAAAACTAAACGAATTTAATATTTTAAAATCAACTGGAGAACGAAAACTAAGATTATTTTTTATATATAACATTAAAGCAACATCGACTTACAATGAAGATGAGCAACAGCGTTTATTACAAAAATAAGAAATCGGCTGTCTGATTCGTCATTAGATTCATTATTATTTTTAAAAGCATATTTTGATAAGCAAGAATAAAATATTAACTTTTGTGTAAATAATACATACTATGTATGATTTGAGGTTGTGACTTTATTATTGAATTAATTTAATATTTTTATTATTAATAAATAAATGTGTTCAAAATATGTATTTTTTTTAATTAACGCATACTTTCGCCGCCCTTTTAAAGAACGCATGAAAAATAAATACGTCTAACTGCGTAAAAAACGCTCAAAAAAAAAATAGTTTAATTGAAAAGAAAAATTAAAAAATGTTTGGGAGAAAGATATCTTCATTTATGTTGTTAGAAATTTGTTTAAATCAATTCATAATCGTATTAAAAATATAACTGTAGCAAAAACAAATTAAAAATATTATAATTAAGTGTTCATACCTGATGTTGTTTTATTTACAAATATTTTTCACTATTCTACAAAGTTACCAATGTCTCAATAGGACAAAAACGGTATAAAAGCTGTATTGTGATTTGTGAAGTAACGGTCATAATTTTACCCAATTCATTGTTATTTTTTCAATACATACATGAACCGTTATCATCCCTTTTTAGTACATAAGTACATACAAATATTTAATTTTAATAAATTTATAATTTTATTAAAGGGGAAATAAAAGTCCCAAGTCCCGGGAAGTCCCGGGACTTTGACTTTATCACGTCTCGTGTCCCGGGTCTTTGAAAAACCCGAGACTTCAGAATCCCTAGTCCAATCGACAGTGTTTCAACTGAATTAGTAAAAGTAATTTGTGATATTAAATATAAATCTAACAATTATGTGTTTGTCATTTTTAAAGCACTATTATTGATTGAGTATGTATTCATAAATTCGGACTAATTTTATTCTCGGCAATGATTATAGGTTTACAGACACCAAGTCTGATATTGGAAATTTTTTTTTTATTTGATTTGCTTATTTTTTTTTGCGGTTTTACACTTTTTTTCATTGATAACCCGGGTTTCACCCGTGTTTTAATTTTAAACTTATGAAATTCCACCAATCGCTTTCAGTCGAAATCTTCAATTTTAATATAAAACTTGAACGTAATTATTATATATCATATGATTTTTAATACACAATATTATTATCAAGCAAATGACGTATTATTATAACCGCTTTTGTGTGAAAACGAACAACTCGCACAATCATGTCTCAGATTAAAGTGTCATAGCCCTTAAAACTTATAACTTACTGCTTGCGATCAGTGCTAGTACAAAATGTAGAAGATTATAACATTGAATAAGAAAAAGAGGTATTCTTAGTTGAGTGGTCAACGTCGTTGGGTTTGGTTACGTAGTTTATAGTACAAATCCCAGTACGAACTGTTTCTATTAATTGATTTTTAATTTATTTATAGATTTCTGCCCAAAGGTAAGGATGTATGTGATTTCTTTTTTACCACTCTTTTTTCAAAACGGGCGTAGCAAAAGCGATTAACTAACCACCAATCGTGTTCTAGTTCTATTCTATCTAGAAGTTGAGCAACTGAGTAACAAACAATTCTCGTAAAAACAATTCTGTTGAGATAAACACTATCAGGGCATAGTTAAACAAAAGACAAAATGGTGTTAGCCTAACAATAATAATAGAATAATAATAGAATGTTTCGAGAACAAAACAGTATCGATATGTTGCATAAATTTGAAATTTTATTCGCATCTCTCACATCATTTTGTTTGGTCGTCGATTTACCTATCCATTTTCCATAGATGTTATCCGATTATTACATATAAAAGAGATCAAAAGTTTTCTAATCTAACTAAATTAGTTTCATAAATACATTCAGAATCTGCAAAAGAAACGTTGCGTTATAATACATAACAAAAAAATAACTAATATTTTCGGTCTGCAAAATTACGATAACTAACTGCGATTTTCACGACGTCAACAAAGAGCCGTCCTTTCTTTGTCTCGGCTTCACTCCAAAATCACCCCGCAAGGAAAAGCTACTCTATCCATGAAAAGCTACTGCCACAGCGACGGGTTGTTTGCTAGGAGGGGGTGGATTAGTGTTTTTCACGGCATACTTGTTTTCAGATGTGTTGTTTGCAAGAAACTACTCACCTATGTACACACATACGTACAGCTTACGCGAAAGAATGTAAAAGGTTCTATTGTATATGTATATCTGGTATAGGGAAAAATTCATTGGTCTAAGAATTGAGGCTTTGTTTACAACGATTGGATATTACTTTCCTTCTTAGACGTTCGCTTCGTGATTTATTATTGTTATTGGAAATAGAATACTTCATATTTTTATGAGAAATCTAAGTAAAATGGTTTCACATTGATTTTTCGCTTTTATTATTCTTATACATATTACAGTATAAAATAATTGAAAAATACACTATATTTTTTATAATACTGATTGTCACACCACAGTTACAAAATCTAGTGATATAGCCTAGTTATCAATTTTATTTTTATATAAATGAAACATTTTCACAAAAAGTGACCACTGAATTTGCTGAGAATATTAATAAAATAAATTTTAATTATAGTTATTAATTAACTGTTTATATACATTATTAATATAATGCGATATTTATATTCAAATTGAATAATATTAACAAACTGAAACAAGTTAATTGATTCAGGGTAAATGGTGCAGTACTTTTTAATCAGTTAATTATATAAAGTATGTTTCTTGATTAGTAGAATTATTTGTGCTTCTAAACGATATATTGTATGAATTTCGCGAAGTGAGGTTTCTATGGTAATTGTACAATCGAATCTCTAAGTATCTCACTTCAAAGCTTTCGAACAAGGGAGTTCGATATTCTCATTTAACTGATCAGTATTGAAATAATCCACAAGATTCAATAAAAGCAAACATATTGATATTTGATAATAAAGATTTTGTTGAGAAATAAAAGTAAAATAGTCTATTTCTGGCTTGTTTGTGTTATTAAATTTTACGTAATATCATTTGGCATTGATTGGCTACGCAAACTGTTTATTTAAAAAAAAATACTTTACGAGTTATGTAGTTAATTTCAACAGTTTTTCTCAATGTAAGCAAATGTTTTGCTAGTATGTTTGTCATTTTCGTTATTCCGAAAGAAAAACCTGTACCAAAAGTATATTATATTCTTCAAAATAAGATGTCTACAATATGAAAAAACCTTACGCAGTCGTTTTTAGAGTACGAGCAGAAAGGTGTTGGTAGTGAGCGACTAACAGTAACTACTAACGAATGCTTCTTGTTAGCACTTTTCTTCTATTGAAACCTTTTGCAAAAACTCTTTTGCGTGAGAATAATACGAACTGCACGTACAACATTTTTCTAGACGAATTCAGGTCCGAATAAGATATTTTCTTTTTAAATATATTTTAATATATCATCGAACGAAATGCAATGCCGCGCTAGCGACTAAACAAATTGAGCAGGAGAGATAAAAATAGTATTTCTTTTAAATTTGTAAATAATTTACAATGAAATCAGTATTACAATTTGTATACAAAAAAGCATTTTATGAATTTATATTCGTCGAAAAACAGATTTAAAATTATTCAATCAGATTTGAAAAAGCATCAAATATAAGTATAGTAAAACTGTCACTAACACAATATTGCATTTCAACATAAGATATAAAATATTTATTATGGATAAAATTAATAAGGCCAAAACAATAAATTTAGTGCGTGCACTTCTCTCAAGTTCGGTATTCAAGTGTAAAAAAACTTACTATCTATCCCATGTATTAGTTAACTATCATAAACGAACAAAAACTTAGATAAATATTGTATTTGCACTATCCAAATACCTCTTATGTGGACAAATTTACAATGAAACTATTTTTTTAAACTATTTCGAGTTAGATTTATATTTTGTTTAGAAAAATCGACTAGTAAACTTGAATAATTTAGAATATATTAAACACAGTCGGAAAAAAATCGATAGTTAAATTTGTAGTTTGTTTTTAATTATATTGATATTTCACTTGTTGTCATTTTAGCACAACAAGTTACTGAAAGATCTTTCTTATAATAATATGCAGCTAATTTTGACTCGATTTTTTACAACTCATTTAATGAACTTATTAAAAGACCTTGAATAATTTTAAATACAGTCAAAAAAAATCGATAGTTAAATTTGTAGCTTGTTTTTAATTATGTATATTGATATTTCATGTGTTGTCATTGTAACACAAGTTACAAAAAGCTCTTTCTGTAAACTTATAATAATATGTAGTTAATTTTGACTAGATTTTTTACAATTAATTTAATGAACTAACTAAAAAAATAGATGCAGCCCTGATTGTCTTCCGTATCATTACAGCAATCAAAGGTGTGTGTATTTAATTTTCCATTAACTCTCGAGATATGATTTTTACACTTTCATTTTTTTTTAAATATCCTGCTACCTCTTTGCATGTTTTTCTTTCCTGTGACTCTCTCTTGTTTTTATGTGTTGTTTTATTCGCTCGAGATAATTTTATTTTCAACAACAAATATGAAACGAGTCGGAAAAATACTTTTAGACTTGTTCTAACGCTCATTTTGATTCCGCCAGTTGTAAAGTTAGCGCCGAGCTGCAGACAGAATAAAATGAATTAATAATATGAATGCCAAGTTGTATTTACATTTCTATGTATTTTGAATGTGAATCAGAGTATATTGTTATTTTATTTTAAGTGAAACAAGAATATATAACAGAGGAATTCAGCAGTATAACGGTCCGTTATCGAGTGGTCAACGGTTACGGAGTTTGCTAGCTCGAATCTCAGTAAAGACAGTTTCATAAATTGATCGTTTTATAAATTTATATTCGAAAGCAGAGATATTTGTGACGTCTGAAAATCCCTTCCATTCATTCTACATTAACAACGGAAAAGAGTGTGGGCAATTAGTTAACCACTAGTATTTACCTAGTAATATCCTATATATTACTACTCTCTTCGAAAAAGTGAGGTTGAGCAATTGAGTAACAAGCGGTTCCCGTAAAACCACTTATGTTGAGATAAACTCCATTAGTAGTTCATATTATTCACATTAGGATCTGATATGGAAAAAAAATGATACGAAAAAAAGTGTATTGTAATGACATCAAATATTTTTCAATCGATCAAAATAAAAACAAACATATAAATATTCAAATAAATATTTTATATGGAATAAATTATTAGTAACGTTTAACATCAAATGAATAGTTACGTTCCCTTGCTACTAATGAGAGTCCAATTAAGGAAATTATAGAAATAAAACACAAGAGAAACGATTCAGGAAAATTGAATGTGTAGTGCGGAAATAATTTTGTATTCTCCATATTTAGATAAAAGCATTTTTAATGGTATTACCTTTCTCTGCCTTGTTGTTAGCACGCAACTGAATTAGATAATATTAATGCTGAGAACGTTACGTAGCACTTTAACAGAGTTACCCTTTTATTGTGTCAATTTGAAGCTTTTCAAATATGTTGTTTTTTTCATGAATGGATTTTTTTCACATTATAAAATTGTGATTTTATTTGACTTTTTATAAAGCGAAAAAAAAGTTACGTAGCTAAACTAAAAACACATTCATGATTATGTGTTCACTTGTGTTATTGTTTATTATAATAAAACGTTTCAAAAAGCAACTGATGTTCACTATCTTAACCGGGTCCTATTCACCTATATAAACTCAAATACTTCGTTAAACCACTTTTAAGTGGTCACTGTCAATACTTGGTAGAAATGCATTATACTGAAAAAATAAAACACAATTTTGTACTAATTTCATAGTTATTTATATGATCAAGACCGGTTTCATTCATGAAGAGTACTTTTAACCGAAAATAATATTAATTAATACAGTGCTATTTATACTCAAAGTAAAAATATTAAGAATGTAACAAACAATTGTTAATATAAGATATACAAAATATTATTAAGTGGAACTAAATTGAACATCATTAAAATGTTTATTACCTCTAACAAATAAAAATGTTACTAAAATGCAATTGCATCACAGAGCAATTAAATCAAAGTGGTCACCAACATTAAATTTGAATGTATTATATTTATAATTCTGGATTTTTTATAATACATGACAATCAATTTATTGATTGAATTGGTATATGTTTGGTAGAACTTCATTGTAATAAAGTTAAAAATATCAAAGTAATTTTTAACCTCACATGACAATCATATCAATAAAATGAATTACAATAAACGACAATAACACTGCTTCCGAGTACAGTAGGGAAGAAGTATCTAACAGCCATGAGGATTTTTCGTTAAACGGTATTCAAAGTAGTTCTAAATTCATGACGATATGAAATGGTATTATCACTACATTGTGCGAAGATATTCACTTTTGTTGTCACGTATGGCAACCGGAAGTAAAGTCGGGCGAAGAAACAGTACGAGGTGCTATTACACACGACAGGAAGTCCCTCGCTTCACCTGTCTGACGATTTGCAGGGTGACGATGCTGGCTTGTGTAGATGACTGTCACCCCGGGGCCTTGCTACTTGCACTAGACTGAAAGCCTTTTGTTTCAACAGATTTATAATTCCTATTGTCAGACTGTCTGGTTAAGAAAGGTACGATGAACAATTCGGCTTAGTGATATGAAACCAGGATTATAAAATTTGAATCGTTCAAACTATGTACATTCTCACAGATTTTGTCACTAACGCAAAAGCAATCACTTAATTTCGGAAGAACACGTGTTCAAAATGTTACACCCAAATACGGACAGTCATAAGCTCTTTTTCCAGGAAATTTTGGAAATAAATAGAGCACAATTGCATAGTCTTCCGATTTTAAATAAAGTATTAAACCTAGCGGGATCTCCACTTCTATACCCTATATAAATATAATCATAAAACCTTTGCCGACAAACAAATAAATATAATTCTTGAAACTACATACTACTCAAATCTGTGGGCATTCCCATGAGCTTATCCTTTTCGCCAGCAATGGATTTAAACTCAATGATACATTTATTTCTTATATAAACACGAAGCTTTCATTTACTAAGCGTCAGTTCAAGTTCATCCGTGCACTTGAACGCCTGAAGATGCCGAAAGGCGAAACCCGGGTCGTTAGTGACAAAATCTGTGAGAATGTACATAGTTTAACGATTCAAATTTAATATTAAAATTCCACCAAGCACCTTCAGTCGAAATCTTAAATTACAGGATTATAAAGCCTTTTCCTAATTATCATTATCAATATAAACAATACAATCGTTCACATTGCGTGTTTTCAACTTTCACTCCATATATCATAATGGTCAGAAGACTTCGCGTTCAAATTTTAACTACTAAACTTGCATTTTCGTTAAGTTTTATCTTGATAATCAAAGAAAAAGAGCATTACGATAGTATACTGTAAGATCAACTATTGATAGCATCACGTCAATTGTGAAAATCATTTATATTAGTTAAATTTATGTTGAAAATATGTCGTTCCTTTGAGGGGTATTTTCTTATATGTAGTAGTTTAAGAATAATATTTTTGGGTAGAATTTGTCGAAATCGGAGTCGGGGTCGTGGAATCGGACTGTTTGAAATGGAGTCGGAATGAAAAAAATATATTTTTAATTTTTTTTTTTTAATGTGTATTCAAATTGTAAGGGTCAAAAATTGCGCCACTGCATGTTACTAAGCTTAAAAAATTGTTAAAAATCGCGTTTTAAGCCATGTGAGAGGTCTTATTTTTCACGTCTCCACAGCTCTGGAATTTGTAAAGCTATTCTGTTTTCTATACAAAAAGCTGCTTGTTATACTGATTAAAATAAATATCTGCAAAAGTAAATTTAAGGAATATAGTATACTTACACCATATTATATATTTTTTAAACGTCATTCCTGAAAATCAAATTGGTGAAAGAAGCAAACAAATATTGTTTGCTCAAACTGAAACAACGTATGAAAATTTAAGAACTATTTTTAAATTGTTTCAATGCTTTTTTTACGTTGAAATTCGATTTCTATTATCTCAAACATATTGTATGCGGATTACGATTTTTTCCCAATCTGACTATAGTTTCTTCCTGCTTTCTACCAATGTCAATTATTTAATGAAAAAATTATGATGGGACTGTAACCCTGAAAAAGGCTTCTCGCTTACCCTGGTAAGAATAACAGAGGGCGGATAGTCCAATCAAAACCACGTGTACCCTTTGGCTGTCTCTGTACTTTGTTTTAATAATTTATTTGTGTACCAATTTCATTTTGCTTATACTGTTAATCAAGTAAAAAGATTTCTTGACAATATATGACAATGATCTTATAATGAAAACTATTTATTTATTTATTAAATAAGTATGTTTTTATCTGTTTAGGAAAAAAGATCTAGTCGTTTTTAATCCTTAGCTCCTAAATTATCTAACTCTCTAATATATATATAAAAATGAATGTTTGTTTGTTCGTACGTTATGCGTTGCCACACCGCTCATCCGATTGCTATAAAACTTTGACAATCTTTTTGCTTGCACTCTCTGGAAGGTTATAGGCATAATAAAATTAACTTACAGTAGGACTTATATATAAAAATCAATGTTTGTATGTCTGCCATACAGTTCATTTTGACAACGTACGCTTGCAATTGCGAGAAGGTTATAGTACAATTAACTTACAGGTGGTGGCGCGTGTGTCGTACCATATACAATCGGCAGCAAACGTCAAACGGACAGAAAAAGAAAAAATGAAATTCAATAAAAACTCAAACACTTTCTTTCTCTGAGTGGCATTGCAACGCTTGTCGGGAACCGTCTGGTAATATATAAATACGTTCATAAATCGACTAACATTGTTGTCACTAACATTGCACGATTGTATGAGATTGATGCATGCGTGAATTTTTTTAATCTCATATAATGTGTCGCACAAACGAGGCGAAAAAGTAATAACCATTTATAAATGGACGTGATGTGACGAAAAAACATAATCCGCGAAAGATTTATGTAGCATAACGATTTTTCCGATACTATCGTACCTGTTTTTTTCATTATGTAACATGAAATTTCACGCTGTATTCAGAAATGTCGTGCTATCCGGTATAATAAATTTTTGTTTACATTTAAAGTTAGTCACATTTCATTTTTTTTGTAAAACAATTAATTCTACAAACGCAAGAATTTTTATTAAACACAATATAATTTATCACTTCCTTTCTAAAAAAGTTGCAATGAAATAAAAAAAAGTATATTCACCATAGGCCCAACGGCAAAGGGGGATGAATTATTCTGAAACATATATATACTCCTTCAGGAGTATTTCTTTTATAACAATATGTAAGTAACGAGAAGTAGTTATAAGTAAATAGCGTAATCAAATCAGAGATATTTTTTTTCCCTAATGGAGTTTATCTTAACAGAAGTGTTTCTACGAAAACTGCTTGTTAATCAGTTGCTCAACCTCTCTTTTTTCAAAGAGAGTAGGAATAGAAAGATAGGGCTAGGACAAGACTAGTGGTTAGTTTATCGCTTTAGATCCGCCCCGTTCATAGATATGATGGGTGGGAGGGATTAATTCAAAACATCACATACATGAATTCATAAATCGATTGAAAAATCAATTTGTAAAACTGTCCGTACTGGGATTCGAACCCGTAACCTTCCGTAGACGAAGCCAACGGCGTTGACCACTCGACCACACAGGCGGCTTGATGAATACTTCAGTGCAAATAAATATTGAGCTAGTTCAAATTGTTGTTTTTTTCAGACACAAATCACATTGGAAACGAATGCTTTGACTTCAATTGCCTAAATACGAAGTATCTAGTTCCAAAAGCGATTATGTACACATTTCAATATCTGCCGCAAACACGTTTTTATATTTCAAATTATTTGTTTTAAGTTAAGATTATTTTTACTCTTTTACTATCTCTATGACATACCGCCATATTTGGACAGCACCTAAAATTCATATAATACTTTTAAGACGACTCTCCGTATTTACCAAATAAAAAATAAGAACCTGGAATAAAATTGGGATTATTATACGATAAATTTAAGCGACGCAGAAAATATATGCGGTTATAAAACTTATATTGTGTAAATATTGTTTCCTTTACACTCGCAATAAACTTGCATACCCTTAGTTGGCTGTTTTCCGAACGTAATAGGAACGTATACGTTGTTTTTATGCTTGTTTTTCTCTCAACTCTTTTCTCTCTCGTAGAACTTTCGTTTTCACTTTTACGGGAAGCTCTCAGAAGCGTTATGAGTGGTCCGTAATTGAATGTCGAATGAATACGAGCGCTCACGTGTACGCTGTGACTCATGTTATGGTAAAACTTTGGCAAGCGTGCGTGATGCCAAATGGCTATATCCAAAAGAGTTTGGCATACGACAAACATCGTTTTCATTCAATATCAGCTTCTTACGAAGTTGTATTGCATTGTTTTCTACAAGGATTTTTTGTGTGTTCTTGATTATATCTACCATTATAAAAACAAACCAGCCAAACAGTTTAAGCATCAGTGTTGCTATTCCATCGCGCATACAATTATTTTGAGCGATTTGAAATACTCAACATGTGACTGTGTTGGTCGGTCTGTATACTATATTTTATACTAGAGATTTATTTTATATAATTAAAATATATATATATATTTGGCGCAGTGTCAATATAAGATAATTGCCTGTAACGCCAACAATTACAATAACAGTAAAAATGTAAATTGATAATTGGTTCATTGCGTTTTTTTTTCTCAGATATAGAATTTCCTCTCCTCCCATCCTTGTGATCCTTTTAATAACTGGGTGTAGCAATAGCGATTAGTTGACCACTAGTCCTGTTCTAGCCTTATCCTTCTTTCCCAACTACTCACTTTGAAAAAAGTGAGGTTAAGCGACTTAGTAACAAAATGTTCTCGTAGAAAAAACTTCTTTTGAGATACCTCTATTAGGAGGATATATTCTCCACATTGGGAGCGGACATGGATAAAAAAATACAATATATTTTATAAACCATGTCCGTTCCCAATGCGTAGCATACGGACTCTCAACGGAGCTTATCTCAACAGAAGTGTTTCTATGAAAACTGCTTGTTACTCATCCTCTCCTTTTTGTTGTTAATTGCTGTTGGTTAGATAAAAAAAAAAACAACTAAACTTGTTGTGTATCACTGTGCACATTTCCATCTATTTTTTGTAGAATTTTACGATTGAGCTGAGCTTATTTGAAGCTCTACTAGGACGTAAGGTATTCTGATACGTCTGCTGTCACTATTTGGAATTATTTCAATGTTACCTCTGTTTTATTCGGCATTATGCGTGTATTGTGTCGTCGGTAAATCGTCCATGCGGAAAATACGGTATTATCCCACAAAATAATACATTTTTTACGATAATGTCGCTTTTAAGTAGATGCGGCGTATAAATACGCAACAAAGTATAAATACCTAGACGCCTTTTTATGCATTTATTTGAAAATTCGTGTTGGTTATATTATAATCATCATATACATATTAACATTGTTTGTCAGGTTTGTAGCGCAATGTCAACGACGTTAGCTTACACTTCTCACTAGTGCAAACAGAATTTTTTATACCGATTTATCAATTTCTTGAATTCCCTCCTTCCACTCATCCTATTATAAGATCGGGGCGTAGCAAAAGCAATTAGCAAACAAATAGTTTTGTCATTATATCCCTACTCTCTCTGGAAAGAAGAGAGATTGAGTAATTGAGTAAGAAACACTTGTGTTGTGATAAAAATCATAAGGAGTCCATATGCTACACATTGGAAGTGGACATGGCTTATAAAATATACTGTATATTTGAAAAAATACCGGAATGAGCGAATTATCAATTTACATGAAGCAGGAGCGGAAAAGTTATAAAAAGAATTAACGCTTTATTCACTTGAAGAAAATTTTCACTATTAAAAAATATGAAACTTTGTAAATTTAAATTTAGATTAATTAGATTATCTCATATCTTCGATAGATTCTAGAGGTAACTTCATAGAAGTATTTTAATATACAATTTGATTGTGTTGTGTTACAAAATGTTGTCAAAGCAGCGATACACGTGTAACACAACAGTAACAAAGTTTTTACATTAAATTTTATATTAGATTAGTCTTATCCGGGGACTGATTGAATTGGTAGACCAATAAATAATTTCAAAAATAGCAATGCATTAATTTGCACAATATCTAAAAAATATAGCTGATAGCAATAGTATTTTTTTCTAAACTATAAAGGAATCTCTTTAATAGCAAAGGCTTTCATGATGTGAGATACATTACATGTAATACATATATTTTTTTACACATAAACCCAATATGCAAGTCGATCATTATATTTTTAGATTAAATTGCAAACTGATTCAGCTCAGTTAACCGTATTGGATCTTTTGCTGGTTCAATTTATATCTGGTAAATTTAACATTTTATCAACGCAAAAAGGCCCGATTTAATTTATCGGAAAATAAAATTCAATCCCTTTTCGGCCATTGAATCCGGCTTTTGATTTTCAACATCTAGGTCAATTAAATTTCTTTCTTTATTGCTTATTCGTATTTTCAGCCATATTTTATGAATGCATATTAATTGGGGTTTCCTTTCATTTTTTTTCAATATTAATAACTGAAATTCAATTTTAAATGTATAAATATTCAGATATAGTAGCTATGAAGTAAAATATACTTATACCTAGATATATCGCACGTATTTGGCACTTATTGGCACAATTTTATTTTATGTAATGAATATTATGCCAGAATTATACAAGCTAAATAGTTTACTGTCTTCTAGTAGTTTGAATTTCTCTTGCAAATAATAAATAAAACTTGATGATTTTCTTCTGTTTGTCTTGTATGCGTTGCAATTTGCAATTTACACCAATTTAAGTTTTCCCTAGGATTATATATTGAATAAAAATGATTAGAGTCAATCTATACATATTTTTGGCTATATTATAAATCTGAAGATGCTCTTCAACCTATCGAAATACGTGTCATGCCTAATAACCCCTTTAGAAAAACAATCTTATCAATAGGTTTTTTGCAAAAAAAACGACATTAATAATCATAAAACTATCTACATATTATATTCTTGACTTTTACAAAAAGATAATAACAATAAAATACATATATTTTTTAAATATTATAATACTCCATAATCAAAATCAGCTTCAAATTTTGTCAAAAACTCTCTTGACAGTCTGATGAGTCTTCATAGAGTTCCTCTTCTTAAAATTGACTTATAAGATAATTGGTCAAACAAACCTGGAAAGTTATTTTACAAGTATATGTTGACGAATTATCTGGTTCAAATCGACTGCAAAAAATATAGCTATGCAAGAGTTTTCGTGTTCAACAATATTTTCATATTATGTATATCATAATATATAAATTCCGCCCACTACTATAAATAATGACATAACTTCCACCTACCGACAACAAATTATTATATATGAAGCAGATTCGTCATTGACTGCATCCTTTGTCTTTCTAAATTAATTTCTATGGCCGGATCTAACCAATCACATCCCATTTAAGCTTACATAACCAAATAACGGCTCCTATATTTATTATATTAATAATTCCATCCACGAGTTACAGTATATTAAAATGGCATTCACGTTTTAAATGCTCACGTTTATTATTTTGTGAGTAGATAATAATAATTTATTTATACCAGGAAATGAAAGCCTAATAAAAAAGGTTATCACTGCAAAACGTATAAAGAATCAAGCAGTATTTATTTCTTTTTAGGATACTGTTAGCAGTAGCTATAAATTATCATCAGTCACATTTTGGTTTAGTTTATGAATATTAATTGACACTAATTAACGGATATAAATTGCCCTCTTTTGAGTTTTAATAACTTGAACTTCGATAAAAGGTTCTTTTAACATTTCCTTCCAATTATGATTGGTATCTGCTTACAATCTTTTTGTTTCATCCAACATTTACTTTAAGTCTCATTATTATTCACCAAAGCTGAACAAAACCTATACTACTTTTTAGGTAAATATTGTAACATACATATGTATCAGCGATAAACATTTTTTTTATATTCAAAGTATAAACAAAGTGAAATATCGCCAGAGTTTACAAATTTTATTTAAAAAAAAAACATGAACAACTTAACTTAGCAAGTTAGCATTTTATGATGATGTGACAGCAATACATGAAATAATGTAATGCTTACTTTAAAAGTGCTATATTATTTCTTAATTTTCAAGACACAATATGTAATCGTACATGCATACTCTTTCTTGCAGTTTGAATAAGAAGATTGAATTACGTGCAAGCCGTACAAATCTTCCAATTAATTAATCAAGTGGCTTAGTGGGTTGCGTAATACGTACCAGTAAAGAAGATCTAAGATTTAATTTAATCACATCACTTAGACTCCACTTAATAAGGTTTTGTGAGTGCGCTAAAGCGAACATCTTCTTAGAAGATATTCTGTAATATGAATATCAAAGAAAAGACATAGTAGTAAATAAATGAGTGAAGCTTACATTGTGATTTAAATTGTAAAAATTTGCAAGTTCATACCCTAAAAAAATCGGTGTACTTTTGATTACTACATACTATCATTTATACGCCAAAAGTTTCTGGATTATTGGAATAGAATCAAACAACCATTATTTTTGAAAAATCGTTTGGCAGTTACAAATAGTTCCAGGCCTTGTTAAATTCCTGGAGGCGTCCGAACGATATCACTCCCTCACAATCAGCGTTAGAATTCGTTTAGTGGACATCGCGTCGGCCTATGCAGTGAGCACCCCTTGCGTAATCGGGTTCCACGCCATTGCACGAACCCGGGACGTCACTTGATAAAACCTGACCGACACGTGCCGTGACCACCCCGTTCGACAAATCTAGTTGAATTCCCGATAAATGACGACTGCAAAATTGCATGTTCAAATTTAGATTTAATTTGAATTTAATTGATTAATGATTCAGCTTCCCTGGTCCAGTGGATAACTGCAGCACTGAATATGACTAGCCGTTTTTGATAATTAACCATATTTTATGTACTCGAGGATAAAAGAGTAACGTGACGTGACAAAGACCCTAAGACATCTAAAATATAAATAAATCTAAATTGTATATCGCTTTACTGGGACTCGAGGTCAGTTCGGCCTTGTCATTGGGGCAAAGCTCTTACCAATAGAAACACACAGAGCAGTCAAAACAACAGGAATTGTCTCCTTCAGAGAGATCCTTGATTCTTCACAAGAAAAAAATGTACACAGTACATAGTTGTTTACTTTCTGTAAAGACATTGTCTTCCTATTTACGATAGTCGGTTAACACTATTCAAAACAAATATAAGAAAGCTTCACAATAGTAGATATCAATAACACATATAAGAGGTTGAATGAATAAAAAAAATGATATATCTGTGTATTTTAAATAAATGTTGTGTTTATGTTACATTATCTTCGATTTAGACAGATATTCAAACGCTGGAAGTTGAAGCTTATTGCAATTTGCAAGCCTATAACTATTTTTGTTTCTCTTAATTCTTCTAATTAGTAAATATTGTTTTTTTAATCATAGGTAACTTTAATATATTTATGAGAGAAAAACCAAAATTAAATGACGGTTTTTTATTTGAAGTAAGGAATATATTTTTTATTTTTTAATTTAGTTTTATCACGATACCTGTCGTTACCATCAACAGATTGCAATCAATGTTCTGACATTCCCTCAAATTGTATCAGCAAAGCTAAGAAATACAAACGTAAGTATTCTCTCTAAAATCCAATGTGAAGTTAACCAAGAGATGACTGCCATTTGTTCGACAGAAAATTGGGCCGGAAAAAAAATACGTCTTAAAGTGCCTTTTTCCCGCTTTACAAATCACCGCTCATGTTTCGCAAAGCTGTATCGAATTGAATCTATTATTTCAAACGCGCAAGAGTTTGCCAAGTCGTGAAATCACAACCGGTAGTGCTTGCTGTGTATACAATACATACATAAAACGCGAATGTAGAGACATTTATTTGATTTGTATGAGAGCTTTGTTTGGGGAGAGTGCTTAGATATTTTACTTCCGTTTAGAACACGGTAGAGCTTCTTTTTGTTTGCAAAATGAAAGATTTCCGTGGAAATTCAAACACGAAATGTTTTTCGCTCATTCACGCAGAGAATTGAAAACATTTTTTTTATTGCGTTACATAAATTACGTTCTATGTTATCGTATTACATCTGGAAGCCCCGTGTTTAATCTGTGTAATTAATTACTCAACTTTCTTCTAAAAGAGAAAAAGTATAAAGAAACGATGTTAGGAGGACTGGCTGTTGAAGAAGTTGACAAAGTAAAAAGGCGTGTACATATCATATACATATATTCGCTTGGATGATTTGAATTCTACTGCCGAATATTTAACTGCACGGAGAGCGATACAAATACAATCAATACAGTATGGTAAATATGGTCCTAGATGTATTACAAATTTAGATTTTTCATTCATTATATGCAAAAAAACTACAGCGAAACCCCAATTCTACGTTTTCAAGGGACCGTTATAAAAAAAAAACGAAGAATGTTGGAAATCTTCAACTAATACAAAAAAATGTTTCATGTTTAGAAACTCGTTTATATATTTGACTTTTTTATGAAATATATATATATTTTTTAGTTCTTAATACTATGTTGCCTATTTATGGCTTTGCACTTAAATTTTAATGAATGCATCTCATCAAACTCACCTTGTTTTTTAAGTTAACTGATTTTTTCATGGTCTTAACGGGAGGCATTTTAGTTGTGAGTTGTAACAAACGCAAGATTTGAGTCATGATTATTAATGAGTGAAATGAGAAATATTCAACATAAACGGTCAATCGGAATAATATTTGTGACGGGATCATAACATTTAGTTAGAGTTTAGACGACAGATCGAAGAAATCGGTAAATCGGAGGAGGTTAAGGTGGGATTATTTTACATTTTTCTTATTGGTGTTATAAGAATCCACTGTATTTTGAAAAGTTATTCAATCCGGACTTTATATTTTTTATGAATTGTTTAAAAAACATAAAATAATATAAATAAATTATCTACATCAATAGTAAATATAAAGTAAGAGTAAATGTTAGTTTAAACACAGTTCTGATGAAGGTATACGCCGAAATAGCTATCAAATATGTATATAAAAATAACAATATTTGTAGAACTAAAATACTTTGTTTTTTCATCTTATTACAAGTAAGCTATTTAAAATTACCATGTAAATGCCAACTCAATCACTCCATCAACTTATTTCATTAATTGCTACTTATTTATATCTTGGGTGCGATGATTCCGAACAATTTATTCTTCCATAGAATAAAGACGAATTTTCTAATTAACTATAAAAAGTATTATTTAATTATTCGTATACTCATTATATGTTTCATACCTACTTAATTTTTTTTCTAATTTGCCTTAAATCTTTTTGATCACAGATTAATAGCCATTTATTTGCAAGAAGTATTTAAAATTTTGATGTTACAAAATTTAATTAACTTATTTAAAATTTGTTGATTGTCATCCTTTTATATCCCAATAAAACATTGTCTATACATGATATTTAATAAATACCCCTGTATTCCTTTTATAAATGTAATGGCTTTCCACCAAAAGTTGAGACGCCATTAATTGTTCAACAATAGCAAAAAAAATATGTATGTATATATTAAAACCCATAATATATATATATTATACTTCAACAATATTTATAAGCATAGCATGGTTGATTTAATTATAAATTTAATTTAACGTAGACGTAAACCATCGTTCTTTAGCCGGCCAGAAAAGCTTTCCTGTCGAAAAGTTCATTCATTCTCCCCCGCTCCACTGTCCACCATCGCCGATGTTGTGGCATCCCAAATATGAGGGTCAGGGTGTCTGAGAGGATCTCGGGTGCAGGGGATGGTCGCGAGGGGAGCGTCCCGGCGGCTGCGCCCTGCGACGTGATGCAATCCATACGCGCCCCCGAACCGCGGAAGATGCGGTGCGAATATTTCGCCTGGCATCTTATATGTCGTTATATTTATCTCCCTAACAATGGAAGTCCATGGAACTCTTCCTGTTTTATTTACTCAGCGATCTTCCTTCCTGTTGGAATTCGTGGTTGACTGCTTTTTAAATTACATGGAAGATATTCGGTCGTTGGGTAGGCTTTAGTTGAGTATAGTAATTATACTAACTTAGTAACCAAACTGTTAGTATTGAAATTTATTAGAAAATCATAAATACTGAAATTTTCTGTAGTCAACTTGAGGGCTCTGGAAACAACATCGGTAGTCTTCACGTTTTGTCGAAAATAAGTTAAATATTTCACCGTGTATAGCAAAGGTCTACGTCGATGGTTTCCGTGCAGGATCTCATCGGTTCGAGTTCCAGTAAAAATAGTTTTTTTAAATTGATTTAGCATGCAGGATTACTTCTCAAAATTCCTTTACAATCCAAAGATGACGTAAGCGTAACAAGTAAAAAGCAGTTTTTGTTGATAAACTTCTGTTTATATACCTGTATTAGGGTATCATGCGCTCTTCATTGAAAGCGGACATCGGTTTTAAAAAGAGGATTGTACATTAATGTATGTTTTTTTAAATATATTATTACTCAAAACTAATTTGAAGGTGGCTGTTGAAATATTTACACGACTACCCTTATTTTTTTCAATATCCTGACACTTACCAGATCGTTTGCTGATAAGTAAACAACACCCTTAACTTTGGATACCATTCTCAGCAGCTGAACGCACGATTGACGAAATGACACGTGTGTTGTTTTAACCAGATGGCAAAAATAGCAAATTTTAGGGGTGTTTGTGTCGACGTGTTTCACGCATAACACCTCGTTATATAGGTTTCTAGTGATCATACAGTTTTAGATACAATAATAAGTCATTTTACCAACTCAGAATAGTGTAACCTATTTTTCTGCATTACATCATTAAAAAAAGATAAATACTTCTTTTCTCTTCTTTTTTAAACATTGCATTTCATATACAGAAGATATAGGCACTGTACGGTAACTTCGAATATCTCTTTTATCCTACAGTCTCTTTGTTTCCCCCCAAGTAACCCAGCGTCCCGTAGTTCCACTAAATACATCCTATGGATGGTCTTCAGCGCTTTTTCATGGTGAAGGAATCGATCCTGTTAAAAAAAGACACTCAGGCTTCAGATGCCCATTGGGACGAAAGTATTGTATGGACATATGGTTTATAATAACCGGGTATTTACCGGTCAATACAAATTAATTGCCTATTAGGCATGTAACTACTTTTTATGAAGAGATTTTGCCGTCCTTTGCGCAAACCTGATACGATTAAAAGGGCCTGATATAAAAATACATCATCATTGAAAAAAAGTTTTATTGTAAAACACTCGTGCGATGCATTATGTTTTATTTACAACAATTGAGGTGTATTCATTGTAAGATGACCAGACGTCTTCTTTTTGGAATGTTTGTCCTTATCAAAAATTGTGTCTTCCTTTATTTATTTATTTATTTAATTAACATTGTACAAGGTTGACAAATTATAAATTTAAAACTTTTACAATGGAGAAAAAAAAATAGTATAATTTAGTATTAAAAGCAGTAAAAAAAAAAGTGGCAAGGAAGTCAACTGAGTAAGCTCCGACGAACTCTACTTTAATACATAAAAAAATAGTATTCGTCGGAACTCACCCACGTCTACGTGGAATATGTCGACATCTGAAGCAATATTGTTGAACACCGTTAAAGCTCTCCCCAGTGGCATCCCTATTGGCAAGTTGGTTCTACATCTTGGGAGAACAAACAATTCATGTCCACGATTTCTCAAAAAATAATCAGAAACATTTAGATTCACATTCTCAAGAATAGTGGAATTCTCATTTTGGCCTCGTATAAGTCGAAAGAAACATATGGCCAGATACATTTCTCTTCGAACGTTCAAGCTATTGAAGTTAAGCTTTTTCCTCCCTTAGGGAAAATTGTCCTCCTTGTTCTCCTTTAGTAAAATTTGGGATTATATAGAATTTGAAATTCCCGGCAGAGCTTTAAAAAAGGTCACACGCTGGTTATTTAGGGAAATCCGAAAATTTCTGTGATTTAGGATTTGAAATTCTCGGAAGAGCCAAGTAAAAAGTGTCCTCTTTTGACATTTTCAAAACCTGGTCACCTGTATTAATAGACGAATATAATTTAACAAACATATAATGTAACTGTTTTGACATGTATAACGAAAAGCTATCACGTAATTCGCTTCGGATAAATTAATGGTATTGTATAGAATTGGATTAACAAAGGAGGTTAAATCCAATCACTAAGACGTCCAAAACATAACCTCGTGGATTATTCACTCACGTGTCAGGCGTAAGAGCTTGTCACGTGTTTTACATGTAGAATTAGTAATGTATAAGAGAATCCTTACATATCCTTTCTTTATATGTTATATAATTATATTATTTCACTTATATTTATCTTTGGAGTGCGGCCCTAATACCTAGAAGTCTAATAAGAGAATTATGACAAACAATAATGTTCGTAATAAGCAGTCTTAAATATTATTTTCAAAGAAGTCATAGATACTTACATAATGGAAATTCTTAACAGCATGATTTCATTAAGTGATTTGAAATTTTCTTGGTAATGTACTTCCACTGTTCAATTTATTCAGTTCTATTTGAATTATACATATCAGTAAAATTTTAATTAGATAATACGTTTCCATTTATTAATCTTTTTTTTTTAAATTATTAAGTATTTTGATCATTTGGTGAGGATTTCAAACTTTATTACTTTAAAACAATCTTTTAATACATACACTGTACATTCGTGTACTTTAAAAGCCTGAAGATGCAGAAAGGCAAAACCCTGGTCGTTAGCGACAAGATTAATGGAAGAGTACAGCATTCAGAAAATTCAAATTTGATATTGAAATTCCATCAATCGTCTTCAGTCGAAATTATAAATGATATGTTTTTGCTTAGTATGAGTGTGATTTTCTTTTAATTATCAATGTTGTTCATGCTTTAATGCTTTTAGAATAGGTGAATTGGCCTAATATTTAATTTTTGCATCAGAATACAGCAAGAAAAATGACATGGAATACTGGAGTAGCTCTACCTGCTTGATAAAATGCTACATCTAGGACTACAGTTTAGTTTAGTTTAAATACTTGAACAAATTTTTTTGATAAATTATAATAGAATAAATATTACAAACTTATATTGTGTTAAGCTTTTCTTTGCTATACAAAACGGGCAGAAAACATAGGCTTAGTCATCTACCATATTAAAAGTGTGTTGTTATTTAAATCGAATCGTGTTTGTTTGTGTTTAATTGATTTAGGCCATGCGATGTCTGAACGTGTGTTTTCAGGTTTATTCGTAGTTAATCTCGCTAAGCCACTAATTCGTGGGGCTAACTGACCCCGTGGCGTGGCGGGTGGCTTTTGTCCAATCCCACACTGAAACAAAACGGGTGTTGGCACTGGACTTTCGGTTCGGGCGATAAAAATACGTTGCAATTATTTCCACGGGTTCGTACTTTAGTGCATCTCTTTGTGTTTGGTGAAGGACAATTATTTAGTTTGATGAGTTTTTTTTGTATGTTTATTTTTTACATGAATTTAAGCCCAAATATAAGTTTGTTTGAAACAAAATGAAAGTCAATTAAGTCGACCATTTTTCCTTTAAATTTAATACATTAAGATTTTAAATATTCACTAAATCCATAATGACACTATGTTCAATAAAATGCATACGGTAAAACAAACTTTATTGTAATAACTTTGATTATTCCACGTATTGTGGTACTAACTGTGACACGTGTTTCGCCTCTTTCAGAGGCATTTTCAGACTTACTATCGCAAATTTTGAAATAAATAAAACTCTTAACAAAAAAAAAAATATTATTAAATAATATTCTTAATAGGACAGGTTGTTCGGCATTACTTACATTGTTTCCAATTAATAGAGTAATCACCAACCTATATGATTGATTGCTGCTCATTGGTTTAATTGTTTGTAATGTTTAACGTCATTAGTATGATTATATTTGTTGGCTTTTTTTCGATTCTATCACCCCCTCCTTGCTTCCCTTTAAAGGAAAAAGAAAAACCCAAACTCCATTTTGTAATTTCATAATTTAAAAATGTTAGAATCAATCTTGCTTCATTACTTAAGCAAACTTTGCGATAGTAAGTCGAAAGAGGCGAAACACGTGTCACAGTTAGTAACACAATACGTGGAATAATCAAAGTTATTTTAAATTTTATATTAAAATGAACTTCCACAAAGTTACCGCCAAAACTATCGAAAGTATTAAAACTTCATTGTCTTTCACTTATCTAATTTTGAAAAAAATATTGTATCACTATAAATTATGCAATATTTACTTAAATCTAAGGATTAGGTCAGATATAGTTATATTTTTGATCGATACAGCGGCAACTTTGTGGAAGTTCATTTGTGATATAAAATTATAATTGAAATCAAGTTGTCTTAAAGAAGCATATCTTTTTAGAGGTTTGTTTTTCGACTTATCAATACTTTTTATAGCGACAGCCAATTTGTGGCGCGCACTAAGTGGTGCACGCATGTTACGCTGCCTTGTTGAAATCACAGCTGTTCTACATGAATTCCATTAAATTAGTGAACGAAATCATGGATCTATTCATAGTGCAATTAGTTGTGAAATTGGTTGTGGCTCGAAAAAGTTTTACTAACATGAAGATTATTCCTATAAAAAAAACACCTTCACAACACGTGGAATAACTAAGTTCTCAATTTCGGGTATGGTTAGATTAGGTGAAAACCATTCATTGTGAGTTATATGTGAGGCCAATATTCGATTTCAAGATTTTGACTTCAATATAACTTAATAATAAATGCCTTACAAATCTTTTTCTGGCATTATTCTTTGCGCTTCTTTAGGAAAAAGAACAATTCAATATTACAACCTCAATTTACAGAGTTATTCAACAATTATGAACAAAGTGTCACTGTGTGCTATCGCGAACCATAAAACGCTCAAAATGTTTCACTGATTGTGCAAACTTTCTACATTTTACTGGCAACAATATATAGGATTTAATCTTCAGTGAAATAATACGACGTCGCGGGAAGATATTGCCGTAATTAACGACATGCTTGAATATTTGTTTTGTTTCAAATTTTCAAAACAAAACTTTGTTGCGTACATAATTCCTCTCAGTTCACAATGCTAACATTGCAAACTTGCATATACGGAGGGGTTGGTTCTCGTATTAGGCGAGATTAAATACGCATCCACATGATGTTTCAAGTAACTGTATGATTGCTTAATTAATTATAAACCAATATTCGCTAAGCTTTCAGACTGTATAGACTACTCAACACAATTTTAAATCCCACGATTCATTAACTGATGGATTAAAAATAGCAGTATCATTTTTAAAGATACTTCCATCATAAACCAAATGTAATACTAAATATATTGCAGCACACCCGTGACCTGACCATTTAAGTATTCGTGTATTCGTCTTTAAATCATAGACGCCTCAAAAATGTCTTATTTTTTAAAACCCATATACTTTTTGTTCAGATTTATGTATATTTTTATTATCTTACATGGAATTTTCTGACGTTCTTATGTAATCCGAAAAGCAGGGCCTCCAAATTCAATTGCGCCTGGGGCCTCCCATGTGCTTATTCCGCTACTGATTATATAAGGCTTAAACAAAATTGAGAGAATTACGTTTGTTTAATATACACCCAATTGTTTTTTTATGCGATTCACTCGTTGTTACACGATTTTTTGAACAGGATTAATGATGACCTTGCGCTTAAAGAAGTGATGAACCTACGCAAAATCATGTGATGTAATTCTAATCTGAAACTTGTTTAAATACAATGCACTGATTGAAAGTGAGCTAAGTAAATCTACATTGCGAAAGTGTTTTCTCATTTAAGTAAAAATATGCAATCTACTAAAACAATCATTAAAAAAGTACAAAACATGTTTCACGATTTTGCTACTTGGCTCACTCTGTTTCTCAGGGGTTCAATTGTAAAATGCATGGCACACTGTTGTCAGCTGTAACTATAACATTCTCCTTTTTTAAAATATATAATAAATAAAAGTTAATAGAAAAATCGCTCACTTCTTAAACATATTGCCTACTCTGATTATCTTTATTGTATTTAATCTGACACCGAGGCATTTTGCAAAGAATTTTACTTTACAATGTTATCAAGTCGCAGCTTGTATTCTGTATAAAACATCACACTAACTACTAAATCTGCACGTTTTTACTTGACCCAGCGTGTCGATGCTCTTTAATTTTGAGCTCTCATTACTTACCTTATGCAAACTTTTCCCGACGCATAAAATAATTTAGTTAAAACCGACTTTTCGCTCACTTGCGTATAGACGCAGACGCAACTTTTGATATATTCATGGCGCGTGAACGGTCGTTCAACGTTTAGTGAACTTTTGCAAAGTTTAGCTGCGCTCAAAGCTCTTAAAGCTTTTTTTCAAAGCGAGCTTTCAAAACTTGAAAAGTTGTACATTTTCATTTTGTTTCTAAATTAGCATAATTGCAATGGATATATATCATGAAAAACTTAAACTCATTCTTTAACCATTTTGGCTGCATAAATATTAATATTTCAACAATTTAAACACTGGATATTACCTATTGATTTTATGTTTGCTTAAAAAGCTTTGCTTACTAAGGAAAAATCGATAAATCTATGAGACATATTCCAATTGTCGAGTGCGTGGCGTATTAGTCAACGTCGTTAGCTTTTGTGTAGAATCCCATGGGTTCAAATCTCAGTACGACCAAAATTTTCCCAAGCGATTTATCGAATTTTGTTCGAAGGCATGAGTTTTCTTGATGTCTAAAAATTCTCTTTTACCCTTCCATTCTTAAAATAATGGAGCGTATCGTGAGCGATTAGATAAGCTAGTTGTATCTTAGCCTCTATCCTTCGATCTTTACTCTCTTTGAAAAAAAGACGTTGAGTAACTGAGTAACAGTTTTTGAAGAAAAAGATATAGTGTGTTACTTCTATTAGGGAACCATATGATTCACATTGGTAGCGGACATGAATTATAAAACAGCTTGTTACACGGAACCCATAACCTTTTCTAGTCCAGTGAATTATCAAATAACAATTATGTCTTTAATATATATATATATATTTTTTAAACATCACATATTTTATTTCAGTTGCTTCTCGATCCCCAGCAACAATCTGAGCGGGGGCTCCCGAGGAGTCGCGCCACTTCCTCCAGAGACCCCTACATCTTCATCAGACGGCCAGACGCCACTACCTCCGCCCGTGCCCATGCTCCCCCTACCGAGTCCCGCAATGGCGTCAGCCACCCTAGTCTCACCAGAGACCCTCAGCCACCGGAGCAGTCCTACCTGTGGGAGTGAACGACGGGGCCCAGCTCCTTCATGCTCGACTCACCATGTACATATCGAATCTCCTGTTAGGTATGAATCTTTTATATTACAAATGTATTCCAAACCGTATTATGATATTGTATTATTGGTAATCCAAATTTGAGGCTATTATTTGGAAACTCGGCTCATTCTAAATCAATAAAATGAGCTATGAATGTAATTTAATAAATACAAATACATTCCAGAAGGCATTCTAAAATCTGGCTTGATAACATACACAATGTCATTCCAAAGTAATCTAAAACTAAAAATACTTTTAAAATGCATGTTATTTTACAAAATGAAGTTCAAGTTTTTTTTCCAACCATTTTGGAATGAACCGGGCTTGCAACTAATAGCCTCATTTGTTCACAGCTAAAACATAAGAGAATTGCCTTGTATTTATTTTATAATTTCTGTGATTCTTTTTTAAAGGTTTGTAATGGATTTATCAATACTAATTGTTTACATAAATAATAATAACAACCAAATTTATAATTAAAACTAACTTATATACTATTATTTAGATTACTTAATCAATTACTTTTAAAAGTGAAAATCCAAACGTAAATATATTCAATGGTAGGCGATTATCCATCTTATTTAAAATGTAATATATTTGTTTTATTATTGATTTTATTGTTATTTAAGGGAGATAGACGAAAAAAGACACGTCTACTTTTGCTAATCACTTAATTTCGGAAAAACACATGTTCAATCAGGAACAAGGGATAAAAATGTTGCACCCAAATACGGACGCTCATAAAAAAATTTTCCAGGAGATTTTAGAAATCAACAGAGCGCAATTGAACGGTCTTCCGATTTTAAATGAAATTTTACACATGCTTGGCTTTCCACTTTTATACCGTATATAAATATAATCATAAAGACTTTACTCACAAACAAAAATAAATATAACGCTTAAAACTACTCACCATTCAAATATGTGGGCATTCCCATGGGCTTATCCTTTTCATAAGCAATGGCTTTAAACTCAATGATACATTAATTTCTTATATAAACACGAAACATTCATTTACTAAGCGTCAGTTCAAGTTCATCCGTGCACTTGAACGCACGAAGATGCCGAAATGCAAAACCCGGGTCGTCAGTGACAAAATCTGTGTGAATGTACATAATTTGAACCATTCAAATATAATATTGAAATTCCACCAAGCACCTTCAGTCGAAATCTTAAATTAAGGGAGATATGTTGTGCACAAATAGATGTGTGAATACAAATTCCCAACCGGAAATATATAAGAGCTTTCATATTTTTATTGACAATGACCTTTGTCGCTATATGTCATTACGCAGTTTGGCAAAATTACTTAGCTGCATTAGTTCATTTTTATCGTGATTAATAGTGTTCATCCAGCTGTCACCATTCCTGTCAAACATAAATCAATTTAAATTAACCAATGCAAGCTGCATAAATTGGTAATATTATTAATGAGGTTGACATAAGGACGAGATCTGATGAGGGAGCGTAATCCTTTCAAAACGCAGCGCGATGGCATTCAATTGTCCTCTTAATAGCTTCCAAGGACAAAGCATGAAGGGTGCATTTTTGGGGAACCACAACCCTGCTCAGAACATGCCTCAGATACCAACCTTCTCTCCCAGAACGAATCGTTCACCTCTCGGTTGAGAATCTCTCCTTTATATTATTATAATACCAAAATATTGCACAAAGGGTTTTGTTCGACTTTGTGCAATATAATATATAATATGCATTATTGAGTTTGCACTATTTCTACTCCTTAAGTCAATAAAAAGTTACCTATTGTTGTATAAATAAAGACATTTTAAAAAATCTTTGCTCACTCCCAATGTGGAGAATGTGGGCTTCCCAATGAAGGTATCTCAACAGAAGTTTTTCCGAAAAGAATAGTAGGGATAGGATAGGGTACGACAGGACTATTAGTTAGCTAATAGCTAACGTTACGCCCCGTTATTTTAAAAATCGGGAGGGTGTGAGTCAATTTTTAGATGTCACAAACATCCATTCCTTCGAACAGAAACTCTTCATTATCGGATTGAAAAAATGTTATTCGTACTGGGATTCGAGCTCGTGAGATCCTTCCCGGAAACCAAGGAAGTTGACCGCTGCGCCATGTACATAAAGTACAAACGAAAGCAATAAACAGGGTGCATCAATAGCATTAATTTAACTGTTCTTTTAGATTTTCAAATTTAGTTTTAATAGTTATATCTTTAAAAATTTAATATGCAACGAAAGCAGAATTTTCTTTCTTTGACACGGCACTAACTATTTCATACATTAGCAATATATTAAGACACTAAGAAGCGCAAATTTAAACGTGATTATCATGATGAAATAGTAGATTCAGTTTAGATGACAGATAAAAACAAAACTTTCTAAATACACATTGACTTTAAAGTATTTATATGCTTTTACTAATGATATGCAATACATAGTAAAGCACAGGAAAGCTGCGTTCAACTTTATAACTTTTAATGATTTACTTTTACAGTATTTTACACTAGTAAGTTCTCGTAATATTCCATCATAGCTCCAATTGGTATTACATACAAAATGATAGCTTTGTTATTCTTCTGGTTGATTATAAAAAATATAAATCAGTGGAATAACACAGTTACGAATTTAATTCTATGTATTAATATTTTCTTAATAAAATCGTAAAAAAGCTCTTATGTTATAATTTTGGAGAAACCGGTGCAGCTAAATCTGAATTACGAATAAACACAAATCTTAAAAATAATACGACACGCTATTTTATACAAACAATGCCCTTAAAGTCCTTCGCAACAAAAGACCGTCCAAGAATCCCTTGAAGTTATTTAACGCTTCCTGTCCTTATCAAAGCTCATTTATTATTCCTTACAAAATAGCGGATTGTTGGGCGTAAGTTGTAAAACTCTTATTCAGATACTAAACTCGACTCAAGCTGAGAAGTTATGCACTCACGCATACAAAGTGGCAACGTGTACTCTTTTTGTTGAGTTCTAGTTACTTAACTTATATAATATAATATGTAGTAGTAAATTTGTACTGTATGATTGTGCTTTGATACAGGTAACACTGAACGCATAAATATTAAAAATTTCTTCCACGCATATTTTTATTGCCTTTTAACGATCTATTATATATTTTATATGAAACGCAATATCAGCACGGGACTCCCTAGCTTAGCGGTAAGAGCTACTTTTATAGTTGCCAGAAGGTTCAAGTCCTGGCATACAAGGATTCTATGCCGAGACAACACGAGAATAAATTACCGGGAAATCGACGGTTTTTGCCAGTTTCCGTTTCCGAGACATTTAACCAAAGCAACTTTAAGACAATTAAAAAAGGGAAGATAATTTCAACGTCGTCTTTTTATTTCAAACAATAAAATATGAATATTGTACGTACATTTAACACAAGTTATTTTGCAATAATAACCATAAAATTACTGAACTAATGTTCTATTTTTCAAAAGAGTTTATGATCGAAATAAAATATTAAATACGAATTACGAATTTACTTAAATGGTTCCTTTTTAGTATTGGTTTAAATATTAAAAAATATCTATGTTTTTAAACACATTATATTACATTTATAAAAAAACTTTAGTTTCAATAGTTTTTTATAAAAATTACAACAGTTAGTTCTACGGTCTCAGGACATGAAAACATGATTTCTCTTGAAAAAAGCCGAAGTTTTAGAACCCCAACTGTGCCAGTGTTCCAATTTTTTTTCAACAATTTTTACATATCAGTTATGTGTGGTATTTTATCTATTGCTATTCCTACACACTACAAAATGATAATATTTATTTCATTGATCAATCAGAATCAACAAGAATTGAGGAGCAAAGCTTCAAAAAGTTTTTTGTGACATAAATTACAGAGCTTGTCAAATGATGATTTGAGAAATCACGGTTTGCTTGAATGTGACAACTTTATGATTTAATTTTGGCCGGAAAAATCTTTTTTGAACACTAACTGTGATTTACATTATGTTTTTATTATCAGAACAGATTAGTGACAAATCAATTTTTGCATGTTTGCTCCTCAATTATGAAAAAATATTCCCAAATCTCATTTGTAAAAATAAGGGATGAATGAATTATTCTTTTCTTCTACTAAGAGGTAAAATAAATAATAATACAAAAATAAAATTCACATCAGGCGTTTTCTTAATCTAGACAAGCTGTGTAATTCCCTAGTTTTCCCGCGCATAAATTCATTTCTCCCCGAGTAATAAAATAATTATTACCAAGCTGCAAAAATGCGATAGAAAGAAATCCCCGCCGCAAAATATCTCACAGAATAGCGCGAAATCTTGATTGATACTAATAATAACGCACTGGTCATCCAACACGTGCTCCGTATCAAACAGAAAATGGAGGGACTCGGGGGGAATGGGACATAGGGTAAGTCGACGTTTTCTTCTTTTCTTTTCTCATAAAAACAAACGATGAAATTCTTCGTATACTTAATCGAAAATGCTTCGGTGGCATTGCTTTCAACACGTTCGCATGTCTGATACACGATATGACTTGACTGTTTTATTGGAAATCAAATATTTGTTCTATAAATCGAACCTCTTTTTAGATACTTGTATCGTTCGGCTTCTTTATATTCTAAAATCGTAGTAATAAATCAATAGACTGCTGGGAGAAAACTTATATTTAATAATAGAATACAAACATCATACGAGATAAGTCGCTCGAGATCAACACACGGATAATTAATTAACTTCACCCAAAAGGACCCATGTCTAAGATCTCAAAATTAAATTGAAAACATCCAAATTTGATACTGAGATTTTAGCCCAGATTGACCTGATCGGTAGAGCTATGCTCTCATCATCTTGATCACAGTGGATAATACAACTGGTCTTATTAATTTCTATGATAGCTAAAACTTTCTGTAAGTAGTAATAAATTCCAAATGATCTATCGACATAATTTTACAAATAACTGAAAAATCATTTTCATTTTGTTTCGCGTAACATATAATACTTCTTTGTTATGCAAGCGCTGGCTTACTTTTGTCTCATTTTTTGTTGATAATTTTACTACATTATTCATTGTGACGATTATTGACACGTCTCAACTGCTGTAAAATACAAAAAAATGTAGGTTTTCTTTCAATTAAAAATCTGTCACGGTTTAACGAATCCACATTCCCTGGGGTTGCAATGAACGAGGGTTACCTGTACATACTGTTGAAGAATCTTTTTTTATTAGCTTGGTAAAATACCACCGCAAATTCAACGACTATTTATACTTACCACAGTTATAAATAATCTACTAAATTATTCTCTTATTTTCATCAATTTTTTTTTTAAAAATACTTAATAAGTAACGTTAAAAACTAAAACATACATATTTCTCAACAAATATCGCACTTCTGAAATACTATTTGGTAAGTATTTAATCACAATTATTCATTAAAAATAAAACAAAACAATACTGTGGAAATCTTTGTAGATATTTATTTGAAAGGATTTAAAGAAAAATAGTACACACAATGAAATAAATCGATGTCATAAAAAATGAATGTATCTTCAATATTTTAAAAAAATCAACATTATATGGAAACTACGTTACAGAGGTAAATAAATTTCGACTGTGTTTAGGTGAAATGGATCAACCCTCAGTTTTTTGAAAAGCTGTTTTATTTGATGATCATAATGTTTTCGACTAAATACACCATCTGTCAAAAGGACTTAACACGAAAATACCGAATAAGTATCCAAAATTTTGTAAAACTGCCTGTGGAAATTGCAACTATGACAAAGGACCTTTATAAAGAGTTTTTTCTAACAATTTATCACATTGAGTTAATAAACCACAGGTTTATAAGTCTTATTGCACTTCAGGGTTGTGTTTATTGAATAATTTGAATTTGGCCCAAAATCGTTAAAAACGTTATTCGTCTCTTCTATTAAATTTGTTTTGGGTGGGTTGATTCCTTTTACTTAAATACTGTCGATATAATTTAATATTAATTACATAAAGCGTGTGTAATGTACTAATTAAATTAATCTTATACTAAACATTCGATTGACTGCCGTCTGATTCAATCTAATCACTGTCGCTATTCCCCTTAGGGATTTAGTCCACATCTCCCCACGTCTTGATATATTGGATAATAATTTCACGACATAGCATTATGCGATAAACATCACCTTCGGCGCACTGTAATCGGCCCAATTTGCCACAACTCGTTACCTCTGAGCCCTCAGCACTGTTTACAGCGCCCATTAAATAATATGCATTTATGTGTGGTAATCTTCGCACATAATAGGCATTACCGCTAATGTGAAATGTGTTACAGCATAGCCCAAGCAGCTGAGTAGAGGACGATCGAAGGCATTAAGCATCTTAATAATATATCCGACGGAAACAATGCACAACATGCTACATAACCCTTTAACCGCTCGGTATACATCCGTACTTCGGTGTTCGGTTCCGCAAAATTTCGCACAAATCAAATTTGAGTAAACCGATGCATGGAAGACACAACAATTGAAGATGGGTTCTAAAAAATATAAATTTACTTTAATAAAGGCATATACCTAATATAAAATTAGAAGATAGATACCGAAAAAACATACAAAGGGAACACATATAATACATTTTGTATATGTACATACTATGCACATTCTTGTATATCAATAGATAATAAAAAATGGTAATGTGGGGCTATAATATGATGTTATATAACTTATTACAGCATCATTATTTATATAATGTGAAAAATAGTTAAGTGCTTAGTTCTAAAAATATATTTTTTTATTGAATTGATAAAAACGTTCTTTTACTGCTGTTAAAATATTAATTAAGATAAACTATCGTCTTATTATGTTGTTTCTAATATAGGATATAAGACAATAAAGATTCCATACTAGGATATTTTCAATATAATTTTCTTTATCCAAAACTCATAAAGTGTACAGAAATCTCGTTATCTGGTATCACGGATACTCGTTAACAGAACCCCTTGAAACCAAACTAACACTTATGTTAACCTTCTCGTAAAGTGGGCCCGATAAATGGTTGCGATAAAAAATCCCAACACGAAAGTTTGTCTTTATGTGGACACCGATATACATAACTGCTGAAACAAACTGTTTCAGAAAGTTCTTTATTAAATGAACTAACTCGAAAGACTAAACTCGTATTACGAGTAAGTGGTCACGAAAGAAAAAGAGTCGTTAGTTTATACTGACTTATTTGATTGATACAATCTGTTACAATCTTATCATGAACATAACGATCGAAGATTAACTGAAAGATACTATTCTCTGTGCTTATAGAATGTCACGTTACATGCATAAATACAAAATATACATTTAAAACATGTTTGAACATGCTTATGTTATATTATATATATTCGCCGCCTGTGTGGTCGAGTGGTCAACGTCGTTGGCTACCGCTATGGAGGTCACGGGTCCAAATCCCAGTACGGGCAATTTTATAAATTGATTTTTTAATCGATTTATGAATTTCTGTTCAAAGGCATGGATGTATGTGATGTCTTGAATTCCCCCCTCCCACCAATCCTATCCTATGAACGGGCATATCGAGAGTGATTAGCTAACCACTAGTCCTGTTCTAGCCCTTTCCTTCTATTCCCTACTCTCTTTGGAAAAAGAGAGGTTGAGCAACTGGGTAACAAGCAGTTCTCGTAGAAACACTTCTGTTGAGATAAACTCCATTAGGAGTCCATATGCTCCACATTGGGAGTGAAAATGGAAAAAAAATATATATTATATGCAGGGCATAATGTATTTGTACATGAAACGTAAACTACGATATGTCAAAAATGACAGTTTTTCGCTATGGCTGTTTTAAGCTTCTTCGAGAAGTTTGTTTTAAAAAATCTCTAGTTTTCTCTACTATTTGTTTAGTAGACTATGTTTATAATATGTGCATTAATGTTTTTCTACAATATTACCGGAAAGAGCGTAGTGAGGTACAGTACATTATGCTAATATGTATATCAATTTTGCAAAAAAAAATACATAGCCTAGTTAGCCTCTTTGAATAGATATATCTCCAACGCTTTTTTAAATAATATTTTGGTAGTCAACCTCGTTCGTTCATCATACATCATATTTATTTATTTTAAAGATATTTTAGCTCCAATTTAAACAGTTTTATGTTAATTTGTCATTTTACATGTGTCGATTTAAATCCCATTCATAGTTATGTATATGTAATCTAATCAAGAAAAGAAGAGCAATAAACATATATTAAACTATAATTTATCATACAATTTAGTGCACGAGACAAATAAAATATCTAAAAATTATCACAATAACATTAAAAATAAATCATGCTACAAAATGAAAATAGTTAGGATTTTTTGTTGTAAAAATGTAAATTGAACTATACGAAGAAAAGCCTTATAATACTTACAATTTCCACAATGATGCTCTTTCCAGTCTTGCTCTCCGTGCAGAACGACAGAAAAACGATGTATACTTAAAAGCTTCTTTCTTTTAAACTTTTATTTTATCTACATGAATAAGTCTAGATATTTTAAAGAGCTTATTTGAAAAGGTTTGTCATTTACATATTATATATTAATCAAAACCATTTTATGTGTAATCTTTTTTTGATGTTATAATATTTTTCATTTAATTTGTTTGCTGTCAATTCTTGTTGGAAAGTAAGATATTATATTAAAAAAATAGTTCCACATTATTTATTCTAGTTCAGAAAGATATGCGATAATGATTTATATGAGAACACCTGGTCGTTATATAAAATTTATATTTTCTATTGTAGTTATATTTTCTATTATATAAAAGTTTCCATATTGATTAAGAGATAATTTACGTATAATATATGAAGACAAATCTTAGATTTTGTACGAGTTAATACAAAAATAAACTTATATCCATATCCAAAAATACTAAATTACGGTTTCAATTTTTAGGCGACATTTTGATATATATTTTTTTCATTGTTAGGAATTTCGAGTGCTTAGTGAGTCTTCATAAGTGAGCATTTTAAATGAGGGAAAGCTGTAGGTTTGACGCTCATCCTCCATTTCCAGATACAAGAAGAATGAAGAAGAGAATGTCGAGAATGGGATGGGATTCTCCGTTTCTTAAGATGACTTCATCAAATGATTGAAATAACCAATAAATATAAGTTACCCAACAGCCAATTTACATATTTTAAGGACGTGCGATTTTTTAATTGTTGTCTTTATTCAATTATTTAATAAAAAATGTTTTTATTGTTTCAGGTTACCATCACCGCCCATGCTTTCACTGCCTCCAGCCCTGTACCACGGTGGAGGCCATCTGCCGCCTCCATCCATGCGCCGCCCTTCCAGAGCCGCCCAAAGTCAGCAGGTTAACGCGATCGGAGCGTAAGTCAAATCATATCTTTTCATCCACGTCTATAGAATATCACAACTTATTGATTCGGAATGGAATTTCTTGTTGAAACGTATATAATGGAACAGTAACCAGTTGTCGACGCCGTGTGAAAAATATAGGCTATTCTTAGAGTTTCATAATATATCCAACAAAAAAATGATGTTGAAAGTTTCTTAACTTGATGGCTGCCACAGACGAGATATCTTGTAAAATGTTTCGTGCTCAACACGCCAGTTACGAGATAACCCGTCAATAACTAATTAAATTAATAATTGCAAACTATACCCGGCATGCTAAGTACAAACGTACTTTTTTCTACGGCAGCCAAAAGGATAACTGTTTGTAATGACTTTACAAGTTCTTAAAATACACGTATAAAAGATCTCAAACATATTAGTTTTGAATGAATAAAAAACCAAGATCCCGAGAACCAAGGTTAGTAAAAATGTCGTTTTTCAGGAAATTTGTTCTCATGCTGTCTCGACACAGAATCCCTAACGCTTACTTGCAAGACTAAGCAATTGTATAATATAATATATTACATAGAAAGGACAGGTAACGGTAACATGTGAAGTGTAACGTGACATGCCGATAAGTCAATTAGGGGAAACATGGCCGAAGGGTAGGCATGGCGGAAATGAAGATTAGGTAATCCACTAATACAATTCTGAAAACTCTGAGGTAGTATACAATTGAAACGTTATTTATCAGCTGATATAGGATTATAAATGATAAATATTGTATATTCTCAAATATGTTGTACACATCTCGAAATTAAAAAGAGATCACAACGAGGAAAACTCTAGTGTCGTCTTACTATTTCAACAATCTGAAGTCGGTCAACCCTTCAGCAGCTTCAAAAGCTTCAGAAGTCAAGAGTTTCGCTTAACACTTCTTCTACGGTGCTAAAAAATACTTCCGATATGTTTCTGGCCTTTAAAGAATAAAGTGAAAAACATGAAGGATGAACAACAACATGGCTGTGTATCAAATAAAAGAAACCACTAATGTTAATCGAGTACATACTTTCAATTTGAGCTTTTCGTACATGTCATCGAAAAGGATCGCTCAAACATTGACAGTTAAAAACACCCTCGAGTAAAGCTATAAACATTGCAAAAATGACCAACGCTCCTTAAAAAGTGAATCTTTTGATCAAACTTTTTTATTATAATTTTGTTCAGTGAGATGAAAAATAAAACTGATTAATGTTACGTGTGTTGTTAACATCGTCCCATGGCAAACTTTCATATCTTTATGAACACATTTTTTACAATTATAATAATATTCGAGTAATATTTAATTCAGTCGGCAATAAAAAAGTGAATAAAATACATATGAGCTGTGAGCAAGCTAAGTTTTATCTATTGTAAAGTTCCATGTGACCCAACTCAAATCTACTACACGGCGCAAATCGGGAATTCCCCGTAGCGAATTTCTCCCTTAAATAAATCAAGCCAGTAGTATTTCTTTAACGCCATGTTATGATATAAAGCTCCCTATGGATCGTAGATTAGCATCTTATTCGGGTCACACTAACTGGTAGTTGAAGAAACACCGCGTGCGTTTGAATGCCAACGTGACCAACGATGTGGGACTATTCTCAAATTTATTAGGGTCTGACACTAATTAAGGAAGGACAAATAAATAATGCGTTTTAATTAAGATGCGATTTTTTTAATGAAAAAAATATGAGGTCATTGTTTAAGCATGCCACTGGCTTCCTGTTCACTTTTTACATATACATTGTATTAGAATATAATATTAAAAACTCAATTTAAATGTTTTTTTTAGATCCTATTATGCTTGATTATACAATTACACGAATGTTTGTAAATGAGTCATTTACTAATCTGCCTTAATTGTACGGGTAGTTGTAGACTGATACATTCTCCCTTAATATGTGTACAATAATTTATTTTAGTGTAAATATTTTTCATACACATAACTTACGTTACTTACTTTTGATGTTAAAAGAATTTTTTAAACAATTATTATTGCTGTCATTTAACAAAGATCATACATTTTTTATACTTGTAACTAGTTTCCACGATGAAAAATTCGCAGTTAACACATTAAAAACGATTCGTAGATTCATTTTGCGTGATTTAAGTACATAACTACACATTTATATAATAAAAACCTGAAGGCATTTGGTCCACTGGGATGTATAGAGATGTCTGAATGACAGTCGATTGCTGGATAAACTTTTATCTAGTGATTGACTATTGTCAACAAAAAATAGTTTCCCAAACCTCGCCGTTTCCTTTCAAATAAACAATTCTCTCGGCCGAATTCGCTTGTCCGCATACTACCTCGTGCGTGTAGAGTAGGGCTTGGAACCAGTAAATTTTATTTCCGGTATTCAATATCTCAATATAATATTTCTTTAATTTTTATCGATTTCCTAAAAATCTTTTCTTTGCATTTTTAAAAGAATAAATGAAAACAGATTTTACCGCTTACGTTTTTAACGTTGAAGTTAATTAGATAATAAGTCTATACTGATTGTGAGCATTCAAATTATACAAGGCAGGTTGTTTTATGTCATGTTTTAAAATCCATTTATAAAATATAAAATTGAATATTATAACTTAGTTACTTTACTTGAATAAATACATTGTGATAAGTGTTTCTCCTCTTTAAAAAGAAATTTCAGACAGACTTAAAAAAGACAGAAATTAAATATTAGTAAATATTTTTTTTAATAAGATAGGCAACTTAGCATTCCTGATTTCATCTCCACTACGATTTACTTAAAGTAATATTAGTAATAAATCTCTTATATGTATTATCAATGTTTGTATTTTACTCCGTCCTTGCGTCCATAAGAAAATGAAAAACGTCTAAGGACTCTTATTTTGTAATTTATGAGTTAAGAATTAGAATATTTTTTTGTTTATTCGTAAAACATTACGATGCATTCAAATTTTTGTTACACATTTGTGAGTAATTTTTTGGAAAACATACCTTAAACACAAAGAATATCAACTGCAGTTTAGCTGTATTTATTTCATAAATAAACAATTTTATTTATGGCTTCAAATAATTCAATATCCATATTTCTTTTGTAATTATGTCTTTCCGTTACGGATATAACAGATAATCGTAAATAATACGCAATATTTGATACTTACCCATATAATTGAATATTTGGCAAAACAACGAAATACTGTTGATAGCCATTTTGGCATCAAACTATGATAATTCATATAGATCATCATAGTGTAAATCACTCGAAAAAATTTATTCGACACCGATTTTTATCGTTCATAGAAATCCCGGAAATTTCACGGTTCCAATTTTTGTATCGCTGACCCTTGTGTATTCATGTGCCTTATTTGCGAGATGAAAAGAGAGATTCGCTATCTCAGTTTAGCTCGTGCGGCTCGTGATTTCATCGCTCGCTCACTATCAGAAAGAATAAATCAGACGATTTGTTTCAAAGTTTTGAGCATCTCGTCTCGTTGGTGGATGCGAAGAAATTCACTACCGTAAACTTTTAACGGCGATGGGTTGTTAGTAGTTTATGTCTAAAAGATAAAGTTACCGCTTACCTGTTCTGAATAAGAAATTAACTTTCTGGCGCTAGGCGATAGACTAGTATTTACATTGATTTTTTTAAGAAGTTAAGGATTTAGGAAGTTCTTATTTTTGTATTTTTAAAAATAATGATTATATTCACTTCCGTACATACTGAGTCCATTTCAGTTTTCTTTCAACGTTTTTGCCGTGGTCGAGTAATAACGATTTTTTGCTTTTGACCTGATTGGGTTGACAATCAAAAGTTAGCTGAAAGAAAAATATTTGCATTGATTTTTCAATATATTTATACAAGGTTATACAATGAAGCTTTTGATAATTTTATTTTTTATATTCTAACCAATCGAGATTTTATTTTGTTTAGAGAGTGATAATCTAATACTTTTTCTAGTCTCGTACCTCTATCAATTTTATGCTATTAAACAAATGAAGCAGTATTGCGAGTTGGCACCGAAGGAAGACCACGACACCTATTACGTGCTATCGCATTCAAAAATTGGCCAAGATATGAACGGAAAATTGTAGGAAAACTGCAATTATTCATTCTGAAAATGAGAAAGATATTTTTATAATAAAACTAGCGGAGGTTTAACGAGAATTGTAAATTGATATTTGAAGAAGATAATATAGATATTTGGACAAAGCTTTGGTGTTTCTGATTAACTGGAATTGTAAACGATTGAGCACAAATCGTTAACAAATACGAAAATTATGTTCAATTAAGTAATTATTAAAAATAGCTAGGGTTTTCATTGGTGATTAAATTATGGCTTAAATAAGAATAAGTATTATACCAATTAGCGTATAATTAAAATTCATTATTAAAGTATCAGCGAAAATAGAATAAACTCTTGTAAAAGCGCTAAAAGACGTTATTAAACGGTGAAAGTTTAATGATAAGGAAATTTTTGCTTTTTTGGAATCTGGTTTCCTGTCAAAGTAATTAAGAAAGCTCTTCTGACTTATCGATTACCTGCCAATAACAGCATTCAAAGAAGCACTCTGCTATTCAGTCTATAAATTACTTTCAGAGTAAGCAAAGGGTATTTACAGAGTAAAATACACCTACCCCACCGGGAAATTTTACCCGTTCAGATTTCCGTCTTGCGAGTGGTGATTTTATAAGGGCTGGTATTATAATTATCTTCATTGTCTATTTACAGTGTTTTAATTGTTTTGTTGAAGTTTGCTACTGATAAAAAGTATGTAACACTTGAAATATGGTGCAATTTTGTATTTTTAGACAACTTTCACTTCCAATTTGTATCATACGAACTTCTCTCAAAGCAGCCCAATATTAGTTTTTCTATGAAATTTGCTTTTATCGTTCAAGCTCTCTTCTTTATAAATAGTAAAAATATAATGATAGATCAAGAAAAAGACTCAAAGTTAATTAGTAGAAAGTGAATAAATATATAATAGTCATCCCTGGATTTTAAAAAGAAGTAATTTTAAACTGTTAAAATGGTGACAGCGGGGCAGGAGGGCAAAATTCTAGACGTCATAATGAATACTAATGAAAATCAGAAAAAGAAAAAAAAAAGGCGAAATCGCGGACCTACAAACACTCAGCCAACACTCAGTCAAAACTCAGCCAACAATATCGGCTATTAATATATATTTTGATTTACATGCTCAAGAATTTTTTTTCCTGATGTTAAAGATACAAGTAAGAAGTTTCAAAAACTACAGAAGAATTTATCATACACCGTTGATAAAATCTGATAAATTGTGGGTGGAAACGAATTTAAACATCACAGATTTTTAGCACAAATCTAAAAAAAACATTTTTTTAAAGTGTCATTTGGGAAGTAGATGCCGTGAGTTTGCGACCACTATCGTTGCCCGCGTTGCTTTATAACCAGACAGTCCCAATAATAATTTGATTTGATTATTATATATGGTAACCGCTTACCATAGTATTCAAGTTAGCTAACATGTGAATACATGATTTGGGGATCGATACCTTAGCTAAACATTTTCATATGTTGCCCCTCATAAAAATATTGTTATACTTTTAGAATTGAGGTCTTTATTGCTTTGTTTATGTTATATGTTTCGTAATGTGATGATGCAATAACCAACTAAGCTAATTTAAATTAGTTTTCATCTATACACAAATCTTTACCATAATATGAAAATCGAATTATTAAATCTTTATTCGGTATATTTGATGGGAAATCATGTAAATTAATTTGATTGTATAACCTTACCTCGATCACTTGCTCAATGTTTTCTTTCACTTTTTAGAATCTTTTACTGCTTCAGAAACTTTGACACTTTAAATAAATGCATACAAAGTGTATTTTTACTCAATATTCACAGTTTTATAGCTGCCATTCAAACATGATCTATTTAAGTGTTTTTTTTTTGGTCCACGAGAGCTACTTATACATTTTTTAGAGGAATACTAAGTTGTATGCCCAATTTATTAGAGTCGTCGCTGACCGTAGGGTGCTATCATAAACGTAAAAAGAAAACGTGAGGAAAATCTCCCAATGGCGTAGAAGAAAAGGTCTCTGAACTTATCGACGTCTTTTCTACCACTGGGAAAATTGCCCTAGGACTCGATGTAACCCACCCCTCAAACCTATATTTTTACCCAGGGACACGATACAGAAATCTCAAGATATATTTTGTATGACATATTGTGTGCTTTTAAAATATATTGTATATGATTAAGTTAATCAACTGAATGTGTTACTAAGTGTTACTAAGTGTTAAGTATTTCGACTGAGGGTGCTTGATGGAATTTCAATATCAAATTTGAATTGTTTGAATTTTGTACTTTTCCATGAGTGTTGTCGCTAACGACCCGGGTTTCGCCTTTCGGCATCTTCAGGCATTCCAAGTGCACGGATGTACTTGAACTGACTCAGTTGTGTGTAACACGTGTTTCACTTAAGTAAAAATGATTTTCAGATGTACTCTATTTACAGTTGTAATGTGGAAATTGATTCCAATGTACTGCAATGAGTACACATTAAAGGATTAAGAATAAAATAATATAATTTGTAGAAATTAATTAAAGACATCTTTTAAATAAATTGTTGGTAAATATAATTAAAGATAATTATTACTGTATGACTATTCCTCTACCCTGGATCAATATAAGAACAAAATCACTACTAATTTTTCGAGATTCCACTACCCTTTGTTTGGGGTTCTTTTTTTTTCATTTCATTTCATCATTATCACCATTCTCATATTTTCTTTAAATAAAAGATGTTTGAAAAGTTCTGAATCTTTAAGATACTTTAACGCAGCAAGGGATTGATATATATTCACGTTTTTTTTCAATACTGAATTCAAAAAATCAGTTTCTCGGTATAAAATATAAACCAAAATCGAATTTTCAATGTATATATTACGTTCAATTATTTTTATGAAATTGCTCGACTTCAATTGGTTTTTTAAAAATCTTCTAAGAAGTGTACGAATTTATATGCTTTCCAAAAATGTTTTATTGTTAGAAAAGAAAGAAACTGTTATTTATAAAAATACTTTCTTATTAATGATTATGAAATATGATGACTGTATTTTACGTAAAATAAGATTTTGATTTACTCGCCTGATATTTTTTATTTATTTGCTTTATTTAAACTTTTTTTTATTATCGGTATGAATATTTGCAATACCGGAAAACCGTTATTGATTTATTAGTCTAGTATTGCAATCCCTTATCACAACCCTTGTAAAAATTGACACCATTCTAGAACCGGATTCGAAATCGGGAATGGAATAGGTTTTCTAGGCCAACCGGTAACCGCTATGCTCGCTCGGTGAAGTAGAGATGAACACTTCGGTGATCGTGCCTTTTCGAATTGAACCTCTCCCATCCCTATTCGCCTCCCTCAACCACTCACGCCCTCCACCAACCTCGCTCACGCGTAAATCATTCGCGCAAAGAATTCAGCCCAGGGTGAAAAAATAAAACACACACGAGACGATCAATTTGTCGTAAACAATCCGTAGCATATTTATTCTTCAATTTTACTAGCAGTAAAGAACAGCAAAAAACAAAACTATTGTTAATAGAAAATTTAAATTAACTTTGATTATTCCACGTATTGTGTAACTAACTGTGACACGTGTTTCGCCTCTTTCAGAGGCATCTTCAGACTTACTATCGCAAAGTTTGCTTAAGTAATGAAGCAAGATTGATTCTAACATTTTAAAATTATAAAATTACAAAATGGATTGGGTTTTTTTTCCTTTTAAGAGGAGCAAGGAGGGGGGTGTAGAATCGAAATAAAGCAAACAGATAATGATACTAATTTTACTAATGAGTTGTAAACAATCAGAAAGAGGCGAAACACGTGTCACAGTTAGTTACACAATACGTGGAATAATCAAAGTTAATTTAAATTTTCTATTAAAATGAACTTCCACAAAGTTACCGCCGAAACCATCGAAAGTATTAAAACTATTGTTCTTTGTTAGATATCAAACGATAAAAGAAGATAGATAGCAAATTTTAGTCCCAGTTTATTCAAAACTAGACATGGTGACTTCACTGCCAAGACCTAAGAGTACGGCTGGTGAAAAGGTACTCATTTTATATATTATATATGACAGAATACAAAACAATGTTTAAATTAGTAAGCCACGCCGACTTGGTTGCATCAATAATGAATTTTATATAATAGCTACAAGATAAGCTTACCTATATGATTACAACAGTCATAAATTCAACTTAAATCTTCAGGATTTGATTGTCGTCTGTTAAAGTTTATATATCTAAAATGGTACACAGTTGAGTATCTTGGATTGGTAGAATTTCGGTCGGCTCTTGTTTTGTCTCTATTAGCATATGTATTGCCAAAACTGAATATCTGATTACAGCCACATTAATTTTCCCTTTACCTTTTCTTTTGCATCATAGAAAATGTAGGTATACCCTCGTTATCTCTCTCAATCATCTGACTTTGTCAATATGAATACTCCGTTTATCTTCAAGAATTTTAAATAATTTACTAATGATAAAAGCTAGTGCGTACCAAAGGCTATTAGCTGACCACTAGCTCTCTCTATCCTAGACTTATCATTTTATCCATACTCTCTTCGAAATAAAAAGTTTGAGAAACTGAGTAGCTCACAGTGCTTGTACTTCTAAAAAACATCGTAAAAGACCAGCTGCTCTAAACTTAATCAAATTTGTGAATTTTACTTTTAGGCTAAAAATGGCAATTTATGAAATACGCAATCTTTTCCATCAATATTTCATGTATATAATACGATATTATTTTCTATTTAAGACCAGAATATATTTCTATGTTAAGATTCTTAAAATATACATTAAACGTGAATTACTTTAATGTCACAATTGATTGTGAACTACTAAATCAATTTAAAGCTCTATAGATTCAAACCAATTCGCATGAAGTCCTTTTGGTGTATGTCGTTACTACGCGGGGCTATTTTTTAAAGTGGGACCTCAGTCAGTTACGTGGATTGCCTCTTTGATGTTTGCCACTCCGCGCAGTCGTGAGTCGTCACTAGATCGTGCATATAAATAATGAATAATTTTACACTATGCACTTTTCCTTCCTTTCCCTTTTTTCTATTTCTCGGCCAGCTTATTCTGAGCGCTTTTCCCACTCTTCAACATGAACTCACTATGCTTTTTTGAATATTTAATTTCTTTACTTATATAATTATTTGATAACGTTGGCATTATTTGAAAATGTCTCTAAATTCACGACAAAATGGAAGAATTTTACAAGACGAATCAACCGTCTTTTATACGACTCGATTTTTTTAGGGCGTGTTTGCGTCAATGTTCTTCAAGTCTCCTTCATCGCTAATGTTTTGGAAGCTTGTTTTTCTTACCATTGTTGCCAAAGGAAGGGCGTGATCGCTACAGAGGTGAGAAATCCTTAGTGAAGCTAGTTGACGGGGTCTCCATTTTCATTCATTTGCAAATCACATTATATATGATTCCCCTCATACTACATATATCCATACATGTACACGAAGAAGTCAACCAAAGAGAGTAATTTTCATGATGATAAGTTCGTTCTTGCATATTTTATTAATTTTAGACGAAATACGACTCGATAGCTTATAAGGCTAATAATAACCAGACTTTTAAGAAATTACCGTATCATACGGAGAACAAGTATGCCTAATCTCATAGAAGCTTTCATTTATCTAGAATTTCCAGGCGTGAGGGTGGGTTTCTATTTTTAAACGTGCTAACTTTTGATTTTGTTCAATATGTTTTAATCTAATTTTAGTATCATCGTTTCTATTGTATTTGGATTTTGTGTTGAAAGTTAAGGAAAAAAAATATTACTCCAAATTCCTGTCATAATAATCATGTACCAAAAAAGTAATCATTTTGTCTTTTTTCGTTCATTTAAATGCTCAAAGGTGTAGAAACATACAATGCTGGTCGTTTGTGACACTACGCATAGAATCGTAGAATATTTTGACGTTTATAATTGAATATAAAAATTCCATTAAAAATTTTAAAGCTACTAATATAATAGGTCGCCTGCTGTGGCCCAGTTGGTTAGAGCTTGCTCTACTGATCACGCAAGTCTGGGTTTGATTCCCGGTAAGATCACAGTGAATTTGAGAATTATTCAATTCAAAGTTGAGATCGAAGACTGGGTGTTTGTGATGTCAACTCACATTATTTCCTCTCCTCCCATCTTTCTGATCCTTCACTAACTGGGTGTAGCAATAGCAATTAGTTAACCACTAGTCCTGTTCTAGTCTTATCCTTCTTTCCCTACTACTCACATTGAAAAAAAGTGAAGTTGAGCAACTGAGTAACAAACAATTCTCGCAGAAAAAACTTCTGTTGAGATACCTCCATTAGGAGGCCATATGCTGCACATGGGTGAAAAATATTATAGGTCACGATGATTATTTCATTCAAGAAATATTCTCTTTAAAGAACAAACTTTTTGCGACATGCGTCAAAATGACTCTTAACTATTGAACAGTTTCTATAATTTATGATATCGACTCTAGGTGCTAAAATGAAATTTAATATTAAATTTGAATCGTTCAAATTTAATATTGAACGTTTCATTAAAAAACGTAAAAACTAGTTGATTGCGTATTTTATTGTTTTATTCATTTTTATTTTTTTTAAGCTTGTCATTTAAGCAATATGCTATCTATGTCTGACTGTTTGCGAAGACTTAAGTAACTGTCACAGTTGAAAGACGTAAAAAATTAAATATCAAATATGCAATAGAAAAATGTTAATTGCCAGGTGAAAGTCTTCGCGGCTCGCTGCACCCTTCTTCTGCCTTTTCGCCTCGAAAAATAATATTTTTACAGCTTTTAAGTTGGCGGAAAACTTTTGTTAGTTGTGCTCGTTAATGTTGAAAGAAAATGTTACCTTGCTTAAAAGCTTTTTTATTTTTAGTTTTTTTTTGCCAAAAAGAGATTCCACACATTTTCAATTGTGTAAAAAGTTTTTATTTGTTAAAAATGTGACTTTTTTTTGAAGAGTATCTCAATTTTTAGCTTACCTTTTTTAGTTACTGTCTCACGATGTTTCTCGCACGAGGTTTCTTAGACGAAAACATTAGACATCGCTTAAATTCTATTTTTTTTTAAATTATAAAAATTTTTATATTTTTTAAAATTTAATTGTGGTTTTGTTTTACTTAATTGTAAAATAACAATTTAGTTAATAAAATTTATCAGTTTTTTTATTATTAATACCTTAATTGGATATTTACATTCAAGTGAGGCTGTAAAGCAAACCCAACCTCTATGTAAGACTGATTTTTATCGCTTGAAACACTAAATCTAAGCGATAATCGTTAAACGCTTAGAGCGTCAAATATTTAAAGTCGAACTCGTCCTCAGGGACCTCCCTAAATCGAAAAGCTCCGCTCCGTGTGAAGTGGGCATATACCCTATCTACCTATGCAGCTCCCGCCAATGAGATCACAGGATTAAAGGCCCTTTTCAATCTTAATCCCTAATCGTCCGATGGAAAGTGGAAATGGCAAACTGTAAATCTCTTACTTTTGTTCCTGAACGAGAGCTTTAAAAGCTTTCTACACGGACGCTTTAAAATCCACGACAAAAAGTTTACAAAAAACGTCGAGAGTTTGGCCAAATTAAATGTCGGTTTTTCACAGTCCTAGCGGAGCTAGGTGCTGTCCATGGTTAAAAATGTCAAACTTATTTTGACTGTTTTCCTTAGAATTTCTCCCTTATCTGTTTAATAGTATTTTTGTATGTAGATAATTTGCAAAACGAAATATTAAATATATTACCACTAAGTTAAAAGCTATTGATGGCGATCTGATTAATTTTGCTAATGGTTTGGTTTTTACAACGTTCAATGAATTGAGAAAGTTATCAGACAAACAAATAATGTTATACTATAATTTGTAATATAAAGTAGTATGTTAGAGTAAATAGCACGATGTATTGTGTATTCCTTCTAAGCCAGTGTAGAGCTGTTGAAACATAGTTCTGATTAAGGCATACGCCAAAATAGCTATCAACTATGTATATATAAAAATATATATTTGTAGAACTAAATACTTTGTTATTTTTATATCTTATTATAATGGAGTTCTACCAATGAAATACCAATTCAATCAATAAATTAAAGTTTCTACAAGTCTTTAAAATTACGTCTGATTATTAAGGTTATTTGAAAGATCATAACAGCTTGTAAGTAACAAAACGTGTGTAAGTGTACACAATTTTAACGGTTCAAACTTAATATTGAAATTACACTAAGCACCTTGAATCAAAGTCTTAAATAAGTTTACATCTTTGTTATTAACGACATAATATTTACCACTGATTTATAAAATTGAATAATGATATAATGTTTTGGTGTTTAAGTTTAAACAATGCAAGTTTCGAAATGTTGCTGAATCATCGGCTTTTCGTTAATTACAAAATATACAACTCCATTGTTCCGAAATACTTGTTTGCACATTAACATGTACACAAAACTCAAAGAACAGCTCCTTTTCTTCAACTTTCTAAACAATGCACGCCAAGAATTCTTCGAGTTTCCCTTTATTAACAGTTCAAACTAATACAAAAGGAAGTATACGGTTTACTCAGTATGTTGAAATATTACCTTTACGTGTAATTAGTTAAAATATATGTTACATTTTATTTTATAAAAGAACGGTTTATTTGAAAAAACAAGTCATAATAAAAATCTTAAAGCAGTTCCACAATGTAAGTTACGGCAGTTTCACAATGTATTGAAACGGTAATAATTGATAAGGAATGAAGTTAAAATGTCAATGGGTTAGACATCAGCGATTAAAAAGTAAATTAAGTTATGAAGTCAACCTTTGATATACCAAATATCATGGATGAACAATCTTGGCATTTTTTTTTAAATTTAAGGCAAAGAAAGATCAGATTTCATGTCAACTCATATTTCATGTCAACTCATATTTAAATTCAATTGCAATTGTTTGTTTGTTTGTGACAATACTTCGGAAACTCGATTTAATTTTATTTGTCATTGAAAAAATATTTAAAATACTGGTAAATTACGTCTGACTGGCAAGTGGTTTCTTGTACAAGAAATATAATAATATGTGATAATGATATAATTAAAGATTTCGACTGAAGGTGCTTGGTGGAATTTCAATATTAAATTTGAATCGTTCAAACTATGTACATTCTCACAGATTTTATCACTAACGACCCGGGTTTCGCCTTTCGGCATCTTCAGGCGTTCAAGTGCAAGGATGAACTTGAACATACATCTTTTCGCATTAATCTCGAGCAATTTAAAACTGCGTCTGAAGGTGCTTCTCAAAAGGAGAAACAAGTGTCACAATTTCTAACACGATCAGAGAAATAACAAAGTTTTCAAATTATGTATTGTAGTGTTAAAACTATCCTGTATAAACTATCAAATTACCAAAAAATATCTGGGGCATTAGCTATAATGTAAATATTGTTCTAAAACAAATTTCTAGTATCAATAAAATCAGGGCTGTCTAAAAGAAGGCCTTCGATCGGGGATAAGTTTTGGTTTCACGAATAAAAGTTTGAATATTTTGATGAACTTGATATTGATAAGTTTATTTGTTGTTTTAATCAAGGTGTAAGTAACTTCACCACAGCTTTGAATAGTGATTATAACACAGAAAAACCAATTACCATTAGAGTGATTAATGACTTCCGCTAATAGTGTGGTATGGTTGGTAAATAAAAAGGAAAACTTTTTCAATACAAATACTGATCGAATTCAACAATACTTTTTCTCGTCACTAGAAGCGTCTGCTTTTACCAAACGTTTGATCGTAGCAGGTGGTAGTAGAAATTGTCTGTTGCAATATTTTCTTTAAGTCCTATAACTTTTATTTATGACAAAATTTTAATAAGCTCAAAAAAAGACTTTCCCAGCTATTTTATCAACGTACTGTATTTTTTATTCTGGATACTGACTGCTCTCGGATTAGTTATTGTTTTCGATGCGGCCTTCGGACTGCCTTAGATTTGACAACAATGAATTAGATAATCTTTTTTTCTGTTTTTTAAATATCACGATAACGTAAAATTCAAATACGTACGCTGTATCTTTTAATAAAAGCTTTTATATACACAAATAATTGATTATACTTTTGCGTGTCTTTACTAATTATCGTATACATACTGTAGAATTATTGAAGCATTATTTTGACAAAAGATAAATTGAAAGGTTATTATTACTTTCATTATCTCATTGTGTTCCTTTGTTGAATATAATAACATGCTAAATGATAAATCACTACCTGCGATGAAGCTTTAAAAAGCTGTAGAGCCATTTGAAAGCTGCGGCATGTCAGCGTATACTATTATAGTCAGATACGTTATAAATAAGCTATTTGCAACCTTTTATGGCCGTGTTTTATGATAATATTACTTAAACGGGTATGTTACATAATCAACGTTGTATTTCATAACAACTTGATTATGGAGATTTCACGGCAAAAAGTCTTGTCCGCTAAAAATTTGGAACGAATTGTCACTTGACGAAGGACATGTACAAAAGTTGATTATTAAAACTGGTTATAAATCAGTTACCACCAATTTATTTTAAAGACCAGATAGGAGTTTGAGAGAAAGTATTTAAAATAGAACAGACACCTTTTGCCATTTATGTTTTATGGATTTGTAGTAATTCATTTTAATGTAAACTAAAAATTGATAACTTTTTTATTCCAGTGTTTTTATTTTAATTGTGACACGTTTTTCGTCTTTTTATGAATTTTAGCTAACAAAGTTTTTATGTATTACTAGCCGTTTTCCGACAAACGTTGCAATGCCACTCAAAGAAAGAAAGTGTTTGTGTTTTAATTATGTGCATGTTTTATTTTTATGTCTGTTTGTCGTTTGAAATTTGTTATGGTACGACAACGTGCCACCTACTGTAAGCTAATTTTTATATGCCTGTAACCTTCCCGAAAATCCAAGAAAAAAAATTGTCAAAGTTTTATTGCAATCGGATCAGCGGCTTGGCAGCCCATAGATTACGAACAAACAAACATTCATTTTTATATATTAGATAGATTAGTTTAAAAATAAAACATTTAATTTAATAAAAAAAAACATTTTTAGAAACATTAATTTATTATTGAAACTATAAAATATTTTCTCGCATTTAAAACGAAGGTTTTCACGTTTTGTCGACGAAATAATTCCATGTCGTGTCAAAGGTTGAAATATTATGTTTTACAATCCAATCAAAATAAAAAAAGCTCACCTGAGCAAAGTTCCTTCTGAATCGGTATTCGGCAGTCAGGTAGGATATTAATCTTCGTTTCTCTGCAGCAGGTGAAATATACGAGGGGGGTGAGAGGTTAAATGTGCCATGGGGGAAGTGCATGAAATGCAAATCTCTCACAAAGCCTCTAACACGAAATCAATATATCAGACTTTTAAACAGTCATGGAAAGAAAGCAATGTATATCGTGTCCTTAAGACAGAACATAGTAGTTTTAGATTCAGCAATGTTGATATATTTTTAAGGTGTATATTCCGTCATTTAACGCAAATTAAACTGTGTTTTTAAGAAATAAATTAAGTGCAAGAAATTTTATGCGGCGTGAAGAAATATTAGAATCATGTTTCATATCTATTTTAAGCGGTGGCCCAGTTGATGGACTTGTTGACAGTTTGTGATATCTCGTACAATGCGTACAGATTTAGTATTCTGATGTCTCGACCTTTTGCGTGTCCCAGGAAATTCTCGCGACCCGAGACCGAAGAACTATAGTTTTTTTGTTGTGAAAAAATATTTCAATGAATATTTCTTATTTCTAGACAATTATTTGATTATGCCAATGACTAAATTTCATTTGAAAAATAACACATATATTGGGTCAGTAATTTTATGGATATTATTGCAAAGTTACATCTGTGGCACGTACGTAGATTGGTTATTGATTGCTTTGGCATTTACTTGATAAAACTCCGTCTAAATAGGGTAAAAATAGCAACGTGTTTAGTTCTAAAGTTTTTTTATTTATTGGTTGATAGCTATTTCGGCTTTCACCATCGTCAGAATTATGGTTTAACTTACATTTTTCTCAGCTATATATACCGGCTCCGAAGAGATACACAATGCATCTTGTTATTCACTCTAACATCCCAATTCATATTACAATAAATTATTTAATATGACTTGTTTCGAAGAACGATAACCAATCTGGGGTTTTTTTATTTGAATTAGAATGTTATAGTGAATAACATGATGCATTGTGTATCTTTTCGGAGCCAGTAACTTTTGATATAGCTGAGAAAAATGTAAGTTTAATCATAGTTTTGACTATGGTGAAAGCTGAAATAGCTATCAACTAATAAATATAAAAACTATAGAACTAAATACGTTGCTATTTTTACCCTATTATATTGGGTATATTTTATTTAATTAAATAAATGGAAAATTTGGACATTTCTTACGTTTTTTATTACTTTTCGAAACATACAAATGTTGTCAAGATAAAGGTAAAGAAATTCTCAAACTATATTGTATTGACTGAATAAAATAAGCTTTTAAAAAATAGTATAATGACACCTGGTTCTAGTAGTGTATTTTTGAGTATTGGTTCAGTATTTCAGCTCGCAGAAGTTTTTTACGACTGAATAATAACGTATTGCTAAGAATAAATCGTGTCTGTATTACATTTGATGATTTATACTAATCTTAAGTTTTCATGTCAGGATATTCAGAGTTGTCACAGCAGATATTTCAATGTAGTAATGGGTAATGGGGAATGAACATGAAAAGTAAATCTTTTACAAAGCCTCCAGCAAGAAATCAATATATCAGAATTTTAAACTCTACTACAAAGTAAGATAATATACCTCTTTTGCAAAACATGTTCTTTACCCTTCGTTTTTTTTGTACTTACTTCTTTGAGCCAGATTGATTATTGGTCACTTATCTAACTAGGCTAACCATATTCATATATATGTTTTGATATTTTCTATAGTAGCACCCTGTTGCCGAATCCTTCCGACGTTTTTTAATAGTTGATTAAATTTTAAATCATTTCAATGAAAAAAATATTTATTACGATTAGATGAAGCTCATGGGATTTCCGTAGAATTAGGAAGTTTAGTATTTATAAATACCATACATTTACATATATTGTCTAAAGTTTTATACTTTGAAACTTATATTACGTATTCATTTTTTTAACCATATCCGTCATCAATCTTCAGTGGACAGGGACGTAAGCATTAACAAAATAAATTCAAACGGTAAAAAATGAACTTATTGCCATTCTATGACTGAATATTGTATTAAAAATGCTATTTATTTTAAGTATTTACAAAATATTAATACTTATAAACAATCTGAAACATATGGATGCTGGAAGTTAGCGAAACTTTGTTGTAAAGGTTTATATTCTGTATAACTTTGCTTTAGTTCGAAACAGACTTGAAAGTGAGTCGATTGTTTGGGTCCCGAGAAGTTCGAACCCTTATGGTGTAGAAGGTTGAAGAGATTGAGGGTGTATGTATATAACCCATGGATTTATTATGCATGCTCACGTTGATAATTTGAACATCCGAAGTGAAACGTACCTGACCATATATTTTTTTTGGCTTATATAATACAAGGCCGAAATGAGAATTTCACCGTTTTTAAGAATCTGAAACATTATGTATGTGTCTTATCATTTTTTGATGAATCGTAGACATGTTTTTCAATGTGTTAAACCAGCCTGCACGTAGGGAGGAACTTGGAGTAGATTTAAAAATGTAAAATGGTATTGCTTTGGGCGTCAACGCATTCCACGTGGACGTGAGCGAGTTCAGACGAATCCAATTTAGGCCGAAAGCAAATTATTAAATATACACAATCTTAACGTGCACGGAGACTGGTAAACTGATTTTGAATTGACATTAGGTAATATTAATTAAATTAATTTTTCCGAAAAAACCTTTTTTGAAGATTTTTTTCGTGATCGCTATTTTCGCATTCCCTTATTTTTTCAAACTTAAAAGCTAAATTAAGATACTTATTCGGCGTTTTCAGCTTACAATCCTTTTGATAGAGCGTGTGTCAAGTTGTGTACATTGTGATTATTGAAAAAACTGTGGGTTACGTCTTTTCCACAGTCGATATATATGTATATAAATAAGTAACACGGCGAGAAAAAAATCATATGCTATGTACACAATAAAATGAAATTTTCTTTTTTCTCCATGATTATCTTAAAGACTTTTATGCTCCATAATATAAAAAGTGTTTTTTTTATAAAATTAAATTGCTCAAAAATCACTGAAAATATAAAAATATGTATTTTTCATTTCAGCGGGGACGCGTTGGCTGACACGCTATCTGCACTCTATGGGAAACTCCTCGTCGTTATGGGAATCGCTTTTCCAATGGCTGAAGTCATCTCCACATACATTCCTCCCTCCTTTTATGAGGTAAATGAGTTATTATTGCAACCAATTTATTTCCTTCTGCTACTCTTTATTGCCCTGCTATTATTTGCACGCTCTTCATTTTATCAATCAAGAATCAGTTGAGTAACTTAATAATATTGTTTTGTGTCTGGAAAATTCGATCAACTTTCTGTTGCAATAAAATTTTCATTGTTGAAATAATATTGTATGAAATACAATAGAGGTAGTTTCTTTTAATGGTGCCTATTCGTTTATTTTTAGAGGCTACATAATTTATTGAAATTATTCAAAATCTCTAATGTAAATACTACTTTAATTGTAAAAACTCATTTTTTGTTTTTTGCTCATAAATTAAAAATGATTTCAGATTTAGTGAAGTATTTATACTTTTTCAAAGTTTTTTGTTAGTTACTGGTTGAAGACAAAATATTTATAAAAATAAAACACGTTCATTTGTTCTAATTCCATATTTTTTTCAAATGATTTTAGCTTGTACCACTCATCGAGAACATTTTTAACATGTCAACCCAATAAAATGTTAGAATATTATTATTTTCGACGAATATTTAAGGGGGGGGTTTTCTCAATATTAGATATGAATGCCAAATATTAAAAAACGGAGTTTTGAACAAGTAATAATTGTATACAAACACCTCAAAGCAAACAGTCTAGCAGAAAAATCTTTGATTGAAAAAAACAACAACAAAAGATACTCCAAGTTGACTAAAAGTAAAAGTGGATTGGCAATGGCGTCGTGTCAGTTAATCAGTCAATTCAGTTCAAAATAGCTAATTGATTTTAAGTAAAATTTACAACAGAAATAACAAAAAAATATCTAAGATCAACACCGTTAAGAGTTTTTTGGCATTTGCCAACAATTTGTTGATCCTTATTAACTTGTTCATTATGGAAATACATACTTCATTTGGCAATATTGATAAACAATAATATTCAAATTCAATACATGTGCGTAAACATGGCATTTTTTGTATGTTTGTCTTTATCCTCACCAATAAGGGAACTTTTTTGAAACCACTTGACAAATTTATCCACAAAAAAATATGTTGTATGGTAGTCTCTATTTTGTTAAGTATTTTAGACCGTTGCCACGTAACAAAGTTACCAAACTGTTTCTGTTTTCGTAATAATTGGATACCAAAAAGAATACCTGTGTATCTCAGATGATTTCGGTTATTGAGTTTGAGCTAATAATGTTCTGAGCAGGAAGCGAGCGCTCTGCTCTAAGTTTCTCTGTGAAAACATTAAAATTAGAGATGTCAATCGAAGTATCAAGTATTAGTCCTATCGCAAAGCTATTAAAGATTTCGAATGATAGCTTCTATAATAATATATAAGATTATTTAGTTCTTGCTTTTCAGTTGTGTAGAATTAATAATAAATCGTCATTTTTCTGGCAAAAGTTGGTAATAAATTGATGGTTATAACTAAACCGCAAATGAAAAAATTCAGTTATTTTTTGTTGCATAGATAATTATAATATAAATGCATTTATGCTGAAATGATACAAATAATAGTTTAAATTAATAGACATCAATATATATTGATTATCTGGTCCATGACACAGACTTTTTTGACAATTTTTAAATCAACAAGTTGAAAAGTCATTTTCGGTTACTTTAGTAAAATAAATGAGTATTAACCCAAGATTATTAAAACATACTGGTTCGTAACTATTTAACAAATCTTTGATAGTATCAGAAACAGTTTCTTTGTACGAGTTTTAATTTTCTACTTTTATAGTGCATATGAGGGTTTTACTTGCAAACACGGCTTATTCTAAAATGTTTAAAAAATGAAACTTGAATTTCATTTTGTATTTTTAGTCTGACAATACTTTGGAATGATATTTCGGATGTTGTTCAAGCCACGTTTGAGACTGATTTCTAAAAATACTTTCAAAATTTATTTTTATCTACTAAATTACATTCATGGTTCATGTTTCAACAACTTTTTAATGAGCCGAGCTTGCAAGTTATACCATCATGTATATTATTTTTATTCCAGCAGTAGTATAAAATTTCTTAACTATATTTTTTTTCAATATCGATTACTCGAGTATCAAAATATTTGGTTGATAAACATCTTCGATACAGAAGGAATCGAGTTATGGAAGCTAATATGATTGTTTATTCGCAGGGCTACTATTTGTACCTATATATTGGCAGCATGGTGTTCTTACTATACATGTACGCCGCTCTCCTCAGGGACCGCTCCAAAGCTCTTTCTGCAGCCAACAAGCAAGCAAGTAAGTCGAGCTTTTTATCCTTTTATTGTGGTTTACCATTTATTTTATATTTCAGATTTTAAATAAAATCTGCAACTCCCAAGAACGTCACGATTTAATAATAACTCTTCATGGATACCATGCATATGCATAGAATTTAAAAAAAGCTTTTCAGCTTTTCAGCTTATTCTAAATAAAAAGGTAAAATTACTTCCCTAACGGATCTAGAAAACGGTAATATGAGTATTATACATGCTACACTTTAATTAAAGAGAGAAGTTATCGACTCAATTCATGGAAAAATGACTGTCACAAATTGACTACGAACAAAGGCTGAATGAAAAATTGAGGGCTTAAGAAACAAAGGCGACAGTTATCATCCTGAAAGTTTCATTAGCAAATCTCTTAAAACGTTTTTTTATGACTAAAAAATATAAAAAAAAATAAATTTATTAGTATTGTCTTGCTATTTTAAAGGATTTTTTATTGCTTAAACAACTGCCGTGTTTGCTATACAGGACTATGTAAACTGCCACTTTTGTTACAGACTCGATTTTAATCGTTAAAAAAATATATTTTGTACCCTTATTTAAAAAAATAGTTCCATATTCGGAATAGCCACCTCTACATTATCACAGTAATCTAATTCATTTAGACCAAACGTGGAGACTGCTGTCTTTGTTTCCAGAGCCCTCAATTGATCGAGAAGAAATTTACTCAAACGGAAGATGCACTTATCGACCCAGGAGCTAATCAACCTTTAATATTTTAATAACATTTGATGATACAGGGAATAAAATATGCACTACAGGTTGTTTATAAATATGATTATACTTAAATACGATTAATTTATATTTTAATATAATTAAAATTGCCGAATTCCTATTTCAAAATTAACGTAGAATTTACGAAAATGTTGTCAGTTAGAGAAAGATTCTTGTTTCATGTTAAAAACGATTTCTTTTTATCAATGTTTTATTATTGTGTATGCACAGGGTATTATTTTTTCATATTTTGGATTTCAAACATTCTATTCCATATAACCAAATTAAAATATTGTTTTTTTTTATATAATTTACTAAAATAGTTTATAAATCGACTTTAATGAAACAAAAGAATAATGCGGTGGCTTATGCTTTGATTGAAAACACTGCTACAGTGCTTTTTCAATAAATGTAGACATTTAATAAAAATGTCTGTTAAAATGATTGCTCACAGCAAACTTTATATTAGTAGGAAACGGTATCGTTTTGCAATTGTATTTTACGTTGAAATTGCATTATTCTTTTTCCTTTTGCAAGGATCACTTTCTACGTCGGCTGACTAACACAACCACCTTTTATGTATACGCATTGTCGCATTCTATAGTTATAAAGAATGGTGCAATAATGTTTTCCGGCGTGTATATTGTAAATTTTGTTTCAATGTAATTCTAAGTTTTGTTGCACTAGAAAAGGAAGGTATTTTATACTTGAATTCATCACAAGTGAGCGTTGTGCCCGCACAGTAAAGTAATAATTGTAAAGAATCTTGAAAAATATTAAAACAAATCATTTTAGTCAAGAATGATTTAGCCAGCCAAAAATGGTTGCATTCATTCAGGTTTGTTGTTTTAGTCTTGTCGTATAAGAGTAGTATATAAATTGAACAATCTGTAATTAAATTAAATAAAACATCGATACATAACTCAATGTTTATTGAACAATGGTTTTAAATTCGAATTAAAACCGGTACAAAAAACAACATTTTTATGTATGTATGATATATATATAATCATTTATTGCCTCTGTTACCTAAAGCAATTAGATATTTACTATCGATTAGAATCTTTGAAAAAAATCATCAAAAAAAATAAAAATTCAGAAATATCTATTATAACAGTCAACATGACAGACTTACACTTTTCAAATAAATAATATTGTAAATCTATCTCTAACGGTGATTAGTTAAATATATATCAAATAAACAGGGCGACCAAAAAAAGTGTTTTGAAAAAAATGAATACACGTAAATGTTTGCTGTATCAAATTCACCCTATTTCAAGAGGGGTAACAAATTTCTGTTAATTGTACAAATTATGTGTCTTGTTCAGATGCTCACAACTGCTTCTGTCTATCAACATATTATCAAAACTATCTATTAATAGACGAATCCTTGTTAGTGATGACAGCGCAAAACAGCTGTCAACACATCGTAAACATAAATATGTACAAAAGTTCGTTATATACATAGGAATAAATATCTACACAACAATAGTCATACATATTGAAATATCATAAGATTTGTGGGTGAAGAAACGAGAATCTTTAATTAAAATAAATAAATTTAATATACAATTTTGCTGGAACTGAAACTTAGACCCAAGCACATAATTCTACGAATTGAGCCCCATGAGAAGTAAAATAAGTCAAGTGATGTCTTGGAAAAAAAGCGTTGTAATATACTACGTGTCAGTATTGTAAAAATTAAGTGAGTTAGTAAATACACACTGCAATAGTGTCATCTCATTAAATTAAAAATATGCAGTCCACCAAAATACCAAGCGTGATTGTACCTAAAAGTCCAATAGATATGTTTATTACTTGGGTCATTTTACTTTTCAAAGGTTCAGATGACAGTTGCCCAATACAACTATAATACGTTCAATAGATTTATGTTGATATACCTTTTTGTTGATATATTGGCGACGAATTTATGATGACTATAAATCATCATGATTTATGTTACCAAGCGCCAAACGACGAACTTGTTAGTAATAAAGAACACGACAAACCAAGCGACTAATAACAATACAGTCTTAAACAAAAACTCAAAAAATACAGTTCTTTACTCGTTTTCCGTGAAGAAAAACGACTTAATAATTTGTTATAAGTTAAAAATAATAGGAAGACGACTTCTATTAATTGTCAAGTGAATGGTAAAAGCTTATTGTATAATTGTACGAAGTACATTATTCAAATGGTTCAAAACTAAGCTTGTTACTAAGGTAAATTTACTGTCATTAATACTTAAATTATTGATCAAAGCTCACCTTTGTTGTAAAACAGTCAACTGTTTGTGAAACCACAAGGTGTTCCGCCGTAAATCGTACTGGGAATATGAAACGAAGTTGTAGAAACAGAGTTTGCCGTGCTACGTTATTTTAAAGTATAATTTTACCTGTACAATGGGAAAAATTAATTTCTCATAAATTTAAAAAATACGCTTGGTGCATTTTTGCTCCGTAGTTATTACTTTTTATGTTTATTTTATTTGTATAACTTTGTCAGCCAGACATTTTTTCTCCTGATATGATTTTATTTTAAATCACTTTATAAAATAGTCGATTTGTAGATTCGAATGTAGAATGTAAGTTTTAGAGCAGAGATGACAAATATGAGTCGACCAGTATGTTTAAATAAACCAAAAAAATCGCGGCATATACCATTTCTATCAAGGTACAGAGTACACAATGATTGTTTATATGTGCTTCGTGTAATGGATATATTGGAAAATTATATAGATTTACGTCGACGATATAGATTTATTGTTATGAATATTACTTATCTTTTGACAACTTGAAATGGGGGCCAATTCGTGTAATATCACACCACTTTAAATAAAGAAAAAACTTACAATGATGCGAAGAAATTAAGGCACGTTTTACAAGGATCGACAACAATTACTGTGTGCACATCATCACAATATACAATGATACTATCGCCCACTCATATTTCAGAAAATATCCCAAACGATTAAAATTAAAACCATATCATAAATTGTACTACACACATGAGGCTTCTTCTTTGGCTATATTCACTCCCTATGTGGAGCACATGACCGCCAGGCACCTCCGTGTTTCCATGTCTCCTGGTTGATTTGCTTCCTCCCATGACATGTCAGCATCCCTCAGTACCGCCAAGTACATACTGTGGATAGTACCTGACGGTCGGTCGGGACGCTGAAATCCCACCGGTCGAAAGAAAAAGCAGGCAGAATTAAAGCTTTTCGAAGGCATCCGCAACACGTGACCCAGCCAGTTTCAACGTCTCTCCACAACCTCTGACGTGACGGGGAGGTGTCTTGTACGTACTCTAATCTCCGAACTCCTCACAATCAAACAACCTCACTCCCATTATCCGACGTAAGAATCTATTCTTAAAGCTCAGTATACAGTTTGTCTAATGTGCCATGATTCGCTACCGTAAAGCAGTACTGGTAGAATGCAAGCGGTGAATTCCTAGACGAATGGCGAGGTCCTTTTTAATACTACCGTCTTCTGGGATATGTACGCCTAGGTATCTAATGCTGTCGACCCAAGTATGTTCAATAACACTCCAATATTATTATTTTAATTTTAACATACATCTGTGTCGTAAATTTATGTTATAAAGGATGAAAAGAATATAGAAATAACAATGTAGGTATTTCACAAATATAGCAATCGCTCATTTCATTTGTGTCGTAAATATTTTTTGTCAAAATTTATGCTTTCTTTTTGTTGCAAACTCTTATCGCAGCGCAGCCCTTCCTTTTTGGACGCATGATTGACGATGCTTACACCACCCGTGGGACGAAAACAAAAAAACTCGATTAGCGGCGTAAAATGTAATTAATTAACATTGAGTTGCATGGCTCTGCTTCCGGGCCGGAAAGCTGGGCGCAGAGCACTATGCTCAATACTGCATTTAACTTTAGACATGGAGAGCCAATTAATGTCCGAGCTCTGGTGGAGAGGCTTAGAAACTCCCAAAGGATTACTCCAGGACTTGACCGCAGGAATATAATGTAGGCTTATTCAGTGAGCTTTCCTTGTTGAAATTAACATACAAAACTTAATAATTAATACCACCTAGTATTTGAAAAAATTATGCATCAATACTTTAGGTCCTTTTATATTTTTTTTCATATATTTTTTTCAAGATTCTTTTATATGGTGTCTTAGAAATATTTAAGTAATGGTCAGTACTGGAACTCTTGTTCAGTCAAGATACGAGGCAACCATGGTCTCTGGATTTCATATACAAACAATTTAAATACTCATATGTTCTTAAACACATGAAAAACTGTTCTAAAGTCGGAGGAAAAAATATGAATAGTATGAAAATGATCCTCATCTTATTTGCAGGATGGTTTAGACTGTTTAGATAGTTTTTTAAATGTGTTATTTGAAAAAATTAATGAGCCTTTGATTCATTTTTAAAAAGATGAAATCGAAAAAATGATTTTAGCACTTTAGCATTGGTTTATATTATTAAAAATTAGGCTTGATATAATAAATACATATAATTTAGATCGATGAGATCTTTTTACAAATTACGATTGCTTTTTTTTTGAGTCGTAATCAGTTTTTTAATCACACAATTTTCATTATTTCAACTTTCTTTGAGATCAAATATATTTAGGGGCCCGTCGCATTAAAAAGTTTGGGAAGCACTGCATTAGTAGGTAGCTATGGCATGCAATATATAAAAAAAAAATATTGAAGTTGTTTAATTAACTTTGACACGTGTTTTTATTCTTTCAAAAGCATCTTCAGATTTGAAGCTAAATTACTACATAAATAAAAAAATGACAATTTAAATTTAATAAAAAAAAAAATTTTATACAAAGTTACCGCCGAATCAATCGAAATTTATACAATATAAAGTCTGACAGAAAGGTTTTAAAAAAGGTAATAAGCTTAACTTAATTAATAACAAACTTATCGCACACATTTTTGGTGTTATAAATAGAATATTATAACAATACATCATATCATTGACTTTCTGTTAAAGAATAAATAAAAATAGTAGTATATTAATTGATATTAAATATAACATAATAAATACACATAATATAAGCAGACTTAAGAGATATTGAATGATATAATGTAATTTAAACTATCATTGTTTATGAGCAAAAGTATTTTTGGGTGCAATCAATTTATGCACAAGACAAACAAATCGTCTATATGAAATTAATATTATTTATGCATAGAACGTTAGTTAAACTTTGCTTGTTATCTGTTCGGCAGGATTAGCATTAGTGGCGCTTTGCGAAATTAATCTCCGGATTAATTATATCCGACGAATAAAGGCGTAAAGAAAAGAAAGATGAATTCAGACAGGATGGAGAAATCTCTACTGAAGGCTTTGAAAATATATTATCATCTCGAAAATGATTTTGCGTCAGTTTGATACGAAATTTTTGGTTCCACTGGCAGATATTACTCGACCAGTTTGACATATATTCAGACATGAAATTCAAAAAGGCTCGTATTTTTCCGGTCAGAATTTATATTAAATGGGCATAATAGATCGGTCAGAATAAATAGTCATAATTTAAATGAAATTTTAAAAAAACCTAACCTGAGCAAAATGGTTGTAAAATATTCTAACCGTATAATATTTTTATTAAATGATTTGAATTCTAACCATTTAATTTGATCCCATTTAAAAATGATTGAAAACGGGTAATTTTAAAACTTTAAAATCATATGTTGAAGTACATAACGACTGTGGAAAGGAAAAAAGACGTAACCCATAGTTTTTCCAAAACAGCTTTTTTTCGATAATCACAATGTATAAAACTTGGTACACGTTCTATCAAAAGTTTTAGGATGCAAATCCAGAATTAGTTAGTATCTAAATTTAACTTTTAAGTTTGAAAAAAGTTGAGCTTGTGAAAATTGAAACCAAGAAAAAAAGACAGAGAAAAAGGTTTTCCCTAGAAATTTTAAAAAATTAATATTAGATTATGTCAATTAAACACCAGTTTAGAAGACTCCGTCGATTTCCAAGTTGGGTATATTTCATAATTTACATATGACCCAAAATCATCAAAACACGTTTTTTGTGCCTCCTGTCAAATTTGCTATGTGTCCTACGTACGTCCTTTTTCCTTTCCACAGTCGATATGCTTCATACAATATTTTGAATAAGAATTTATGAAAATATGATGTATGTGTCCATTTTACTTTGAAAATTTGCTAGTTTCTATAATATAAATTATGATAGATACGTACATTTGAATCAAACACAGAAATGGTAGTGATTTAAAAATCTTTGTTTTTCTTTGAACGAATGTTTCTTAAACATGAATTCATTTTTAGCTTAAAAAGCCACTTCACATTAACGTCTTCTTAATTTATTTGTTTTGTTGCAGTGTTGTTCAAAGCGTTAGAGCATTTCTACATAATACACACTTAACACGCGTCCACTTTGGGAATCACGCCATGTCTGTCTGCAGCTCATAATCCTCAGAGATTTCATTTTAATTTTTATTTTCAAGCACTGACTAAAAAGGGCGTCAACTTTTGTTCCATTCGAAATTTTATTTTTAATAAAAAAGGGTCATGCAAAATACATTACCTCAAAATACATTGCGAACTTTATAAAAGCCGTGTACGGAAAAATTGCATAATTTAATAATCACTGAATATTACGCCGGTTCCTAAACGGTGGGCCGTGACAAGAAACGTAGATTTTTTTTTGACGCTAGAGAACTGTACTTAGATATCTAAACAAATCGATGTTTTGTTGTTGCTGGAAATAATTATTTTGTTTCAATAATAAAAGTGTTGTGGTGGGTGTCTGTTTTGAAAAGAAAAATCTCTTTTTAATTTAGATAAATCACTTTAAAACGTTTTAACATAAAGCAACACATTGTATAGCATCTCAATAATAGATTTTAAAGATTTCTACTTATATATTTTTAAGTAACAAAATGAATTTTCAATAGTATTATAAAAATAGTCATTACAATAAAAACACTTCATTTAAGAATAAACTTACTGAATTCGGTTTGTCGACTGAAAAACTAAATTACGTCATTAGCTACCACGACGGATCTCACGGGTTCAAATCCCAGTACGAGCAGTATTTTTTCAATCGGTTTATGATAGATTAATGAGAAGGCATCGGTGTTTGTGATATCTAAAATATTTCCTCCCACCTCCCAATCCTGAAGTAACGAGGCGTAAGGGAAGCGATTAACTTACCACTTGCCCTGCGCTTGCCCTATCATTCTATACATACTCTCTTAAAAAAAGAGGTCGAGAAACTTAGTAAGAAAAATCTGTTGATATACTTTCATAAGTAGGTCATATGCTCCACTTTGGGAGTGAATATAGGTGTATTAAATGATTGAGCAGCTCTTAATTTGTTTTGCGGAAAATTACCAACTCTGTGTCGGTATTACACTTTCACAATAATGATATAATTAATATTATCAAGTTGGTACATTGGAGTTGGTAAGTTAAATTGCCTTTTTTTTCAATGCATAACTGCGTGGCTAGAACTTTAAGCAAGCAGACTTTACTCCAGAATTTTAGATCGGAGGTTCTCATTAAAAGTTTCTTATATTAAGCTTAATTCGCAAAAAATATATTGTTAGTTTTTACCGCAATCACACTTTTATATAAGTGTTGTGAGGCGTCGTGGGCTACTTGGCTTTTACCAAAAGGGTCGTTATTAACAAAAATATTTGAAACCTTTGGAATCGTAGGTATATTTTTAGGCCGAATTTGGCCGCTTTTTCAATGAATTATATAATTAATCAAAAAGTGGCTTCAAACTTTTACAAAAAAATGTTGCGCCGATAATTTTATTTCCGTCAAAGTTTTAACAACCTTTTTTTCGGTTTCGTTACAATTTGCAGGATGTTTTATAAAAAAGTTCATATTTGTTTACGTAACCAAAATTTAGATTTTATAACATTTGCGACTAAGTGTGTTCACCGAAAATTATTCAGGATGATAATGCCTACTGTCTCATACAGTAATTAGAGACATATCGCCTGCTGAAATATTGTATATATATATATATATATATATTTACCATTTCCGCTCCCAATGTTGAGCATATGGACTCCTAATGGAGTTTATCTCAACAGAAGTGTTTCTACGAGAACTGCTTGTTACTCAGTTGCTCAACCTCTCTAACAAGAGAGTAATAATAGAAGGATAGGGCTAGCGCAAGATTAGTGGTTAGCTAATCGCTCTCGATAAGCCCCGTTCATAGGATAGGATGGGTGGGAGGGGGGAATTCAAGACATCACATACATCTATGCCTTCGAACAGAAATTCATAAATTTATTGAAAAATCAATTTATAAAAACTGTCCGTACTGGGATTCGAACCCGTGACCTCCGTAGCTGAAGCCAACGACGTTGACCACTCGACCACACAGGCGGCAATATTATATATAAACTAAAAAAAAATACATCGGTTTATTTGGAATAACGAACACATATGAATAATTTACTCATAAAATAAAAGTTAGACAGAAATACAAAATCACTCTGAGTTATGATATAAAATTCACATTTCCATCAATATTTTCGACATAACCTCAAATGTAAGAGGCCGTTTACTTTTCGTCATTGTCAACTCTCGGATAATATTCAGGGAATTGGGAAGAGGAAGATAAAGAGGAGGCTTTTAACAGCCTCCTTTCCAATTTTCATCGTTTCCTGTCACCTGCGCATTCTAAAAGTGGATTCCAGCATGCCTTCGAATCGCTAACGGACTGAGAACTGGCTCCCGGGGATGACATTGTTTTTTGCACCCTATTTGTTTTATATATTTTAAAATAATATTATATCAGTATTTATCAAGAAAATAACAATTGGAAATACAATAATAATTTTGCGCATTTTTTCTTTTCACAATTTCGAAAATCACAATTCCAGCTTATTCTGATATTTTACAAACACGAAATATTGTAGCTGGCTTATTTTTGAAAATACATCAATTCAAAATCAATTAAAGCAATTCTTACTAAGAAACGTTTAAGACTGTATGGACAACTTATCTCTCTTTAATCGCTTTTTTGAGAACCCCCTCCTACGCAGTGAATTAGTTAGGCAAGTTCAACTGAACACTCGAAACTTTATTTAATTATACCTATAATATACAATTCTAGAAAGAAAATTATTCTTGAATCAGTAATATATTTGCCATCTGTCATATATTAAGTATCACTTTTAAGGTGTTCACTGTCAATACTCGGCGGAGAGATTATATTATAAAAATAAAACTCTCATTTGTAGTTATTCCACTTTTATTTAAAATGATCAAGAGCAGTTTCGCTCATGACGAGCATTTTCAACTTAACCTTTTTCTGGTTCAACTGATTTCAATCAGCTGAAGATATTAAATCAAAGTGGACCTAGTACAAATGTGTGTGTTTTTTTTAAATTTAATACCTTCCTATCAAATATCGACAGTGAACAGTGATCGGTGATCCTATTATATAGAATTCAATAAAATTATAAGCTAATTTTGTACCATTTGTAATAATTGTATTATCACAAGCAAGTCACAAGCACGGGAGCAATTAAACCACGTAGAGAACTTGAATTCGCACCGTTTACGAATCGTTTTTGCGCCGGATATGAGATGCTAAATTATGTTTTATTATGGGAAATGCCGCCGCTTCAGCCGCCCGCCCGCCCACTTGTCGCTTTTCCATCCTTATTTATCTGCGCCAGGCTCTTCTTGCTCGCTTTTCAATACACACCTACTTCTCTATCTGTGTAAATACTTCATTTTTTCATCAGATTGTTGCGCCTCCAGCGAGTATCTCAGCGGCAAATTTAATAAACCTTCATGGAAAAGAAAACTCTTGAAAAGTCCTTTTAATAAATTTCTTTTTGAAATTCAGATGAGATTAAGTATACTTCAGGTAGTTCAAATAAGATGATATCATTTAATTTAAATTTTGTTTACTTGGTCGTCATCATCATTTTTGTTTCTATAATTTAATTAATTTCAGGCTTAAGCATCCTCAAAAGATATACTCCAATTTTTAAGTTATATATTTCAATAACTTGTAAAAGGAAGAGTTAAATCATGTATCGGTTATCCAAGGGTCAAATTCGTGAAATCGTACATTTTAAACAAATTCGAGAACGTCATTGTTTCTCTAATTATTTTCCAGATATTTTTTTTAAAAAATTCGAAATTATTGTTAAAATAATAAATAGTATGGAGAATACGTTCAATAAAAAATATTTCTTCCCGTTTCTTAGTAAAAGTAAACATATTCATTCAAATCATTGTCAATAGCTGAGCTAAATTATTGATATTATACATGTATCAGAAAAAATACTGGAAAATGCATTTTATTTTCATATATAAAAAAACGAAAGAATACCTGAAATAACCTTAAAAAATATTGATGGTCTGACTTCAGTACGTATGTGAAACGAATCTTGTTTTATCAATACGTAAAGCGAATATTTTCAATTCATTCGTGGGTAACTTGGTCAGGGGTGGGCTGCCAATATTCCAACAAGGGGCTCGCTTAATCTCGGCCATAATGCCTTTACATCAGGAATGAGGCGTACCCCGTGGCATGCGACCCACTAGTTTTTTTTGTGGCCCTCAAATGTTTATTTTTTTAAATAAAATATAGTATATATTTTTTAAGTAAATAAATTATTTATTATACATGAGTGAGTGAGATTTTTCGTTGAAGATGCAGAATAAATAGGCTAACTGATTTTGCAGCTTAATACTACAGATTCTAAATAATTAGTTAAGATTTTACAAACGCAAAGGTCGTATCAACTTTTTAATTAAATTATTTGAATTACACGCATTGCTAAATATTTCAAAATAACAAAAACAAGTATTTAAGTACACCGAATCCTCTTTTCTACGGTTTCAAAATAACACGGCTGAATGCAATGAAATTTATCTTTCATTTATCTATATACACGGCTGCTTTACATGAAACATATCCGCGTGTAAAACGAGGATTGAGCATACTTTAAATTTCATTTTTACTTGCGACCCGAAACTATCATAATTTGTTCTTTCGCAGCCTAATAGATGAAAAAGTTTGCGCATACCTGCTTTACACCAAGGATTAACAGAGAAAACCTTAAAGTTAATTTTAGTCATCATCAAACATGACACATGCTTGATTAAAAGTTTGCTTCTTTGCTCGTAATTATGTTATTCACAAACCTTAAACCTCGTTCAGCTTTCATGTTACACTGATAAATAAATACTATTTTTTTCAACCCAAGAGATTGTTTGGGGCTCTGACACACGTGACTCTATTCAAAATATGAACGAAGAAAATTCTATAAATCTACAAAAGATTTCAGTAGGCTTAATAATATAAATACATTTAATTGTTTTCGGCTTATATGTACGTATTAAATAAATATTGGAACCTCGTTCCTAACAAAAAAATGCAGAATAATTAAGGCCCAATGGTCGTGAAATGAAAAAGATTTACATGTGTTAAGTAAGTTAGAAAGTAGGTTCATAAAAATGTGACACTGGATATTGGAGCAATAAATTATCAAACATCGGCATTGTTTGACAATAGACAAAAACCCGGCATGGGTTTCTTTTATTATGCAGCCGAAAAAAATGCATTTTACGAAAAAGTTAAATGTCAACGAAGTCTTATGTTTTATAATGCAATTTAACCGTCTACTGAAATAGCAGTTAAGTACTGATTTTCTCAGCTTAACAAGGGGCTCGCGCTAGCCTCCCCCGAGCCCCCTCCAGCCCACCCCTGAACATGGTGAAATCTAAATTATTTAGTTTATTATAAAAAAATATTTATGATTTTTTATTCGACTGCTTGTGTTTTTAATTTTAACACACGTTTTTCCTCTCTGACGATTAATTTTTAGTACGACAAAAAATATAAAGTATTTAGTTCTAACAAAATAAATGAATCAGTTTATAGCTATTTCGGCTTATGCTATCGTTAGAACTATGTTATAACCTGTATGTGCTCAGCTTTATATACTGGCTTAAAATAGATACACAATAAATCCTGTTATTTACTCTCACACCTCAATTTACATAACAATTATAATACTATAATTGTAATTAAATGTAATACTATAATTGTAATATATTTAATTATATTTTATTATTAATTGGTTTAAAATTAAGGGATAGATTTTTTCTTTCTACTATATTCTTAAACTGAACAAGATACATCTTTATGTATCTGCATCGCTTAATAATAAAATGCATGCAATTTTTAATCACATACGTTGTTAGTTCCTTGTTGCAACAAAGCACCAACAGGCACGATACTGCTGTTGTATCGATTGCAATGCAGATGCCGTGCAATGGCTTAAAAGGTATTACACCTGTAGGTAATTTAGGCAACTAGCATTATGCTATCCTCCTGACGATATTCAATATAGCGAACCACTCTAGGAGCGAGGAATTTGAGCTATTACCCATTACTGACAAGTCCACTATCATCAAAGAGACTATGGTTTACAGATTTTCATTATGTAAAAAATATAACTAAATAAGCTTGAAGCAATGTAGGTATACGTTTGTGTCAATCATAACAATTCAGTAACTGAAATAATATGTTAATTTAAATATACGATCTATATGTGACACATACCTCTATCACTTTAACTTGATCTTTTAAGACGCATTTTGCATTAACTCCTCCATGCTCATGATGTATTCATAGCTAGTTGAGCCATTAAATCATTCCAGCATTTTAAGCATTTATAAATAAAATGAGGGTGAAAATTAGACCTAGAATATATTTTCAAGCATATATACATTTTCAAATTATTTTTAGCTTCTAACATAGGTTTAAATACTGTCAATAAACAGTAAAACTGAGATGCCATCATGGCAGGGAACGTGATTTTTTAGGATGGCATGTTACGGGTTAACGTATGACTAGACTTTTCATAGTTCGTATAAAACTAATTAATACGTTGACTATAATGTATTAAATATTTAGATTTCAAAATGGGTTGAAAAAATCAAATTATTACCGTTACATAAATCAAACAACATATTATAGAAAATTCTGGTTTGAAGATGACATTTTTTTCAAATATTAAATAAAACTGAATTATAAAGACTGCTTTTTAAGCTATTCGCTTTATCAGGGTTTCCCAAACAATGTTCCGCGGAGCACTGGTGTTTTGTGAGACTTAAATAGGTATACCGCAAAAATTTGGAATGTTTATATATGCTGCAACACATTTAACCAACTTCTACTTCATATTAATAAAAATAAAGTGATGGTAAATCTCCACATTAAAAAAAGTTACATATCTAGGTACATGTGGAGATTTTTAACCACTAAGAGATTTGATTACTTATAATTTGATGTAAAATGTTTTAAAAATAAATAAAGTTATTTAATAACATATATTTTTGCAATATTTTTAGTATTATGAATTACCCGACTTAAAAAATAAGCTATGTTCCGGTAACATTTCTAGATTTACAAAATGTTCCATTGAGCAATAAGTTTGGGAAACCCTGCGCTATGTTAGCTATGTTATTAATGAAAATAGTGTTGTAAAGGAAGAACAGAAATCTTGGTTAAGACCGAAATATGGCTTAAAACTTTAACCTTAAACCAACTTTATGTCTCAGTTAGGGTTCTGATCTGGAACACCAATAATTTAAAATATTTCATGTTCAAGATTTCACTATTCACAGCTTATATATAAAAATATATTATCGTAAACTTCAACTTACATTGCGAACTATAAATAAATACTTTCACAGTGTTTTTTTTTATCTCAAAAGTTATTATCTATACATTTTTCCATGAACCGCGCTTTCTTACAACATTCATATGTTATCCCTATAGAAAAGCAATCACTTTTGATAGGAATTTTGTAACCACTTATAACCCATTTCCATCGTGTGAATAAAAAAAACACAACCCCTTCTTGTCAATATCACATAATATGAATAAACATCCTGACATGTATCCGGTGGGAAATACATGTCAAGTAGCTGTTTCACTCGGTTCAAAAGATTTTTTACACTTGTTCAAAACTCAACTCGTAATATTTTATGATCAAGATTAAGTCACGCAATCGCAGTAGCTTTGGGGGAATTAAACATTAAATTCATCGGATAAATTTGAATACATAATAGATAATATGAACGTTCATGCTAATTTCAAATAGTATTTTTTTTTCTTAGTATATACATAGTTTGTGGAAGAATTTACTATATTCGATTACTTGCGTGCTGTAAACTTCAAACCATTTCATACTTAATCCACATTATTGTAACACAAAGTCACACAATATATTGTGTTTATATTTCAAAATTAATTGACTGGTACTTGCATAATCAACGTATTTGATGTAAATGCTTATATAAGTGCCGGTCATCATACTCGTCTAACGAAAGGGTTACAATAGCGGTAGTACTAATTTTCATGAAAGAATTATTTTTTTAAATTACTGCATCTTATAATGAGCATATCAGTATAGTTTCATTAACGAAAACAAGTGTAGTTAACTCAGTTAGTTAGAACGATTATTTTATTAGATCAATCTCTCACTACAGTAAGGGTAAGACTTGAATAAGGAAACATTTGAATCGAAAACTAAAGATATCCTAACTTTTATTTATAAATTATTACATTAAATCGACCTAAAAGATAATGAAAAAATTTAGCTCTCGTATATTCAAACCATCGCCCGAGTGACCGGGTAGGAAGAAATTGCAGAAGATGCATAGTGGTTGATCACTTAGCTGAAAGACAATTCTCAAAATCAGGGCTAACATAATATATAATAAAAGTGTTGGTGTTGATTTAACTGTAATGCTAGGTATTTATTCAAAGTTTGTGTAAGTCTGTAAATATCTTCATGAAAAACTACTGTAACTATAATGCCATATTCTCAAAAGAGCTTCGACTATTCTATAACAACTTAATCAAGTTAAAGAAAAATAAAGCACGTTGATTGAAGTCTCTAGCTAGATTTATTATTTTAACACATTTATGCTGAAGAGAAATGTAAAGTTGTGCTAAATTTCAGCGACTCCTCGCCCGGACCGTGTTTTCGTTTAGTGAAAGCTTTCAAAAGCCTATTTGAGGCTGTCGCAATAAGCTCTCTTGGCTCCGCTCCATAAATGGATTATTTATCACCGAACGTAAGCAAAGACGAGAGTGCGGAGATGTTTGAACTACCACTTCTGAATAGGATATAAGGCGAAGGCTCGACTCAGGATAACCGCCTTGTATTTTCGTAGCGTCTATTTTCTTCCTTTAAAAAATATTTTCTTTATTTGGCCTGATGGTTTTTCAATATGTTCATTGTTTCCAGTGTCTCTAAATCTAACCTTTTCTTCAAGCCGATCAAATTTGGACACTTTTTTTCTATAATAATATTGATTAGTGTAATTGATCTGAATTTTATAGGATTTTCAAAACCTTTTTAGGTTGGAAATAAAAACGACATGCGAGTATTTGTTTATATTCATGGTATGAATGCATTACTTTTTTTATTTTTTGGAAACAATGTGTAATATAATTGGTAGAAATCACATGACGTTTTGAGAACAATGATTCGTATAATTACTAAACAATTTTTATATCCTATGTCTGCTACCAATGGTGAGCATATCAACATCTCTATCGTCAATGGATCTATCTATTCTGTTCGAAGACAAGGATGTTTGTGATTTTTAAAAATCCCCCTCCCCCCCCACCATTCCAATACTATGATGAATATTGTGAATCTAGTGATTAGCCAACCACCAGACCTGTCCCATGCTTATCTTTTGTATTCCTACTCTCTTAGAAAAAAAGAGGTTGAACAACTGAGTAACAAGTAGTTCTTGTAGAAAACTGATTGGCAACTTATAAACACATTTCGTTAAAATACTTCATAATGTGTGAATATAATAAAAAGGAGTTCACGTTAGTGTAATATTATATTAAAGATCATTTAATAATATCCTGTCCTTAAGGTTTTAGAGTTAATGATATTAAAATGAAGTAGCCGAAACTGTTTTTTCTTCTTCTTTCTATTACACGTTTATGCCAAGTTGGTAATGCTAAATTATAATATATATTCATACATTCGTATAGCATTTTAATACTAAATATAAATAGCATTACAATTATTGCATACGTATAAATTTTATCGTTCCAATAGACTTAAGTGTCTCACACAATGTCTGCAATCAAAAATTGAGTTGCAGGGGTTATTGGTTTTGATATAAATTATAGATACTTGGAATTGTACTCAGCTCTAAAGCTGTGAATCGGATATTAAAGTCATCCACTGAAATTGGATGTCATTCCATTTAAATTGAAATTGAAATTCTGAGATCAGATATATAGTACTCATAAACAAATAAATTCTAGCTCTGCCAATATGTCGTTGTGTCTTCTATATTACACAACTATTGTAACGTCGATCTCGATACTGTGTCTTACTTTTACAAATATTTATTTTGTTCCAATTAGACATTTTTTATTTAAGGACCGGTTTCATCCATCGCAAAAATTATCAACTGATGAAAATATAATTCTATATTAAATAAGGAAAAAAGCAAGGTGTTACAAACAATTGGTATATAAAATAAGAAAATATTGATAAAATTTATTATTGAATGACTTATTATTAATTTAAATTAAAAAATATTATAATTTAAATGAAAAAGTAATTCCTAAAAAAAATATTGTAGTCAAAAATAATATTACTTTATTATTATAATAAACAAAATATATCTTTAGCACAAAATCTTTATTGCTGCTTGCTTATCTGATGAATATTATGTTAATAAATAAAATAAGTGAATACGACACTTTATCACTTTTAGGGTGTTCACTGTCAATACTTGGTGGAAAGGCATTGTGTTAATAAAAACAATAATCCTTTGTACTTCATTCCACTTTATTTAATATGTCAGGACCGGTTTCGCTCATTGCGAGCATTGTCAACTAATAAGAAATATAATTTAACAATGCTATTTATACAAAATTGAAAAGTTATACACAACAGTTGGCATTGAAAAGAAATTGCCAATTACATTAAAGTGATTCACTATTTTAGAATCAGTTGACAATGCTCGCAATGAGCGAAACCGGTCCTGACATATTAAATAAAGTGGAATGAAGTACAAAGGATTATTGTTTTTATTAATACGACACTTTATTATGGCCAATTCTACACCAGCTAAATGAAATTTGAAGAAATAATATTGTCTTTTACAAAAAGAAATACTAAGTTACTTTAACTGAATAGGATAGAAACGAAATTCAAATATGGAGCTTTATTTATTTATATTGCCGGCTGAATGTAATCGGATTTCCTCCCGGAGCAGAGTTGCCAGCGCAACTGACCATAATGAATTTATTTGTTCATTAATATTTGAACTGTCAGTAAGAGGCTTACACTGTCCGCCGGATTCACCGTTATTCGTCCAAATAAAGCTCTTTATTTTGATTTCTTTATAAGCGCTGAGTTGAAGCTTATAGCATGACGGACGCGTATGTTTGTTTATTTATTTCTCGTCACGGTGATAATACGAAAAGGAACAAAAGAAAAACTTTCCTTCTTCTGAAAAATGTTCAAATTTTCTCCGTCCATTGTGAGAAAAAAAGTTTTTGTTTTTTTGTAGCATATTTTCCTCACGTTCTTCTGTATTATTATGTAATTTAACTTTACTTAAATATTCAAACATAAAACTTCACGAATAAAATTCTTTGTTAGAAATTGTTGAGTTGAATATTATTTAAATTGAAATGTTTACTTACACCATGGATGAAGAATCAAAATTCATTGGAAAATAAAATTATACTGCCTCATATTTTATTTTAACTGTAACTTTTTTGGCAAAAAATATTTTATCTACTGTCATAAAAATAACACTGCTGCATATTTGATATCAAAATGATAAAAAAAGATCGGTCTGATGTGCAATGTTTATAATTCCTAAAATATTAAAATTATGAAACCTAAAAATTGTCCAAAAATCAATGTTATAATTTAACAAATAAATTTATATCAAAACAAAGATATATTATATTATAAATGTAAGATAATAGTCACCCGCTGTCACCTAGCTGGTTAGAGCTTGCTTTACCGATCAGGTAGGTTTGGGTTCGACTCCCGGTAAGGTCAATGTCAAATTGGATTTTATCCAATTTAAATTTGAGATCTAAAACATCGGTGACTGTGACGTCAATTCACCTTGAGTTAATCTCAAGTGACTTATAAAAGTTCTCATCGAGTATATCTCGTATGATCTTTCAACTTCAAAACATTTGACTGATTGGAATTAGCTGCAATGTCAATTTTTTTTTTAAATTAAAAAAATAAATTTAGTCCTAAATTGTTTTACTTTGATTAAAGCTTGCGTTTTATTTATTGAATTACTGTATAAAAATCCTGTATTAACAATATCAGATCTGATTTTTTTGCAAAAAAATCTGTCAATTGCTCGCGTGTCAATTAAATTTTAACAAATGCTTGACCTAAGTTCGTCAACGCTTTTGGATGAAAATTGTACGTGAACTTTTGATAAAAAAATAAAGATAAATTCATTTGTGTCAGTTGTAATCTCATGTGCTGTCTTTTATTTTTACATTAAATAAAATAACATAAGTTAACTTGTATATAATAGTCCGGAAACACTGACGCAAGGCAATACACGAGCTTTTCTGACAAGATTGACTAATTCTATAATCGCAATATACAATGATATAATCGACCATTTGGATTGCAAGCAACAAATACTAAAAAATATTAAAACATCCCCGATAGGAAGCGGTGATATAATAGAATCTTTGATTGAATCTTTGTATTAAAATCGATTGTGTGGCATTACTAAACAGAGAAGTAGCGAATGGTAAGCCATTAATATTTAAGTAGCTTTTATTGCCTCCCCAATTTAAGCAACACATGTTACTTTTCAGTCCATTACTGAAAGCTTCTCTCTCCAAAGTGCTTTTGGAAAACATCGGCCACTAGCTACTTTTTGGATGCCTAATGATCATTATATTCAAGCGATGAATCTTTAAATTGCTTTGTTATATTTTAAATCGAATAAAAATACATGACTTACTTTTTTTGTATATATTTTTTTTGTTTTTTTAAATAGCATCATCAGATTTAATTAATCAGGTCATCGTATAAGTCTTTGCGTATTTTGCGAGCATATTTAAAGAGTTATATATTTTTTTATCAATTACATACTGTCCATCATTGTCTGTAATCTTTCTCTATATGTCAATTATTTTTTCGGATTAAAAGAAGTTTTTTTGAAGCAATGAATTCATCATTGTATTTTACTGGCATTCAAAAAAAAATTGCGAAAATCTAAAAAGGTGATGATAGTCACTCCGTGCGATATCTGGAGAATAAGATGTATGTGATAGCAGTTCCCAAGAATATTCACATTTTTTTTCAATCATCTCTATATTGACAAGGACTGGTATTCCAATAACTCACTAAATCGTTCTAGCTGTCTACAATACAACTCTGTTGTAAGTTGTTAGGAGTTCATTATGAATGATACCTTTCATATCTCACCAAATGCACACCTTATGACGGAATGACTTTTATTAGGAGAATATTACCAAGAACTCTTATTTGCTGCTATTATGATTTTATTTATTTTTTAAAAACCGTAGGTTAACCGTTGACCAAGTTTTTATTATTTTATATTAACAAAACACAAAGTATCTGCTACACTGATCTTCAACGCTTGGCTCTCCAGAAAAGAGAGTTTGAACGACAGTATAACAATCTCTGTTCTCGAATAACAACTTTTTTAAACATTTACATAAGCGGTATATATGCTACACTTCAAGAAAGTACATTGGTTAAAAATATATTTCCAATAATAAATAATTTATGTTGTGTTTTAGATAAAGCAAAAATAAATTGACTCAAAATTTTGTCCAATTATACACATCCCTACTTTGAGCTCAAATCCGAGATGATATTCAATTAAAAGATTCTTGAGAGACGGCAGGTATGCATCAAATTATTCTTAAGGAGTTGGTATCTTATAAATATATAAAATACTTCTGATCCAGTAGCACTTCATTCCAGTGACTGCCCCTTCGAGTGTACCCGCTTCCAATTAATCAAAATAAGATGCCCCCAACGCAGCAGGCCCCTTTTCCTCCCTAAATAACAATACTTATTGTCAGAAACGTAAGGAAACGGAATGTGTACATCTGGAAGATGGATGTAAGCCATTTGTTAAAGTTACCCACTTTACACCAACCAATATATAGTGACAACTATGTTATTAAGTCTTGCAAATTTATAGCAAATCATTTAAGTGCAGTATTGATTCTGTCAAAAATTCGTAAATTTATTATGAATTGTTTTCTTTGATATATACTTTGTTTAAAAAAACGTATGCCTTAAAGAAACGGTCTAATAAAGTCGAAATGTCAAAACACTATTTTGAACTTAAAATGTTGATCATAAATATGATGCCACTCCGTCTGTTTTAATATTCCAATAAACGATTTATATAATATATGTCCACATTAATAATATCTACAATTTTTTTGGCAAAATTAAAAAAAACGTATTGATTATTTTTGTTAGATTCATGACATGAGTGTTTTTGTCCATTTAAATTAATAATTAATCATTTTTTTCGAATATTTTTTAATAAGTGTACTCAAAACTAGATACAAATATCCCAGAAAAAAACTAATTTTGATGCACATTTTTATCTATTGTGCTTAATAAATCGTTAATTTATTTTCTTGAACTTTTAAATAATTGTATCTACAATGAAGAAAACATTTTTACCTTAATTTTTAAATATACTACAAATAGAAACGAAACTTTTCATTGAAGTGTGTTTATAGGTAAAAAAGGTTAAATTACATTTGATAAATTCATTATTTCTCTAATTATTCAACAAATCGTCACACGTATTTTTTAAAACATATTCAGAATGTCTATTGTAAGGTTATTTATTTATAACCCAAACATATATATTATAATTATAAATTACAAAATAAAGGTTGACATTTTTTCTTCCTACTGGATGCAGGGAGGGGGCTTAAGCTATTCGTAACTAGAGTTATTTGTTACATTTTGTTTATATTAAACATGAAATTTCACAAATTTACCGCTATCTACGTACCTAATACCTATCTAATAAAAATTTGAATCGTTTTTTCCATTATTATCATCAAAGCAGAGTACGACGAATTTTAGCTCTAGCAATTACTATGCTAGAGGATATCTCATTACATCAGCGCTTGTTGGCGTTCAAAATTATCTTCTTTACTGCTCTACAAAATGATTTAAATCTTGAATTGATTCACATGAATAATTCGTAGCTATATCATCGTTTTATAATGCTTGTGATGAGCGAAATCAGACCTAAAATTGATTTAAAATGTTGAATTTAGTACAAAAAAGAGTTTTATTTTATAATGTTATAATGCTTTCCACCAATAGGGCCAACCTTCTTGGGTTATACACCAACTTGGATTATGTTGCAGAGACATACAAATAAATCAAGCAAAATTATCATTACTACAAATATTGATTAAGGATAAACAGTTCCGTTGCCTAAAATATGTGTGATTTTCTTTCTGGCTGAAAGCATTAATGAAAATATATATAATAAGCATTTAATATTATTACTCCTATCGGTCCAATTAAAAAGTTAGCGCCTTGCCTCTACTTGAACTTAATCCAAACGTAATACCCCGAGGACTTAACAATAAGCACAAAAGCTTGCTTCGTTTCATCGAGTATTTGTTTACTTGACACAAGACATTGACTGCTGACTAAGTATTATTGCCGATCGTTGTATAGGTTTGACAATATGAATTGTATTTTTTTCAATCGAAAAAAAAAAACCAACGAAATTAAAGTAAGCTAAAATTCTGTACAATAAATGATATTTACAAAATTATGCATACGTTAATTTATCAGGTATCTATCATTCATAAAAATGATATTTTCCCTTTTCTCTGGGTTAACGTACACTTTTTGTCTATGTATCATAAATATTATGTTGAAAATGTAATTTATATTGAATTTTTCACGTAAAAGTCTTAATCAGCTTAAAAAAAATACATCGTTATAACAACCATCAAAAACAACATTTGAAAGTGTTTAAAATTCTATCCACTTTCAAACAATTATTTTCGTATTTATTGTTTATTATATTTAAAACGTTAAAGTCTATTAGTTAAATTTTATTTCAGTCAAATGATAAAACTAGTCTACTCATATGCTCACGTTTCTATTCTTACTTTCCTCTTGATTCGTCACTTTATGTCATATCACTAGTCCATGTGCGTTCTGTTACAGACAGACGTGATAAATATTCAGCTATTTTATAGTTCAGTCAATATAAATAACCATATTACATATGTATAAACTTTCACATTTTTATTATAAATTCTTGAAGATGCATACACGCTTAGCAATATCATTGCTCACTTTCAAATTGATTCAGTGACTGTGGGATGTACCAATTGTGTATTTCAAATAACATTATGCTTTGTACTTGATAGAAATACAGTCGTCATTTTATACAAAACGGACTATACGCAAACTAAATGCAGAGAGCTTTTGTTTTATACTGGAATAAAACCGATTTGTTGTTTTTATCCAGACGTACTGTTTGGCCACTTGAGAGAGAAGCGATCGTAAATATTGATTGAATTTCTTTGGATGCACCATCTTTACTTATGGAAGTTTCTATCTACATTACGAATCATTTCTGTTTGCATTTGAAACATAAAATTCTATTCACTTGTTTAAACTTCAATGGCTCTCAATATATTTTATCTAGGAACGTTTTTCTATAAGATACATATATTTTGAAACCGTTATATTTTAATGGAAAAATATTGCTTTTTAATTTAAAATGAAAAATAATTTAAAGCTAAGAATGTTTTAATTAGGAAAACATTATTGTACTTTATTTCGAGTTTACAATTTCACAGATATTCCATTTTTTTAATTAATTTCGGCTGGTAATGTAGAGCATATGGCCTCATAGTGGAGGCGTCTCGACAGAGTTATACATAAGCTGCTTTTTAATCGGTTACTCAACCTCTGTTTTTTTAGTGAGTACGACTAGGAAAGGGCTAGTAGGTAGCTAATCTCTGTCACTATGCCCCATAGTTTTTGGATTGGAATTGTCAGACGAAATTTTCAGCCACAAACACTCATGCATTCGAATAGATTAAAAATAATATTGCTCGTACTGGGACTCGAGCTTTCGAGATCCACCACGAAAGCTAACGACATTGACCAATGCACCACGGACCTAAAAAATCTTTATTTAAAAATGTTTTTGATACCAATCGGAAAATTCATTTAAAAATCGATGAGAAAAATATTACATTGTTTAAGTATTTGAAACCTCATGCGTGAATGGACCATAAAGAGAACGATTAGTTCACTATTTATCACTGAATCGCATTCTGCTAACATTACTCATGTTGAAAAAAAAGACTTGAGTGAATACATACAACCATATCTCGTTACAAAATTTGAGGTTGAAATTCTACATTTAGAGTAAACCAACTGTGAAAAAAGAAACTTTGACCCTTGATTTTTTCTTGTGAACACTCGGGTTTGGCATAAAACAAATTGGGAAATCCTGAAATTTTTAATTGACATCGAAAATGTATTTTTAAATATTTAAAAAAAAATGTGTTTGTGGCCAGTCCGGCATTTAATATATTTTAAGTTTTGTATGTTTTCACAGATTCTGCTGTTCACGACATTTCAAATTTTAACGACCCGGATTAAGTTAAGCCTGCTTTAGTGATTTTTTGTGTACTTATAAGAAAGTAATCAAAATAATAACATTTAAAACAATTCAGTAAATCTTTATGAAGTTATATTCCGCTGCAAGGTTCAAAGGTCCGCAACGAAATCATTTCTCTGACAATCTAGTGTTTAATGTTCTTTCGGTTTTTCCGATTCGGAATTCATTTCATTTCGATACTATTCATCCCTACGCTGCCGCTTGAAAAACAGGGCGAGACTGTCTTTATGGTGCTGACTAAACATTTCTCCGAGTCAGAATAAACATACCGTCGACTATCGACCAGATGCTGTCAATCAATCACCATCTTCAGCGTTTTATTCAAACGATCTCGTTGTTATTATTATTTGTTCTGCGGATACGATCGTGTTTACCATCCTCCTTCGTATTCTTTCTTTTCATTTATAGAATAATGCACCTGCACTGAGCGATTTTTACGCAATATATCTTCAAATGAGAATTTTTTTATTAATCAAACTGTTATGCAATATTTTTTTTATAAATAACATGTGGCTGATAGATGTTTACCGACAGGCATATAGTTAAAGCAAGAGATATATACATATTAATAATAATGCAGAAATATTGCACGAAGTAGATAGATAATAATAATAGTTTGAAAGCAACTTGATAAGAATTCTAAAAAAGAAAAACTTTAATATTGTAGTAAAAAGCAACATAAACGAAAGTATGCCTCCGCTTTTAAATTTATTTCATTTGAGACTTTCTACTTTAGTCAAGTAATACTAATGTTATTATGTGTGCCTTTAGTTCTTACTCTCTCACAAACAGTTAGAGAAAATATCAGACTCCTTCACTCTTAACTTTTCATGCGGATAAAAAGTGAAAAATTCTCGAAAAGTTATTGTAGCCATCCAGCCAGCAAGTTAAAAAAGGTCCCACATTTTAAAAAAATGGGAATTCTTAATTCCCAAGTTTTTAAAATCAGCCAGCAAGCTAGAAAAAGGGGTGTTTCATTTTCTTGTGTACATTATTTAATCTCTAAATTTCTGACTTTTTTCCCAGTGATCGAACTCGGTATCCCAAAAACTCACATCCCGAATTTTTCCAACAATTTATGGTAAAGAATCAATTACGGGTTCCGAAAAGTTGTGAATCCAGGAAATCCCGGGATCACAAAAAGTGTCCGGGATTGGATGCCCCAATTGTAATTCTTACTGTATTGTAACTTTTTTAAAAAACATATCAGACTTTGATATCACAACGACGATTTACACAAAAGTATATCAATTTAAATTTTTCTTAAGGTTACCGGTAAAACCGGTAAAAAAAACCAATCTCATATCACTGTATTGTTTGTTTATCTCTCAAGTGTCATAAATTTGCTTTCTTTTCATCCACCCAACACTTCTTTTCGAGCATCGAAAATTATAATTGTTTGCTTACTCAGCAATATTATGACCCAAGAGTGCACTGAATTTTGATTACAAGTTTCCTATTTTTATAAAGAACAAAGGAAAGTAATGTTTTATTAAATCATTTTATACTATGATGACGTGTTTTCAATGAGTTTTCGTTTCTTGTTAAATAAATATTGGATGATTTTCACATTTTTAAATCTATAATAGATATCATGAACTATGAATCGTTTGCTTAAATCTAAATCAAATTAGTGTACAGCCCTGTTACGTGGTTTATTTAGATTTATTTACTATCTATATTTCTTGGAAATGATTTAAAATAATACTTACATTTCTACAAAAAAAAAAAAGATTTGGTACCGTCGTTTTGTTAACTTTTAAAAGGTTAACTGTTTTAATGATGAACTCCAATTAAATGAAAATTCAGTTAGCGAAAATGTTCTGCTACTGTGAAAATATTGGTTATATTTTGATGAAATCGTTGTCGAATAAAATTGATATATAAAATATACAATAAAGTTAAGGAATAATATTCAAAAATATTTTATAGACCTGAAAAAATGTTTTATTCTTTAATAAATTAATTTCCAGACATTTATTTATTTGCGATGAAAATAGTCATACTGAACGATAATGTTGGTTAGGTCAGGAGTTATAAGACAATACTAGAGTAAGCGAGATGGACTCCACTTACGCTTAAACACCTTATGTTCAAAATACATAGTTTGACTGTGGAAAGGTAAAGGGACGTTTTTTGATCATTTTGGACCAGAGTCAAAATATGAAATATACACAATCTTGATTTCCAGTAAGGCTAATTAAATTGATTTTTTATTGATTCAGTCTAGTAACAAAAAATTTTTAGTGCGTCTATTTGCTTGATCGAAATTTTCACAGGCTCTTCTTTTTTCTACCTTAAAAGCTAATTTTAGATATTTACTCCGCGTTTTTAAATTACATAATTTGAATAGAACATTTATTAAATTTTATACATTTTGATTATCTAAATAAAACTGTGTGCTACATCGTTTCCCTTTCTATAATCAATATGTCTTTCTAAAGACGTGTGTGTGTGGAGCACATTCAAATGCCACTCGTGTTATATTTTTCATTTTCTCGCTATTCTATATAAGTAAGCAAATGCCACGAAGATAAATGGTAACCAGTCTATGAAAAATAACATTTCATCCTTCAAGTTAAGCCACAGTTTGAATTCTCAGTAAATTAATTGAGTGCGGCTTTATTTTAAGTGTATTGTTTTAAAGTACGCTGTTGTTTGCAGAAAACCGCGCAAACGCTTCCACCCCACCGCGTTCGTCACTGTCAGAATCCGGAGAAGACTCGGAGACGTCCCACAAGCAGACGGATACCGAGATGTCCACCGCCACCGACTCCCACTACCCTTCATCTGCCATCAAGAGGGTTTCTCTTGGGTTTGCCTACGTTGGATCTAAGCAGTATCATTATGGCAGTTTCTACCTCAGGATGGGTGCAGTCGGTAAGACAATGACAATTGTATATATCAGAAATAATAGTACACCATGTATGTATAATTAAAAATATTTACAATTATTTAGAGCTTCGATTAAGTTGAATTTGATATTGTTATTTCATTAAAATTTTAAATGGCTTCTTGCGCCATCTAGTTGATTGTGTGCGTTAATCGTTAAATTTAAGTTTTTCTCCAGTATAAATATGTACATATAATATGTTCAAAAAATAAAATATTTTAATAATTCCACTTTTATTTAATTAATAAGATCAAGACCGGTTTCACTCATGACGAGCATTAGCAGCTGATTAAAGTAGATTGGTACAAATGAGTATATTCTTTTTAAGTAATGCCTTTCCACCAATCATTGACAGTGAAAACCCTGAAATTAATCTGAGACATTAACAATCAGTAATATTCCTACACGTCTTATTTTTTTTAATATCCATTTATCTATCAAAATCATATGACAATTTCAGGTTCCAAACTAAGAATCAACTGTTGGCAAAAATGTTTAAGAGAGACATGAATGTCAACGATATTGACGCATTCGATAGTGTATTGATTAAAATCATTATTTTGCTTACCTTAAACAGATCAATTATTTCAATCAAATGTTTGAATGTTTAAATATAACACCTTTTTAATATTCTTTTCGAACTTTGATTTAAAATTAAAATAAAAACAATTGTGATCTTTTTATCTTTCGTTGTAAACTTTTGCTAACAGACTGTGATACTTACTTACACTTTCTACTTAGGTATTTTAAGTTATCCACCAAAGAACTCTTTTAAGGACGATTCTTTGCACGGATTTTTTAAACTAAATATTAAAGTATTATCCGATTTAAAAGTATATTAAACGTGAATCGTTATATATTTTTATCACGAATCAGTATATAGGTAGTAGCATCATAATTAATAATAAAATTATACATATGTTCATTTAATTAATCACTTTTAAGGTGTGCACTAAACAAAAAGCTTGGAACAAGCATTCGCTAAAACATAAAAATGTACTAATTCATTACCAACGGTTCAGATGACGATACGTAGGATGATTGAAACCAATACTGACTTTTTTTTAAATGTGTAACTATTACAAAAAATATGTTTTATGTTTATGTTTTGAAATCCAATCTTTTCAAGACGCTACGAAAACCATTTTCATAAATAATGTCATTATTTTCGTCAGACGCTAAACGAAATAGCCTGTACAGAATTAACGCGTTATTTAAAGCAAGACGTCTATTGTCATCTGTCCAAAGTTTGGAGCAATAAAACTGTCAGAAGTTTTCCTCGTGAATGAAATGCAAATCCGCCAGATAAATTCGAGTCATAATGGATGGATTCTTTGCGCTTCATTGCGTCGAATTAACAGTATCAAAAGACTTCAAATTGCGTTCGTATTTTATTATTTCTTTCGCTCACTTTGTTCAATATCAATTTCACGACTATATAACTATAGATTTAAATATAATTGCGAACATTTTAAACTTAAATCGTCACTTCATTGATCTTAGCTTATTTTTACTTTTCGTTTTAAAAAATCAATATGGTTGTTCCTTGTTATTTAGTGTCGGAGTATGTATCATTGCGAATGTTATAGTGACATTCGAGTCCGATACGCCCAAAATTCAAACCCGGTCTTAGCCATCTTTAGATGTTACTTTTGATTTGAATACCCGGTAAAAGATTAAAAAAATAGTAATTTACGATACTCCATAAAATTTATTGTCGATTCATTTGAAATTCGTTTACGGAAAATTGATCGTAGAAACTTGATCAACGGACTAGCAAAGCAAAATGTCAACCACTAGTTCTGTTTGTCCTATCGTTTGATTCTTATTCTCTTCAAAATAGAGGTTAAAGAAAATACTTTAAAAGCAGTTCTCTTAGAAAAAAATGATGAAATACCTTCATTAGGATATCACATTACAAAGTGGACACGGATTTTAAAAGAATCTACGTATAAGATTTTTTATATTACCTATCAACCTTTAAAATACTGTGCACATTTTTTTTCGTTGACCATATCCTCCATGTTTACCTGTCTTCCGCCAATTACTTTTCTTCCTCCCATGACATACAGCATTTTTCAGTACCCGACGGTCGTCCAGGACGCCGAAATCCAACCAGTATTATGACACATATTTAAGCAAAACTCATCAATGTTTTTGTGCCGATTTTTAATATGATTCAATTCAAATTCTATATTGGTTATTCTCGACGTCTGATATATTTATAAAATTGTATTATTACATACTCAAATGTATAAGATATGATTGAATGGAAAAGGTGTCGCTTTTGAGGAAGGCAAACTAAAGAAATAGGTGTACGATCAAAGAGACGAAAGAGGCTTAGGGAATAAAAGGAAAATAAAGTGTCAGATTTATTGAATTCGATATGCTGAAAAGATTGCGTTGGCATCTTCTTTTCGAAGGTATGTCGGAACACTAAAAGTGTTAATATCCACCCCTTGCGTAAAAAGTCTGTAGAAAAAGAAACGAACGAAGAATTTACATAAGAAAGCGTTTTTGTGGCACATTGAACTTCGTAACGTTTTGACTCACTTTACATTATTTTATTCAATTTATTTATATTAGGATTACTCAATTATACATGTGTGACTCACATTGTCACACGTGTGACATAAAATGTTTCATACGTGTCATACATTTTACATGCAACTATGTAAGACCTAAAATTTGACAGTACTGAACAATATTGCTTCGGATGATAAAATATTTCGCATGGACGTGAGTGAGCTTAGACTGACACTGTGTTTTATGTATTTGTGTATTTATGTAAGTGGACTTTGTCGGAGCTTACTCAATTGACTTTCTTGTTTGTATCTAATATTTATTTTACAATATTTTTTAAAATTCTTTTTGACATTGCAAAAGCAATGAACGTATACTTATTTTTTAATGTACGAGTAAATATTTTTATTAAACAAATTTATTGCAGTTAAATGTTACATAAATTAGAAAAGTGACTCAAAATGTTACATAATGTGATATTAAATGTTTCATAAGTGTTTTACATGCATTACCAAAATTCTCCATGATTATAATGTTACATAAATGACATAAGATATTTAAAACGTGACATATAATGTTACATAGTGTGATATTAAATGTTTTGGGTCACAGACATGACACGTAACATGACATATCAGACAAAAAAAACAATGTGTAGCATCAAATGTAACATATTACATTTGTGACACTAAACGTTACATTATGTGGCATGGATTGTTCCAAATAATGTAACGCAGAATACTCTTTGCATTTTCATATACATAATATTATGTGATGTACGCGTTTTATTATACAAATAATCCGTTATTGATATTAAATTTAGATTATCTTCAAACCACAGTGAGCCCGACGCTTTTTTCAATTCATTGAATATTTATTATAGCCAATATTGGAGAGCTTGAAGCATTGAACTTAGTCAGTTAGACAAATTGATGTACTCTATCTAGCTATTGAAAAGGCGATGCACCACACGAGATGTCTATTTTCACTCACTTGTCAAGTCAATCTATGAACACACGCGTCAATTATTAGCAGGCTGCCGATCGCAAGCGGTCAAATTCTGCTTGTTTCGTTTGGCAATTATGGCGGGAAAACACACCCTCCGCCATTCCGCGCACCGACCGCCATTTTATGACGATGCCCGGCTCGCCATTAACGCCGCCGCTAATGATGTGTCATATATATTTTTTTTGTTTACGTTCACACCAGAGGGGGCGGCTAATTAGTGGTTTTTAAATTTCTTTGTCGCTGCCAAGTCAGGCACTGGTTAAAACGTTGAATTTGTTATATTTTAGATATATTTTTTGTAAAGAAACTATTCATAAAACACATTTGTACATTTTCATAAAGTGTTTGAAGCCATCCGGGAATTTGAATCTCAGAAGATGCCAAAAGTGAACGTGAACAAATTTTAAGCGATTCAAATTTAAAAGCATTTCATTATTTTATAAAATCATTTCAAGGTGCTAAGTATTGATATGTACGGGTCCGTAGCGCAGTTGTCAACGTCGTTGGCTTCTGTGACTAGGGTTGCCAGATTGCAAGTGAATCCGGGACATTTATCCGATTTGCTGACATTTGAATCCAAAAACCCAGGAATCAGGGTATCTAATCCGAAGCCTTTCTGTAATATGGGATTGATTAATTTTAAATCCCTTACCCTACTTTTTCCCCAGATTATCTCCGAAACTCGTTTTTTTAGCTCAGTTTTCAGGATTTCCTCAAATTTCCCGGACAATTTAGTACTCATCCGGGATACGGGACAGTGATTCCAATTCCGGGACAATCCCGGCCAATCCAGGACACCTGGCAGCCCTATCTGTGACAGATCTCACGGGCTCGAATCCTAGTACAAACAACATGTTTTCAAATGATTTATCGATTTCTGTTCGAAGGGATGGATATTTGTGATATCTACAAATTTTCTCGCTCCCTTCTAATCCTCCAATAGCGAGCTTAGCGAGAGCAATTAGCTAACCACGAATCCTGTTCTAACCTATCAATATAATTTTAATATTTGAAAAAATATATGACGCTTGACACCCTATGTCCTATGGCGTATGGGAAGCAAGTTTCCCATCGATAATAATTATTATCCAGTTTGTTAAAAAATAATATCTCCTGTTTGATTTGACTGCAAACATTTTAAATTTTCTATACAGGTTATTTATAGTTTTTTCCTTAATCATATTATTCAAAATACAAGATACTACAAAAAAATAAATAATATAACGTATGGATAGATAGACTCGACGTCAAAAACAATTTCCCGCCATAAATTGGCAAGCCTGCGAAATGTTGCCATCGCCAATGAAATTGTCTCGCGCCTTTCCGACGTGATTTATTTTGACTAAAAAATACTCGAGCCATATTATATATTATACATTGTGTATTTTTTCGACATGGCAATTTTAACAGGTGCACCTCTTTCATTCTTCTTCGTTCGATATCTAACATATTTGATGTAGGATTTAAAATTCAATTCTATATTATATGCGATGAATATGAGCGGTGTGGCAACGCACAAAGTATGACAAACAAATATTCATTTTTATATATTAGATATGGTATTTATTACATAGCTTAAATAAACACATTTTCTTTTAACATTTCGTGTTTAATATTATGATAATGTGTACCAATATTGAAATGTGGCTTCAATTATTTTATTCCATGTCCCAGGCTCCAAACGTAAAATAATCATTATCTGTGAGTGCGTTTATTGGATGCAGCACGCCACATTATTCGTTTTTAATGAATTTACAATGCACGGAATTGCCTGTAAAAAACAATTACACAACCGAACATTATAATTATTATAATGGTAGATTACAATCTAAAACACACATCGTTTTATCAACTATACCCGCATTTAGGGTATTTTAATATATGTAGGGTTGTGCCTTTCAATTAACAACCAGTTCTCTTTGAACACCAAAAAATCTGTTCCCCAACAGTAAAATGGGTTACATCCTGGGCTGTCGAGTCGCTTAAAAATCTATTGACTTCAATTTTATCTTACATTCCAATACCAACTATAACCTTAAACTTAAAAAAATGATCGCTTGACGCAAAACGTTCATCAATATTTTTTAATTATTTAAAGAAGAAATCGTATAAGTATGTACACAGCCGCCCAATTTAGTCGAGTGGTCAACGTCATTGGCTTCGGTTACGAAGGTCAAAGGGTTCGAATCCAAGTACGGACAATTTTATAAATTGAGTTTTCAATCAATTTATGATTTATTAAGGCATGGATGTATGTGATGTCTTGAATTCCCCCCTCCCTCCCATCCTATCCTATGAACGGGGCGTATCGAGAGCGATTAGCTTACTACTAGTCCTGTCCTAGCCCTATCCTTCTATTACTACTCTCTTTGGAAAAAGAAAGGTTGAGCAACTGAGTAACAAGCAGCTCTCGTAGAAACACTTTTGTTTGGATAAATTCCATTGGGAGTCCATATAATTGGGAGCGGACATGGTTAAAAAAAAGTACATTTTATTTAGTTGATATAATGTAAATTTTTCTTTTGATAAGATCGGATCATTACGAATCTTCATGAATCTATTATATACGTGATGGGATTTTTTTTACGCCGTTAGCACACTGGTACGAAAGCGGACCGGTATTATGCACTCTTCTGAGAGGATGGTCCGCTTTTGTTCCGTTTCCGCGTCTGTGTGCTGACGGCGTTAACGGTGCCGTGTCAACGTTCATGACAGATAAAGGAAGGTCAACAAAAAGTGTCGCAGGAGTAAATATAACATAGTATTCGTACAAAGCTCACAAATAACATGTTTTCATTTATTCATGTCGTCCATTGTAATTTAGTCATACATTTTATCAACCGGGTCGCGCGAACCAGTGCTCAAGGGAATCACCGTCACATCGCGTGATTGAAGGCCATTCTAAATTTATTATTTTATCCACCGAAATTATTTCGTCGATAACGCAGCCATTACACTAATCCATTGGTAAACTTTGCAGCTTAATAAAAAAATATGTATATATCAGGGCTGTGGAGTCGGAGTCGGAGTCGTGAAAATGAGCGGCTCGATTTTTTTTAAAAAATATTTTAATGATGTGTATTTAAACAAAATAGTCAATAGACTAAAGATGATCTGATGGTAAACATATATATAAGTTAAAATTAAATTATTGAAAAATTTCCTCGGAGTCGGAGTCGGAGACGTTAATTATTTTAAAGCTGGATTCGGAGACGTTAATTATTTTAAAGCTGGATTCGGAGTCGTAAATTATTTTAAAGCTGGAGTCGGAGTCAGAGTCGTCTTTTTTTCACGCGACTCCACAGTCCTGGTATATATTTAAACAGAATTATGTTTGCGTAGCACTGTTTCATCTTTCTTGCAACATTTTTTGTCAATTTTCAAAACTAATCAATAAATAATTTCCAGTGTGCCAGCTATTTTAAATTGCATACATAATTGCCGTCTGCGTGATCGGGTGTCAATGTTGTTGGCTAAGGACATGGAGGTCACGGGCTTGACTCCCAGTACGGACAGTCTTTATAGATTGATTTTTCAATCGATTTATGGATTTCTGTCCGAATTCCCCCCCTCATCCATCCTGTTCTAAAAAACGGAACATAACGAGAACGATTAGCTTACCACTATAACTGTCCTAACACTATTCTTTCTATCCCTACTCTCTTCGAAAAAAGAGAGGTTGAGCAACTGAGTAAAAAGTGGTTTTCGTAAAAAAAAATCTGTTGAGGTACCTACATTAGAAGGCCATATGCTTCACATTGGGAGCGGAAATGGATCAAAATTTATATTAGATGTATATTATAATTATGGCTTTATAATCAAAACATCTTTTATTATGTTGTTTTGAATGAATGTATGTACATATTTAAAATGCTGCCGTACTTCATGCTTAGAAAAGCTCGTTTAAAAAAATAGATATATAAAACATACTGAAGAACTACGGTCTCAGGACATGAAAAAAGTCGAGTCTTTAAAATCTCTAGAATCTACACGTAACGTTTTATCTTTTTTTCGCACTTGCGAAACACTCAGCATTCAAATACAAATTATATTATTATACATTCTGATGATTCTCCTTTTCAATATCGCGTGTTTTTAATCACCACATCACCTGTTTATCGAAACCTTCAACACGTGGTCTTTTTGACCTATTCTCAAAATAAAGTTTTACTTGACAGTGTCAAAATATTTGTACGTGGCCGCGCCTGTGTGAAAAATGACAGATACTTTCTTTGTTATTTCACACCACAAAAACACGCACTTTTTAAATAGCTTAGTCCCTGAACAGTTATTAGCTCAGTGATGGATGATTCTTGATATTTAAACGAGAGGGGGCGTTGTTTTTTACTTTATTACAGGAAAGGAGCGATCAAAAAAAACAATTTGCTTTTCCTACATTAAACACGAAAAGTAGGCCAGCGACCTATTCTTTTTACATTATAGGTCAGTTTGCTGTCCGTATAGGTAAATAAACAACACATTTTATGAGATAGATAACAGTGATTTCCACATCAATTTTGGCGGAGAAAGAGTTGAGTGCACTAAATTACTATACAAATCGTGATACTCGACTAAAATATGTTTCAAAGGAACATGTGCTTGAATAATTGTATTTACTTATTTCGTTCCATAAATTTATTCGGAGTGAATTTTTTTTACGCTTTCGCTCTTCCGCCTGAAAGTATACATAACAGAAGTGAAAAAGTTTGTAACGATAAGAGCTGGCTATGAAACAAAAACAACATGACTGTTGGAGAGGATAAAGTGCAAAAACGACACCACATCTGGGTTAATATCCCCTTTGCGACTTGCTTTACCCAAAGCAAATGGCGTGCCTAAAAAAACGACTTATGTTTTGATTTTGTGTAATGTATTCAAAACATTTCATTTCCAAACATGCTTGACAAAAAAAGCTCAAAAGATTTCATGAAACATTTTCTTTCTAAAGAGGAGCTTAATAGAACGACTCGTTCCTAGTGGAGCTTTGCAACAGTTCTCACCTCATCCCATTTTCAATAATGTACATACATAGGATGGGTGGCAAAGAATAAATACATTATTAATTTTCATTTTTATTAACATAAATCTGTACATCGATTAAAAAACCAAAATTGCTAAGGTAGACAAGACTTTGTTTGGCAGATATTATTTTCATGGTTGAAATATGTAGCTCTTCATCCAGCAGTACATCAGTTGTGGCTCATTGATGTATAGACTCGTGCTGGGATAGATGTAGTAATTCAAATACAGTCATAGCAACAAAGGTTTATTTACTCGCTACAATATTGTTTTGTTGATTTCTTTTGTGAACTCCAGTTAGTTTTGACGTGAATACGTTTTTAAAATTGCTTCCATAGGGAGGCAATCCAAAAAAACGAATGATAACAAAATTGGGGGATACAGTTTGGTGTTGCAGATTTATATCTATCATCGCTATTCAAAATTCAATTGCACCGCTGGATAGCTAAAGAATTAAAGAATTTATTGCGCTATGTAAGGACTGTGATACATTACGCGGGGCGGAGGGGGAAGCGCTACCATTTTGAGGTCATTTTGCTGGGTATCGAGATTTCTATTTACTATAACTTTTGACTCGAAGAAGTAACGATGTTCGTTTAAGTTTCAATCGTTAGCTCTCAACAAAATCTATTGATTATAGATAAAACATTAGTGTAATATTGCGACTGTGACTATAATTGGGTGTTAAAATTTAGAAAAATATATCAAAAATATGTCATGTCGGGCTATACGCGTCAAAAAGCCAAATCAAAATACAGAGATCGTTTACGGTTGGAAAGAACTTCTCAAGAGCAATCGAATGGTACCATTAAAACACCATATGACCGAGTCAAGCAGTGCCGGGAACGTAAAAATGAGGCGTAATATCACATATTACGAGACGTATTCACGTACAGCGCACGGCCGTGTCCATGACACAGCCACACCCCATTTTTTGGAAAGACGAGGCTACCAATCGCTTTAAACTTGCGTATAAAGATTTCTTATTTCAGTTTAACTTTGCGGCGCATGTTATTTGATATAAAAGCCTTAGTTTAAATTGAATTTGATTGCTTTGTTATTCCACAAACTGTGGAATCACACCTAGTAGAATAACAAAGCACCAAGGAACACAAAGTTACTGCCGAGTCAAACGAAAATATGTATAAACCTCTTACTAACATGCATTCGTATATAATTGTAAATATTCTATATTTCTCTCAGAGGCTCTGATTGTTTTAATATAAAGATAATAAAAAAACTAATAATATCGGCGACCGTGAATTTATTTACCGTCCGGTCTTTGAAGAATACTATTCGAATTGACGAATCAACGATTTTTTTACCCTTCAAATAAAAAAAAATATGCCCGTCAATGCTGATTTCCCAGACACCAGTCTAAGATATCTTATTTCCCATGTTTGTGATTCGAGTCGGTAATACTGCGACCATAAAGTTTCCTTAACCCTTCTAATCTGTGTTCTTGAGACGCTGATTTGACGCTTCATAGCAGCACTTATTCAAAAGGCTTCAAGCCATTTTACGACGCGTCAACGCGAGGGTTATATCCTCCCGAATGACATTTTGACAATGCTTTTAGTGAAGTGGATATCCTATCAAAATAATTAATTTAGTTTAGTTAATATTTAATTATAGCACATATTATTATTTATAACGAATAATCCGTAGACCAGGCGTGGAGAATCTGCGGCCTTTTGGCTACTCTAGTGCGGCCTTCTGGCTAATTCTCTAATTGTGTTTTTTTTTATTTTTTATTTCGTTAATTCTTGGGATTTTCGATGTCAAAATCCTTGAAAGACCTAAAAAAAAGTCCCACAATGGTAACTTTGTGAAATCCGCAAATTCCTAGGCTTTAGAAATTGGCATGAAATTGTTTCCGGCCAAAAATTCCTTAGTCAATGTTTACTGCGGCCTTCATATCGAATCAGAAAAATGAATGCGGCCTTTAGAAAAGAAACCTCCCCACCCTTTCGTAGACAATAAAGAATTTTCATATCATGGTCATGTATTGTGTTAAAACATTAAACATTATTATTTTTTTACAACATTCAAATGTGTTCCAAAATAGTGTAGAAACTTGCAAATTTAACTGCTTAACCCAGCCTTAGTGACGGATTAAGCATTTCGGAGACCCCAGGCGCAATCAAATTTGGAGGCTCTGTTAACTGGAATTGAATTCAAAATATTATATGGGTTTTATAAAGTATAAGCCATTTTGAAGCATCAAGCTTATAGGATAATCCGACACTCAAGATTAATACTTCCAATGCAATAGTATTTTTTATTGTCTTATTCATTCTAAAGAAAGTAGTTAAATTTATAATAATTATAAAAAGAATCCCCGAATCATGTTAATTTAATCTTGTCTGGCTAATTACATGTTTCATAAATAGTTTATAAATACCGTTTTTATCAAAATGACATAATATATCTTTCACTAGTATTTACAATGTTTCTCCTAACGTTGTCAATGACAATATTTAACGTAACATCTGAATATCTTTGTCGATTTTATCGATCATTCATTCAAGATAGTTGAATTTGAAAAACGGTTAACTTTGAACACATTATTATGAATAAGTTAACCAGAGATTTTCAAACATCTTTCGTATCCTATATATCGACTGTGGAAAGGGAAAAGGACGTAACCCACACATATCAAATTTTACAGGAGGCGTTAAAAACGTGTTTTGATGATTTTTTGACATGCAAATTATGAATTATACACAACCTTGAAGTGCACTGAGACTTCTAAACTGGTGTTTAATTGACATAACCTAATATAAATTAAAGAAATTGTCTCAGAAAAACCTTTATTTCAGTGTTCTTTCTTGGTTTAATTTTTTTACAAAATCATCCTTTTCAAACTTAAAAGCTAAATTTAGATACTTATTTGGCATTTTCAACTTCCGTCCTTTTGATAGAATGTGTGTCAAGTTGTATACATTGTAATTATCGAAAAAAGCTGTTTTATAAAATAGAGAGTTACGTCCTTTTTCCTTTCCACAGTCTATATGTATCACCGATTTCCAGTAAAAAGTAATTTATTCATAACGTAAATTCCGCACCATAAATCCACCAATTACATCGATTTCTGTCCAATTAAAGAGGGTTCGCTTCTGTAGAGTACAGTGTGCCATGTTAGGCAACCCACGAAACAAGGGTAGCTTTTACATAAATAAATACATATGTAGGTACTGAGTCTCTGGAGCTTTTATTAGCTACCAATAGCCTGCTATGCCACGAGCCGAATGTTTACTAATGAGCAAGAAACAAACAAAGGTAACCATGTAACGTGCTCATGCGTTTCAATTAACTCCAGAATCGTCAGACACGGGAAGGAATCAAATGCAAGAAAGCCTCATTTAAATTCAAACATCGCATGATATTATTTACGAACATAATTATGATTTCATCATATTCATGCGCAGTCAAATAAAATCACGTACACACATTTTTTAAAACAAATCATAATACATACTTACTTTTATTACATTTGTACATTCATAAAATGTAAGCTACCTAATGAAACAATGTCGACATTTTTTATATTACAAATCCTATAAAAAAATTCATTTCCAGCCCTAATTTGACCCATAAGAATGCTTAGCGAGAGCTTTATATCACACTTTAGAGAAGGTAATTAATATATACTAGCTGTAGCAAGGGGGGGGGGGGATTTTTTTTTGCATTTTTAAGTAGTCAGAAAATTTACTGGCGTGAAAAATAAATTACAAACCTATGTATTGAATAAGCCAGAAAATTGAAACCTAATTAATTCTCTAAATGGTTTTTTTAGGGATACACCTAATTCTCTTAGAGAACTAAACTCTTTCTTGACGTCATCGAAAAGGCGAAATCGCGACCATACAAACAAACAAAAAATATGTCTTTAGTATGAATAAAAAAATGGCGACAGCGGGGCAGGGGAGAGGGAGAGGACCGTCTTTCTTGACGTCATCGAAAAGGCTAAATCGCGGACGTACGGACATTATCGACTATTAATATATAAATAATCTTATAGAAGAATCGGCTTAGAAAAAGACAAATCCATGTCTCTTAGTCCAAAAATATTTTATGTCAAGTTTTTGTCGAAATTCAGATAGCATAAACATATTGTTTGTATGCATTGCATATGTACATATGCTGTAAAATTGTTGTACTTCCAAAGAGAGTCTTGAGAAGATAGATATTATTTAATTTCATAACACCTACGTCCAGTCGATCAATATTTATCATACAAATAAATAATTCAAATTCGATGTTCTCTTAATAAATCAAAACTGAACATACCATATCTTTGCACTAAAACAGGGGTCGTCATCTTGCGGCTCTTTACATATATTTACGTTTAAGGCTCTTCGTAAATGAACTTTTAAACTTTTCAATTGCTTAATTAAAAAAAGCAAAATATATTGCAAATGTAAACATGTACGGCTCTTTGATACCTTTGCTATCCTGTTTTCCTGGCAACTTCGCTCTTCTCACTTGAAAGTATGACCCGACGCCTGCACTAAGCCATCGATTAAAAGTAAGACTTCTCTGCGAATTTATGGTTTTAATTAGCGCTTTCTTGTTTTAAAACTAGTCTTATTTAAAAAAATGTGTCGTGTATGTATACATTATAGTATAATATACACGTCCATACAAAGACACGAAGGCAGAAGCGACAACAGCCACAGGTCTCACAAGCTTTTATTTTCAAATATTGATAATTTGTATATTTAAAAAAAAATAGTTTGGTACAATGTATGTTTATTTCATTTTCTCTGAGAAGCCCTGATATTATATTATATATTTACTTCAATATATAATATATATAAGTATGTGTCGTAAAATAAAGAATAATCACCCCTAGCTGTAAAAGCTTTCTGTGGTGTCTGTATTGTAAGCTACATTAATCTAGACCTGATTGCCAAACAGTTCGTTGAAATATTGATATACGAACTTTGGGATTATTGTTTTATTATTTTCTCTGGACATACCGTCTTACTTTTTTTGGTTCAGAGGATGTTCGATGGCTTATTTTCGGGGATTTTTTACTTTACAAGTACAAAAAGTTATATTTAAGAGTTATACATTTGGTATTTTTAATTTACATAGCATATTATATAGAAACGAAAATGATCATGTCATCTTCTTCTGGAACATCATCGTTGCTATCCAAATTCTGAATTTCCTTCAAATCCATTTCCTGTTGAATCATTGATCCAAATCACTTTACGGCTTCTTGTATGCAGAGTTTCACGAAATTTCCGCGTTTATTTCTCTCCATTCTGTTTTTAATGTATTCATTGATTTCCTTGGACAGATGACCTGTTAAGTCGGGATTTTCATGGGCAATGCGGAACTCGGGACAGTCTCGCTCAAAAAAGGGACGTCTGGCAACTCTGGTTCGGGGTTAACCATGGCTGCCTCAATTATTATTCTCATTTACCCCACTCGGTATAACACCTTCCTAAGCCAATCGCTGATTTTCAGCATTAATAAATCTTGTGACACTCTGACTATTCAGAAAAGTCACGATCTTCCAACTTCCGTATTCCCAATATGTAGTTTAATTAGTGCTTGTCCTCAATTACCAATTAATAATATGCTCTTCTCACTGCAATAAGACAGTTTTCATTTTTGTGTTATGAAATGTAGTAACGCATTTCAAAGTAAACGTATTTTTGTACCATTTGTCTGTGTTGCGGCGTAGTTCCGTTGCTCTCGCAAACGATTGCATCAAACAATGTATCACAGGAAAAGTCACTGCAGCGCCGCGACGCCATCATCGCATTTCTTCACCCCCAAATATGGTATCGTCCCTTCGCCACCAACACCGCTACCCTGCAAACTGTTTCTGCGCCATTAATTCCCTTACCAATCCCGCCAGCTCAAGAAACACCGTAAAACCTACAACAGACCACTATGTCTAACGCTGCACTTAGTGACAAAAATATGGCCATTTTTACAAAATTATTACATTCATAATTAAATAAATTTATAATATCAACAATGCAGTTGCTCCAAATGTAAAAATTGAAAAGCCGTAATACTAGATAATACAAAAATATATAATTTACTTTAAATAATTTAACATTACTCACTAAATATTTTTCCCACTATTTTGTTTGAAATACAAAATAAATAAAAAGTAGTATTTTTCTTTCGCATGCAATAACAGTACATACTAATAACTATTTGTATTAATTAATATTTGGAGGGAAAAATTGAATGCGAAATAAGTTTTTCAGATTTTATTAACGAATAAATTAATTAATAACATTTAAATGTTATATATTAATACGATAGACTTAGTTTGAAAAATAAAGATGCTTTTCAAAGAGACGAAACACGTGGCGTACGTAGTAGGAGAACCAGTAGAAAAACGTATTTTAATTTTTATACTTTATTTCCAAATGTGGAGCATATGGCTTCATAATGAAGGTATCTCAACAGAAATCTTTCTACGAAAACAGCTTTTTACTCAGTTGCTCAACCTCTTTCTTTTCGAAGAGAGTAGGGATAAAATGAATAGGGTCAAGACATAAATAGCGGTTAATTAATCGATCTCGCTGTGCCACCTTACTTTAGGATTTGAATTGTGGGAGAGAATTTGTAGACATCACAAACATCCATGCCTTCGAACAGAAACCAATCATTAAATAGATTGTAAAACTTCTGTTTATACTGGGATTTGAACGCGTGAGATACGGCATGGAAGACAAAGACGTTGACCTCGACCATAATAATCATTGCTGTTGTCTTTTATACGAAATCGTAATAATACAATAATCCGGAAAAGATTGATAGGCCCGTAATGTGGTCAGTTTTCCATCTAAAATAAACCAATGTGCATCTTCCCACGGTGGCAAACGTCGTTACTCCAGGATTTATGGCAAGTGTTCGAAGCGAAGGGTATATTATTCACAATAATGAGAAATGCGATACCGACTTACTGGGAAGCACCACACAGCGATATTATTTACTCTTTTCCCTTTCAGTAAAGTTAACCCGTTCGCGTCTCAATTATTCATTATGATAATAATATATTAAATATATCAGTAATGTCTCTCTTGTCGTTAACGACTCATGGTAATTGATCGATGGTAACTTCACAAAATCGGAAAAGAAAATTTTCTACTTATACTTTACATTTTTTTTATTTTAGCCGAGTTTGTTTTAAAAAAACTGGTTATAAAACAGCCTTCATTCTCCCACATAATCAAGGACGTTCCGTGGACATAGGCGAGTAGGCCGTTGTCCACGGGCGGCAAATCTAGGGGAGCGGCAAATGATAACAGAAAACATTTTTTAAGTGGCTAAATATTTTTGATACAAGAATTCGGTTTAGAATAAATATGATGCCTCAATGTATTTATTAAAAATATTTGTTCAATGGTAATAATATTATGACTAATGGGTATACAGTAGTTAATTTTATCGCATAAACCTTCTTTAAATATGACATTTACCGATGACGGTACTATAGGCGGCAGTTTCGGATTAAATGTGAGCGGAAATGACCTGGGTCATAAAAGCACTTAAGGGACAAATTTAATCATTTTTTTTGGTTATGTATGTAGATAAATATAAGATTTGAATTTCTATATTTCTATTTGTAATCTTAGAACAAGGGTCCCAACCTTTTTTGCCCTAGGATCGACTTTTCAATCTTAAGTTTACTCGTGATCGACTTCTAACATGATTCTAATAAGAAATTTTATTTAAGTGTTTTTCCCTTCTTCAATTTTTTTTATTTTTAATGCGAAATACATATCATTAGATAGGTTTGTGCTTAGAAAAAAGTTCAATTTTTGTATGTTTGTTTATTTTATATTTAAAAAATACATATTTTCGAAATTCATTGAAGCTTTCATGATCGACTAAATGTTGCTTTGGGATCGACCGGTTGGACACCCATGTCTTAGAATAATAAAAAATAATGAAAAAATGACACGTTTGGGTGCAAGCATTTCATATTTTGTTATAAGGGCGCTAGCTTAAGCTCTGCCTAGGGGCGGCACATAGCCTAGGAACGTCACTGCACATAATATTCAATGATAGAAATATGGAATAGGAAAGGTTTACTCACTCGTGGTTACTTCATCGCCTTTTTACACTCTATTTTGGCTCCTAAAAAGATAGGCGTGGGGGTATTTAAACATTTCAGACATGACTTGGAATATAATCGGTAGATCGCTTAATAAAATAATAATATATGAATGATATCGAAATTATATTGATAACATTTTTTCATTCCACTGCTTGTTGACATTAGGCGTAGGTACATAACGCGTGCTTCGCCTATTTGAGAATCTCTTTTAAGGTGTCAAATTTCAGTTCTTGTTGGAAAGACATTACGTATATTTTTTTAAAAAATGTATTAATCCCACATCTTACGAACCCATGATCAGAACCGATTTCGATTAGTTGAGAGAGTAAAACTGCCCTGATTTTTGAGAATCATCTTCAAAATAATTCTGTCCAAATACTTTCAACTATAATATACATTGATTCTTCTTATTCTTAGCTTCTTCTGGGGTTGGAAAGGTGATAGTGAGTAGAAAGATACAAAAAAAATATCTAATTACAGTACGTACTGTTTTCTTGTGTTTGTATCATTATATATATTTACTAAGTAACAGATCCAACATGGTGTAGGTATATTTGTTTTTGGGTTTTTATTTTTATATCGATTTCTGTATTTACAGCATTTGGCATCGGCTCCATGATCTACTCCGGCCTGGAGTTCGGACAGTACTTCGAGCTCGAGCCTGACACCAACTGTCACAACATTCTGCTGGCTCTCACTCCAGCTACTAGAATGGCTTTCATCTTCATCCAGATGTATTTCATCTTCCTAAACAATGAGGTATGTAACATTAGTTCATTTTCAAATATTGAATAGCTTGTCTTAATACGTTATCTATATTCTAATACCTAATCTTACAAAATATAATAATTAATTTATTATAAAATATTGGATTTATTATAAAGGATTGCAATAGATATTTTCCTAAAACTCCAAACTGTAAATAAAATCTACAAAAACCTCGGAAAACTATTATTAATTGATGTATTATTTGGGAACAAATATCATTACCTATGTTTATAATACTATGAATATAAATATATTTTTTAGATACCCACTCCTAGAATTTGATTAAAATTTACCAAAATTACATGTTCAGTTGAAAATTATACCTGCCCGTAATCTTGTTTCCTAATTATCTCAATAATATGCTTTTTTGTGTTCTTACACTTTGGAACCGAGGTACGGATGTACACATCAAATCCAATCTACATTTTTTAGTGCAGTATCAAAACATAGACTGAAAGTCTGTCAAAATTAAGCGTTTTTCAGTATTTTTTTTTTATAATCATTTTCAAAAAGACAATAATACAAATGCTTATAGATAATTAATTCACACAAAGAAAACTTAGAATAATTGATTTATATACTACCAATAAAAAAACATCACTAAAGAATCATGCTTAATCATACAATACATCTTCAATTTGATTTTCAGCAAATGAAAGTATACAAGCACAAAGTGGTTGCGAGATTTGGACTGATGCATATGGTCGGCACGAATCTCTCCGTCTGGCTCAATGTCCTCATTCAAGAGACCAAGCACGAAATCCTCACTTTCTACAACCCTGAGAATGATACGTTGGGAATATCACACAGAATATGTAAAAATGCATTTTTAAAACTTTAATTAAAATTTACATCTACTCATTTAACGATATAGGAAATTATCAACAGATAGTTTACTTTCCTTCATTAATTCTGAACCATCCTCCTAGTTGACTGAAAATATTTTTGTACCATAAAAGTTATTTCAACAATGGATATCTTAACACTTGAATACCTAAACGTCGAATGATCAAGGAGCGAAGGAGTACAAAGTGACTCCAGGCAAATTTACTTAATATTTGGATTGCGTTTATCAAGGTATCATTGAACATTACAATTAATATCAGCTAGATAAATCTTATTAGTAAAAAATATTCTATCAATTGTAATTAATCATACCCAAAAATAAAAGAGGGCTGTTTTCTTTTTAGTCAAATTTGTTGTTCAATGTTATCGATTCAAAATCATAATTTTTGGATTCAATAAAGGGTCCCAGCACTCTATTAAATGGAATCCGACAATAGTTAGGTATTTTAGCTTTATTTTTCCCCCAAACTAATGCAATAATAAATACAATAAATTCTTAATTTTCAGCACTCAAAAACTCGTTCAGCATCCTAGCATCACCAGTGCCATCCGATCACCCCGCGTCGGCACATCTGAGAGTCGCTCGGGGCTTGAAAGGACCTCATCACATCTTCGAATGCCGGAGAAGCAACATAATGGGAACCCTCGTTCAAGACGCATCGCCGTTCCTGTTCCCCTGCACAATCGAATATTCACTCATCTGCGCAGCCATCTTATACGTCATGTGGAAAAACATTTCTAAGTTTCCGTCGAAAAATATGGCCGCCGCTCTAAGCAAACTGAAAATGGAAGGCCACAATTATAAAAGATCGCCTCATATTTACTCTGTAGACTGCGCGAGAGCTCACAAGGGTTTGTTTGTCGGTATTTTAATATTGGTATTGACGATAATATCTTTGATATTATTCTTCGTCCTCATCTCAAAGCATGAATTTGTTAATCTGGCTGTGATAGAGGTGAATATTTGCGAACTGACCTTGTACGCTATGACAACGCTAGCCACGCTCATAGGAATGGTTCAAGTGCGCCATCTCAGATATGACGGAAACCGTAATTTAGAACTCGACAATATTCTGCTGATAGGTGCCCAAACGGGAATGTTTATTTACAGTACCTTCACAATCATCGGTGGACATTTCACCATTGAAAAGAACACTATCCTCGTTCTCATCACAGCGTTGTCGTCTCTCATTCAAACCACCTGTCAGACTATGTTTATTTTAGATGCCAGTAAGAGATCTGTCTGTACCCCGGACCAGATAAGAAAAAAGCCAGGTAGAGAGATCGTCACGTTTTTATTAGTCACCAATCTAGCTATGTGGGCGATAAATACTCTGGAAAAGAGCAGGGCCGAGTCGCATCCTATACAGCTTCATTTTTACGGGCTATGGGCGTGGACAATAATAACGCACGTGTCGATGCCTCTGGCGATTTTCTACAGATTTCATTCGACGGTATGTCTGTGCGAAATATGGAAGAGAGCTTATAAAATGAAACCGACGTACATGTAGCAATCACCGGGGAGGTATTGAGCGATTATGAAACAATTGTGAGGAGCGTTTTCTGCTTTCTGAATTATCAGCTGTTTGTTTTGTTTGTTTTATTGATTTTTATGAGATTTGTTGATGTTTTTTTATTAGCGGTGCAGTATGAAGTGTCCATCTTACTTTTGGATAAGCGTTTTGGTGAGCATTTTCTTAAAATAATTGAAAAAAATACGTTATTGTTGAATATTTTTTCTCTTGGCTAAGAAAAGGCTTTGTTTGATGAAGCTAACATAATCATCATAACCATGATATTATTATAACGTAAATCAAATTATTGATTTACTGAAAAGTGCCATTATGCTTACACCAATGAATACCACTAAATATAACGTTATTTGCACATAGTGCCACCACTATTCGATCGTTTGTGTATTCACATTTTATTCCTTCACAAGACACCTGTGTTTATTGCCCTTTTATATCTGTTGATTGTCACAAAGTAGATTATTTATTTACCAAAAGCTTTCCTGCCATCATCTGTCATCTGTCTATAATATAATTACACGATATTATAATAAATCACAAGGTAAAAGATTTACACAGAATATTAAAAGCCATATTCTCACGCCAAATATTTTTATCACAGTAACAGTAATATTTGAAGAGGAGAAGAAGAATAAAGAACGAAAAAAATTATATAAGTATTTACTTGGTAAAGAAATCCATTTGAATATGGTCAAAACAACACTGTATTTAGTTCCACAAATTTTTCATTTAGTGATAGCTATTTTGTTTTCATGCCATCTTCAGAAGTATGATGAAACTTAATTTATCTTAGCTTTATATACAGGCTAAGAAGACGTACACAATACATTTTGCTATCTACTTTTGCATCCCAACATAGATTGAAAATTTAATTTATTATTTACTTTGCATTATTTTAGGAAATGTGACATATAATTAAATAATCGTCAAAGGAAAGTAAATTCTGACGATGGCTTGAAGCAGAAATAGCAACTAAACAACAAAAAATTGTGAAACTTATTACAGTGTTATTTTTACCTTAAAATAAATTATAGTGTATTCAAATATCAAAGCCACTTATAAAAAATCATCATTATTCATTATTGAAAACACATTGACTATGATGAATGGATGAGCTTTTTCTAAATATTACAGTATTTGATTGTTAAATATATTTAATGCTTTGAACTTACCCCTTCTTTGCTTTCATAATTTCGAAATACCACTCAAACAAATCGTAATCGCCCAATATTTTACCTCCCGTTTTTTACATAAATTATATATTTGACCTACAGTATTTAGAACCTAGACCTAAAAGAATATAGTAGTCTTCGACCGTATAAGTACCTAGCAGAGATAGATCTATGTAGATTATACTAGCGACTGAATTAGTGGAACACCAAAGTTAACGCCGTATAAAAACGTTAGGAAGTTTAGCGTACGTAACATTTTCTTCAATGTGGAATTTTTAGAAGTAATGTATCTCAAGAGTAATCCGCTCTTCTTCGCATTTTTTGAAATTGTGATTACTAAATTTTATGCAAATTAAACATAGAAATCTATCTCAACTTTGTCAAACTCAAAACTTCTCAATATTATTTGTATACGAGACAAAAGAAATGATTCTTTGGGCTTAATCTTCTGCCGTTTCAGACATTCGAATCACATCACTGCATAACGATAACAAATGACTGGGGGTTCAATTCAAATTCAATTTTCCGCTGGTAATTTTTTCATCACTCTGCTTATTATTGAAAAAACAATGTTAATGTGAGAAAGCAAGTCATTCTTGAAGAATATTTTATTTTAATAGAAGCAAACGAATAATGTTTTCAATTCAATCCAAAGATCAACTCAAGGATTCGTTTGTTTGTAAACGGAGCATCTCTTTTGTATACTAAAAAAAACTGTTTTGTTAGTTGAGATTGATTCAAAATTCTCAACATGTTTTTATACTTGATTAACAAAAAGAAGAGTGCGATTAACAAAATTGGTTTCATAAAATTGATAACAGACAATTAATCACACAAGCGTTGTCTCTAAAAGGTGTCTTACCAACACATGATAACAAAATTAACTACAATTATAGTGTCACTTCCCCTTGATCTCTATTAAAACATATCGATATAGTATTGTTGCAAAGCGATTAATTTTGTCTTACAAATAACCTAACAAAACTGCTAAGGTTCATCACAAACCAAGGTTTTTTTACTGGTATTATAATAATCGGTATGTCGCAGACAATAACTGAAAAATTGATAGCATGCAACACATCATGATATGCGCAAAAATTCAAAATTTGGTGAGCTTGTGATGCTGAATGTCTGTCACCAATTTTTTTTGTATAGGATGATTTTCACACTGTTGTGTAAATAAAGAGAAAAGATTTTTATTTATTCTTTCGAAATACATTCTTAAAGTTAATAACAAAATACAATATTATACAAATACCTCTGTAAATTAGCAATATTCTATAGTCAAACTGTTATTTATACCTTCTTTATTTTATACGTTCTAAAATCATTATGATTGTACAGTGGTGTGACAGTTTATAAATGTTTTACTCAATATAAACTATAACTACGCCGTGATATTAGCTTTGAATATTACAGATTTCATGACGGTCTTTATATATTAAATACAACTAGGTATACCATTGTACCATGAATATTAAATTTCACAATACCTCTTAGTAATTAAAATTCAATCATTTTTATCACATTTTGTTTTGTTCCACACCTATGATATGCTATTATCGTTGTCTTAACTAAAAAGCATATTCTAGGCAATGAAATAAATTGCTTAAAATACAGTATTCGTTAGTAGACTTTTGAGTAATGACAAATTCGTAGACTCCTGCTTGACTCGGCGCAGCTTTACCAAGATTATCTATCTTTGATTAACCATAAGGTTGCTCACCATCCATTCCAGTGAATCGGTAGTCTACTGTTAAAACAAAATGTAATACTACACATTCATAGCAAAACTCATGTTTTTATCTGTGATGAAGTGCTTTTTTATACGTCCTTTTACAAGTTCTATATTGAATTTCGCTTAAAGTATGGAGTATTCTATGAGTGTCGCTTTGACATGAGAAGTGAGTCACCTTGCGCGAATCAAATATTTTGAGTCGATTGCCCACTGTGATTCATTCGTTCGAATTTTATCATAACAAAATAATTACAAATGACATGGGGTTAACTTTTTATTGGATTATACGCTAGACATATATTTTCTCACTCTGTCTACTATTGACAAAGCGGAGTTAGAGTGAGAACAAAAATTACTTATTCTCCGATTGCAGTTGGAATCTCAGCGACTCATTTGTTTTTTCACTCTTCACTGACAAAGCGGGGTAATAGTATGAATGCAAGTGATCCACGAAGATTTTAACAATTCCGTAGACAGAAAAGAGATTCATGTCGTTTGGATTTGTTTTTTAACGAACAAACCATGTCTAGTGCAGATCTACAAAATGAATATTTGTTTTCATATTAATGCACGCACACCATCATTTTATATGTACTTTCAACCAAAATAATGATGTATAACTCATAGCAGGTATGATAAACTATTGCTAAAATATCTCAAAATGTGTTTCTTGAATATCCTTGTCTTTAGAAACCTGTATTTATAGTAGTTAAAGATTGCAACTGTTTTATCACTTTTTCTAGACTCACATTTTAAACGTGCACTTTTTCACATTCATATCAAACAATGTAGATTTTTGACAAAATAAACACAAAAAAAAACAATGAACAATATTGAAGTAAGATATTATGACTGATACACCAAAGAATCTTGTTTTATAAAGATCACAAATATCATTTCGAAATACCTTTGACTTTTGGAAATATTTTAACCATAAAGTTTACTAAATATATATTCAAATAATAACATGAAGGTTGTAAAAGTACATATGTAATAAAATGTAAAGAATTCGTATAAAGTTTTTATGTGAACGATTTTGTAAAAATATTTGGAAGATAAATTTAATAATATATCATATATTATGAATTAGACGTATTAACATTACTTTATTGTATTGACAGTCTTCCTATCCTCAATATTAATTGTTGTACAAATAGATTTAAGTTTTAATTAATACGTTACACGTGTGTTCTATAAAGCCATTATTTGGATGTATTGATATTATATATATAAGTGTCATTATGTAATAAATAAACTTTTTTCATTTATTAGTATGCAGTTGATTTCAAAGTACAAATAATCATATTTATTTTTATCAAAATACAGTTACAATAAAACTATAATTTTGCAGCCACAATTTATGCAACGTGTCATGTGTTTGTACACACTTCTAACTGATTTGTCAATGAGTCATCTTTGTGACAACTCTGATATTTATGCGGTAATTGTTCATCGGTAACTTTGGCTTGCAGTAAGCCTTTTAAAAATGTACATATGTTGCAATCCAGCCAATAATAATAATTACTGTAATAAATTTAGAAGAGGACAATTGACACACACACAAGTTTAACTGGCTAAAAAAATTCTGCAGAATCTATCTATTGTGTTATTGTAAAACTGGGCAAATATTTGACAGGCTGAGATAGAAAATCTAAGCATTTAAATTCATAATTATACTGTGCCATCTTTTTAACGCACATTTCTATCGATTGAAATTAATAAAAACTACTCTTGAGCTATCAGATTTATCTTTTCACTAGCTATCCTTCTGTGAACTGCCAAATCAAATGATATTGTTTCGTAGACATTTTTGTGTCGAAAAAATTTGGTATGTTGTAAATAATGTTAATTTTTATAAACAGAATAAGTTCATTCATATTTAACATTCAAAAATTAATAAATACTATTTAATATTTCCACAAACGTTACTTTATATTTATGAAACATGTTCATATTATAGACTGATTTTTGTACTAGCTTTACTGTTTTCTGTCTACATAATCGATACTCTAAGTTTCTAAGTCAAGTCTTTTGCCAAATTGGTGTCTATTTAATAAACAAAAATACTTAAAAGTAAGAACAAAATTTAGCATATTATCAATCATATTAATTTATTCTTTATTACTAACATTTTCTGAATAGTTTCTAACTGACATCTCGTTAAGGTAAATTCTATTTTATTCTCGTATTTATTTGAACATTTTGGGAACAATTTTATCACAGGATCTTCGTTGATTTGTAGCGGACGTCGATTAGTATAGACAAAATGAATATTTTTTTTAAATAAAAGAGCTAGTAGATATTTTTTCACTGTGCCATATAGTAGAATGTAGCGTTTACAAAATATACATACCTACATAGTTTATATTTAATTATTACTTTTGTATGAAATGAAATGTGATTTGTATAGAAGGTTCTCCGGTTATTATTCTTTTTGATTTTGATAATATCAATAGCTAAAATAAGCATATTATACCTCTAATGTAAATAAAGTTCTTTTAATGTGTAAGCATTTTTGGTGTATTAAATTTATATTATAAAATTATTATAAATTTTGAAGAAGAGTCAGATTTGAACATGTTAGCATGATGGCCGTTCGTATTTTAACACATTGAGTTCCGGAGTCGTGTTTTCATGTGATAAGCTAGCTGTGCATTGCGTCATGAAAATGTGTTTTGACATGAAGTTTTATACCTTCAATAGAGCCATAACAGATACTCAAATTATTCTAAAAAAATCATTCAACTATTATTTTTATATTATATGTATATCAACCAATATTCGATTTTATCATAACGTATTTCATCAGTCCACTTGCCCTGCTGAAGACTAAATGATAGTGGAGTCTCTGAGTCCGCTTCGAATTGTAAATTTGGATTATCTCCAATAAAGGATCCTTCAAGACTCGGTACATGTGCAAAAATCGTAAAAGACTTTCCATAAGTAGAAATACTAACAATAATATCATAAAAACATGAATAATCATTATAATCATTCAGTCATTTTTGATTTTGTGCCATTGATATGTAATAATCTGACTCAATTATAGTAGTAACTAAGCTGTACTAATTTATCTGAAGTTTATAATTATAATGTTTATGTCTTTCCATATTTAGTTTTCCTAAAATTCCTAATGACTTTAGTGGAATAATAAACCAAAGAAATCCAATGTCAGGTCTCCTAATGTGACAGGTATGTCGTTTGGGTCTCCACTAATTTTTGTTGCGATGTTATAAAGTTTATTAAAGTTTTTTCTCCACTGTCGGATTAGTTTAAGTGATTATGGCTAATAAGCTTTAAACTTTGTTAACGTTTAGCTCAATAGAATGTTAGATTAGTAATCTATTACAGCCCACCTCGTATTGTATTATTCTTAGTCTGAAAAAAACATTTTGATGACTCTTATCTTTGATAAATGAATGACATACATTCTATTATGGTGTCTTTCTTAATTCTTCTTTTCAATTTTCTATAAACCATCTTGTTTTAATAATTGCTATTACACAACATTTTGAAATTAGCACAGCCCAAATATTTCATTAATAAAGAATTTGATATTGAAACTAATGATTGAACATTATAAGTTGGCAGCTTAGCGAGGGCGCTAGTGTCACGTATGGAATGTTTTCATACTATTTAACATGTCATGGCCGCCACATGATCCACAGTGCTATTTATTAAAATAATCAATTTTTTGTATTCACAAATCTAACACACTCTTAGTGTACTTCCACCTTCTGCACATTGCCACAAATGTGTTTGATCCTAGATTGATTATTTTAGTTTCGAATTTGGCCGGTGGACAAGATATAATTGTCAATCTTTACAAATTAGCGGTGTAAATGATATTTTGAAGTACCTAAAATACTTTTACAGTGCAATAATCTCTTTATCATTTTTATAACAGAGTTCGGTACTGACCACTCAATGAAATTTAATGTAGCTGATTTAACGAAATTTTGCTTTATGTTCAATGCAAATTTAATTTACATTTGAGTACTCTTCTTTCAGTACATTATAGTGATATTGTTATTCTATATTCCACTACGCCATTGTTGCTTTTTGTAATTGTGTGAGCAAAGATAAAATTATATGAGAGGCTTTGTATTATGCTAACAATCCTTTCTAGTTTCTCTTGTGTCAAAATAAAATGTTTTAAATAGTCTTATTGATAATGATATATCGTTCTATTCTGTCTTTTGGGTTTTAGGGTGGTGAAAAATGTGTTGAGGTGTGATTATCAGATTTCAAAATAACTGTCAGCGAATGGTTTTGTTTTGCAACTATTGTTGCGATAGCTATTATTTTACTTTATTATTGATTCAATGCGGATTGCGCTGTCAAGGAAACGAAAATGTTCACAATTAAAATCTGATACCATTTTGTTAACACTTGCTTTCTACTGATGCCACTTGACACTGGTAAATCATGACACTGACGAAAACTAATAACAACTGTATCCTGAGCAGATATTGGCAGTGATTTCTTTAAGAACTCAGAGATTATAGAACAGATGCACAGATACTTGCTTACTGTTTACTTTACTTGATATTTAAAAAGTGCTTCACTATTATAATGTATATTCATTTATAAAAAATCCCTATTATCGTAGTACCAGCACAAGGCGGTAAGTCAAAAAATCTTTATTTGAAATAATCATAAAAAACATCTCTATTTTTGCACTACAACTATTGATTGAATAATGATGAACAACTTCGAGCTACATTTTCTTTAAGTTATTTATATTTTTTGCAAAAAATAGCTTTGAATAGAATTGACTAAATGTATATTATATTATGTAAAAATACAGGAATATGAATTGTTTTTTCAGAAGATATAGCGTGTTATAATCTATCTATCTGCATTCGTAACCCAAAACAGCCGGTTTTTCACATAACGTCTTCTATCAGTATACCAATAATATATTCATGGTCTGCTTTAACTCCTCATTTGTGAGTTTTATTTATTCTTCTATAACAAAATTAAATTGTTGTTTAACCCTTTACGTTCCACCATGCCAAAGCCCGAAAGGAGAAAAGGAAATGGATAGTCTAGTTATAGATGGAAAAATATATATGAGTATCACGTTAGTGAAACGTTGTAAAAACTTGCAGTGTCCATTTTATTTATACATTATTGTTCTGTACATATATTATCACGATGAAGTAATCTTGTAAAATTGCTGAAATTGAATTAAGTTTTGTTGTAGATTTTTATATAATTGATTACGATCTAGTGTAAAATGTTTCCGTGTATGTATAGAATTGCTCTCAGCTTATTATGATATAACCTATTGTTAAATTTGCCTACTACACGCTAAGTGAAGAATGTGTTATTGTTTTTTTATATTTATTATCGGTTATTGTAAGAGATTACTTTATTGAGCATGTTCAATTTCTGCGACCGCAGTGGTCACAATCTTCTATCTTGCAATATGACGTTATATTTAGGTGAAATATACTAGGATGAGGGCTCTGGTCCTGTGGAAGTGTGCCATTGTGATTTTCGAGAAGTTTCTTGCTGCGCATTTAAAACAACCTATACATTCATGTAATTTATATTGAAAATATAAATCTTATAACCCGAATTGTCGCATTTTATTCAACATGAAATTCTGAGTTTCCCAAACTATTTCGGAAGGTTTCTGTGACATGAAAAGTTTAAGAAAACCTGATCTATTAAAAAAAATATATATCCATGTCCACTCCCAATGTAGAGCACATAGTCTCCTAATGGATGTATCTCAGGAGAAGATTTTCTACGAGAACTGTTTACTCAGTCGGCTCTCTTTTTCAAAGAAAATAATAAGGATAGAGTGATAAGGAAGGCTAGGACAGGACTAGTGGTTATCTTATTGCTTTCGTTACACCCAGTTATTAAAGGATCGGCAAGGGTGAGAGGGAATATTTATATATCACAATCACCCATACTTTCGAACAGAAATCGATAAGCCGATTGAAAAATGCTGTTCTAATTGGGACTCAAACCCGTGAGATCCGGCAAGGATCCGGAAGCCCACAACGCTGACCGCTGCATCATAGGACCCGACAGTCCTATTCAATATTACCATTCCAATTTTAGGGTGAGTGAAAAGCTGTAATAGTATTTCGTTCCAGTAGACATAAAAAAATCTATTTGAAAGTAATGTCAGTTGCTGCTTAGAAATGCTTTAATCAACTGACAAAATTATTTTTATCTCGATTTTTTAAATTAAGCCATGGGCACCCAACGTTTTTGGAATTGGGAGCTCCTTTAATAATTTGGGCAAATCCGTAAATTATTGGGATTTTTGATGTCAAAATCCTTGAAAGATTAAAAAAAAAAAAGGTCCCACGCTGATAATTCTGGGCTTTAGAAATTGGTATGAAAAAATTTTCGGCCCAAGATTCCCTAGTCAATGTTTACTGCGGCCTTATGTCGAATCAGAAAAGTGAATGCGGTCTTTAGAGAATAAAAGGTTCCCCACCCCTGATCTAAATGTTTTCTGGCGATCTACTTTTAACAAGAATCTCATAAGAATTTCGGTGATGTTTATTTTAGTTCTTTTAAGTTTAAAATATAATTTTAATATTTTTTTTATTTTTTACTGATACGAAAAAGCATCGAAGAATTATAAATTTTCATGCTGTTTTGCGTTTGTTCAAACGATCGTAATTGAGATCGACCTGATTTTGCTTCATGACAAAACAACATTTAATCGATCCTGTTGTAATGCTCCATATCGAAATAAATTCTAGTTTTTATAGAAAATATACAGGCAGGTATTTTTGATTATAAATGAAGTGGTTTTACGATATGTTTATCAATCACGGCGTTGATTAAAATGCTTTTCACCCTATTCCTTGTTGACAAGCTCAGAACATGATTAATGACATATCTACAAACGCACCCTTGTTATTAGCTTGCAACCAATTTCTAAATATAGAAAATACGTAATTAGCACTTTGTATTTTAGCCGTTGAAAACCTACACAGATTTTTTAAACTATTTGTGCCGAGTCATTTCATTCACAAAGCATTTTTTTTTAAATTTCAACGATATGGATTGAAAAACGATTTGCAATGATAACATTACTGTTATCAACAATAAGGGCAGTTTTGGTATTCCGGATTTGTCCCGGCGTCCAGAAGAGAACCTTTGTGGCAGCCAAAAATACCGGTTTTAGATAAACTCTCAGAAATACCGTGTCCCACAGTTACTACTTTACAAAATATATTTTTAAAAAATCACGCGTAATAGCCGTAAACATCAATGGTCACTTTAAAACCCGTCCGAATATTAATATATTCTTTCAATCCTTTGTAAAGTTTAAATAATCTGAGTAAAATATATGAAACGAAATGTTCCTGTCAATAAATCATCGAATACTATTTTCTATGGTATGGTAAACATCGGTTCTCATCCGATCACTGAAGTTATGACTAGAACCTGCGCATTTGTGCCATTAAAAAAATGTATCCCGTTTTTGATAGGATCAAGAAATCTGACAGACATATCTACAATACAAAGTTTGTTCTAGTTCTACTATTCTCTTGAAAGATAATAAACATGAAATTGACGAATGATTTTGCAACAGCTAGTAGGAAGTTACCAAAAAAAATAGTTATCACAAATCGATCAACATTTCTCTGCAGTCTTGTCAATAATAACTATCTCGCATTATACACGAAACATAAATGTCCGATATGATCATCGATCACTGGTCTGTGACATTGATTATGCAATATCCACCGACAATAAATGAATCGTAGCGAAATTCTAATTGTAAGAGGAACGCGATAACTTGTTCCAAGGCCGAGACACTGATATTACCTACTTCAACTGGAAGCTAATTATGCTGTACGTTATGTCACCTGGTGAACAATAATATTATATGTAGGTAAATAATCCCACGCATATGCGAACACAATAGTATATTTAAAATTAGAATGAGTATAATCTACTTACTGCGTAAACTGACATATCTTCACGAAAGTAGACAGATGGAAATTTTACAATTAATTTTATTTATCATATATTATGGAATTGATATGTATGCAAACCTTCATCATTTTGAGATGGTGGAGATTCAACACCTCGAATTGATAATAATTACTTGTGAGGAAATATTTCATATTTTTTAAGTACTTAAAAACTTTAAATTCAAAGATTTATCCATTTTCTATCCCATGTCATCTACGACATTTATATGGTCGAAATAGTTTTTTTTTATGAAATCTATGGTTACTTTTAATGACATTATTTTCAATTGATAAAAAAAAACAACGTATGGAAGAAAACATACATTTTAACCGACCATTCATTGTGAAATATTCGATTGGTCGGATGGAGTTGTTACAACAGCCAACAAGAGAAGACACAAGACCATTCCAGGTTGTTGCGCCCATGCTGATCAGCTACCAAATGAATAAATATCAATGAAAGTTTGCATCTAAAACATCTCATTATACATCATGAATTATTCAAGAAGAAAAGATTAAGTGTGGCATTCAAATCAATTTCTATACGAAGTAGGTATACCAGAATTCTTAAGCCGTACGCCAAAAAAGTGGACATCATTTCTTAGTTTCCGCATGTACCTATCTCAAAACGGTGCATGTAAAATCCTAATGGAACTTTTTTGAATAACACTTTAATGTCTTTAATACAGCGGTGGACTACCAATACGCTAATAAGGGGCTCCCTTAATTCATCTCAAGGCTATTCGCGGTGTTCCGGTGAAGGGACGGATTTTTTTATTACACATTCACACAGCGGTGGGCTGCCAATACGTTATCAAGGAGCTCGCTTTGTCTCTAAGCAATTCTCGGTGTTTTGGAGAAGGGGTGAATTTTTTTATCATTCCTATGAAATTAAATGCAATACTTAAATAAGCAATCGATTGTTACTTAATACACATATTTACCGTAAATTTATCAATCTAAATGGCTAAAAATGTACTACTGTGTATACTGAAGCTGTCGTAGATAATATATAAGTCAAAAATTGCAGTTATATACTAATTTGATCTAAGAGTATTGTTTTCTTTTAAATTAACAAGGGGCTCGCCAGCCTTACTCAAATATAACAAGGGGCTCGCGCGAGCCCCCTCCAGCCAACCCCTGCATTCACACTTATATAATAACACGCAATAGTAGAACAATGTTGTTAGCTAATTTTGATTTCATGAGTGAAGAGTTCTAAAATTGACGCAGAAATAAGTAGATACATGCACGTTTCAAACGTTATACTCAAATCGTCGTAGATTATATATATGATAGATTATAGATATGTATGTCAGAAATTGTAGTAATGCAATGATCTGATTTGAGAATATTTGTTTTTTTTTAATTAACAAAGGTTTCGCCCGCCTAATTCGAATTTAACAAGAGGACTCGAGCTCCCCGAGCCCTCTTCAGCCCACCCCTGTTATAATGACCAAACAAATCCATTCAAAAATAGTAGGAAAGGTGTCTTCTGCCTATTTTTGACACCACCGCGGCAGAAGACACTTCAATGGCTTCTACGGTGCGTAAGATTATACGTAAGATTTATAATATAAGAACATTAGCGTGTGTTATTTTACTAAAGATTATACGCACATTCATCCTTGGCACAGATTATATTCCCTAAATATCATTGAAAGCAACACTAGATAATAACACAATAGTGAACTTAGTGGATGACAATGATGGAAGCCATAGAAAAAATACTATACAACACGTGAAGTGAAAAAAAAATGGGGTATTACTGAAAAGATTAGCTTAATTAACTGTAAAGTATCTTAATCAGAAATAATTGGACACCTAATGGAGCTTATGTCAATAATCTTAGCATACGTGTTTCTACGAGAACTGCTTGTTACTCGGTTGCTCAACTACTCTTTTTTTGAAGAGACTAAGACAGCGGTAACGCCACTTTTTTACTAGCGGACATGTGAGAGGAAGTTTTAGTTTTCACAGATATTCATGCTGTCGAACAAAAATCTATATTCAATCGATTGAAAAATTAATATTTGAAGCCGTCCGAAGTGGGATTTGAACCCGTGAGCACCGCGAAGGAAGCCAACGACGTTGACCACTTGACCACGGATCCGGCGACGATAAGTGCACCGCAGTATTTATTGACTTAAAATTTATTCGTCTTTGTACAAGACTTAAAGCAATTTTCAATCGGCAACAAAACTATTTAACTTATTTTGATCATAATAAGTGTACGGGGGAAAAACTCCAAAATAGAATAACTATACTACCTACTTATTTATACCTATTATAAAATTTTAATTCAAAACTTTGCTATTTCACTGATTACGTTACATATTTGATACACGTGTTTCATCACTTTGAGAAGCATCTTCAGACTAACTATCGTAAGGCTATTTATGTAAAGGTAAAGTAATCATAATTTTTAAGTTCGAAAAGAAATGTATCTGGCCATTTATTTCTTTCGACTAATACGAGGCCAAATTGAGAATTCTTCCATTCTTGAGAATAAGAATCTAAATGTACCTGATTATTTTTTGAGAAATCGTGGACATGAATTGTTTCTACCAATCTGGCAATGGGGATGCTACTGGGGAGAGCTTTAACGGTGTTCAACAATATTGCTTCGTATGTCGACATATTCCACGTAGACGTGGGTGAGTTCCGACGAATGCTATTTTTTATGTATTAGAGTAGAGTTCGTCTGAGCTTACTCAGTTGACTTCCTGTTTTTTCTACTGCTTTTAATATTAAATTGTACTATTTTTTTTTCTTCATTGTAAAAGTTTTAAATTTATAATTTGTCAACCTTATGCAATGTTAATTGAATAAATAAATAAATAAAAATATTTTTTTAATTCTTAACTTATTAATCACAAAATGGAAGTTTCTTATTTTCTACTAGACGCATGTAGCGGGTTAGATATAAACAGTGGCGGATTAAGCACATGGGAGGCCCCAGACGCAATCAAATTTTGTGGTCCTGTTTTTCGGATAACGTAAAAACGTCAGAAAACTCCAAGTAAATTAATACAAAAAAAACAGAAGGTATACGGGTTAATCTTTTTTGAGGCCCCTAAGATTCGGAGGCCCCAAGCGTGCGCCTCGTTTGCTTATAAGATAATCCGCCTCTGGATATTAACAATAATATGTAGTGCTAATTAAAAATTGGTAAATAAATAAGTAGTAAATATAAATAAATAGCCACCTGTGTGGTCGAGAGGTCAACGTCGTTGGCTTCGGTTACGGATGTCACGGGTTCGAATCCCAGTACGGACAGATTTATAAATTTCTGTTCGAAGGCATGGATGTATGTGATGTCTTGAATTCCCCTCCTATCCTTTCTTATGAACAGGGCGTATGGAGAGCGACTAGCTAACCACTATTCTTGTCCTAGCCCTAGCCTTCTATTTCTACTCTCTTTGGAAAAAGAGAGGTTGAGCAACTGAGTAACAAGCAGTTCTCGAAGAAACACTTCTGTTGAGATAAACTCCATTAGGAGTCCATATGCTCCACATTGGGAGCGGGCATGGTAAAAAAAAATATAAAAAAAATGTGTCGACGATTTATATTTTAATGAAGTTGGTGAAATATAACATTTGAAGCACTGTTATTAAAGTAACAAGATCAACAAATAATCAAAGTGTTGAATATTTACAAAATATTACATATTCATAAATATTCTTTGTTATGTGGAATGTATGAGAATTTTACTATTTTTTTTAAACTGCGCTGAAATGCCATTACGTCGCACATTACAATAATGTCGCAGTAACCACACGCACGCCAACAGAAAGGAAGATAAATGGGGTGTAAATTTTTACATAGTTGCTATAAACAAGAGTTGTCTAATTAGGGACACGGTCTCTAAGTTCAAAGCCAACATTAACAAAGAATTCGTTCCAAAACACGTGTCAAAGAAGAACTGGTTCCTTCAGCGTGATCGAGCGGCGCGTATGTCCATCACACATATCCTGGAAGAAATCCTCTAATTTGGACTTGTTGCTCCTTCTCTGGTCATGCCAGCATACCGAAGCTCTTCCAAATACACTACACCAGACATGGCGAACGCAAAACACGTGTACGTTTTAACAAAGCTCCATCAGACGCTTCGATAAACGCTGATTTTTACGTAAATATATTTTTTTTAAATGTATAATAATGTGAAATTTGAATTGTTTGAATTTTGTACTTTTCCATGAGTTTTGTCGCTAACGACCCGGGTTATACTTATATTTCTTTATATAAACGATACAAACTGTTTACTACGCGTCAGTTCAAGTACATCCGTGCACTTGGAATGCCTGAAGATGCCGAAAGGCGAAACCCGGGTCGTTAGCGACAAAACTCATGGAAAAGTACAAAATTCAAACAATTCAAATTTGATATTGAAATTCCATCAAGCACCCTCAGTCGAAATACTTAATTATATAATAATGTACTTGAAGAAAATTTTGTTGGAAATTTGTTGGTGCGAAATTTGGACCACTGTCGTTAGAGAGCATTAAAATATTACAATTAATAAGCACTACAGACTTTTTAAGTAAGCACTGCACCACTAATACATTTCGACTGTGGAAAGGAAAAAGGACGTAACACAACAAATTGTACCCATAAAAAATTGTACAGGATACCCAAAAAACGTTTATTGATGATTTTGGACCACAGACAAATTATGAAATATACACAATTTTCACTTGCACGGTGACTGATAAACTGTTTTTTTATTGACTTAGCCTAATATTAATTTAATAAATTGTTCTAGAAAAAGCTTTTATTAAGTCCTTTTTCCTGGTTGCAATTTTCTCAGGCCCTTCTTTTTTCAAACTTAAAAGCTAAATTTAGATACTAATTCGACATTTGCAGCTTACATCCTTTTGATAGAACGTGTATCAAGTTGTATACATTGTGATTATCGAAAAAAAGCTCTTTTAGAAAAACTGTCTTTTTTTCTTTCCACGGTAGATATACTTAAGTTTAGCGGAAATGATTGAAATAATCAATTCGTAGTCGGAGTCGTTTTTTTTACCCCACTACACAGCCAGAAATACAAAAATCCCTACTTTAAATACTCAGATGGATAATGTTAATGAAATGATAGTAAAATACAGTCAGATTTGGAAACCGTTTTCGTAAATACGTTTTAGTGGGTGTGTGTAGATAGCTGATGTTATCTGAGAAAGGGTCGCCGTGGCGTGTCGAATTTGTAGACTGCATCTGGGCTGCTCTTCTCCACAGTCTCCCCTCCTCTTAAAGCAGCTCGCCCCCGCGCATGGTGAGCAGTGAACACCACTGAAAGAACTGCAGCCTGCAACCCTCACCCTTCGTCTCATCTCGACAAACTACGATGCAGCCGACACTACTGAGTACTGACTAGGGATCGCAATACCGGTATTACCGAAATCGGGATCCAGGTATTCATGGTGTTTTTCAATACTGAAATACCGGTTTTGAAATTAAAGAAATACCAATATTGAAAATAAGGTAATATTGAACTTTGCATATCGACTGTGGAAGGGAAAAAGGACGTAATCCACACATATCAAATTTTACAGGAGGTGCAAAAAACGTGTTTTGATGATTTTGGGCCATATGCAAATTATGAATTATACAAAACCTTGAAGTGCACGAAGACTTCTAAGCTGGTGTTTAATTGACATAATCTAATGTTATTTAATAAATTGACTAAGAAAAACCTTTTTTCCAGTATTTTTTCTTGGTTTTAATTGTTACAAGCTCTTGCCTCAAGGCTTTTCAAACTTAAAATTTAAATTTAGGTACTAATTCGGCATTTTCAGTTTACATCCTTTTGATAGAACTTGTATCAAGTTTGATACATTGTGATTATCGAACAAACCCTGTTTTGAAAAAACTGTGGGTTACGTACGTTTTCATTTCCACAGTCGATATGTAGAAATCATCAAACAGTTTAATACAATTGTTTGCGATGAATTAAACTATTTGAATTTGATAAGAGTTGTATCCAATAGTGATATAATCCAGAATTAATAAGCCTTTCAGTGGTGGAAAATTATTTTAAAAAACAGTAAGTTATCTGTAAAAATTAATAAGATTATGTGTTTTAATGACAGTTTTTTTAAATAATATTATGTAATATCGAAATAGGTATGTAACGTTTTTTATATACTCACGTGGTATAGCGATCCTAGTAAGTTGTATTTATTTTTGCTTTTTTTTGTCAAGACCGGTTATTGGTATTTTCAAAACCGGTATTTAATATGAAATACCGGTAGTGATATATTCGTCCTGTATTGCAATCCCTAGTTCTGACTACACACTCCGCCGCAGTGACATCGGCGGATAAATATATTAATGGGTGAAAAATAAACATCTAGCCAACTCAAAACTACAACTGTTTTTATACTTGATTTCACAAAAAAAAATTTACTGTTCACAATTATATAAAAGCTTTGGCAATAGTGTTCCTTCGGCCTGAATAAAAAAATCATTCGGTAAACCAACATTTAGAAACGCCACTGTCCTGAGAGTATGTTACGTATACCAACATTACCAACTATTCACCCTGATACGGGCTGCTGTTAACTTTACTTTCAATCGGTTGTATTTTGTTGGGGGGATAACATAAAATAGAAGATGTAAGAAATTTTATTGACACGCCATCGGGAGAATGATTTATATCGCTTGAATACCACGTTAGGATATAATAATATGTAATTTTAGAGGTCACATAATATAGGAAATAAAAAGCACTAAGCACCAAAAAAATAATGAAAAAAGTGAGTATGCAGAAATGTTGTATTTGTCACATAGAACATTTCTGCATTCTCACTTTTTTTTTTATTTTGGTGAAAGCTGTCTGCATCTTTAAATATATATAACAATACATTTAATGTTATCATGAACTGTTTCCCACGACAGAATGTCATTATAAGATAATGTTTGAAATAACTTATAATACAGTGGAGTTTTATTTTAGCGTTTCATTTCACGCAGTATCATTAATCATATAATATAATTATGAGCTTATCTGAAATCAATGCGCTTGATGCGCTCGATCCCCAGACATATTTAGTGAGAGTGTGTGTGTTTATCTGTGAAAATGATTGCGTGATAGACATATAAATTATTGCAAATGTCGTACATTCGGGGGCTTAGAATCACAGGGGCAATTTACAAAAACACAGTTTTAAGTTCACTAAAGTATAACAGTTGATTAACTTTGTTCTTCTAACATTATACATAATTTAATTTGTAGATATAACCAACCGTTTATTTTATTCGGTTATATGCAGTGGTGTAGTGGGGCCAGGTCGGCGACCTGGTACCTGAAAATAAGCCAGGGCGCCGCCCTGCTACCTTTTAGACTTGTAACTTATTTTTTTAGTACATACATATATTCATAAAAAACATGTGTTCATAAAGTTTAAAAGCATTATATCAAAATTGATCTACCCGACGGATTTTACAATAATAAATGTACAAAAATAAAATATCATAAGTGTAAGGGTTCAAACATTGTTAGAACAAAATCGTGGTGTTTTCAGAACCATGTGCATCAAGTGTCTGATCTTCGTTATTTTTTTGGTTTATTTGAAAGTTTTTGTATTTTTATCATCAAATGCATCGTACAAGTAAGAACATATTCAATTACATATTCAAAGAAAATTAAAAAATAATTAATATTATATGATACGAATTAATTCAGTTGGTGATATGTTTCTGTTGTGAATATACATTCACGTCCGTGTGGTACAGTGTTACATAAATCGTGTGATAATCCCAACCACTGTTTAATCTATCATAAGCAACATCGACATCTAAATTATGTAAATGATATTAAAAATTGAGAGCTTTTACAATATGACAAGCCCGCACGAAACTTGCATAACAAAAGTTCACAAAAATCGATAAAAAATCTCCACACCCTTTCCCTCTCAAACGTATTAAACAAGTGGCTGCCATATCACAAGAGTTAATCGATATTTTTTCCTCGCATCTGAAGACTTATACGGACGTAATGTGGAGTGCAGGAGATTGGATGATACCTGAGACCTTTTGTAGGGACGTCATACATGCTTTAGTAACCCACCCTCTCGTCCTTGTACACCGAGTGAAACCCTAGTCTGTATTTTCTATTAAGAACGAGTTAAATGTAGAAACCAGAGATGCTCTTACGTGATTTATTTAAATGTTTAAATTTAGAAATATATATACTCAAGTAATCTTTCCAAAAACAAATGACATACATAATGCAAAGGAGAAACTAAGTATTATGTCAGTTATTTATTTTTTCTTTATGCCAATCTTCAATCATATACTGATCCGTTCTGACTTTTCCGGTCTTACAATATTACGCTGCCACAGCCATATTTGTCTCAAATATGTAGTATATTGTCACTGTTCTTGTTGTTAGAAGTTGGTAAGAAACATATCGATAGTTTTGATTAAACAGCAAACGATTTTTTTAGCTTTTATAATATAAACTATAACATCGATATTTTATGCAACATAGATAATTGTGGGGCTATAATGCAAAACGTACTATTTCCAAAATGAGCGATATTGAATTAGGTATGCAGATAAAATAATTGAAGCCTAAGGAATCAACTGATAGTATTAGTTTTAATATAAAATGTCTACAACACTGTCGTTGTCAAATTGGAAATCATATTTTAATGCAAATGTTATTTTGATTGTGTTATTCGATATAGTATTTGACTCTACTAAAAAGTTCGAGTTTTGGAAATTGTACGTTTTGCACTATAACCCCACAATTATGATATAAAAACATAAATGCCGATCGCACACAAACAAGAGCTTAAAATTAATTAACAGGGAAAAATAATAATAATTGCATACAAAAAGAAATGCTTTTTTTTGGAAAACTATTATAATCAATACATCAATTGAGTTCTTCCGGATAAAGAATTTATATCGAAGAATCTCTTTGTATTCTTAACTAATCACTTTTAGGGTGTTCACTGTCAATACTTGGTGGAAAGGCATTATATTAATAAAAACAATAATCCTTTGTACTTCATTCCACTTTATTTAATATGTCAGGACCGGTTTCGCTCATTGCGAGCATTGTCAACTGATAAGAAATATAATTTAACAATGCTATTTATACAAAATTGAAAAGTTATACACAACAGTTGGCATTGAAAAGAAATTGCCAATTACATTAAAGTGATTCTAAAATAACACAAAATTAAAATGTTCAACACAACTAACATATAATTAAAAAGTCATCCCAGATTCATAAATTCAGAATGCGATTGAAAGTAATTACAAACATAATTAAAATTTGGGAAATTTTTGACAAAGTGATAAAATGTTACAATAATAAAGTGAATATGCTTAATGATGTGAATATGCTTAATGATATGAATATGCTTAATGATATGAATATGCTTAATGAATGAATCTGGGATGACTTTTTAATTATATGTTAGTTGTGTTGAACATTTTAATTTTGTGTTATTTTAGAATCACTTTAATGTAATTGGCAATTTCTTTTCAATGCCAACTGTTGTGTATAACTTTTCAATTTTGTATAAATAGCATTGTTAAATTATATTTCTTATCAGTTGACAATGCTCGCAATGAGCGAAACCGGTCCTGACATATTAAATAAAGTGGAATGAAGTACAAAGGATTATTGTTTTTATTCTTAACTAATATTTGGCAGTTTTGTCATTTACCAACTTCTGCCAGAAAGGTGATGATATGCACTCCTAGTGGAGCAGCTCAACATAAATAGTTTTATGAGAATTGTTTAAAATTCAGTTTCTCTTTTGAGGATAGCGTAAACATATAATATTATAGTAGTTATAGAAAATCAAATGATGGAAATGTCCGAACGATGTCTCGAGTCCGTGACCGCCGCAATCGAAGATTTTAACGCTGACCGCTATCTATATGTGATGTTTACTTTCACCTCCTTCACATACAATCTTTAAAACAAAGTGTAACGCAAACGATTAAATTATTAACTATTAAACCTTACCTGACTCCATCCTTTAATCCTTATATCAATAAAAAAGAATGGTTTGAATAAAAAAAATTCAACGTCGAATGTCCATAAGCTCACATTGGAAGTGGACATGGTTTTCGTTAAGTTTGATCTTCGCAGACTCAAATGTTTTTTTTTAATAACTTTCATTGTACTTTTGTTATAAAATATGTCAATCGAATTGTAGAGTAAATAAAACTATTATTACAAAGTGATTCAAAATACACTGGAAGCCTTAGCTAGTTTAAGATATACATCTCTAGAATGCAATCATCATGTTCCAAGTTTCGGGAGGGACAATATGAGGGAAGGATACGTCTGTCGAATGCAGCGCGCTGCGCTTATTGTCATGCCGGATAAGTGAAATAAGTAAGTCATTGTATGAAAAGATTGTAAAATTGTAATGTAATAGGGATCAAAAGATTTCTATCGAGATATTTATTTACAGCTTCTAACACACTTCCACGTAAGAGTCCAATAATATAAATTGCATATAATATGTTTAACATACCCGCTTCTAAATTTTTATTATATGAGCCTTCGAGAGGTGACCCGAGTAGTAATGGTAAACCTTGCCTATATATTATATTTTATATTCTATCTCTGTCGCTCTGCAGACACCGCTGACCGCGGTAAATTTCTAATTGACCGTCTATCGACGAACCCTTATAAGGACATTCGCGCACACCATTCACCGCAAGCTGTCACAACATCACAACAAATTAAATACATTGCCTACTTCGACACCTTACTTGAAAAATTATTAAATTTCTCCTCGGAATATAAAAAAAATGACATGCTTTACTTAAACTTTAACATTCACACTACAAGCAATACTACTTATTTAATTAGCAATGTAATACTGCCGCCATAAGTAAAAATACAGCGTTCAGCAACTTACTATGACCAACTAAGTAAGTACGTGATGATTGATTCTACACGAAAAAGAGAAGTGATTTTACGATAACCTGTTTTTTAATCAGTCGCTCAATCTCAACCAAATCTCCAATAAAACAGATAAATTCAAAAGTAAACAGCGTAAGAAAACCATTTCGATCGATTTAGTTACATTTAAAGCAAAGCAAATAGTTATTTTGCTGTTTGATTGGTAATTTATACTTGTACTATACAATTAGGTTTAAGGATATGTTACATCTATGTTAATCGATAAACTACACCAGTGGTGGGCTCTTAGGGGCTCGCGCGACCCTCTTACTAAATTTTATTTAGGTCGGCATGTCCCTTGTTAAAATAAGAAATCTAATAATCTCAGACCTTTGTCCTAAACAATGTATAAATAAGAATAGTAATTAAGTTTAAGAGCACGGTGGTGTACATTTGGTGTTTTTGACATATCGTCTGTGGAAAAGAAAAAGGACGTAACCCATACATAGCAAATTTTACAGGAGGCACAAAAAACTTTTGATGATTTTGGGCAATATGCAAATATGAAATTTAAACAACCTTTAAGTGCACGGAGACTTCTAAACTGGTGTTTATTTGATATAACATAATATTAATTAAAGAAATTGTCTAGGGAAAATTTTTTTGATCGCTTCTATACAATTATATGTAATACTTAAATAAGCAATCGATTGTTACGTAATACACTTATAATATATAACAATATGCAATTTACCGTAAACTAATCAATGTAAATGGCTAAAAATGTACTACTGTGTATACTGAAGCTGTCGTAGATAATATATAATTCAGAAATTGCAGTTATGTACTAGTTCGATCTGAGTATATTGTTTTCTTTTAAATTAGCAGGGGGCTGACCAGCCTTAGTCAAATTTAACAAGGGGCTTGAGCCCCTCCAGCCTATCCCTGTATAAAAGTGATACAAATTCACCCCTTCCCCAAACACCGCGAATAGATATTCGATTAAGCGAGCCCCTTGTTAACGTAATGGCAGCCCACTGCTGAACTACACTAATATTGAAGAAAACTTTATTGATGATTTTGTAATTAATTCTAACGAATCCGAAGCAAATATTTCATAAATTATAATTTGTAAGTCAGTTTACAAAATGTTGGCCCGTAAATGGATTTATTATCATCGGCTGTTTTTCTGTCTCATTAATTAACTAGTAAGCACTTACATTTAAAATTATTCCGAACATATTTATTGCGTCAAATTATTTAGCCTTTTAATGTAACTAATAATTACTGTGAAATACGGCACTTCGCTGTTGGTTTGACAACGTAACCGGTAACGGGTGATTTTATAAATGTAAATTTTAATCTGTTTTTAAATCAAGATTTTCATAATACGGTTGCTAATGTTTATCTGACAAGAAACAAGTTTTTTCGCATTTATATATGATAATATTATTTCTCGAAAACTGCGCAAAAAATAAAATTACAGTTTTATCTTAATATTTTTTAACGTCATTCGATGTATCAATTTTAGATAGTACTTTAGTAATTGATATTTTTAAAATGTATTTTTAAGTATTTAAATAATAAATATGGGGTTAAGATGCAATACACACTACTCACAATATCACCTTTCAGAACCAATAATATAAATATCATAATAGTTTTTATGGTTTTTCAGCAAAATATTTTATTTTAAAAATATAATAAATTTGTATATAATATTTATATAAATAATTCTTAGATTTATATTGAGTAATGATACAATTTCGAAAAGAAATCGATAAATCGATTGAAAAAATGCTGTTATAGTACTGTTATTCAAACCCGTAAGGTCCAGTATGGAAGCCAACGACGTTGACCACTATGCCGTGGACCTGGAAAATTCCTTTCCACTCTTCTAATTCCTAAATAACGAGGAGTAGCGAAAGTGATTATTTTGCTACTAGTCCTGTCCTAACCATATATTTTCTTTTTCTACTCTCTTTTAAAAAAGAGAGGTTGAGAAACTGAGTAACAAGCAGTCCATTAGGAGGTCATATGCTTTACACTGAGAGCGGACATGGATTTAAAAAAATGATACAACTAAAATATTTAAATAATATAAATTTAAAAAACACAGCTGGTTTGTTCAAGGACCGAAAGAGTTTTAATGTTAAACATTATTTTTTCGGTGGTCATATCCGTTCCCCGTTCGAAACATATGGCCACCAGACGGTGCCCCCATGCAAACATAATCAAATAAGCCATCATTTGTTTTTGTTTAAATCAAGTATTTTTAAGTTATGATTATGTCGACAATTACTAATTTGAAAATGTTTATTTTTGAACATTGACTCAAAATTAAGCGTCTTGGATTTAAATTATTATACTAAGGAGTTGACAAACATATACAAAACTATTATTATTTGAGAGCCACTGATTAAATAAATAAAAACACCACCAAACAGCCGGTAACACTTGACTCGGTGCATTTCGATTTAAATATAGATATCAATCGTTGCACATGGAATATGCTGGATGTATCTTGTACTAAGAAGCTTCTTATCAGTTCTTTGATGATGGGTAAATGCATTATTTTAAAACTTACCTACCTTAACAGATGGTATACTTTAGAATTTAGATGGTGCCATGACATAATAGTTTTCTACTAATTTTAATTATTATACCCATATTTATAGTTCTTTTTAACCTCATTATAAAAGTTATACCATAGGTAATATACATATAGCATACGAAATAGAAAATTTCACTAACCAGAACATTCAATATTTTTTTAATATCGCCTGTTTATCAACATAAATCAATATTACCATCATTTTGCGGTTATGATATTTATTAAATACTATTTAAGTTTTCATTTTTGATTATTCAAAAAACAAGGAACAGATTTTTTTTTGTCACATAGCATAATCTTTTGAATGATGCTATAATTATGATCACATTAAAAATGAATTGACAATCCATATTAGATTACGAAGCTAAAACATATTTTGCGTCAGTTCCATATCATTATTCATTACATGAAACGCTAGCTTTTTAAAGTAATATTATTTGACTCACAATCGAGCTTTCGTGTAATTTATTTGAAGCTTATTTTGTCCTTTTTGTATTTCTTTTGTTCTTGCAACAATAATAGTATTATTTCATTGTTGTTTTTTTTTAATCCATGTCCGCTCCTAATGTGGATCATTTGACACCCTAATGCAACTATATTAAATGATTTTTTCCACGATAACTGCTACTTACTTTCTTTTTTTCGAAGACAGTAGAGATAGAAAGGGTACGATTATTTTAGGCCTACTGGTTATCTAATCGCTTTTGCTGCATCCCGTATTTAAGTATTGGAACGGTTGGGAGGAAGTTTAGACACCACATAATCCATGAATTCGAGCATAAATCTATAAATCGATTGAAAAATGCTGTTCATACTGGGATTTGAACCAGAGATTCGAGTAAGAAGCGTCATGGAAGCCAACGATTTTGAGCACTCCGCCACTGATCTGACATTACTTTAATATAAATACGGTCTACATTCTTATTAATAAAAGAGGTTTTTTGAGTGATTTCATATTAATAAAAACACAATATTCCTTGTAGGTACTTCATTCCACTTTATTAAATAGGTCAGGACCGGTTTCGCTCATTGCGAGCACTGTCAACTGACAATTATTGACAGTGAACACGCTAAAAGTGATTTAATATTATCAACAATGTAACAATATATTCATTTTCACATTTATAATTTTGTATCTAATGAATATTTTGAGTCAGTTTTATATATACATAAATGAAGGATTTAATTAGTTCATCATACTTTTACCCGAATTCAATGCTACAAATTATAATAAAAATAATAAAACATTTTTAGTACTTTTTCCACATAAAATTTATTAGATCAGGACCGGTTTCGCTCATCGCGAGCATTATCAACTGATAAGAAAAATACATAAACAGTGATATTTATACAAAATTAAATTGAAATAAATATTTCAATTTAATTTTGTATAAATATCACTGTTTATGTATTTTTCTCATCAGTTGATAATGCTCGCGATGAGCGAAACCGGTCCTGATCTAATAAAAATTTTATGTGGAAAAAGTACTAAAAATGTTTTATTATTTTTATTATAATGCCATTCCACCAAGTATTGACAGTGAACACCTTAAAAGTGAGCTACAAATTATTGTTGTTTTTTTTTGTCGATAAAGACGCTGTTCTTTTAATCACTCTTTGACATAGCAGCAAATATATAATACATAAGCCATGCTACATTTTTAACGTAGAAGTTATGACTACGTAAAAATTATCGGAGTAATATCTCTACTTCTATAATACAGGCATGGGTTTGTTAGTAAGCAAGCCGTCATGCCATATTTATGTGCATCGAATGCAACGTTCACTGCATCGCCCCGCGCCAGTCCTCTTTGGAAGCTCGTGCAAGTCTGTTGCATTTTGTTTGTTTACAAAACTTTGACCCTCCGCTTTTACAAAACCTAACAATATTAAAATAATAATAAAATATTTGAACGCGTATAGTGCGCGTCCACACATTCATTTTTTCTATTATTAAATCACGCCGTGAATATATAATCCGAACTGGCCGGTTTTTTGTCAGTTGACGTTTGAAGTTTGGGTGGAAGGCATGTGTTGTTTTTGTTTGGGATACGGTTCGTGATACAGCGTAAAATAGTACAGTTACAATTCGTTCAGTGAAAGACATTGTGATTCCGTGTCAGTATTAAAATTATTTTTAATTCTATTTCTCTGAACGAGTGGACATCCGGATTATGCGTGAGAGTTTTTTTAATGAACATTATTAAAATAAATTTTACGCCTGTCTATTTTGGGAGTGCGTTTCAGAGCAGTGGTGAACTTTTGACTATTATTAATTTGATATTCGTGATTGAACTTTTAATTGTAAAACATCAAAATGAATATGTAAGTAATAATAATATATTATTCTATAAATTGTTTAATTATTGTTATATTTAAATGCTCAAATATTTATATCGACTGTGGAAAGGAAAAAAGACGTAACCCACACATATCAAATTTTACAGGAGGCACAAAAAACGTGTTTTGATGATTTTCGGTCATGCAAATTATGAAATAAATACAACCTTGAAGTGCACGGAGACTTCTAAACTGTTGTTTAATTAACATAATCTAATATTTATTTTAAAAATTGACTAGTAAAAACCTTTTTTTCAGTCTTTATCCTTGGTTTAAATTTTCACAAGCTCATATTTTTTCAAACATAAAAGCTAAATTTAGATACCAATTCAGCATTTGCAGCTTACATCCTTTTGATACATTGTGATTATCGAAAAAAACCTGTTTTGAAAAAACTGTGGGTTACGTCCTTTTTCCTTTCTATAGTCGATATAAATTGTCACTCTTCTTCCTATTAGAACACTAACTAACCAAATAAAAACTATCGAGTAAAAATTTGTCGCTTCCACATATATAATATGTTTTGTCTCTGATTTTTAGGGTTCTGATTTTCGATGTCTTCAGGCTTTCAAAAATGCATAGATAACACATAATAATATTAAAAAAATTGATTTTGGTTTTTTTTTGTTGTTGACTAAAATGTGATTGCTGTTGATGTTTAAATAATGAATATACAAATTTTCTGTAGAAAAATTATCAATGAAACAGTTTCAATGAAAAAAACCTAAATTTTTGATGGATGCCATTACATTACATTGGCATTTTTTCTAGGAAATTGTAAAAGAGTCATGTCACCCAATGGTTCCCAACCTGCGAAAACTTTCATTCTTTCAACATTCTTTGTGATAAAGTATGAACATGTAAAATAAAAAAAAATTCGGGGTCCGCAGATTACTGTTTTCAAATTTAGGGGTCCGTGGAATGAAACAGGTTGGGAAGCACTAATGTAACCTATAATTATCCGTAGATAGTGATTATAAAATGTAATTAATTCCTTGTGCTAAAATTGTCCTTTGGATAAATAAGTCAATCAATTGAAAGTCATATCAAGTCATATTTTTTGAGATGCCTACATATAGTTGTAAGTGTCTTACAGAAAACTAGCAGTGCGAAAAACAGCTTTACCCAGACTCTTGTGCATGTGTCTTATCTCTCTCTTTATGCTGTTTTGACCATAAGTCAATAAGCGCTGTACACGACAATAAACAACATATCATATGACGTTATAAACAGTGAATGAACCGAAGCGCGCACTGGCACTCCTTCAAAGAGTCCTGTTCATCACACTTTAATTTTAAGCACTTTGTATAAGAAGAAATTTATATAAGATTTTTTTTTAAATGATACCCTTCGTCTACAGATATCACGTTAGATATATATAAATATATTGCCGCCGAATATATTGAAAAATAGTTTTTTTTCCTTTGTTTGACAATCTTTAAAATTATATTTGTACAAATTTTGTGTGTTACAAAGCGTTTAGATTTATTCAATAGAAATTAGGTATGATTTAACCACCGATGTAAACGTTCAATGCATTTTATGAATGCAAGTTAATGTGATCTAATGCAGCGATGAAAGAGTCTCACTCTTTATACAAACGAACAATGGCAGCCGTATTAAGGGTGTACAATGTTCAATATCAATGCATGCAGGCATTTATCTTTTGTCCATCATCACTGCATCATTCGTCACGAATTACTGACTGGCAAGAGTAAAAAGAAAAACTCAAAAATAATGTCAGTTCTTGATATTATAAACTGACTTCTAGGTACAATCAATTTTATCTACGTTTAAGGCAAGTGCGATAAATTGGAAGCGAGAACGATGTCCAGACACACACTCGCAAATGTACACATGATAATTGCACATATCGACCCATAATCGGCAAAAGAGCTTAAGATACACAATTAGGTAAATTGTGTTTTAAACCAATACTTGTTCAATATCGCCGATCTCGTCAGTGACAAAAAATTTAGAACGTTATCTCATTCGCCTGATCTTTTTAGGGCCTGTTCATTTTAGCGTTTTGACTTGCAATCGTTTGTTCCACTTGGACCTCAGTTGAGAAACGCTGATCTAGAGAACTGATAGTAGTCAGTTTAATATCAGGATAGGTTTTGACTATATGTAACTATTTACTACCGCATTCCAAGAATTCCTTTATCGAATTTAGTACGAGAGTAATTAAAAAAAAACCTCCTGTCAAATTTATAAATTGTCGGTTACGATATTCTGCGTATTACGAGTCGATAATCGATATAGACACATACGCATTATGCAGATGTGTAGAGAATATATTTGTGGCATGAAAATCGTTAGATTTTTAAATTATTTTGATAAATTTAATTATTTATACTATTTCACGTAATTGTCACTGTGCGCAGTGCGTGTATGCCCATTTTTCTTGTGCTCACAATGGCCACAAGTCATGGAACAGAAAAAATATTATTTATACAACTATCCTGTATTTTTGGGTGGATATTACTCACTTCCAATCGCATAAAAGATATTTATGATAAGTTTGATCAGTGGTTACAGTAACTAAGGATAACATCATTTTGACTGTGAACTATTTCTCTCTCCATTACAAACAATCATTTTTTTTAGAGAGTTTAAGAAAATAGGGACTCATTTTTTCTATCAATCGAAATAAAATAAACATAATTTAACATCGTTTTAACTATCTGACCCCACTCTATGTCGGATTAAGTTAAACAGTGACAATTCACAGCACCTAACATGACTTGACGAGAGATTTGGGATACCTCGGCGTTAACTAGCAGATGCTTTAATACAATTTTCTTTGTAATTATAAATAATTGGTTTGTTATTTACTTATTTTTTAAACACCCTATACTATTGTTATGTATACACAACATTATAGCATAGAGTGCCATGTTATATTATCTATTGACAACTTGTAACAATAAACCTATATCGATATCCAATTCCTTCTCTCCAAATCTAGCCAGTTCAAATTCAGACTTCAAATCGGAAGGTCAACAGCCAAGTAGAAACTCCTCGATACTCACATCGTTATTATTTTTATTAATAAGATTAAGTGATTTATTTATAAAGTGTACATTTATATATATGGAATAAAGTTGAACCAACATTGAATTTAAATTAAGCGTTTTAGTAATAATATATCCATAACACTATCGTCGACGGAGATTATTTTTGGGAGTGATACCAAGTCTTACCTCTCTATATACATACATTGTATATTTATTTTCTAAGGATTTGATTGTTGGCTTGTTTGTTATTCAAGAGGGCGTTCGCTTTCGATCCCAAAATAAAAAAAGATAGATTACGAACAAAGGGTCTTAGACCTTGTCGTAAATTTTTATGTTTATTGATAAAATACAACCCAGGGCTTGACAAACTTTTTACAAAATAATCTTGAAAGTTTAACGAATCATCTGGTTTCTTTTGTAGAGAAGGTTATAATGGAAGATTATCATTTAAAATAAATCACAAGTATCTATTAAGTAATTATTTTAAAACGTTACACAAAAAAAAAACGTCTTAATTAGACAATATTTCAAAGTTGAATTATCGTATTATATATCTGGTGTGGCGTTGAGTTTGTCACTGGCTATTTTGGCACTATTTTGTTGCAGCATATTAACCCTTTCATTACTATGCAAAAAAAGCACGCGCTTCTTAGCTGTGTATCCGTTACACATCAGGCAAACGGGAGTGAATCATGACAATTATATAACACTACTACAATATTTCTATTATTGCATTACTCAATGCGTAAATGTGTAAGGGAGGAATACTTGAATTTTAGGCCGAGTGTTTATTATATATACATATAAATGTAAATGATTAGAAGGTATGTGTACTATTTACACATCTTAGTTAAAAGGGAGTTAATAAACTTACTGCTTTGCGTAATTATGTCTTGGTAAATGAAAGTAAAACAGCAATAGCTTATTATGACACACAAATATTACAGGAATTCGTTTTACGGCAGACCTTTGGATGTTTAATTTAAGCTCGGGTCACTGATTCAAAATAATTTTGTTATTACCACTTGGATATAAGCTTACTGGTTTAGCTGTAATGGAAACGGTTTCCGAACCCAGGTATCATTCTCTCTAGTGTGAGAAAAATATTTGAAATTATTGCAGCACATTCATCACCTATTCACTTTCCGCGTAACATAGTTTGGGAAACCTGGTTAAACCCTACCAAACTCAATCCGGTTTTTGTTTTCCATATTGCAAGAATCTTATTCAACATCACGCATGTAATTCTTTTTAATGAGATTACACATTTGTTTTGAAAAAGTTATTTTTTATTGTTATTCAAAATTCTTTAAGACATCACACCGTAAGATAAAATCTCTTCAATGATGGGCTAATAATTTGATCACCTTGGAAACAAAATGTGAGACGGAACCATAGACTTTTATAATAAAAACCAGAAGACACAATTATGACATAGGGGAGAAGTCACTACATTTTACTATAACATTTAACTTTTTAAAATGTTTAAAAATGTCAATAATCTATATGGGGTTTATCCACAAATTGCTAGCTTAAAATCTTGTTAAGGTCTCCACACCTAGAATCCTTGATGTAAAATTTTGGGTAGATAATAGATTTAGATGTAAATCCTGTCACAACTGTGTGCCTGGAAATAACGTTGAAGAATGAAATCAATTCGTAGAATCATTACATACTGCTTTATCGAATTCAACACTGTCTGAATAAGAACACTTATAAACATTTTTACTTGAATGAATCAGCGACATTTTTTTCTAAATCTCTATCATCTAAATTCATTCTCGATTCCAGAAATACTCCAATGACTAAAAGATAATACCTAACTCTTATGAAAAACAGATTTTTATTTCATACAGATTGAGTCACCGAATTAAGGATCCAGTAATTTGCATGTACAATATTTTTATATTTAATCATGTCGGCTCCCAATTTTAAATGTATTTACTCCATAGAGACCATCACAGCAGATGATGTTAAATTGATTGAACTAAACTTTGTCTTTTCGAGGAACAATATGGATGGGATAAGTAAGGAAACCGATCATTCTATTTCCCGTTTTAAGAATCGAATTGCAAATATGTTATTCAATAATACAATTTTTGCATTATAAATTCATCGCACAAAAGCCTAACCATAAACAACATTCATTATAATCGTTGGATTAAAATTTATTATGATTTTAGCAGTTAACCTCTAAGCTAAGAAATAAAATAACCGCAGATTGCGCCACATTCGTTTACATTAGTAACATCTATTTTTATTATCCACCTGCTTAATAGGTAAAACCTGATATTTCCAACTATTACACATATTGTATAAAAACAAATGTGTTGGTTTACGAGCTCTGTGATGTCATGTTTTTTTATAAGTTATAACCTTCAAAATCTATTAATTGAAAAAAGATCTCGCCAGTCAATTGTATAGATTTTCGCTGACCGTAATTTGAAAGATTTTTTTTGCCTTTATCAATTACTTTATTAATTTTGCTTGCGTTGTTATCAGCATTATTTATTTACAGTTGGCTTTAATATTAACTTTTCCCGTTAGTATTATATTCATTTATTACTAACATGTATAACATGTACGTTTTTTAGTAATTTACGTATATAATTCAACTTTTTGTGCTAATTTTATGCGTCGCGTATTTTTTACGAAAACAATACAATATTGAAGATTGTTTACGTCAAGACCTGTAGACCTTTATCTATATATTTCTCAGTAAACACGCAAGAGAAGTAGATTTTTTAAAAATGATAATTACTCTCTGAAACGTTATAAATTTAAGCAGTGGGTATGAATCCAATAACAGTTTTGTTGCACGATACATTTCCGTGTCTGCTTAGTTCTAAAAATGAATATTTTTTTAATTTTTTTGAGAGGGCAAATAATAAGAAAAGATTAAGTTCCACAAAAATTATAACTAGTTCTGACTAGGGATTATAATACCGGTTTTACCGAAACCGGGATCCTGATATTCATATCTGTACTTTGGAATTGAACCATGTCTGTAGCCGAATGGTCAACGTCGTCGTCTTCGATTGCGGTTTCCACAAGCTTAAATTCCAGTATGAACAGATACATATATTTCATTTTGGTTTTTTTTATTTAATGTTCGAAAGCATGGACGCATGAAATTTCTAAAATTGTTTGCTAATAATCCTACTTTAAAAACGGTGTTTGATGATAGCTATCAGCTTACCACGAGTCCTGTCCTAGTCGTATCCTTATTCTCTCTGAAAAAGAGACTTTAATTAATATCCCTTTCCACCAAGAATTGGCAGTTTCAACCTTAAAAGTAACTGCTGCTTTGATAAGATCCAATAAAATTCCAAATGAAATGGTTAAAAGAATATAAAGTTTATATTATTATCAAGATATTAAATGACAGTCCTCAGACAAAGGTCTTCACTCTACGATACGTAATTAAAATCTCTAAGGAGTTCGCTGCCATTCGAAAAATACAACAAACAATTGCATCCCCCTCATATTTTATGTATTGCTTGCATATTCTAACAAAGTTACTCCAGAATGTGCAAGCGTAGAATATTCATGAAGTAAGCACTTTCTACTTGTAACAAAACTGCAAGCATTCATTTAATAACCTGAGCTTGTTTCGAAAACCTGCCGCATGCAGATTGCCATATCCGGCGCAGTTGGCAGCCATAGCCACAAACAAAGCAGCGATGGCGGGAAAGTTCCGAGCCAGACGCGGGAAAGGGAGGAAAATGGCGGCAAACGTCTGTAAGTTGGCGGAGGTGGCGTACTACGCCCAGGGCGGGAAGTTCGATCGAGTCTGGCTTGAGGGGGAGGGGTTACCCGACGTCTCTTTGTCTGTGAAAAGCGCGCAGATATCTAGTAGACACATTTTTATATTTAAGTAAGGATATAAAATAAAATTATTGCGAAAAAATACATTCATATTATATTCACCGTATTACAATGTTATACTACTACCGGTTAACAATAAATTAAAAACTTATATTTATTAATACAGTATAATTAAAACTTTTTTTTGTCATACTTGTCAACAGCTGTTACTTTCTGTTGGATGAAGATATTCTAAAACTTTTAGGACAGGATTGTGATTAAAATCTTCACCTTCAACGACGCTTTCATTTCGATTTCAGTTGTTTAGTTATAGGGAAGGGATGGCGATCCTTTTTCGCAATAAAAACAGTCATTTCTAAAAGTTCAAGCGGGTTAGATAATTTCTCACGCGGGTCACTTGTTCGCCATCCCTGTTATAGGGCATATTCGTTTTCTGTTAAAACTCGAATAGGGAATAGGGAAATGATGGTAAGACACTACAATGATTGTTTTAAATTACGTTAAGATCTAAAAACATTTTCATTTTTTTTTTAAATATTGAATTTGTATCAACTATTTATTGCACGCTCGATGTTCAATGTGTGTAAACAATCAACGTCCGAGAATCTGTAAAACGCCAACACGAGCGCTATCGTAATTTTTATATTTTTTTGCTCGACCGCTTATTTTTAAGAAGGTAGAGGTATAAGGATAAGGCTAGAACTAATGGTTAGCCAATCGCTTTCGTTACCGGATGGGTGCCACAGGCCCCATTTCTTAGGACATAATAAAAAGAACAATTTAATGAAAATGACAACTTGGTCAGCGGTTCTGACGACTCGACCGCAAACTGGGCAAAGATCAATCAATTAGAAAAATCTATATATTAAAGTTCGAGAATCAAAAACGTGAATTATCACTGAAGTGGGCAAACGGTCAAGAGCGTCGACCACTCGGCCACGGTCTCAGCTATACGTGTTAATTCAATAATAAAACAATACGGGATAATCCTGGTTACTCATTAGAGTTAACGCGAAGAATATTAAACTCTGTCTTATTATAATTGTTCTACCGCATAATATTAGAATTATAACTAGTATATCTAATCCGTGATAAATAATGTACAAAAGATTTCTCAAACACGGCGATGGCTTATTATTTTTATAAAAGCTTCTAAAGTAAAATGGCTATTTATTACTTGCTCCATTTTTTTGCGTCAAGATTAATTATTATTTAAAAGCGTACGCCTCGTTTCAAAACTATAAGGGAGAAATAAAGTTTCCGTACCGTCGTCCGCAAATTGTGGAAAAAAAAACATTTCTCTTTACCGAATAGGTTCTCATTAATGAAAAACAATAAACCGGCGGTCAGGTGCTTTCAATTTTCCGAGTGTCAATATAATTCTGCATAAATTTAATTCACCGTCTCGTAAAAGTGTCTGTATTTTTATGTTGATCATATTTTTACTACACGCAACTTATGAAAATATATAGGGTTGGTTATTTTACGACAAATTTCCAACGTATATTTGACTGTTATTTTCGAATTAAAAGTTTTATTATAATAAGTTTATATGTATCGTTGTTATACTGGCAGGAGGTGTTAAAACAGAAACAGGCTGTTTTTAATTATAATTGGAGACAGATAGATCTTTACATAATTTGAACAATAATATACATCGTCAATTAAAGTTATTTTTGGCAACAAAAAAACTATTAATAACTTAAAGCTTTTGAATATTTGAATCAAATGTCATGAAGTCCAACAACGATAAGTAATAGTTAAAGTGCATAAATAGAAATGTTAAAATTTCATGATTACCGAAAGTGACGATTATCTAAAAAAAAGGCTTTAGATTAATCGTTTTCTGCCTATCTATATGTTAATAGCGACAAAGGTGGGCTGGAGGAAGCTCAGAGGGGCTCGCGCGTGCCCCTTGTTAAATTTGAATAATGCCGGCGAGCTCCTAGTTAGTTTTAGAGAAAACAAGACTCTCATCAAATTAGTATATACATGCAATTTCCCGCTAATATATTGTCTACGACATTTTCAGTGTCCACGGCAGTAAATTTTTAGTCATTTACATTGATCAGTTTACGGTAAATTGCATATTGTTACATATTATCAGTGCATTAAGTAGCAATCGATTGCTTAATTAAGTATTGCATATAATTGCATAGGAGTGATAAAAAGTCCACTACTTCCTCAGAATACCGACAATTGATTTGAGAATAACCAGTTCACTTGTTGACGTATTGACAGCCTACCACTGAATAGCGAATAATGTTTGTAATTACTTCGTATGAATGTCCGCCGCTGCCGCCATTTTGTTTTTTCCTTCTTTCTTTTTTCCGAAAGATATTTTTTTCATTATTCACTGACACCTTGTATACTATTACTGTGAAAGTACCAGTAAAAATTAACAGTACTCTTCAAAACTGTGTCCAATAAAAACTATATTCGAATCTTGAAACTAACATTTTCAGATTGTCCTACTGTTGCACTAATATAGTGATATATTCAATGAATTTAGTTCCATTATTAAATATTGTTTATATTTATTTTAACATCAATTCAGCGAAACATATTATTTATCCTCCCTGTGATTCTGTATTTTTTTTAAATATCTATTTAACATTCGATATTATACAAGGGTTGTTTTAATATTATTCTTGTATCGGAGTATTATGCCACAGAGCGATGACATTACAATAAATAGAATAAATGTCACAAGATAATTACGGCTATAAATTAGTGCTGGATTTTCCATCTAATGGCTTAGGGGTTCTCTAAATCCTTTTTTTTATTTCTATGCATATCTCTTCAATATTGAATGGCACAAGAGAAGTATAATTTTAGCTTTTGGGGTGAGGGTGTAAATAAGGGGAGCACTGCACGGCTAAAATGCATAGGTAAGCTTAGAAACCCAAGTTAGATGTTGTGACGTCATGGTTTGAGTGCCGGTATGTGATTTCTACTCCAAGTACTATAATGAATGCGATGTGCTTCGCACTGGAAAAATAATTGGGTACTTTCCCGAGGTGTCATTATTTATTAATATTTTTTTTTGAAAATTAATCTTTTTATTGCAGTGACAGTTTGTCGACTTATCTGCAATCCGTTTGTATTTGTGTCAGCTTCTGTGTTCAGTTGTCTAAATATTCTGGATAAAAGAGTGTTTGTGATCAGTGGCGGCCGGTCAATGTGGCGTTGGATCAATGCACCCTTTGTATATGCAGGAGCGTTTATATTTCATGAAATAATATTTAAACATAACATTTATACCATTCACTCGTTTTAAATTCTTCATGTATTTATTATCTAAAATAAAATAAAATGTTCTAAAATATTTATTACAGGCAATAAAAACATGAAGAATTTAAAATATTAGAATTTGAATATTATTTTATAAAATATAGCCGATCCTGCATATACAAGGGGTGCATTGATCCAATGCCACATTGACCGGCCGCCACTGTTTGTGATGTATTTTCTCCTCGAGTGATTCTCACGAGACATTCACAAAAAATCACCATTTTATCTTATCCGATTTAAAAATTTCATATTGCTACTTAGCTACTTACCTGTTATTCCAACAATATTTATTTCGTGATATTTTATATAGTGCGGTGACAGAGATAATTTACAGTTATTTCGAAATTTTGAATGAGAGATTTATTTATGAGATATGCAACACATAATATGTGCAAATAAACGGTAATCTTTGACGTGAGATTGGAGTGAGCGGAGTAAATTATTACTGAATGAATGAAAACTTCACAGACACATAATCCACAAAAATTGATTTAAAAAAAGAAACAATTTTCTTTTGTGAGTTTTTAATGCCATGACCATAGCCCAATTACCTAAATCCACTTAAATACTATACCAATCTAACAAAATACACATATTTAAATTTTTAATGTTTTTGAAAGCATCGTTCAAACATAAAACAGAAATGCAGAATGACGACGTTAACCGATATCGGGTGCTGAAAATATCGTTAAAAACGACATGTTTTGGACAAAACTGGTATTTTGATATTAAAAGAATACTATATTCATGGTTTCGGTTATACCAATATTGTAAACTAAAATTTTGGGTTATTCCGGCACATAACATCAAAACAAACATCAACTTAAAATATCCAGCATTGTGACAGGATTGTCAAAATCATACAAAATTTTAGGGTATACTGTATCTATCAGTTTTGATTTTATTTTATTATATAATACTCAAATGCTGGCATCAACGAATCGGCTCTGAGAGGCTTTTTTATCACAGTCTCTCAAGATCGGTCCTGGTAGATTGGCGCTCTGAGACTAAAAGAATTGTAAGCTCTTAACAAAAAAAATATTTTGAGCCATCATTTGAACACGTCTTTTAATTCAGTAAAAGTTTTTTAGCAACCCACCCGATATTTCAACCATTTGACAATAGTAATTTTTCACCTTCAACCGCGAATGTTTCACCCTTTTCCTTTTTTTCCGGAATCCGACAAACAACTTTGACTTGCCGAAAAGCACTCGAGAAAAAAGCTACGGCGCAAAATATACGCACTTACAACGGTCATTAAAAAAGTATGTTTTAATCTTTCAGCAGAACGTTCCTCGCTATACAATAAACCCCAATCTACTCGAGCGCAATGAATTTCAAAGATACGCCTTTTGTTTTAAAATCGGCGATTTCGAGAAGTCGGCCTTTTGCACCCCTTGTTGAGATTTGGAGTATAGAATTCTAGTACGAGTAAGGCTAACGACCTCCTATCATTGCGTTGCAAATGAGACTATGCGCCCTCCAGATTGCAATTACGAAACATTCATGAGGGTGTATGAACACATAGTAATTTAAATTTACTAAACCTGCAATGTCAGAATTACCAACATAAGATTAACTTAATTCGAATGATTAATTTTCCAATTTTAAATTGCAATAATTATTTTTTGTTTTATAACTTGTATTGAATAGTTAAGATACGATAGAATCATTTTGTCAGAGCGGTATCTATCGTATGACCTGTCGAGAGTGTTAAGCCATATGTTCACCCAATTTTTAATTAATTCATCATTTTAATATCATCCTTACCAGTTCTAAAGAGGAAAACCATCCGACTTTGTTGGCATTCATAGTGAAACTAGTAGTTAACGTATTAATTTTACTAAGCTCTATTTAAGAAGCGGATTGCCAAGTGAGAATTTAAGCATCTACGTTCATTTATCGTATCATTTAAAATTTAAATATTATCATCAAACATCTTTCCCTTCGATTAGAAATCACTTTATTAAACTTTCCATCACTAATATTAGATCCCGTGAACGCCAAAACAGACGAAAATGACGCTGATCATTCGGCTACAGGCCCTTAACATATATATTTATGAATGTAATAATGTTTTATTTGATTTTCAATAGATTTATGGATTACTTATCGAAGACATGGATGTATACGATGTGTTGAATTATTCCCTCCTACCCATCCTAACCTAAAAAACAGCGCGTACCGAGAGCGATTAGCCTACTACTAGTCCTGTCCTAGCCCTAGTATTATATCCTTACTATCTAAAAGAGCTTACAAGCAGTTTTCTTAGAAACTTTTCTGTTGAGAAAAACTCCATTATGTGTCCATATGCTCCAGATTGAAAACGGACATGTTTAAAAAATAAATAATGTAGAAAACACATACACAAATGGTATTACAACGAGTGCTTATTTAGTATATTTGTTTTAAAAAATATTTTAATGAACATGATGTTTACAGCATTCTTAAGTTGTTCTTAGAAAAATATTACCAGCTTTTTTCTTTCAATTTTCAATTAAGATAAGCATCTTTGTTCCTTTCCTCAAATAATAAAGCTTTATTACATTATACTTGCATAGTGACTATAATATTTCTTCATAGCTTAAATAAATTTACTCTTAAAATATATAAACGTTGTCTTATTAACGTTTTTATATTTCTTGAAAAATGCGTACTTTTCAAATATTGACTTCACGAAGTGAAATTTTCTCCCACACCCTTCCTTCAAATTTTGTTTTTTTTTCGTGTGGTTTCATGGTACATGAAGACATGGTGTATCAAAATTCAATTTCCTACATATAAAACCCACAAAGCGCGGAAATCCTCCAAAAGTACATATATTTTTTTATTTCCAAACATCGAAAAGCTTCCTAATTCAATTATCTTCGCACACTACATCCCCGCCAAGAACAAAAACAAAGCAAAACTAAATTTAAAGATGTCGAGCTACGGCTCATTAAAGAAACATTACAAAATATTATTATTAAAAGTATTTCGCGCAATCAATTTGTTTAATGTTAATATAATTTCCGTTTCTAATTGGATTTTTTATGATTTGTTTTATGTTGTTTTACTTAAAACACCAAAATTATGTGTTCATCATCGGTAACGTTTTGTGAATAAGAGCCACACCGTTGCCATGCGCACAACGCCGTAAACTTGTCCTACTACGCATGCGCTGCGCGGGAAATAGCGCGTCTTTTTTCCTAGCGAAATGACAGCCGTTCGATATAATATTGCTATCCATCATATTAACAATAACACTATTTTAGATTTTTGGTTTAACGTCAAATAATATATTTGTTATAGAAAACGCAGTATTATAGTAACATTGGATTGAATATAAAATAATTGATTTGCTGTTCACAATTTAATTTCAATACAACTAAATAAGTTATATTTTTCAGCATATTACTTTTTTTTTCAAGGTTACTATTTAACTACGTATAGCCCGACGTTGACATGCTTACGGTTTCAGAGTGATTAGCTTACCAGTAGCCTTGCCATAGCCTTATCCTTATATTCCCACTGCTACCGAAAAGGATATGTTTAGTAGATGAGTAACAAGCACATTAGAAGTAAACCACATTAGAAGTCAATACTCAATACGCTCGACATTTCCAGCGGCCATGGCTAAAAAAAACGGTTAACATATTTATGCTTAAATAAATTATATATCGTACACGCTTCCTTACGGTGGGTTCGGTACTAGTATAACTCTTCAAGCTGTGCACCACATAACAAACAATTCCTATAAGAAACACTCTTATAGGAACACTGAACAAATTTTAAAATAGTTATTATTAAATTAAAAACATATATTAAGTATACCAGTATCACTGAAAGTTAAATTCAAAGGCTGCATCAATTATTTTAAAAAAATATATATGAAGAGATAATAATCTAATATATTTCATGTAAAAAAAAATGCTGGCTGCGTGGTCGAGTATCAACGTCGTTGACTTAGAACTCGGACGTCACGGGTTTTTATCCCAGTACTGAGAGTTATATAGATTGATTTTTCAATCGATTCATGGCTTTCTGTTCGAAGGCATAGATCTTTGTAATTGCTTCAATTCCCCCCTCCACCCATTCTATCCTAAAAAACGGAGCATAAAGAGAGCGATAAGTTAACCATTAGTCCTGTCCTAGCCCTACCATTTTATTAGTACTCTCTAAAATAGGTTGAGTTAACATTGGCAGCAGACATGGTATAAAAAAATGAATGTAATAATTCACCGTTAACTCTATAATTGCTCTGTGAATTTAAAATTAAATCGGCATACAATATTTTATCACAATATTAACTTCCGGGACAAAACTCATAGGATGTTGTGAGCCTTCTAAGGCAAATAGTTGATATTATGTTCAATAAAGTACTTCCGCCACTGACACAGTGCTACGCGATGGTAAATTGTGCTTATATCATAAATACGTTAACACTGAATAAATTATCAAACATATTATATTTGTATTCCTTAATTGAACTGCTAAAAAGTCTTTACAAACTAAACAATATTGTAAGTGTAAGACATTATATTTTAATATTATATTATATACATTATATTCTATTACATTATATTATAGGGATGAAATGTTCAAAGGAAAAATAATCCATATCGACTTTGAAAGGAAAAAGGACGTTACACAGTTTTTCCAAAACAGCTTTTTTTCAATAATCCCAATGTATCAAACATGATACACATTCTATAAAAAGGATGTTAACTGCAAATGCCGAATTAGTGTCTAAATTAAGCTTTTAAGTTTGAAAAAAGATGATCGCGTAAAAATTGAAACCAAGAAAAAAGACTGAAAAAAAGGTTTTTCCTAGACAATTTCTTTTTTAATATTATATTATTTGAATTATACACCAGTTTAGAAGTCTCCGTGCACTTCAAGGTCGTGTATATTTCATAATTTGCATATGGCCTAAAATTATCAAAACACGTTTTTTGTGCCTCCTGTAAAGTTTGATATGTGTGGGTTGCGTCCTTTTTCCTTTCCACAGTCGATATGTTATAACCGAAAGTAATAAGTAAATAATTGTTTGTGAAATATATTTCTATAATTTTATGAAATTATTCTTCCCACGTTGAATAATGATTGAGTACTTAGTCGTTGCGACTACCATAATGCTGACAGAAGGTATTTTTAAACTCTTTCTGAATAGTGGTGACTAAAATTTAAAATAAAATTAGTGCCAAAATACAATACATAATTGTATTAATTATGGAACGTATAAGTAAATTCTAAAAAATAAAACAGTTGTTACGGTTTTTTGTATCGATTGAATCGTTTAGCTATTCGTTGCAAAACAAATTTAAGACAATTAATTACTTTTAGGGTGTCCCCAAAAACACAATATTCTTATATTCTTATTTTCACTTTTATTTACCAACATCAGGACCGGTTTCGCTCATACCGATCATTTTTAACTTAGTTATATGAAATTTGAAATACTTTTAAGATTTAGCAATTTAAAAAACATCTTTGTACATAATTATTAAAAACTTATTTGGTTACATAGAACATAAAACACTGTCATTTGAATAAAGGAAATAAAAAAGGCACTAGGTACAAAAAAAGGTGAGTATGCAGAAATGTTGTATGTGTCACATATTACTTTTATTTTCAGTATTCAATTATTGTACATCGTACTACTATCTACATATTATAAAAATAGTCGTTCGTAAAATTAGAGGGTCGTATTTTTAAAAAAAGTAACAGCCTTGAAAATTACTGATTTTTTGTCCCGGGTTTTGTTCAAGTTGACCTTGACCTCCTCTGCTTCCACCCTTGGGAAAGGGTTATAATAACCCGATTACATAAAGCGTATTAGCTCGAGACTTCATTTCACTTAACGATGTAGTAAATACGCTTCACTTAGTGAAATAATATCTTTAAAAATTAATAAATTGTATTACATAAATTTCAATTTAAAGTCGCCTTTTTCCAGTCAAAAATTGAAATCATTGAAATAATAGATAATTATTTCGAAAATCTTTGCCAAAATATTATAGTTCGTAAAAAGTATGTCCAAATCAGTTTGGAGAAATATCAACAATCGTACAGGTGGGCGGGCGACGGGCGGTCTGGTCTTGCGAACCAGGCGCTCGTAAAATTACGCTTCCTCTCTCTATCGTTGCCAGCATAACGTTTCCAATGAGGGCGGGGGTGCCCCTTGATGTGCTCCGCTGTGTTGGTATGCGTGTACTTGCAGCGCCTGCGAGCCCCATCGACCCACTGAGAGGGAATAAATCGCCCTCGGTCGACCCCCTCTGCAAAATAAATGGGGTGGGCCTACAGTCACGTCGTTTCGATATCGTATTACTCGAGATTTCATTGATCAATTTACTACGTACATCTATGGCATGTCTTGTGGTTATCGCATTATATATAATATTTGTTTATTTTTTTTGTCTGATGATGCTTCCTAAAGAGGCAAAAGACGTGTCACAATTTGTAACAACATGCAGAGTAACAGTTATCAAATTTAATTTTGTATCGAATATATTGATTATTATTTATCACCGTTGCTTAGTAAAGTGTCATTTTTTTTATTTATTTCAGGGGTAACTCAAATAAAAGGATATCAAACTAATAGATTAAGTATAAAGTATTCTGTGATGTTCAAAAAATTCCATTACGGTTGTTCGGAAATGTCTGGATGTAATTTCTAATTTTGAATACTTTGATATCAAACGATTTTTTTAACTTAACAAAGACAATAAAAAAAATCATAATAATAAAAATACTTAATCCGAATTTGTTGTTAATTCTTTATTTAAAAATGTTGCTCTCATTACAATAAATACTGCAAAGTTGCTCTGTTATTCAATCAAATTCACCTCAATATATCAAACCTAATCTACGAAACTATCAAAGTATATTTTTGGCGCGTAACAGTGTAGTCGTGTGATCGTAGATATTTCAAAATGCATGCGGCGGAATTGTCTACCATTTGCGAAATGTGCACGAAATGAAGTTGAACCCTGCGCTTTGTCACTTTGTTTGAATGTAGAATGAGAAAATGTTTTCTTTTCCCCCCTCTCACATTTTTGCGGGCGTTTTACGATAATCGCACAGTATTTTTCTCGCCCTATATAAAAGTATAAAAAAATAGGTTGAAAGTTTTGTTCTGTTATCATATTATGTAAAAATAATACATAAATAACTTTATGAAAACCGTTCCTACCTCTTAGCATATATATTCAGATGTAATTTCAAATGTGACATTATTTTACGCCCAATCTAGATATCTTCGCAGTGTTCCCTAAATATGTCAAGACTCTCATAAGACTTAAACTGGAATGGGAAAGAAGATTGTACGTATATAAATTTATTTTTAAAGGTTTAAGGTTTTTCTTAATAATAATTATGAAGAAAATTTAAACATTCGAAAATATACATAAATAATTAAATTATATGTTTCATTGTTTTTATTTGGTATTTTTTTAACCCATGACTAGGACAAGAATAGTGGTTAACTAATCATTCTCGTTACGCCCAGTTATTAAAGGATCGGAAGGTTGAGAGGGTATTTTTAGACATCACAAACACCCGAACAGCATTTTTCGATTTCTGTTCGAAGGCATGGGGTTGGTATAATAAACACTATTAACTGTCATTTTTAAGAACGAACTTGCCGTAATAAATTGTTATGAGATTATAGTGCTACGAATGCTACGGCGAAATCATGTAATTTCAAGAAAGGCTGCCTTTAAGTCAGAATATTTTCTTACATCCCTGACTGAAACAAGATGAAAAAGTTATTTACATCGTAGTCAGAAAAACAATGATACGGTCATAGCTTCCCGAATTATCCCTGCGCGCTTTTCCTCGAGTACGTGATTCGGGTCGTACCCGTTCTGAGCGACTTCGGCTGTTTCCGGAAATCCCCGAGCACGTGCACCGTAGCGGTACCTTTTCCGACCGATACTAGTGAGAGACTCGTGCGGCGGGCACAAGCGTCCACTCACCGCTCTACGTCGATCGACTCGTGCCAATACTATATATTTACGCGTGCCGTTTTTGCGAACGAATACATCGATAAAAACATCTCAACTAACATATTTTTTCAATATGTAGCATTGAATCGTTAAAGTTATTGAGTTGAGTAACCCAAAGACTTTAAAATTGGTGCAAATCAATGCTTAAAAAATGTGATGAACTTTCCTTCGAACGAAATATTCTGAGACGCGCGTGTTTTTGTATTTTTGAAAATAGAACGTGTTTCATTTTATTGACTTGTTAATCATATATTTGTGTGGCTTATTCTTCTCATTCTCATAAACGCGTTTTATTATTTGAAAATAGAACGTGGTTTAGTTTAAATTGACAAGGCAACACCGATTATTTGTTTCATAATATTAAATCGTTAATTTTGAAAATAGAACCTGTTCTATTTTTTTATTATTGACGATGCACTAATTTGGCCATCGAAGATTTATTCATCCAGCCAGTGTTGTACAATGAAAACTGTATTAAAGGCGGGAATGGGGCATGCCATGTTTTTGTACTGTGCTTCGTGATGTTTTCCAACCCGGAGTGCGTTCGTAATTTTTTTGGTGCGTAGCGAAGGTGCGAGTGAAGATTAGAAAGAGCGAGGGCGCTGTCTTTTGTTTACGGTCGTCATTTTCTGCAAACTTTTCTATCAGAAGGTGAGTGAACTTGAAAGACAAGTTTAGCAATGTAATAGGGGAGAAAAATGTAAACAAACCCTACGAAATATATTTCTGCGTATATCATTTTATTGGTACACGAACACATACATTCTGCACAACACATTATTATTTCTACATGACGGTTAGTTTCGTTTATTGCATTGTAAAGCAATGTTTCAGAGTATTGTTCATTATATTTTTTCTTTTTTTTGATCCATTTTCAAATTCTTCAGCATATTAATCAAAACATGAATTTATTATACATACATACACATTGTTTTTAACAATTTATATTATGTATTTTTTATTATCCTTATTAGGATGTGCTCCAAAAAAACAATATGGAAGCAATTATTTCATGTATTTTTATCACAAATTGTGTATACATGCTAGTCAATAAATTAAAGTAATGTTACTTGAATAAATCTAAGCATTAATAATCAGGGCTTGCGAAATACCACACTAGAATTTCAGATATTTTTATAATACCTGCGTACCGACATTCATCACCAGTAAAGTTTAAAAAAATGTATATAAAATAATTAATTGCAAAAATATTAAATTGTACGACGATGTTTTTAGTGGGGTATTTTTTTATCTACGCTTGATTGAATTGGTGGAACTCCATTATAACAAGGAAAAAATATATCTCTGTATTTAAGTTCTACACTCGTTATTTAACATATAGATAATAGCTATTTTGACTCAATACCTCGTCAGTCAAAGGTTCAACTATATTTAAAATTATATTTGTATAACTAAAGTACATTGATTTTTTTTTTTATAATTACAAAACGTTTCATCAAATACTTCATAACAATAATCTCAAACATGAAATATATTTATGTTTTCATATTCTGTAAAACATTTTGTTTATTTTTGAGTTGTTCATTTCCGTATATTTTGCATTCATATTTCATCGTACATTACATAACTGGGCATTACATATCGTAGGTAATTTTCTACAACCTCGTATCTCAAAAAGTATAAGTTTTTCAAGGGACACATAAATGTACTTTATTCTACCGAGATCGCTATCGCTTTCTATCGCTATAAAACATCACTGGAATGGTTTTGTTTCTATATGTTTGAAGAAGTTAACAAAGAAAAAAGCAAAGACGTTTTCATACAATCCAATTACATCTATGAAATAACAATATGTATCTAAGATGTAACGCAAATTCTCGTTTATAAATTTCATTGAAGATTATCTGTCTCAAATAATGCCAAAACTTTATTGCAAACCCTGGGACTAATAATCAATCCGTTCGATTATCGCCAAATTTCCTATGCAAAATGTTTCAACATAATAATATGGCTATACACATCTACATCATTATCGACTTACGTCTAAGATTAAAAAACTCTGTGGGCGTTACTGATCAAAAAGAATCAGGTAATCTTAATATTGTTATGAGTGTTGCTGAACACACGCGCTTCCATAATGGCGGGAATCGTGTTGAGAAGTGATGAAAACTTTTTAAAACGTTCTAAATCTAAAAATAAATAAATGTGGTTGCTTTCGATATTTAAATATTATGTTTTTTTTATGAAACTATAGATCGAATCATAACTATGGTCCTGAATAATTGTCGCTCGCTGTGGTATAGTTGGTAAGAGCTTGTTTCTACTTAGCAGGCAGGTCTGGGTTAGATTGCCGGTAAGGTCAATTTCAAAATTTAAAATCTAAGGCATGGTTCTTTGTGATGTAAATTCTGCTCGAATTGATCTCGAGTGACTTAGAAAAATTTCTCATCGAGTTTATCTATAATCTTTCAACTTAAAAATATTTGGCGCTTTGGCAAACACTGTAATGCCTAATATTTTTTTTTTAAAACAATAATTTTATATTGTGGAGTACTTTCAGTGGAGTATTTCAGCAAACGTTACTTACCGAAGTCTGGTTGAAAGTGAGACACTCAATCTCCTTTTTTGATATAAATAAGGAAAGAATGGTAGTTTTCTGAAAGAGATAATCATTAATTATTAAAAATGTTTTATTTCCACTGCCATAGTAAATTAACTTGATGAAGTATAAGGAGCATTACAAAAAAGTTCTTTCACGAGAAGTGATTTCTGTTCAGTCATCTTGTAGTAATTATGTATATACAGACTAGGCTAGGAAAGAACTAGCAGTAATCTTATCCATCTCAAAAATGAATGTACATTTTGCAGATATAGATGCCTTTACACACAAATCTATTGTATATTTATTATATATCGATTGTAAAATGAATGAATTTTTCCATCCTATGTTAGCAAAACTAAGTCAAACGAAATCACAAGAGCGTTGAAAACTAGGCAACGGTTCAGAAATATTACGTTTGTATATTATACATAAATCCGAATTTCTCGGAAAATGAATCATTTTGCTCGATGTAGATCTCGGCCCACTGCTATTAATTTACAAAGATCTAAATTACATTATTTTTTGACCAAATTACTCACTTTTGGCATTGTAGGCTGTTCATAAAATGACTGTATGCATTAGTTTTATTTGTTCAACCATTGACTGGTTAAACTTTCTATCAAGTTAGACTATTTTTATTACATAAAAAAAAAAACCGACTTGTCAGTCTCGTCCGTTATAAATGCCTGTCATTTAACTCTTGTCAAACCAGATCGATATTTATGATTATTTATTCTTATAAATTCTTCACAAAGAATTTACAAGAATTTTTATACCATAACGTACAATTAATGGTTGAAAAATGATGTTTTATAAATATGAAGAATTTTACTTTCTAATGATAAAAAGGGTACAATTAAAAACCACATACATACACATATTAACAGTATGTATTGAAAAAATAATAAACAACAACTCTGAACAAATTTTATACTTTGCGATCATAAAGTTTCAGTTACTATGCTTGATTAGGTCAAATATAAAATAATGATTTTTTAATTTGGTTAGATATCTGAAGGCCATTTTGTTTGTGTTGTCTTTTGCGTTAAATATAACAAAGTTATGTATTTTTTTATAGTTTCTTCATAAATCAACAGTAATGTTTAACGTCAACTAAATAAAGTTGCCTTTGTTTAATAATTTTAAAACCGTACCTAATAATAAGCAATATAAACGTACAAAAAATATAAAATATTATATGAACATTATGACTTCAAATAAGCATCTAAAGTTAAAAAATAATAATAGTTTTTTGGCTCTTCTTTAAAGTTACATTTTTGTAGATAGTGTTGTTTGGTTGATTGAATTTGGCATTTACTTAAAAGAACCCTATTGTAATACGGTAAAAAAAATACCAAAGTATTTAATTCTACAAAATTTTGTAGAACAAAATACTTTACTATTTTTTATCGTATTAGTGTTGTATGGCTTTAAGCGCTCGTTGTGTTATTTTAAATTTTAATACACCTGGCTCACTGGTAATTCGCTGTAATGACAAATATGTTTTATTAAAAAAAAACAATACTAATTGACTTGACTGTTCTGGTAATCAATATTTGTGCTGTCCAAATTTACAGTTTAATTTCAATGCTTTGATTAATTAAAATTTATAAGTTGAAGAAATCACGAAACATTTATAAAAACATTCAAAGAAATATAATGGCAGTTTTTTATTTTTTATAAATCAATGTGTTTTTTTATAACCCATGCATCTTCAATCAAGCATACAATTTTCAAATTTAGAACGAACACAAAGACTTGTTATAATTTCGCGTCATAAAGCAGAGCGTTCGAAAATAACCTCATTATTTTGCTGTTCTGTAATGGAACGGAATTGCGTTGCGTCTCACTTTAATAAAGGTGCTGAGTAAATGGAACCCGTCTGACATAATGGAAAGAGGAAATTTCTGACCTATTTGGCGTCTTGTTCGATAATTTAGTTCCGAGAAGAGCCCCGGCACAATCTCGCCCGAGATTGCTTTTCTTTTTTATATAATGCGTATTGGGCGAGAATTTTTGTTATTAGATTTTTCACGCTCACCGAATTCTACTTATTTCAAGATTCTTACCAAATTATTACGTGTGAATAAAACAATATATCTATATTTTAGTACTTGTTGTTGATTATATTTCAAATAATATATTTTTTAATAGAAAAACCATTTTATAATTAACGATTTTACTTACATACTGAATATTTTTACGGTTTTTTGTATAACAACATTGAAACTAAATATATGAATTTTTTCACATAATACAGAAAAGGCGACAGTAATTAATCATGGTAATGAAAACACCGATATCTTTTAGATATTCCATAGTGTAATATTTTCCAATATCAAGACGGTTTCTCATTAACAAGTTCCTTACATATTCAGGTATTTTTTTTTATATCCATATCCGCTTTTTTTCGGAGCACTACACGGTTCCTCCAACGTTTTCTATCCCTCAACGGTATCTTTGTTTCGTCCCAGACCATCCTAACGTCTCCCCAGTACATTATTCGGGTGTTCGACGTTGGGATCTACCTGGTTGGTAGAAAAGACATGCAGTATTCAGACTATCATGGGGAATCTACAACACAATGCCATCGTCGCTTTTTTATTGTCAATACTGTTAAAAATCACATTAGAGCGTTCGTAAGGTGCCATGAATCGCAACCGTAAAACAGGACTGTCAAGGTGCAGTAGAATCTTAACATTAATAGCCGATAAGGTCCGTCTGTAAAACGTCCGCAGTAATGTACAGACCAATGATTTCGATTTATTCTGAACAGCACATTTTTGAAATGTTGTTCTATCCAATGGGAGCGGCTTATTTTAAACCGGGCGTGAATGTTCTGATATCGCCACGTTTGAAAATTTGATATTTCTTGGTGTAGAGCTGAAGTGTAGTATCACCATACATCATAATATTCGAATAATCAAAGACTTTAATTCGACTATTGCAAACTATGATTATAGGGCTATCGAAATGAATCGTGTGAGTCGATGTGAGACTAATATTTTTTGGAGCGGATTTGATCAATTGAATCATAATGATGAACCTTTTCACGTCTGACCTTGAAAATCTGTTAGAATTCTTTAATACATTAAGAATATTCAAATTATGATATGGATATATGATAGAATAATATTTTGCTTTTTTCATACACTTGGACAAAATGTGCAACTGATTTTTTATTGAAAAATTGGATTTGATCTTTTGATTTTTATTGGAAATAATTGTTAAATAATTTAAAATCCGAAAAATAATTGTTGGCAAACTTAAACATTATTCCAAAAATTAAGTAATTTACGAAATTTCTGCTACTACGAAAGATGGTTGTTAGCAAACTTTAACATTATTCCAAAAATTAAATAATTTACGAAATTTCTGCTACTGCGAAAAATGGTTGTTAGCAAACTTGATCATTATTCCAACAATTAAATAATTTACGAAATTTCTGCTACTGCGAAAAATGGTTGTTAGCAAACTTGATCATTATTCCAACAATTAAATAATTTACGAAATTTCTGCTACTACGAAAAATGGTTGTTAGCAAACATAAACTTTATTCCAAAAAATCAATAATTTACGAAATTTCTGCTACTACGAAAAATGGTTGTTAGCAAACTTAAACATTATTCTAAAAAATCAATAATTTACGAAATTTCTGCTTCTACGAAAAATGGTTGTTAGCAAACTTAAACATTATTCCAAAAATTCAATAATTTCAATAATTTACGAAATTTCTGCTACTACGAAAAATGGTTGTTAGCAAACTTAAACATTATTCTAAAAAATCAATAATTTACGAAATTTCTGCTTCTACGAAAAATGGTTGTTAGCAAACTTAAACATTATTCCAAAAATTCAATAATTTACGAAATTTCTGCTTCTACGAAAAATGGTTGTTAGCAAACTTAAACATTATTCCAAAAATTAAGTAATTTAGGAAATTTCTGCTACTACGAAAAATGGTTGTTAGCAAATTTAAACATTACTCCAAAAATTCAATAATTTACGAAATTTCTGCTCCAACGAAAAATGGTTGTTAGCAAACTTGAACATTATTCCAAAAATTCAATAATTTACGAAATTTCTGCTACTACGAAAAATGGTTGTTAGCAAACTTAAACTTTATTCCAAAAATTGAATAATTTACTATATTTCTGCTACTACGAAAAATGGTTGTTAGCAAACTTCAACATTATTCCAAAAATTAAATAATTTTACGAAATTTATGCTACTGCGAAAAATGGTTGTTAGCAAACTTGGACATTTTTCCAAATATTCAATAATTTACGAAATTTCTGCTACTACGAAAAATGGTTGTTAGCAAACTTAAACTTTATTCCAAAAATTCAATAATTTACGAAATTTCGGCTACTACGAAAATTGGTTGTTAGCAAACTTTAACTTTATTCCAAAAATTAAATATTTTACGAAATTTATGCTACTGCGAAAAATGGTTGTTAGCAAACTTGAACATTATTCCAAATATTAAATAATTTACGAAATTTCTGCTACTACGAAAAATGGTTGTTAGCAAACTTGAACTTTATTCCAAAAAATCAATATTTTACGAAATTTATGCTACTACGAAAAATGGTTGTTGGCAAACTTGAACATTATTCCAAATATTAAATCATTTACGAAATTTCGGCTACTACGAAAAATGGTTGTTATCAAACTTTTTTTTTCCAAAAATTCAATAATTCACGAAATTTCTGCTACTACGAAAAATAGTTGTCAGCAAACTTGAACATTATTCTAAAAATTAAGTAATTTACGAAGTTTCTGCTAATACGAAAAATTGTTGTTAGCAAACTTAAACATTATTCCAAATATTAAATAATTTACGAAATATCTGCTAACTATAAAAATAAAATATATTAAAATAAAATATAATTAAATTAAATTAAATTCAATAAAATAAAATAAAATAAAATAAAATGAAATGAAATGAAATAAAATAAAATAAAATACCTTAAAATAAAATAACATAAAATTAAATTAAATTAAATACTATGCAACAAAAATCTCACGTTGCTGGGCAACGGGCTTACAGCTAGTCAATAATTAATACCGTTATGAAAAAAAAAACTTTATATGTATGTCAGTTTCTATAGTCAAGTAGTATTATCATAACATATTATCCATCAGAAAGTAGTAATGCAAATTCTGGCGACGTCAAAGTTTATTTGTTTCATTCTACATCTGATATTAAGAACACGGGTGTTCACTTATTCCCTTCTTAGTTTTTCGCAATATTTCAAATTCAAAATATCTGGCACATTGGTGCTCTAATGCTTGCGATTTAATGTAATGTTCCTACGTCTGAAACAAGTTTTGACTGTCAACTAATTCTTAAAGTGATAATACATGTTTCAGAAAACTTTTTATCTGAATCGTGATACAAACTGTCTTCTCGCGACATTCATTGCATTGAATCCATCTGATAGTGTTCTCATTTTAAAAAAGGTCATCGTTTTTGACAAAATATATCGTTTTATATAATATGTACTTAAAGATTTGTCTTTATGTTTGGCTCCTTCCTGTATTATGTGCAAGACTTGTCAATCGAGTTTTTAAAACTGCACGTTTCTTGTGGTCACTTTGGTACTTACTAATACAGTGGTGCATCCGGAAGAAAATTTGCCATTTAAAATATTTAGGATTAAACTAAAAGCTATTTCCTAAAAAAATGGTAACGTCAAATCGAACTATATTCACTTGAAAAACGTCTAAAATGCAATCAATATAAATCACTGTTTTTGATGGTTTTTTGTGGAAGGTCATTATTTATATTTAATATTAGCCGGTTCCCGGCAAGCGATGCAATGCCACTCAAATAAAGAAAGTGTTTGTATTGAAGTGCATTCTTTTCTGTATGTTTGACGTTTGCTGCCGATTGTCTATGGTACGACACACGCGCCACCTACTGTAAGTTAATTCTACTATAACATTCGCGCAAGTGCAAGCATACGTTGTCAAAATGAACTGTATGGCAGACATACAAAAAAATATTTTTAAATATAAGACCTGCTGTTATCTAATTTTAATAAGCATATATCCTTCCCGGAAGTGCAACCAAAACGTTTGTCAAAGTTTTATTACAACCGGATGAGCGGTGTGGCAACGCATAAGGTACGAACAAACAAACATTTTTTTTTATATTTTAGATAGAAATTTGTTATTAAGCTCATGCCATTATCATAACTAATTGGTATTTTTTTCTTTATTCCAATCAAAAATAAACTTATATGTACACCTAAAAGATTGAAAGATTTGTCAACTAAGAAATGTGAAGTAAATATATTTTGCTCAATTTATTCCAGAGATTTCAAGTTATAATACAGTTGCCGTTCGCATGACAAATTCACTGATATAAGTTTAAACATGCAATCTTTAAAAATACTTTTATTCTCCCCTTATGATAGCAGATTTAAGATAAGAAATCATGTTGTTTTCATGATATCTTAAACTAGATGATACTCAATCATATGTCTCCCTTTTTTGGAACCAATATATTCCAGTACTTAGGCTCGCGGCATCACGGAGTCGACGTCTTCAATACGGTAGGGTCTTTTAATGCATATTTAAAGGGTGATATTGTAATCGTGCGTCAGTGATGCCCCTCTAATGGCATGAATCTATTGACGAATATTTGGCAGTACACTCTTACTACGTTCTTTAAACATTCAAATGAAAAATACGTATTTTTGGTTAGGATTGCGATATTTTAACATCATTCAGGAGTAGCTGAAAGAATGGATTTTAGATGACGGATTAATGACCCAAAATACAAGTTAATACTAAACTAATATAGAAATTCTTTATAAAAAAACACAATTCTTTTATTTGAAAATGCTGTCTTAAAAGTTTCTCAAATACAAATAGATCCTTACGTCATGAATGATATGTGAAGATCCATCCTACCAATGAGAATGTTTAAAAATATTACCTTAGATGTCGAAATTTTCCGCTTGGACGTGAATTTGTTCAGACGAATACTATTTTTTATTTATTAAAGTGGACTTGCCAGTTTCTAATGAATATTTTTCTACTGTTTGCTCAACAATATTACGGTATATTCTTTTGTAGACTTAAAAAGCAACGCATTTATAATTTGTAATTTTTTTTTTTTTTTATGTACACGTAAATTATATAAATAACGCGGTCCTCCTAAGCTCGTCAAGTTACCAAGAAAAACTCAAAAAGCCCTCGGAATGCTTCCGTCGAAATTATAATTTGAATGTTCGTAGATCAGACTTTTTATAAATCCTCAACCAACCAACTTGAACCAGCAATAGTTGGATCAATCTATTATTTAAAATAAACTATTTTCACTTTCTTTGTCATGCAATCTAATGTATTCATACATAGTATTTAAATAAAGCAAACAGCTTAATAATTATACGTCTATACACCACTGCTTATAAAACATCTTCTTCTGTATCTTTTTACCACCCCTAAAGATAACAAAAGAAAGCATTGTAAACCCTTTTTGTAATCAATACGACAATCGTGACTATCGTCAGCGATCCATTCAACTCCTCTCACAACAAAGCTCATCCTGGAAGCCTTTAATCATTGTAATTACAATTTGCAACTGGCTCGTAACATAATACTTAGCATGTATTTTCCATTAACACAATTAACAGCTGGGTACCTATGCATCTAGAGCTGTCCTTCTAATTGATATTGTGCAACGAAAAGTTATTTCATCACCTGCAATTAGATAAATTAACAACGCACTTATTGGTTAAATTCGCAAATTAATGAAGCGTAACCTATTTATGAAACATAAATGCTGAAATATTAATCAAATAAAAGATTAGATAAATTAAGATTATTATTTTGCTCTACTTTAAACCATATCTATTAATTATTTCATCCTGATAAGCTAGTTTAAAATGTTTCAGAGCATATTTTCCAGTGAATATTTAGATGCTTATACTGTTTAAATTATGTTGAATAAATGAATGCAATGGTTAATTATAAACAAAATATTTTATCCTCGGTTATTTTTTAGTAATCACTTGCACGATTTAATTATATTCTCTGTGAGAAATGTATGTAAAATTTACATACACTTGTTGATTGTAGAGAATTGTTTAATCTCTGGCTCAAATCGGAATTACATTGTTATATATAAAAACTCTTAGACCGTGACCCCCCCTTTTTGTGCCAACATTTACACAGGCCAAAACTTAAATGAATGCCTAGTAAACAATAATCGTTTGGAATTCATGATAATTTTTGTATAATTTGACTCTCTATACAATTTTAATAGTTTTGTTTGAATTTATATAATGTGTTAATCGTCGGCTTCTGTTGCCTACTGGTAATTGCTTTAACTTAGCGATCAAATGGATCTGGGATTGAAACCCAGCAGGTGCAATAAAAAAAAAAATACAAAACAATGAGCTTTATCTTTTTTGAATATAACAACCTTCTACAAATAATATACAGTAAAGCATTAAAAGTAGTATACAAAAGTTATTAATAATAAGTTCGATATAATAATATTGCTGTTTATGTATTATCATATGATTTGAAGACAACACAGTCCAGAATTTCAAAGTTGTTGTCAAATCAAACACAATCTACTTTTTATACGATTTTAATTGAATTAAAGAATACAGATCAAATAAAATCATTTTTTCAGAGCGGTATATACGCACTCACTTGTAAAGACTGTCAAGTTTATTATGTTGAACATACAGGTCGAATCAAAGAACACGAGAGATGTTTTAGGAGTAATCATTTATTACAGTTTGAGTCATGTAATCGAAAATATTACAATTTGAAAAAAACACTTAATTGAAATGAATATCAAATGAACAGCCAAGAGTCCCTTGAAAATTGATAAAAGCATTAAAAATAATCCATTGTTAGAAATTAAGTTCGCCGCTGTTGAATTTATTGCCCTTGTGATTCCTCCCCCCCCCCCACCCCCGAAGCACATGTAATTAATTATTTAATTAGTAGTTGTATTTTGGTTGGTACTGTTAGGGTCTCCATTCATGATCATTCCGAAATTCAAAACTGTTGGGTAATAAACCGATTAAATGTGACGTTAATCGTTTGCGTAATGGTAGGATTTTTAAAGTTCATTGACGAGAGAAACCCATTATTCCAACGCGTAACCAAATAAAAACACTCTTAATAAGTAAACTGCCGTAGTCTGCATTTTGGCTAATTTTAGTTATGAATGAAGCTTAAACAATTTTATGTTTTCCATCGTCGGAGAAAACTGCGGTTTTATTTGAAATATATTTCACGAGACATCCAAAACTTCATTACAGTTTTAAATACAATGACTAGAAATTGCAAATATAGCACTCCAGTAACTACAATATCCGGAATAAGTACAAAAGTGTTCCATTGATTGTTTCAAAATGTCATGATTATTATTTCCAATTGCAAACAAACAGCAATGATGACCTCGGAAATACAAATTATATTAAATTCGCAGAAATCTTTGGAAAAATACATTCTTGTTACTAAATCCTCTTGAAATTCATACATTTGAGCTCCCGTTTCATTTGAAATCGATATTGATATACATAATTAAACATTATGTTACAGATTTCTGTTTTTATGATTTTATTTAAGTCAAATGTGAAAATACTCTGATCGATGAGGTATATAATTTTTTGTTCAATGAAAAATTAAGAAATATTACATACGGCAGTCGACCTAAATATTAGCGAAAATGCAGCAAGCATCTAATTATATGTCAAGGTCAACACACTTTGGTGACTTGATGAATAGCCTATTGTTTAGCGCCATCGATTTTACCTACAGAGGTGTACTTAAATAAAATTGGTTATATTAAATATTAAGAAATATATGTGTCGAGTCAAATTTGTTTTAATATTTTTTATAGACAAAAAATCTTTTTATTTTAAGACTATTTATCTAGCTTGTAGTGTAAATGCGCTGTATTTGTTTTTGCGAAGTAGCACATAAGACATTATTATTGGTTTATATTATGTATGAGTTTAATAAATACCCTAAAAAATGATGAATCTCTCTTTTGTTCTTATTCTACGCTTAATTTATCACAATCAGAACTGGTTTCAACATTTCACCACGAGCATTTTCAACTGAAAAAAATATATACCATATTCCTGGTCTTGATGACAATAAATTAATTGTATAAAAAAAATAATTGTTCTATTATTTTTCAATATTATTGAGACATTGAACACTTAAAAATTCATAATTACTCAGTGTATCGTTTTTTGAAATATGTATTTGTTTTTCAGTTTACATATAAATATGTAAGTACGAAATATAAAAATTTCACATTCCAAGAACTTCATCCGTCCCTGGATAATATTATTTTTTTGCAAACTCGTAAAAATACATTTTTATTATACTGACTAATTCACTTTGACTAATTTATTACCATAAGCTGTGAACAATGTCGAAGTACAAAACAAAAATAGGTAAGTATATTTTTAACCCTTTGAGGAGTATTGCCGCTTCGTACGGACAAATATTTTAGTGCTTAATGCTTATTGCTATTCTCTTGCTTTTAATTGAATTGTCATTATTTTTTCACATATTGGTAAAAAACATTTGTATCTGTGAATTTTGACGATCTCGTTATTTTTATTATTTGTTGCAAATGAACAAAACAAATTTGTAAAAAGGTCAATACATATTTGCACAAAATCGGTAGCCGTAAAAAGCAAAAAAAGATCTAGGCCCAAATTGGAAGTAATAGGTTCTTGAAAATTGTTGAAAAATAATAATATGTTTCTATACATTTACATTTTTAATTTTACATTGTAAAATTATAAAAGAAATATTATTCCATATTCTTACCAGACTGACCAATGAACAATTTGTTTTATATATTTTTGTGTGTATCAATGGTAAATGAATCAAAAAATCTTAATTTAGTAAAAATAAACTTACTACCCAAAGGGTTAAAATCAAAAGGATAAAAAGATATCTGCCGATTCTGAAGCAATGTTAATAATTTCTTTATTTGATAGGTAATAATGAAAATGTTTTATATATTTATGGGGAATTTTTACATGCGGAATCTATGGATATAAAATTACATATTTTTTAAGAGTTGATCAACTGATTAACAAAGTGTCGTAGAAAAAAATTGTTAAAATAAACTTCATTACGAGTCTACATAATCGTACAGAGATTTTTCTAAGACAGAACTACCGGTAAGCTAATCGCTCTCCTTGTACGTTGCTTTATAGATCGGATAGGGGGATGAAATTTTAGATATTGAAAAATATTTCTCTTATGTACTAATTTTACATTATTTGAATAACAATTGTGACCGGCTTCGTTTATCGCAGACGTTATAAACTGATGACAATATAAATCAATACTGTAACACAATATAATGTTCAGTATTATTTTAAGATTAACTAACTGTTGAACCTTCAAATGATTGAGAGATAGTATCTTTTTGCATAATATATACGTCCAATTCTAATGGAGTAGATTTACTAGAACTTGATTATAGAGTACTAGAATTGCATAATTAATATTGTTTTATAATGTACTTGCAATGCAAACCACTTATTATTGGATTTGAATTAAAAAATATATACATATACGGTATAAGTGATATACCTACATTTCCAGTTGAACTTCCAACCTATTGGATATCCTTTCGTTCCGCAAATGTTTGCAAAGATGTTATGTTTTGTTTTGAAATTTAAACATTTTTACTGTTGTTTATGGGTCATTAAGTTTGAATGTTGCAATTTAGTGCATTTATGTGACAGTTTGCCTGTTTGAATATCAGGTAATCACTCGGCAACGAACATAATTCACTCGATTTTGACTTTAATGGTCTTGATTTATAGCATGAGCTGAACTTTTAATGGGAAAATTTGATTTTTCGGGCTCGTCAGTGTCCAGGCTTATTGTTTGAGTCTACCTCTCTCGCCGCGCCCAGAGTAAATCCACCGTTTATTTGTAATTTATTCATTAAAAAATATAATATAAATAATCATTGCTGCGTTATGAATAAAAATCTTACGATTAAATTGTTTTGACGATGCTTACCCCGATAGGTGAAACACGCGACACAATTAGTATCACAACCAGTGGAATAATAAAATTATTTAAGTTACATTAAATGAAATACTGGTTAAAGCATACTCAACCTAATATAGCCGCATCGACCATTATGGCATATTATTATTATTTCTCACTATATACTCTATAGCAAGCCTCGGCGACTTATGACCCGCGGGTCACCAAGTAACCCATTTGATGATTTAAAATGACTATAAAATATGATATGAAATCCCACCGAATAGTCTTTTTCATAGTCACATTTTTTTACTTTGACCTGCAGCCATAAATGGTTGCCGAAGACTGCTCTGTGAATTCTTTGCGGGAATACATTATAAATATTTAAAAATAAAACACTTTTTGTATTATTTACTCATAGAAATATAAACCTATGTATATAAAATTGAATGAGAGTAATCACAAGATGCCGCCTGTGTGGTCGAGTGGTCAACGTTGTTGGCTACCGCTACGGAGGTCACGGGTTCAAATCCTGGTACGGGCAGTTTTATAAATTGATTTTTTCAATCGATTTATAAATTTCTGTTCAAAGGCATGGATGTATGTGATGTCTTGAATTCCCCCTCTCACCCATCCTATACTATGATCGGGGCGTATCGAGAGCGATTAGCTTACCACTAATCCTGTCTTAGCCCTATCCTTCTATCCCTACTCTCTTTGTAAAAAGAGAGGTTGAGCAACTGAGTAACAAACAGTTCTCGTAGAAACACTTCTTTTGAGATAAACTCCATTAGGAGTCCATATGATTCACATTGGGAGCGGACATCGGTAAAAAAAAAAACACAAGATGTAAAAAACAATTGGTAAAGGATACTTGAAAAGAATCCATGTATATTCATATAAATATGGAAACATGAATTAAACATCATTTTTTTAAGAGAGTAAATATCTCTTATGAAACGTTCTTTTAAATGTACTACAAATGTAGAAGTGAAGATCAATTTACAGTCATTAAATTGACACGGTGCTATGTTTACACCTACGGGTAATCGCATACGTTGTTAAAATAGCAATAACACCTTTTAATTATTACAGTTATCAATTCAATCAGCATGTTCAACTATTATTATCAATTTGCATGTGCATTCTACCACATTTGTTTGTCATTGACCCAAAAGTGTGCATTTCAGTATTGCCATCTTATGACACGGCAGCTCTTGTAATGGGTATTACGGTCACAGTATCCCACACTTATTATGTTTGGTATACTTGATTGCGTGGGTGTAAACTGCATTGTTTCAAGTGGGCCGATCTTTTTATTATGGCAAGATTCGTTTAACACGCAATCCTTTTCAATTGTCTATGACACTGCATTCAATTCTAAAATGTCTGTATTCGAATATTCGAACAAAAAATCCGGATAATCCATATTTTAAAAATGTGCATTTATCGAACAATGTTGATAAATTATAAATTTTGGCACATTCTCATAAATGTATGGTAATTAATTCATTTTTCTCAATGGCTAATGCCAACCGCGTACAAAATGAAAGGATAATGTGAATTGAAAATAGTATTAATAATACTGCAAATTCAATCAATTGAATGATAAGGTGCAGTGATTTTTAGTATTGAATGCATATGAAATCTATTCCCACGTAATAATTATAAAAATCAATAAATTGTTTAAAGTATAATAATAAAAGGATGTAGATTAAGTTCCAGACGAAGAAAAAACTATTACATATGGGCGCATTAGAGGTGCAGTGAGCCAACTAATAACTGAGGTTACTTCACTTTTACCGATACTTTAAGACGTGTAGAATATTAAAAAGCATCTAAGTTTATTTTTCTAAAATACCACTTGGTTCACTTTACCTCTAATGAACCCATATGTTCCCTCGCCCTTAGTGTAGATCAGGCATGTGCAATCTTTTTACTCTAGTGGGCCACAAAAAACAAGTCGCAAAGGAAAAAATAAATTTCAGTGAAACTTTATTCTCTCTTACATGAAGGATACTTATTACGTACAATGTAAAACAGCCGTGCAAAAAAAAGTATTTATAAAATAATATAAACAAATGAATGATATTTTCCATTACATTTAACCATGGTATATGCAAATCGTGCAACAAGAGGATTAGGTGTACGTGTTGTACATGTATTTATAATTAAAAATTAAATGCAATATTGTTTTTGTACACTTAAACTAATTCTTTAAATTTTAGTCTTTAGTATTAAGCAGCAAAATCGACTTTATTTTTTATCAGTTAGCCATTTCTACAAATCGATTTATTCTACTTCATTAACGAAAAAGCTGGCTCGCCATATTAAGTTCAATGATTTACTTTCTTCACATTCGAGGGCCGCGAGATAACCACCCAAAAATTTATACAAAATCTTATTTCTATCTATTAATGTGAAAAATATTATTATTATACATCCGGAATGCTAATCTTGGATGGCATCACGAGAGCTTTGAGCGTTACCACATGGCGACGACGATTGTCTGATCACCTGATTATATAAACTACTTTAATTATCTGTCATTTTTTACAAGCTGTCAACTACATTATCCTATTTAAAAAAAACTTTTTGGATGAGAATCTTACATGACAAATTAGTATCAATTTGACGTACTGTTTTATACCACAACGTAAATCAAATAAAATCCACGACATATGGTAATTGAGTTACTTTGTGAAAGCTGCAAGTCAGCTGTCATTGATTAATATGACATGACAGGTGACATCACTGGACATCAGCTGACAGGTTGTCTTCTGTCACTGTGACAGTGACAGTTATCATCTAGTTACAAGCGATGCGGTTTTGTTTTTTCCAGCAAACGAAATTGAAGACTGATTTAATTAATTATTTGAAATTCAATTGATCAATGTAATGGCATTGCTAACTGAGTGAAATAAAGTTGGGATATTCAATATTGTTGGAAATAGATATTACAACTTTCATATTTTAAATTATAACAGCAATATTAAATGAACAAAATACATTTTGAATGGAAAATTTTGACTTAACATAGTAAACTCATTCAATTATCTTAGAGAATTTAAATAAGATTAAGAATTGTGAGTTCGAGTAACGATATTATATATATATGAAGATGGTCTTAAGCTTAACTAACTAAGAACTCTTTTCAACGTGCTTCAAAACTATTTATAAATTAATGGAAGTGTGTCACAGTTCCAAAAACTTTAAGACCCACTGGTCTAGATTGATAATAATGCTTTGTATCGACTGTGCTACAATTTAATGCAATAAAGACGACTGTAATAATATGTAATAACATCGCAAAGCACAGCCATTTTGTTCGACAAATTGCCATTGCGAAAACATGGCACATAATATTGAATAATTTATTGTTTTACAGGTGGGTATGGTAAATCACGTTTATGTAAATTAATGGCTTATATTTAATATCACCTTCACCTTTGTAGCAGCTTCGCCATTTTATAAACATAGTATGAATATAATTATAATCACAAAACAATCTAGCGTCCGACCAATTGAAACCTCAGCATAGGATCATTTATTGTAAATCTATCTGAATGATTGACTGTCAGTTTGGTTATATATATCTTTGAAAGATGCTATCGTGCCAAACGAATATATGTGCAATCACCCTGAAATACAGTTTAAATCGTGTGTTCACTTCCTAAAAACGCATTTACGAAGGCAAATATAACGAGAGCAAAATATACAGCCGATTTTCTGTGACTGTTTTGTCCTATATCCAGTAATTACATGGAACCATATGTGTCAGGGGATGATACTTTTACTTCCGCTATTTCGTTGAGTACACAAATCTTTATGTTTAAATAAACGTCAATTTTGTTGGATATAAATATGACACCTGTTATCGATTTAATGCCGAGGTTTGCTCATTTGTATTCAATATAATTTTTTAAAAAAGCTGGTGTAATGTCCGGAGATGGACAATCAAAAAGATGAATTACGCACGTCAACAATTTCCACTGTGATGCGAAGAGTGATGTCAGCTTATAAAAGAATTTCGTTTAATAATGTTTTTTTTTTTACCGTAAATAGGTTCTGCGAAATTTCGTGCAAATCGAATTCGCAAAAAACGAAGCATCATACACTTCATACAAAATTGGGAGATAGGTAAAAAAAATCGAATAAAGTAAACACATTCTTCTGGATTTACTCTTGTTATAAAGTCTGTTTAATATATCGACTGTGGAAAGGAAAAAGGACGTAACCCACAGTTTTTTAAAAACAGCTTTTTTCGATAATCACAGTGTATCCAACTTGATACAGGTTCTATCAAAAGTATGTAAGCTGAAAATGCTGAATTAGTATCTAAATATAGCTTTAAAGTTTGAAAAAAGATGAGCTTGTAAAAATTGAAACCAAGAAAAAAGACGGAAAAAAGGTTTTCCCTATACACTTTCTTAAATTAATATTAAATTATGTCAATTAAACCTTCCAATATTGGGGACCGCCGCAGAACATGTTTTGTATTGCGTAGGGCCGCGGATTATTTTTTTCAGATTTAGGGGGCCGTGGAATGAAGAAGGTTGGGAAGCACTGAATTAAACATCAGCTTAGAAGTCTCTGTGCACTTAGAGGTTGTGTTTATTTCATAATTTGCATATGGCCGAAAATCATTAAAACACGTTTTTTGTGCCTCCTGTAAAACTTGCAATGTGTGGGTTACATTCTTTTTCCTTTCCACAGTCGATATGTAAATAATGATTTTCGCGTTTCTTTTTTTTCAAATTTTTATAGATATCTTGATACTTACTACCCAAAAATGATTTTTCAATCACGCTGAAATTTATTTTACGTTCGATATTTGGATCAATATTTAAAACCATATTTTGAAATCATTTGTTTTGTCAGAATAATTAATATCACTGAATATAATTTTGAAGATTCATTCTCTGCTTATCGCGTAGTTCAACGTGATATGCATACGATTTAAATACATTAAAAACATACCGTGTTAAAGCGAAACAGTTTCGCTTAAATTGAGGTATGAGTGTATATTCATAAATACGTATCAAAACTGAAACACTTAAGCAATCATAAAAAATATCTTAACGCTGCTTTATAACGGTATGTATAACTGTACTGAGAGTTGATATGGGTTCTACTTTGAGTACCCTGAGGGGACATAGGTCCGTGTAGTCAATAAATGTCATCAGAAGTAATAAAAACAATTTTATTGTTTCCATGATGACGATGTTTTTTTTGTCTTTACAATCCATCTAAAAATTAAGTGATAGCGTTTCAACATCGCAGTTTGATACAAAAAACGTAATAAAATATGTTTCCTACTGTAATATTGTCCTTGGAATAACTTCTGATCTGTTGTTGATCTGCTTGCGGAAATGATTTTTCGAACCGATTGGGAATCAATTTACTAATTAGTTGTCAATGAAATAAATTTGTAGGCGTGATAGTTTTTTACAATTAATTAATACAATAAGTAAATTATTCGCGACGTGCATAATATATTCTGCAATCTTTTACATGTAAACTGCATTTCATAATAGCGATAATATTTTTTCTTGTATTGATTACCATTTTAAAATTAAATAAAGATCTCACTTTAGTTAGAGTTTCGTTATTGATTGCTAAATTCATATTTCTTTTACCAATTGTTTGTTACGCTTTGTTATGAGTAACTAACTAAATTTTGTATAAATGTATCAGTTGACAATGCTCGCTATGAGCGAAACCGGTCCTGACTTTTTTAAATAAAGTGGGAAATTAAGTACAAAGGAATATTGTGTTTTTTTTATTAATATAATGCCTTGCCGCAAAATTATTGACACTCTGAAAGTGGTATAAATGTATCGATCAATAGTATCAATTGATAATGCTCGAGGTGAGTGAGATTGGTCAGAACATTGTTAAATAATGTGAAATTGGTACAATTTTTTTATTATTATTATATAAGAACATCTTTAATCGATAGCAAAATAATGTTAACTTATGCTTAAATTACATTGTGGTATCACTTATCAAGCTGGTTTATTTATTTCAAATAGCAATATACTAGATTCAGAAATCAATCGTGAAAATCGTCAATATGGAGACGGGACTAGAGTTCTTTGTTGTTACGCTATTGAAATTATGTTAAACCGATTTTTCATGTCTTGCGTCATTTATTAACGTCAATTTACCATACTTAGAAAATAGCACGGTCGATTGTTTTTTCTAAGAGACAAATTATTCATCGGACCATAAAGGTTTGACCCCGTTTCGACATTCGGTAAATGCACAGATTTACATGACATCTATCCGTATTCTGTTCAATACTACAGTATCCAACATAGGCAAAAATTTGTTCTATAGTAATAATCTAAATCTACTATTATTGGAAATCGATCAAGTCCGGTTTCTATATTCATACAATATCAAATAGACTACATTTTTTTCTTCTTGGAATATTCTTCTCATCCTGGCAACAGATTTCGCAAAGGATGTGTAATAAGTAACGAATGCATTTAAAAAAAATCGTACTAATTTGATATTCTTTTTAAATATCAGAGCCAGTTTTACTCAGCACTCATCTCAGCATAAAACTCGATTATATCAGTTAAGAATGCTCGAGATGAGCGAAACTGAGCTTGATCTTCATTCAAACGAGTAGAATTATGACAAATATGAGTGTTTTAATTATTTTCCACGAAGAATTGACAGTGAATACCTGTGTCCATTTTCTTTCATTTCAAACTTCATTTCAAAAATTAAAAAAAGGTATATGAATTTCAATATTATAAAGAAAATCCACGTGCATTCCATCAGACATTTAAAGTTATCATTTGCACTAAATTTGGATAATGCACTGTTAAATTGTACACGCATCATTAGACACTATTTTTTAAATCCGGCAAGTATTTGTATTAAATTTGAATCGTTCAAACTATGTACATTCTCACAAATTTTGTCATTAACGACCCGGGTTTCGCCTTTCGGCATCTTCAGGCATTCAAGTGCACGGATGAACTTGAACTGACGCTTAGCAAATGAAAGTTTCGTGTTATATATAAGATATAAATGCATCACTGAGTCCAAAGCCACTGCTGGCGAAAAGAATGAGCCCATGGGAATTCCAACAGATTTGACTAGTGAGCAGTTTCAAGAATTATATAATTTGTTTGTTGGCAAAGGTTTTATGATTATATGATTTTATGGTTATATAGGGTATAGAAGTGGAGATGTGGGAAAATTTGATATTTCGTTAAAAATCGGAAGATTTTGCAGCTGTGCTTTGTTGATTACAATCTTAAACCTTTGCCGACAAACAAATTATATAATTCTTGAAACTGCTCACTAGTCAAATCTGTTGGAATTCCCATGGGCTCATTCTTTTCGCCAGCAGTGGCTTTGAACTCAGTGATGCATTTATATCTTATATATAACACGAAACTTTCATTTGCTAAGCGTCATTTCAAGTTCATCCGTGCACTTGAATGCCATGCCTGAAGATGCCGAAAGGCGAAACCCGGGTCGTTAATGACAAAATTTGTGAGAATGTACATAGTTTGAACGATTCAAATTTAATATTGAAATTCCACCAAGCACCTTCAGTCGAAATCTTAAAGTATTTGTATCATTAAATCTCTGACAGTTTGTCCCCTGTGTGGTCGAGTGGTTAACGTTGTTGGCTTTGGCTACGGAGGGCCCGGGTTCAAATCCCGGTACGGACAGTTTTTATAAATTGATTTTTCAATCGATTTATGAATTTCTGTTCAAAGGCATGGATGTATGTGATGTCTTGAATTCCACCCTTTCACCCATCCTATCCTATGAACGGGGCGTACCGAGAGCGATTAGCTTACCACTAATCCTGTCCTAGCCTTATTCTTCTATCCCTACTCTCTTTGAAAAAAAGAGAGGTTGAGCAACTGAGTAACAAGCAGTTCTCGTAGAAACACTCCTGTTGAGATAAACTCCATTAGGAGTCCATATGCTCCACATTGGGAGCGGACATGGTTTAAAAAAAAAAAAAAAAAAATCTCTGAAGAATTAAGCAATCCTTTTGTTTGAATGTATTTTTTGTATCATTTTTAAAAATTGATATACACAAAAAACACAACGACAGTATTTTAAAAATATATAAGATTTTTAATAAAACTGTTATCAGTTTTATATACTATTTTCAGCACGTGCCATAAAAGTTAGATTTATTTTCGTTATGAGAGTAATATGAAATAAATTCTAAAGCAATAGTTTGGATTATCTCATTATTTTCTTCTTAAATAATATACCCTGGATAACGAATAATAGGGTTGTACAGTATTTTTGAAAGACTACATCAAAAAAAATAAAGGTTTATATTTTATTTAAACGTAGTCGATAGAAAGTTTGAGTTAGATTATTCTTGAGCCTGATCAATTATTGAGTAGTAGGAATTTTAGTACAAATTCCAACTATTTAATCAGTCGAAATCAGAACCAGTTGATGCTTTAAGATGACCGAATGAATAAATTAGTAGAGAAAATAATTTGATATCGATCTCACCGGCTGAACTTGGCCGACATGTTTTTTTTATTATTATTTATCGTTAGATTACACAACTATGTATTTATGTATACATTACACACATATTATACAATGCGTCTGAGGTAAAAAAAAAACATACGTTGCGATCAATATGAGTTGGGTTAGTTATCTGTCTGACCTAATATCTACGACTTGGTTGATTTATTATTAATTTAATATTTGGAAGTTTTTTTTCATTCGAGTAAAAACGAGGGATTTGAAATTTTAAGACAATTGTTGATAGTTTATTAATTTTTTTTTGGTTACGGTTATTATCGCATAGCAAATAAAACCGTCAACATTCTAACATAAATTTAAAGCTATTTTTTTTAAATTTAAACTTAAACTTAAATACAGTTGGATCATGAAATTACTTCCGAAGTATTAATGCTTTCCAGCGATCAATATTAATATAACCATCTCTCGAATTTTTCCGTCATTCTACTGTTTGTGTGCCATTCTGGTTTGTCATTCATTTGCCAAAATTGTATGATTCCCTGATTTAAAAAAATTAAAAATTTACACTACAAAAATACAGGACGAAGCTGTTATGTTAATTTTAAGCAATGAATAAAATGTATACATAAATATATTGGATCACTATCAATAAACAATTAACGTCCTTCTTTACTTCTGGATTCCATGAAGAATATCAATTTTAATATAAGACCACAATAAAGATATTCGTAATCTATTCTTGTATGTATTAATAAACTGGCAATTGTAAAACAATTGGTATTGGCCACTGACGACATTATATGGCAACATCCGGACTCCATATGGCCGAGCGTACTTTACGAATTAGGCTGCATTAAATTATTTGGGAGCTTACATTATTTGCTCATTCCCCAAATAAATCAATCATTCAATGAGCATATCGGTGATCGTTATATACACGACAATCAAATAGACGAAGATTGCGTTCTAATTCTTTGTTTTTTCGATATCTTCGTGGCTGAGAAGTAATGCTCTTTGTCTGTGCCAGTGTTTCCCAACAGACGCAAGGATAATTCAGTTGTCTAACTAACAATTTTATTTAGATTTTACCTTTATCAACAGGCACACATATGACGATAAAAGTTTTACAGTATAATCCATACGACATATATATTTTTACTATTCGATGTATTTTATAATTTAAGATTTCGATTGAAGGTGCTTGGTAGAATTTCAATATTAAATTTGAATCGTTCAAATTATGTACATTCGCACAAATTTTTTCACTAAAAATCCAGGTTTCGCCTTTCGGCATCTTCAGGCGTTCAAGTGCACGGATGAATTTGAGCTGACGCTAGTCAGTACTATTTACTAAACGTCAGTTCAAGTTCATCCATGCACTTGAACGCCCGAAGATGCCGAAAGGCGAAGCCCGGATCATTAGTGACAAAATTTGTGTGAATGTGCATAATTTGAACGATTCAAATTTATTCGATGTATATTTATTTTCTTTTTAATATAAAATTTAATTTGATAACCTTGTTATTCCAATTCCTGTGTTCCAAAATGTGACACGTGTTTCGCTTATTATAATAAAAATTAACTTCCACAACGTTACCGCCGAATCCTTGCATCCATTTTTTCGAAGATATTTTCTTGTTTTTTTGTAAGATAAGTAAGTCTGGAATTTTCATATTATATAATGAAAAGTATTATATTATTTAACAACACGCTATCTTTAGAATTGCTATCCCAGATAGATCTGATGCGAAATCCACTGTTTTTTTTATCTCATAAGAAACTGTGATTGCTTACAAATCTTCGCTCGCTTTGATTTTGATGACCACAATCAAAACATCTCGAAATCTTTTGATATTTTTTACAATTAATATACGTTAATTTTCCAAGTCGTTCTCCGCTGCCGGTAATGAATTCTAAGTCTGGAAAATTCGTTACAATTGCGCTTTTTCTCTCTTCTTATATACCGTTGACAAATAATCCACCCTGATCGTCTTAATTTATCCAAAAGTTTATATTAAGTCTCTTTATATTGGTGTCGAACAGTCAAAAAATTGCAAGGCGATTTTGAAACATATTGTAAAACCTTCTTTTATACGGAGAGATTTTTCTTTTCGATTATCAAAGTATTTTGAGCCATGTTCATATTTTAGTGTCTGTCTTCATAGCTTAACATGCAACATTTATATTTATCTTCGTTTACTACTCGCATATTACGAGAGAATTCATAAATATTTACATATTATGTGTATACTACGGAGAAAGGTAGAAAATAAATTATTCCAAGATGGCTGATGGTAAATCAATTCCCTATTCGCTCTACCGGAAATGCAATCCGTTCCCTATTTACGGATTTACGGCTTTGCAACGCAGGAAATCATCAAAAGCGACGTCCATAGCTCCGCGTATATTAATAAAAGATTCGATTTATTTATATAAAAAGATAAAAGGAATTAATACAGAAAACAAATTTATCTATAAATAAAGAATTTGAATTACATCATAATCATAATATATACACGTTCTCGATCTTAATTTACTATCAAGTCAACGCTACAAGGTGTACATTATATCATGATAGCTTTATAATAATCAATTGAGCATACCGTATATTGATACAATTTGATAGGTTGTGTTATCAAGCATTATAAAAAAGCTCTACCAATCAGGTTTTTATAATACGAAGGCCGTTTTTAATTGGTCATTTTGATCGATATATCGTGACACTAGAAAATTAAACATCTTTAGAACTTTCACGTTGAATTAACGTTACTGAGACGGTAATTAAAATTCGTGACATTTTTGGATTAATAAATATTTAAATAAGTAATCATTCAAATACTGTAATTATGTTTTTAAGGTATTTTGTCGACAATATTTGTTCAATTTTGTATTTTATCCAATAGCGTTGATTAAAAAAAAGAAAAATTAAAAAAAATCTCCAAAAAAAAACGTTTAGAATTACGTCATCAATACTATTAACGTTGATATAGACATGAACAATAAAGACGTGTTGATTGAATTTACGTCAAGATTTGAGTAAAATAAAATCCATTATTATAAGGCAAAATATAATTAAGCAAGCTGCGTGTTAGAGGTTCAACATCGTTGGCTTAGAATACGGAGGTCAAATGTTCGAATCCCAGTACAGACAGTTCTTATACATATATTGATTTTTCAATCGATCTATGGATTTCTGTCCGAAGGCATGGATGTGTGTGATGTCTCTATTTCATTCCAACCCATCCATCCTTACAAAACGTACATAGCGAGAGCGATTAGCTAACCACTAGTTATGTTTTTTGTATTACCCTTCTATCCTTACTCTCTTTGAAAAAAAGAGGTTGAGCAACTGAGTAACGAGCAGTTTTTGTAGATGAAAAATCTGTTGAGATACCTCCATTAAGAGGCCATATCTTGGAAAGGAAAAAGGACGTAAACCACAGTTTTTCAAAACAGCTTTCTTTCCATAGTCAAAATAAATACAACTTCATACACGTTCTATCAAAAGGGTGTAAGCTGCAAATGTCGAATTAGTCTCTAAGATTAGCTTTTAAGTTTGAAAAAACATGAGCTTGTGAAAACTGAAACCGAGAAAAAAGACTGAAAAAACGGTTTTTCCCAAAAAAAATCTTAAATTAATATTAGATTATGTCAATTCAACACCAGTTTAGAAGTCTCTGGGCACTTCAAGATTGTGTATATTTCATAATTTGCATGTGGCCCAAAATCATTAAAACACGTTTTGTGTGCCTCCTGTAAAATTTGCTATGTGTGGGCTACGTCCTTTTTCCTTTCCACAGTTGACATGCTTTAAATTGGGAGCGGACATGAATTTAAAAACTGTAATTTATTTACACTGATTGTAAACATTGACAATTACTACTCACTATAATTAATAAGCATCTCTCTTCGTGCATTTTTTCAAAACTCGTATCTTACACGTCAACCAAATTACCCAATCTTTCTCTAACATTCCATCAATCAATGACAGCTGCAACACCAAGTGTCTATTCTATGCGTAGCTGAATGTTATATGTACTATTTCAAGTATTCTATTATACTCAACCGTGCTGCCGAAAGAATATTTATGAAGCTTAACTTCTCCATATTAGTAATATGTGATAAGTTGAACATTGATCTACATACCTGCAGCTAATGATAGTCTGGATTCAAATAGCTTTAAAAAAAATAATCATAACGTAAGGCGGATGCTATTGTATATCGCCCCCAAGCTCCAGCTTGTTTGCATTAATATTACTAAATGTAATGTAATATTTTGGATATAAACATTGGTCTTTTATAGGTCATGTGATGAAACGGATTTTGCTATTTTCAAAATACAAGTAACATAGTTTGGCAATAATTAAATTCGAATGTTTACATTTATGCAATTAGGGCAAACCGTGTACGAAAGAAAAAAAGTTGTTAAACATAGAAAATATGAAAGAATAACGTTTTATTAGTATAATTAGTCGTACTAAAATGTCATTAATTTGTGATTTGATCAGCTATCTTAAGAATTACGGTGAAAGCGTTTGAAGACTGTTTTCGAAAATGAGTGGTTGAGCAACTGAGTAAAACGCAGCTCGTTATTCATTTGCTTCATTATTAGTATATCTGCTTCACGTTAGGAGCGGACATGGTAAACAAAATGTAGTCCGACGAATGAATCAAATTTTTGAAAAATCGTAATAGAAATGCTAGAGATAAGTAAACACAGCTTTGTTTCTTAAATTTGACAGTTTTAACAGTAGGAAACAAAAAAACCAATTGAATGCTAATAACCACTTCAATGTAACAAGTAAAATATTTTAATAGTCGTACGTGAAGTGTGATTTCTTCCATATTATTGCTATAGCAGGAAAAAGTTTAACATAAACCCACCGACAGATTGATATAAAGTTTTAAAAAAGATCTAAAAAAAATGTATTTCCATGAAAATTATGATTGAATATTCGTGTCTGCCGTAACGCTATACTTAAATGGACAACAATTAAACAATTCGACAACAGAGCAGCATCTGGTATATTTGTTTTCTTCCAAGATGGCTTTATAAAATTGTATGTGAATCCTCCTAAATATGGTAATCAGAAACCGATCCTGATCTTTTTAAATAAAAGTGAAATTAGTACAAATGAGTATTTTTTAAAATATAACACCTATCCACTAAGTATTGAATTGACAAGAACACCCTAACAGTTTATTTGATATCTAAGGTTATCAAATAAACGTCATCGAGTTTGGGATCTTCGTGCAAACGTATATGAGATGTTATATTGTGTCTATAGAAAATTGGGCCTCTTTTTTGCTAGGCCTCCATGCATTGCATTACTCTGCGATGAGGTGGCTACGCCACTGCATTCTCTCACGGATACCGTGATGTAATAATATGAATCGCTGAAAGCTTACTAATATAACAACTAACTGTAAAAGCGTACTATTGTATAATAAATATTCATTCATATGTAACATCATATATTATGATATCAGCGGGAAGTCATTTTCCGACTGCTATTATTTTATTGGTGTTTGAATTAGCATGCGCCAAAGCTGTTTGTATTATAAACAAGGCTTTTCATGAATTTCGAAAGCGTCCATTTTATGAAACGAGGTCACGCTAGCATTTTACACAACTGCGTTATAAAAAAACATCTAACAACGATATTCCAGAATACGTACATGTAGATCTTTCGATGTTTTTATATTTGCATTATTTTATGCCCAGAAAACACCATTCGTTTTCCGAAAGAAGGTATTATTATTACCTTAAAGTTTCATTGACATTCCCGATAAAAATACAAAGACATCGCTAATGCTTATTTCACACATTTTATTATTAAGAAGCTATTTATGTTTCGAAAAAGTGGTGGTGCATAGCGGTGAAAATTCTTTTTAGCGATCAGGAGATTCCATATTTATATCCTGAAAAGGTCAATATCAAATTTCGATTTCTCAATTTAATATTTAAGTTATTAGTCAATGGGTAATTGTGATTATTCTTCTTCGTTAAATTTAATCATGAGTTTTTGTTAAAATTTTCTGAATCGGATTATTAAGACAAAAACATCTGGCGCATTATCATTTTTGTGAAATATATATGTTGAAACATTAATCTATGTATCTACCTATCGGCTCCTTTCGGTTATCTGCTTTTTTACTACAATAACTGTTTGTTCCTCAGTCGCTCAACCTCACTCTTCTTCAAAGTGAGTAGTAGGGAAAGAAGGATAAGGCTAGAACAGGACTAGTGGTTGACTAATCGCTATAGCTACACCCAATTACTAACGGTTCAGAAGGAGAAGGAAGGGAGTAGAGGAAATAATGTGAATTGCCATCACAAACACCCAATCTTCGATCACAACTTTGAATTGAATAATTCTCAAATTCACTGTGATTTTACCGGTAATCGAACCTAGACCTGCGTGATCGGTATAGCAAGCTCTAACCAACTGGGCCTCAGCAGGCGACAATCGGCTCCTTAGGGTCAAAGAAACGTTACTTGATTTTTGGCATTTTTAAGTCACACATGGTACAGGATATAAAATAACATCTATATATTAATAGCCGATAATGTCTGTTTGAGTGGGTGAGTGTCTGTTTGAGTGAGCGTCCATTTCACACCTTCCAGTCTCCACTTTTTTATTCATACTAAATTTATATATTAAAAGACGATAAAATAATCACTCGCTTTTCACTTTTCACAAATGTGTGCGTACTGATGATGTCCTCGAGACATCTTCTTCTTCTACGAAATGTATTTTGTTTGCGTACATTTTCAAATTAATAGATAATGAAATGAAATAAAATAAAATAAAATAAAATAAAATAAAATAAATTGAAATAAATTGAAATAAATTAAAATAAAATAAAATAAAATAAATTAAAATAAAATAAAATAAAATAAAATAAACTGAAATAAATTAAAATAAAATAAAATAAATTGAAATAAAATAAAATAAAATAAAATAAAATAAAATAAAATAAATTGAAATAAAATAAAATAAAATAAAATAAATTGAAATAAATTAAAATAAAATAAAATAAAATAAAATAAATTGAAATAAAATAAAATAAAATAAAATAAAATAAAATAAAATAAATTGAAATAAATTGAAATAAATTAAAATAAAATTAAATTAAATAAAATAAAATAAAATAAAATAAATTAAATTTAAATTAAATTAAATTAAATTAAATTAAATTAAATTAAATTAAATTAAATTAAATTAAATAAAATGAATTAAAATAAAATAAGTTAAACTAAATAAAATCAAACACAATGCAGCAAAAATCTCCCGTTGCTGGGCAACGGGCTTACAGCTAGTATTACATAAATTGTCAAAGAGACATATCATATTTTAATACACGTCTTCTGAAAACAAATTAATAAAAGACATTAACACAATAAACAATGTATAAAAAAACATTTCTAAAATTAACAAGTAAAGCATTACCCTTTGAGGTAGTGAAAAGACAATTTGAATAATTTACTCATGCTTAAAAATTAGTAACTGGGGAATCTTGGCTTTTGGTTCTTCTGAAAAGTAAGAAACGTTTCTTTGACCCTAAGGTGCCGCTATGTATGTATGTAGATGGCGTTATTTTCAATTTAAATCAACCCGGAAGATACCTCTCATGTCTAAGAAACATAATTGTTCATGGAGACTAGTGTTTCTCTATTTTTAAATATTTTTGGCAAGTTTTAGCCATCGTTTTTTTAAATATCAAATATACGCTTTGTAGTTTCACCTTGTACACAATTCAACCATACATACGTCTTCATCGACTTGTCATTATGGGGATATAACTACAAACTATTTTTTTAAGTTTGAACAAACAATAATAACATGTTTATTACCATCACATATAATGTATTTTTGCAATGACGACGGTATAATATTTACTATCTCTTTTTGTTCTTAACACGTTGGATCCCGGAACCGTGCTTTCACGTGATGCGCTACGCTTTCAAATAGAGCCATAATTGTGGTATTTAGCATTTTTTAAAGACTCCTTATAACCATTATAGCAGATAGAAAATTTAAATTAACTTTGATTATTCCACGTATTGTGTAACTAACTGTGACACGTGTTTCGCCTCTTTCAGAGGCATCTTCAGACTTACTATCGCAAAGTTTGCTTAAGTAATGAAGCAAGATTGATTCTAACATTTTAAAATTATAAAATTACAAAATGGATTGGGTTTTTTTTCCTTTTAAGAGGCTTTTCTGAAAGAGGCGAAACACGTGTCACAGTTAGTTACACAATACGTGGAATAATCAAAGTTAATTTAAATTTTCTATTAAAATGAACTTCCACAAAGTTACCGCCGAAACCATCGAAAGTATTATAGCAGATACTCAAATCATTCTAAATTAGTCTTTTAATCATAACTTTAAGTGTTTATACTAAAGCTAAAATCCTACAATGTCGTAAATTTTGCATACTGAATTTAGATCTAGTTCATGTGAGGTCGTTCTTTTTAAATTCTGAGTGTATATCACAATTCAAATATATACATAAAATAATGGAAGCTGTTGTGTAGAAACAAGTGAAAATGCATTCCTCAAGCATTGCATACTTGAAATAGAGATTCAATACTTTTGTTACCCTACCGAAGTCAGTTAGCTATGAGAAATTTGTAGTTTGATGTTTAGGAGAGCCACTTGCAGTTCTGTTGCCGGCAACTCAACTGTTGACTTGCCAATGTGCACGGTGTTCACAAACGAAACATTTAAATATACTCTTATCTTCGTTTTAGATTATAATAGAAAGAATAAAAACGATATTACTGTTCTCATAAAATAACATTGTTTTAATTATTTTAGGGTAATTTAGTTGAGTCACTGCTATCGGGTTGAAAAGGAATGATCTAAAATTACTTTTCACACATTTTTCATTTTTTCTCGTCACTATTTTCAGATGAACATCTTTGTTTAAACTTTAATTTCGATACCAATTTGGTATTTTTACCTTACATCCCTAGATGTATTAAGTTTTATAGATTGTGATTATTGAAAAAAATGCTTTTTTCAGATTTTGATTTACTCAGTCGGTTTTGAGATCCCAATTAATCGTATTATTGCTATATTTAAACATTTTTTATAATACCGTTATTGATATTTGTAAGGGAACAAAATAATTGGTCAGAGTTTAAATCAATTTCAGAGTCAGAATTCAAATAAACTTTCGGTCTGAATAAAATTCAATTTTTGGCCAGAATAAAAACATTATACGGTCAGATTTTAAAAGCTTAGGTTAGGATAGGCTTTTTTAAAATTTATATAAATTCTGACCATTAATTATTTGTTCTGCCCTCTGTACACTGACCGATATATTATGACCATTTAATGTAATTTAATTCAGACCAATGTGATAAAAATTATGACCGAAACTATATTAAAAATCAGACCGGTTAAATACGAGCTTATTTGTAATACCAAAATGCTGCTATTGGTGTACAATATTTGTCCGATATTGCAATTCTTAGTGGTTACTACTCATTTGCTTATATAGGTGTAAATGATTTATTTAATGAGCACTTTGGGAATAAATTTTATCCTTAACTAAACTTAAAATACATATAAGCTTTTAAGTGAGTATGACTTTATATCAGTTTCATATAAATTTTACTATTACTAAGAGCAATTAACTGTACGACTTAAATGTTGTAACCATCCTCACCCTAATGTCATGCAGGCGCTTTTATAGGGCAGCATAACAACGGTGTGCGTGACGCAATAATTAAATGCAAATTTCCTTTTTTATTAGCTTTACTAGATACGGTTTTTTTAATCAGGGTGTACTTTTATGTTTACTGGCTGAGTGCCAACGTCATTGGCGCTTAGCGAGCCCCACTGACTGCTGACTGCCGACTGACGCCGACATAATTAGTGCCGCCCGGAAAATTGGATCATTTTGCATATTCATACACCAAACAGCAGGAGCTCGACAATTTTACATATCGTCGTCATCGCGATAAACCTCCCGTGTGTCAAAAACGTAACTGTTACGAACACACTAAAACTGATTTTTAAGAGTTAAGGATTGTTTTTTAAACCATCAAAAATACGCTTTGTATGTTCTCCTAGGTCACCATTTCAACCATACATGTTGTTTGACTTGTCATTATCTGAATATAACTGCTTTGAAAATTTCTTTAAATCGATAATATAGGACGCTGTGACGATGATATTCTTTCATCTATTCTATGATAGGTCATATTTGCTTATTCGATAAAATATTTAGTTTTTTTATATCAAACCACATTACATTGTATCAAATATGATTAGCCATATATTTCATGAAAAATGACGTTAGTTTTATATAAAACAAAAATAACATAAATTGATTTGTACTATTTGATTTAAGTAAACAATAAACTGGAACCGATTGATGTTAAATTTGAATCGTTCAAGTTATGTACATTCACACAAGTTTTGTCACTAACGACCCGGGTTTTGCCTTAAGGCATCTTCATGCGTTCAAGTGCACGGATTGATGTTACTTTATTAACCTCTTTTCGTGTTCACTGTTTTTCAGAAGAAAAAACACTGCTTTGTAATTCCACATGATTTTTCAAGACTGGTTTCGCTGATGACCCAAACCGGTCCTGATTATAATCAAATAAATTAATGTGGAATTATTTCATTATAGTGTTTTTTAACATTTTCCTAATTTAACAATTTTGTCATGAGATGACTTTTAAAAAAACTTACAGGATCATTTCAAGCAAGGAATAAATATGATGATCAAGTAAATGAGTAGTGTTATGAACTATTTCTATCACACCCTCATCGTTTTTATAAGCTTCATATTTGGGTATTAACATTTTCTTAATTACAGTCTCTCAAGATAAAACTTTGTTTGGTTATTTTGAATAAACTGTCATTCAACTTGTACATTTATATAATACAAAATAAAACAAAATATTTTCATATTTTTGACAGTAAAAAACTTTCACCGTAATTACAGTTAAATACCTATCTTTTATAAAATTATTCCATGCAACATTAGTATGCTAGTTTCCGCTTTCTTATACTAAATACTTCGGTATGTTTAAAAAAAAAGAAAAAAAATAAAACGTTACCGTTGATAAACTGGCATTGACTAAAATATCTCAGGTTAGCTCCGAGTTCAAACATTTACAAATAGTATCCGAAGATCTTGAAGTTAAGAAATCGTTGAATATATTTCCATACGATAGAAAATGCCTTCTACACACTTCAATATATTATAAAGAATTATTTATACAAGAAGTTAATAATATCCAAGACAGTTGATAATATGGAGAAAACTAATACTGAAAAAATATTTCACAACCGGCTAAAACGGTTTGCATACAATTTTGAGTAAGATATATAAGGATTACTATGATAAATAACCGATAGCCAGCTATATCCAGAACTGCGCACATAAATAAATATAATAAAACCACGTCATGATGAGCTCAAAGATACAGCTGTCAATTGTGAAGTTTGAGGGACGCTGTCAGTCAGATAATTTTGGCGATAATTATTATTAGTTAATGAGCGATTTGTTTTGGTACAACATTTTTTTGTTTATGTTTTTTAAGCTATGTCGGTTCTCAATGAGGAGCATTCAAAATTTTGGAGCAAATGAATTTGAAGCCATGTTGTGTCTTAGTGGGGAAGAGCACCGGTTGTCATTAATAAATTAATTTTTTTCTCTGCCTAAAAATCTGTGATGATTTCAACCCTTTTTACCTTAACATTTTTTTGATAAAGTGAGCAGACCGTTTGGATAGTAACTAATCACTATCAAGTTTCTGTTAAACATTGTATCGTCAAGTCAAAAAACTTTGTTTTCAGATAATCTACTTTTTCAAATATCACGAGGCGAACTGAAATGTAGCGAGGCGGTAGACAATCAGACAATTAAATAAGCAATAATTGGCCAAAAATTGTACAGTTTAAAAACGTTAAGTTGTCTAATCGTAATCCTCTTTGGGTAGCTGTAGAAATAAGAAATCTGTACAGCGGAAAAGCGTTAATTGGCAATTTACTTTGTAGAACTCCATTGTAATAAGGTAAAAAATATAAACGTGTTTAGTTCTACATTTTTATATAAAATAAGTTTATAGCTATTTCGGCGTGCGACATTGTCAGAACTATGCTTAAAGCTGTATATACTCAGCAATATTTACTGCCTTAGAAGAGATACATAATACATCTTGTTATTTAGTCTAACATCCTAATTTATATTACATTTATTATATCTGACTTTAGTGTTTCTAAGAACAATAACATTATGGGGTAATTCAAAGTGAATTACTTTCCTGACACTCGGCGAAATAGGTATAAACTAATTTTATAAAACAATGTAGAACTAAATACGTTGATATGTTTGACCCTATGTAGGGCATCCAATCCCGGAATCCCGTTCAATTTTCTGATCCCGAAATTCCGGGATTGAGATGGCCGCGATCCCGGGATTTCGGGATTGAGAAATTTTGAGCAAATTCTCGAAATTTACACGAAATCGGCAAATCGGGGATTTCAAATTCCTCGGTGAGCTAAAAAAAAAAAAAAAAAGCGAGTTTTCGTGAGATTCTGGGAAAAAGTATATTCTGTGAGATTCTGGGAAAAAGTATAGCAAATTGAGGATTTCAAATTCCTCGGTGAGCTAAAAAAAAAAAAAACGAGTTTTTGTGAGATTCTGGGAAAAAGTATACCAAATCGGGGATTTCGAATTCCTCAGTGAGCTAAAAAAAAAAAACGAGTTTCCGTGAGATTCCGGGAAAAAGTATAGCAAATTGAGGATTTCAAATTCCTCGGTGAGAAAATCTCAATCCCGGGATCCCGGGATTCAAAATAAATCAATCCCGAAATCCCGGGATTGGAAAAAGGCTTCGGGATTGGATACCCTAACCCTATGTGAAAATCGTTAAGTGATACATAGGTTTCTGCCAGTAATAACTGCCAACGAAAAAGACTTAATTCGCACTACTTCTTTAAATATCGAGCAAGTAAATTTATTATGAGTTAGTTTGTTTTTTTGAGACTACATAACTTGTTTAAATCCATCGGTCTGCATTCACAACTAAAAACACCCATTTTTTTACGTAACGTTTTCTGGCGGTATACTGACTATATCGACTGTGTAAATGAAAAAGAACGTAACCCACACATAGAAATTTTTACAGGAGGCACAAAAAACTTGTTTTGATGATTTTCGGCCAAATGCAAATTATGAATTAAACACAACCTTGAAGTGCACGGAGACTCCCAAACTGGCGTTTAATTGACATAATCTAATATTAATTTAAGAAATTATCTAGGAAAAACTTTTCTTTCAGTCTTTTTTCTTGGTTTCAATTTTCACAAGCCCATCTTTTTTCAAACATAAAACCTAAATTTAGATACTAATTCGGCATTTGCAGCTTACATCCTTTTCATAGAACGTGTATCAAGTTGGATACATTGTGATTATCGAAAAAAAGCTGTTTTGGAAAAACTGAGGGTAACGTCCTTTTTCCTTTCCACAGTCGATATTATGAATGCTTATGCTCCATGTTAGGAGCGGACACGATCAAAAACAAATAATTCACTTTAGTATATTATTTATTGAAGTCTATACTCATTGTGTGCATATAATCAAATTAGCTTTTATCAGTTTGCCAATATCTATCATAATAAATTACAATATACATAACTGAATTACTTGATAATTTGATATGTAGTACTTCATAGGTACATACTCAATTAATTTTAATTACCAAGGAAATTGTGGAGAATGGCTGGAAGTAATGGTAGGTATATGAAGAATTTTTAATTGAGTTACTTACGCCTTTGGCTTACACAGTCAGTAAGTAAAGGAACCATAAACTTTGAAATTGATCAAATTAAAAATTAAATATCATCACGTAGTAACAAGACGTTTTCATTATGCTTGTTCGTAAAAGCTGAATTGACGGCAATTAGGACTTTTAAAGCACACAATTTAAATTGTTCAATGAAATAAGATTTTAAATAACTTTAAGAGCTTTGTTTTATTTTCGATTTTTTTTGACAATTCGTAATAATAAAGTTATAATAGTCGCCATATGTGGTCTGGTTGGCAAAAGTTTGCAATGTCCCAGTAATGTTCCATGTGTATCTATAGTGTCTGTTCTCCGCGAGTTGATTTTGAGCAACTTATAAAAATATCATAAAAGTTTTTTCTTATGATTTGTATTCAATGCATGTTCTAGTGATATACTAAATATGCATAATATACTACAATAACATCGTTAGAAGTAAAAGTACAGCTAATGGTAAAAGATATATTCTGGCTAGTTACAGAAAAGATTTGATTACATTTTTTTTTTCAAAATTGTATTGATTGATTCGGATCGCGATATCTATCATCGTATTAACATTTCATGAAGCTGGGTGGTTAGTGGTAGCTGAATGTCACCCTGTTCGATTGCGACATCAACAGGTTCTAATCCCATTACGGATACGTTTATTAATTGTTTTATAGATCAAATTAAAAGGTTGTGTTCACAGTGTGATGCACGAATTTACTTATAATTCGCCTGATCCTAAAAACGGTGGGTAACGAAAGAGATCAGCTAAACCCTAAACCTATTCTTAGTGTCAAATTTTTTAGTTGCCTTCACCAAAAAAAAAATGATTGAGTGACTGAATAGTAGGGGACTAGGGGTCCATACAGACTGTGGAAAGGAAAAAGGTCATAACCCACAGTTTTTTTTAATAATCACAATGTATACAACTTGATACATGCTCTATCAAAAGCATGTATACTGAAAATACCAAGCAAGTTTTAAATTTAGCTTTTAAATTTGAAAGGGCATGTGAAAATTCCATCCAGGAAAAAGTACTTTTCTAAAAAAAAATTCTGTGCCTCCCGTAAAATTTGTTACGTGTGGGTTATGTATTTTTTTCCTTTCCACAGTCGGTATGCTCCACATTGGGAGCGGACAAGAACTAAATATAATGTGTTCTGTAAAAATATTTATGTTTCAGAATAGTTTTTTTACGTAAATACACAGTACGTATAGTTAGCAAATGGCTGAAACAAAATAATAAAATAAATCTTCCATCAAGACTGTTTTAATACGAGAATAACGTATAACACAGAAGATCTAAATGAGTAACGCTTTACATATAAAAGTACAAAATGAACAATAGAAGTTAAGACATGCCTTGAAATTGTTCTAAGAGCTTAACACTCTGATCCCTTAAATATACAAAAGCCACTAACTTGAGCGTCCCCTTCAACAGTTCGTTAAAAGTGAAGATAACAGTACACATTCAGTTGATTTTATAAAAAATATTAAACAAATCATTACAATAATTTAAGATTTCGACTGAAGGTGCTTGGTGGAATTTCAATATTAAATTTGAATCGTTCAAACTATGTACATTCTCACAGATTTTGTCACTAACGACCCGGGTTTCGTCTTTCGGCATCTTCAGGCGTTCAAGTGTACGGATGAACTTGAACTGATGCTTAGTAAATGAATGTTTCGTGTTTATATAAATAATAAATGTATCATTCAGTTTAAAGCCATTGCTGGCGAAAAGGATAAGCTCATGGGAATGCTCACAGATTTGAGTAGTAAGTAGTTTCAAAAATTATATGTATTTGTTTGTCAGCAAAGGTTTTATGATTATATTTATATAGGGTATAGAAGTGGAGATCCCTGTATCTTTACTGTAAAAAATATTCTTAGCTAGAGCAAATATATAACACGATAATCATTCCAAAATAAAATTATCTATATAAAAACAGCTGAAGAAGCGATGCTAAAACCTATATTAAATTCGTAGGCAGATGATATCTAAACACAAAAGACTTTTTATTCGAATAACTGTGCAATCTTTCTTCGCGTTAAGTATTATATAATAATGGAAATAATAGCTCTAAAGTAATCTTGAAGATTTGAGTATTGAAAAGTCAGATCTTTTGAATATCTAAAATCAATCGAGTCGTGAGATTGATAATATTTTATTACAATTTTTTTTATAAGGCTTGAACTATCATTGTGTTGCCACAAGTAAAGATGTCGCGAAAGCAAAAATTTAAGTTTACATTCAAGTTATTTGTGAGGTAAGTACAAGGAAAAGCTTATTTTTGGATCGTTATCAAATACCGACCTTTCTTTCGCATTTATAAAAGCTTTTTTCTTTGATATCATTAGTTAAAAATACAAGTAAACGTATTATTTTATTTATATTAAAAACTATTTTATGTTTTTCAATATCTATAAAGTGACGGCAATGGTATTCAAAAAGGTGCCAGTTCACTTAATTATTTGTTTAAACGACGACATTAATATTAAACATATTTAATATCTATTCAATGTAGCATTGTATTAGAATTGCTTCGTTCGTGAACGAAAGAATCCAGAGTATTTTTTTACCTGTATAGAAATATAAGAATCACCACGAATCTCGTCTTTTCACAAAACGTTCCATCCAGACCAGCGGTCACCAAACGGCCAGTGGACTGGGTACAACTCTCTATTGGTTTGTATGTATAAATATTTTATATATAATACATATACCAAATATTAGTTTATTAAGCATTCTTACATGATTCCAACAAAAGCGTTTATCGTTTAATTTTTTTAAGAAATTCCTCCAACTCATTTCTTTAAAAGTTTGGTGACAGGGGTCACTAAACCTTTTACCGGGTGATCTAGACGGGGTTGGAATAAAAATTGCTCGTTGAGAATGTAATTAAAATTTAGCTTCAATTCATTTGGTTTCTTGTACAGTCGATCTAATCAGTAAAAGCAATCTTATTTAATAATTATGCAACTAAATAAACCATTTCATATTATTATGTCTAATCCCAATGTCTACTATGTTCTTATATTACTTTTATCTTAATTAATCATTAAATTTTCAAACCCCTAATCGAGCAATAATAACTCTTGTCCTTTACCCGATAAATAGTCTGCATGCAAACTTTTTGCAGTGGCGTACGTAAATTACATTTCGAGCGTGATTTAATTAAAACTTTTCCCGTGCACTTCGCTGTTGCCGCGACGTCATAATAAATTTTCGCTAAAACTTTGATGAAAATTCTTTCGCTTAGTTTGCTTAGCCGCCTCTGATGTTTATGCATCGCTACCGAATAAATTCTTTTCTGTATGAGAAATCATTTATTTTTTTAATAAATTGCATACTTGTCGAGTGCATTTTATAAATTTAGTAAACATGTATTTAAATAAGTTTATATATAAAAAAACAGCGTTGTCTTACTTTAGTAATTAAATTCCTGGTTGGTTTTACATAAGAGTTTATAATGCATTGTTTTTATGACCTCAATTCTTATGAATTATGAATGTATAGACTACTCAAGTCTCGCTTTCGATTTTTTTAGAAGTGTACTTTAAAGTGTGAGTTATATTGCTACAGAAGAAGAAATATGTTTCAATAACTTGTTGTCTTTATTTTTTTAATATAACTTAAACAACGTTAGAGTTTTAGGATTCTCTTTGAATTCGTGATCGTAAAACTCTTTAAAAAATACAAACTTTGTCTATAGAAACGATTTAATGATATTTTTTATTTAAAAAAACAACTCATTAACATTAATGCAGACAGCTATATTAAACTGTTATGCTAATATATTTACAATATCTTAAACGTAGGTCATGTTAACATACTATTTATTTACAAAAAGAATTCCAGTTTGACTTGATTACTTATTTAATCTAGCTAAACGCATAAACAATGCTGTAGTGTGCTGCAAAATATGTGTAAAGCTCAAAATTAGCTCAGAGCTTTTACATAAAAGCTTCCGGCTTATTTCGTAATGTGGTGAGTATAGCTATGTCAAAGATAGACTGTGTTACTCACCACAACAATAAAAAATCTCATTTATATCGATATTCTTATAGTTAAAAATTGACTGGAAACCTGGTAATCATACGACATTCAAATTGAATGAGATGACTTAGGTAACATTTCACCACACTAAACAATTCTGTTTTATTACTATTTCAATTTATAATTGATATTTAAAACTGACAGCAAAAAATATACGAATAATGAATCTTCATTCATTCTCGTGTTTTAAAAACTGAGATGTTAGCTCTAAAGTTTATTAAAAAAATACTTTAAAAAAATTTATACAGAGCAATCCGTATTCCTAAATTTTATAGTAAATCTTCTCATGCTAGCAAGAGAACATGAATAAAAATCAATCGAAATATGTATGCTTATCATTCTTTTTAAATGTCTTTTCAGCGTCAATACTTAAACTCGATACAAATATTTTGTAATTCATTCGAGATTAATTCAAGGAGAATCAACATCACAAACACCCATCTCTTACCAACTAGATAGACCATATCGGGTGACGTATTTTAGAGATCTTAGGATACAAAACAAAGTTGGTTTATTATAAATAAAGGCTATGAAAAAAGATTTTATTGAAATTATTATTAAATGAAAACAGTTTTTCAACAAATTTTTATAAAACGATATTCCAAAATACCACAGTTTGTTAAAAAATAAAAAAAGCTTTTCATAATTAATAACTTTTCACGTCTAATAAATAATATAGTATTTATACACGACATTAATATAATCAATAAAAAAACGTTTGAGAGATCGAAGGCAGTCTTGGTCCTACACCAAAATTGTGGAATAAATACTACAAATTTCGTTTTTTTGGTAATAAAAAACGACATCATCCATATTTTGATACATTTGATAGATTCTGCTGTTACTTTTATCTTCCCAACAAAAATCGACACCATTCGAATTATTTTTAAAGTGTTATAATTTAAAATTAAAAAGTATTTTTAGGTTACTATTTTTAATACACGAAGGTGTATAGTGTGGAACTTTAACTATAAATAAAAACCCAACCTTTTCTTTTTAGAACTAAAAATAATATCATCAAAACAAAGACAATCGATATTACGACGAAACCCGATTGTGACAAATAGAATCCCCCTTTGTACAATGCAAATTCAAAAAAAAACCTTTTAACATATATGTACAGTTCGTGCACCGGACTGTGATGGTATTAGGCAAAGCCATGAACCCTCGAAAGCGCTTACCTCTTTCTTTTGAAGTCTTCAATAAAATAAAAATATATTGTCCTATCTTTTCGAAGAGGGTCTTTTGTAGCATCTCTGAAGAAAAGTGCGTGCTATGTGAAAAGGTTATACATGCATATGTACTTAAAGTGATTATATTAAATCGGTTTGCATGATAACATAACGTTGCTGTTTAGATCGCTACTTACGAATTTTATTACACATGTTTCCCAAAACTAAATAGTTTATTTCATCCATTTAATATTAATAGATGTAACGTAAATGTATTTTTTTTAATTTGGTCTGTCAGTATCACGAAAAAAGAGTAGCCGTGATTAACGTATTAAAATAATCTACATAAGGGAATAATGAATTATATAAATCAGTAAATCGATTTATATTTATTAATATGTATTTCGACTGTGGAAAGAAAAAATGTTTTCAAAACAGGCTTTTTTCGATAATCACAATGTATCAAACTTGATACACGTTCTATCAAAAGGATCCAAGCTGCAAATGCCGAATAAGTATTTAAATTTAGCTTTTAAGTTTGAAAAATATTACCTTGTAAAAAAATAAAACCAAGAAAAAAAGACTGCAAGAAAGGTTTTACCTAGACAATTTATTTCGTTAATATTAGATTATGTCAATTAAACACCAGTTTAGAAGTCTCAGTGCACTTCAAGGTTGTGTATAATTCATAATTTGCATATGGCCCAAGATCATCAAAACACGTTTTTTGCGCCTCCTGTAATATGTGTGGGTTACTTCCTTTTTTCCTTTCCACAGTCGATATCCTTATGCATTTCATATTTGTATAAACTGTATAGAATATGAGTGAAAATTGTACTCCATACAAGTGACAAATCGATTATCCAATGCAAAACAACCACATTCGCATTTTTACTGTTTTGAGTAAAACGTATTTGAAGTACATAGAAAATATTCGAAATCCATTAAAACAGAAAACTATAATAAATACGTCTATTTTTTTAACAACAAAGTGATTTATACACTTATGGCTTAAAAATGTATTTTAAGCACTTATATTTGATTATTATTACAGTTTTGTATTCAAACATAAGTTTATTTTATAGCATAGTACTCTAAATTATTAGAGATAAATAAATATCCATTTAAAAAGATTCTATCACGAATGCCTGAAGTTTTATGCAAAATCAGTGAGCCAAAATACCAATAAATTTATATTGTTAATTATAGAAATTGTAGAAGAACTCACCTTTCATAATTGTGACTTTCATGGATCGTAAAAATAAAAATGATTGTAATTCACGAATAGAATATTTACATACATTATTTTTAATCATCTTCATGCATTGTGGTTTTTAATGAATGTGATATTATTTTCCATTCTAGTTAGTTAAATTTAATGAAGTCGTAATCACTGAAGAATTTGGCAAAAACAATCTTTATAAACCGGTAAATTAAAAAAATTCGGCTTGCCATTATTTTATTCTAATATCTATATATATTGTAAAATTTCTTTAAATGACATCATGGATTTTTTTTTTATTTTTACGTTGTTTCTTGTCGTATATAAAACATATTTTTGGCAGAGTAACATATATTTGTAGATAAAATGAAATGACACCCACGTAAAATCGACTACATTTATTAATTTATTTGTATTTTGAGATTGTTACTAATTTATATAGGCTTTAAATTACCAGTTGGCAGTGCCACTTAGCAGCATTAACTCAATGCGCTTAATATACGCTACACCCAAACAGAAAAATAAAACTTTTGTATATGTGTGTGTGCTGCGTTACTTTATGTTAATTAACTTTTTTTACTACATTTATATTTTGTACAAATATTTATTCTTATTAAAAAAATAAAGTCTTTTTAAGCAAACAAACATAGTAGATATAAAGATGTCGAGGGACAAATATGGGAATTGACGGGGTATATATCTAATTACATTTGAATTGTTCAAATTATGTACATTCACACAAGTTTTCTCGCTAACGACACGGGTTTCGCCTTTCGGTATCTTCATCCGTGACAGACTCAGTACATAATTTGAACGATTCAAATTTAATATTGAAATTCCACCAAGCACCTTCAGTCAAAATCTTAAAATATATATATAACTAGCTGGTTCCCGGCAAAGTTGTAATGCCACTTAAAGAAAGATAGTTTGTGTTTTAATTATGTTTATTGAAGTGCATGTTTTCTTTTTCTGTCTGTTTGACGTTTGCTGCCGATTGTCTATGGTACGACACACGCGCCACTTACTGTAAGTTAATTGTACTATAACCTTCGCGCAAGTACAAGCCAACGTTAAAATGAACTATATGGCAGACATAAAAATATCAATTTTTATATATTATACATTAATAATTTTACTACGCCTAAAACCTTCCCGAAAGTGCAAGCAAAAAGTTTGTCAAAGTTTTATTGCAATCGGATGAGCGGTTTGGCAGCGCATAGAGAACGAACAAGCAAACATTATTTTTTATATATTACATATATAGTATATAATATACTTATTGAACTTATTAAGACACTTGTTTGTTTTTCACTTAAGATCGTCGAAATTTTATATTACAAAAGAAATACTTCGAATAACAAAAAAAAGCGATATAAATTACTTACAAAGTATTGTTAATGTGCTTGTTAACTACACATGATTAAGAACACATTGCTCTCTAAAATTTTAAACATTACGAGCGCCTCCGGAGTGATACGTAATCATTTATTGAATAAATATGAAACTTAAAAAAAAAACAAACCATACAACTTAATTTTTTTATTTTTTAAAATCGTTCGTCTGATAAATGTTTAATACGCTGCATTTACTGTTTGAAATACTCACTCAGATCAAGAGAAGATGATATGATAATTTACAGGGTTTCCCAAACTATGTTACGCGGAACACTGGTGTTCCGTGGGACATAAATAGGTGTTCCGTAAAAATTTGGAATGGTAATATACTCTGCAGCACATTTAAACATCTTCTACTTCATATTAAAAATCGACTGATGGTACATCTCCACTGATGTTTAAAACGTCAAATATCTACATATGCAGGTACAGGCGGAAATTTTAAGTCACTTAGAGCTTTGTTTACTCATGTTTTAAAAATAATTAATTAATACATTAATAATAAGTGGTTCAAAAACATATATTTTACCAGGGCTTCGAACCGGAACGAAACCGATAATCGTTAAAACCGGACCGAACCGAAAAATATATCGTTTTTTTTCGGTTCACGCAAGTAGGGTTTTGAGATTTTCAAATTCCTCGGTGAGCTAAAAAAAATAAACGCGGAGATATTTTGGGCAAATCGGTAAATTCCTGGGCTTTTGAATTCAAGCTGAACCGAAAACCGTTAACAGTTATTTTTGCCGGAACGAAAAAAATTGCGGTTCGAAGCCCTGATTTTTACAATTATGAATTACCCGACCTAAAAAAAGATGTGTTCCGGTAACATTTCCCGATTTTTGAAGGGTTCCATTGCACAATAAGTTTGGAAAACCCTGTGATAATACATGGTATTTGCATGGATATGGCGCATAAGTTGTGCAACCCATTGTTATTTCGGGAACAATGCCTGCGGCGCTCCGTAATAATAATTAGGTACTGCACAAAGGGCACCGAACCCTTCTCGGCTGCATTTATTATGCAACTCGAATGGATCATTTCGTAATACTTTACAGTTTTATGATGTAGTTTCAGCTTCCGCGTCCAAACCAAAAATTGCTCCAACATTAGAAAGGAATGCCAATGTTTTGACGCCACAACACGTGTGCAAAGTGCATACATATTGTGAACCGAAAATAATATTCAAATTGATCTATATTGGTTTCGAACTCTAGTGAACTACATTCCAACGGTTAACTGTGTACAGTAAAACCCCCATTTACACTAAAGTCGGTACCGTGTAATTTAGAGTAGTGTAATTGGGGGAGTGAATCTCATACAAAATTAGGGATTTTGTTTTTTTCGCGAAAAATGCAAAACTAAGATGGACGAAATATTTAGTTACTAAGTGATAAAATGCAAAGTGCGCCAAAAGTCACCCGGCTATGCGTGTATAGCCTGGCACGTGTTGAATACACTAGCCAACATTTTACTGTATGCACCGCACAGAAGACCGTCTCGTAGCAACGACAATGGAATGCGACCGTTCAATTGGGGGATTTGCGGCGAATATTTCAAGCCAGCGCTTAATTCGGGGTTGTGTAATTGGGGTTCCACTGTATACAGTTAGAGATTGTAATACCGGATAAATACATTAGTACCGGTACTGCTAATATCAATACCGGTATTGCAAAAAAATAAAGCAAAAAAAATACGACCAGTTGTGAAGTTGTGATCTCAATACGGGGCGTGTAAATCAAAATCGGTATTTCGATATTTTATAGAAAATATCGTCTTTAACTGAATGGCTGCCACATACAAGATATCTCGTCAACAATTAATCAAATTAATAATTGCAAATTATAGCCGGCGTGCTAGGTAAAAAACGTGCTTTTTTTCTACGGCAGCCAAAGGGTTAACTATTTTAGTTCGCTTTCTAAATCTCTCTGTCAACCATTCCTTCTCACTCCAGCATGCGTGTTAATTGAAATAAAAACCAGTGCTGTGGAGTCCGGGATTTGGTCCGAAGTTGGAGTTGAAATCGGTGTCGGAAAAATCTTACGACTCAGATCAATGGATCTGAAAAATGTTTAAAAATATATCAAATGCACCGTATGTAAATTACAATAGTAAATAGTGTTGCCACTGCATGCTAGGCTGACGAAAGATGATCTGATGGTATGCATATATAGTATATAAGTTAAAATTAAATGATTAAAAAAAATCTTTGAAGTCGGAGTCGTCTTTTCTACACGACTCCACAGCCTTGATAAAAACACACGAATGACACTAAAACATCGATACTGATAAATCGGTATATCCCTAATTGAGATTAGTGTTCATACAATCGATTAAAAACATTTTGAGCTATGAATGCCAATCAAAAAAATACAATAATAAAGAATCCAATAGAATCTTGTCAAAATATGTTAAAATACTATTCTTGTGATGTTACATTAAGACTCACTGTGTATATAACACACATATTTAATTATTATTTTTAATTTAATTAGGACAATCACATTTTTTTATCAGAACGTTTCATAGAATACCAGCTGGAAATTATCAAACTGTATGTTATAAAAAAAAATATTAAACATAACACCAAAATGTGCGAGTATATTAAAACAAAGTTTTTCAGATTGTTCGATTTTTATATTGATGTAACGGTTACACTACTTTAGCAAGCCTATCTATATTCGAGAAAACTGAGAGAAAGATGAAAATTATTCAGATTTTTTTGATAGTTCCACTACATATTTGCTTTCGGATTGAACGGATATGAGATTTTCTTTACAATACATAATTTTACTATAATCAATGTTTGAATTAGCATGTTTTTGTATACATGTACATCATCTGTGATAGATTTAAACGCGTTGTTCATCCATGTCACGTTCAATTTATCTTGCAGATTCCGATCAAATAAAAATAATCAACGCTTCGCATTTTCTGTCGAATGTTAGATCACAGTTCTTAAATAAACATATAGCGAAGTGTTAGCAATGGAATTATTTTAGCATTAATTACATCAGTCCCGAATTAGTTTTCTCTACATCCACGGCGAACGCGTACGAAATGCGATGCGACATTTTAAATAGACGTGATCTAACATTAACTAAATAGTAGGTTATTTTGAGAGATTTAATTTATGTATTAATGGAACACGATTTGACAATCGGTGCTTAGATTTAAAAAAAACTGCTTATATTATTGATTAAGCACAGATGAAGGTATCAAGGTAATATTTCATTGTTTTATTTATAAATAACTACTGTGTTTATTTATTTATCTTTTTTTTACTCTTGTGTGAATTCTGGATATTATATTTAAACAATGAATGCAATCGTTTTTATCGTTTTATTAAAATACTACCTTATCTAATGTATAAAAATAAATGTTTGTTTGTTCGTATTTTATGCGTTGTCACGCCGCTCATTCAATTGCAATAACACTTTGACAAACTATTTTCTTGCACTTCCGGGAAGGTTATAGGCATATTAAAATTAACTTACAGTAGGTTTTATATATAAAAATCAATTTTTGTATGTCTGCCATACAGTTCATTTTGACAACGTATGCATGAACTTGCGCGAAGGTTATAGTACAATTAACTTACAGTAGGTGGCGCGTGTGTCGTACAATAGACAATCGGCAGCAAACGTCAAACAGGCAGAAAAAGAAAACATGCACTTCAATAAACACAATTAAAACACAAACACTTTCTTTCTTTGAGTTGCATTGTAATGTATAAAAATAAAATTCAATGCATTGTACTCCTGGTGATGAGTTTACATTGTTATTAGTAGAATTTTCATTTACTTGGTAGATCTCCATTATAATAAGGTAAAACAAAGCAATGTAGTTAGTTCTACAAGAATTATGTAATATTTTTAATAGCCGCTTCGCATCAGAATGTAATACAATCATGGTATTCGGCATATTATATTAGAAAATAAAATGTATATAATATATGGTTATGGATTTATGTGACGTTTCCAATCATGAAAAAACTGGGGACTCTTAAAAACGGGGTGTAGTCCTTTCAATCTGTCGCATCTTCCGGCACCATTCTTGAAAAACAATGTGTTCGAGTTTATGACTCACAGCTGATCCTCGTTGAAATATGTACTTAAAAGGTTCTCCACTAAGAGCCAACATACTCTAAATTAGTGACAGTCAAATTATTATGAGAAATTTTCCACAAATAATAAAACAATATCATTCCAGAAAAGTATTGACTTGTTAATTGAAACAATTGCTGATGGTTTGTTTTTTTTCCTTTGCAGCTCCGCCGTTTTTCTTAAGTCATGCAGCGCTGTCCTTACATCCACGAGATGAAGGAACGACTTTTAGGAACACCTGGCGAGATGCTCATGATGGAGCCAATTGATTCCAATAAAGAAGTACTGGAGGTTGCTCCAGACCCGCAAGTCGGGACTATTGTTAAGGTAATCAATTTATTCGATTAAATATATTATAATATGTGATTATATCTGTACATAGTTATAGTATAGTTATTGTCAGAGGGTAAAAATATCAAATTATTTTAGTTCTGCAGTTTTTAATAATTTGTATGCGTTGATAGCTATTTCGGCATTCGTCATCGTCAGAATTATCACAACATCGTCAGAACTATGTCAGAACATAGTTCTGACGATGGCGAAAGCCGAAATAGCTATCAACGCTTAACAATTATTAAAAACTGTAGAACTAAAATACTTTGATATTTTTACCCTCTGATAATGGAGTTCTACCAAGTAAATGCCAAATTAATTAATATAGTTATTGTATTTATGAAAGTTTTCCATACAATTTTGTTCTGATTGAATGGCGTGCATGCTAGGTTAGTCATAAAATAAAATAAAAACTACAAAATAGACAATAGACAATATATATTATATTTCTGTATTCTTAAATCCGAAAGAATAACGATTTTGAAAAATGTACAAAATAGACAATTAGGAATATGTCAAAAATTTCAAACATTTCTACAGTTCAATTTATAAACCTTTAGTCAACGATATTTTAAACTTTTACATGTTGTATGAATTATCAATCTAATTATGGAATGCAAAATTGTTTCAATGCTTGCAAATAATATTTAATGATTCGGGGGAATTTACTGTAGAATTTTTAATGCGGGGAACTTCTCACGCAGAAAACTTACCGTTTACCCTACAATGTTTCCCCCAGTTTCAGCTTAATTGTTTTTACTATTAATCATTGACAGACAAGCCTACAATTTATACACATGGCCTCTTTCAAACGATTTGTAAATGTATGCTCTGAACACGAAAAAAATATATTGAGTAAACTGCCTCACAATTATTAGTAGTATTATAAATTATTGGTAGATAATAAATCATTGTAGTTAATACAAATTTTATATAATTCAATTTTTACTTAACATATGAGCAAACCCAGTTTTGTTTCTAGATGAGAATATTACAATTGGAAATACTTAGATGAATGTTTTCTTTGAAAATCTAGATTTTTAACTTAGTTAGACTGACAAAATAATTAAGTACATATTTCGTAGTAATAACTTGAATTATTTCTGTTTAGATATCTTTTATTTATTAATTGAACTTTCGGATAAATATTGTAGTTTATTTATATTATATTAAAAAATAATGCGGTTAAAGAGACAATTTAACTTGACGGCGACTGGTGAAGTGATGGTAAAGTATAATAGTAAACAAATATAGTATTCAATACAAAAAAGTCAGCCGAAACGCAGAATAACGATGTACCTCTATTACATACGTCGTTAGTTTAATTTCTGCCAAAAATATGTGTAATATTTATATCATTAATCATGGAGCAAGCTTAATTATGTATGGAAAAAATGTTTGATTAAACGGAAATCATTCGTGATTGATGATATGACTTGATTTCTTGTTACGTAATTTAGGGTTATCGTTGTGTATTTTATAGACAATGTACGGTATATTTAGTCGAGAGTATATTTGTGGTTAATCATTTTCAACATATTATATAAAACATAATAAACTGGTTAATAACACGTATTTCTTTAAATATTTAAATAACAGTGACAAGACTACGTTTGCGTTTGATTATATTATTAAATAAAACGTCATCAAAATGTCGTTAAGTGAAGTATTTCTGAGAAACTCATTATATGTCAGAAACATTGGCATGTGATCAATAGATCTTTTGAAATAAATGGCGATCGACCGAGTGTTCAACATTAACGCCTCCTAACTTGAAATCATATTCCGACCCACAAAGCACTTATAAACCAAATTGACTATTGATGGCGTAATCAATCATAACGCAAGCTATCATTTATCAATAAAAAAAAATAGATTTGATTCTTCACTGCCATAACTTGAAATAGAATATTATATTTATAATGTAGTGAATAATATGATAATTATTTCGCTTAAAATTTATTTAAAAATTGTCGATATACATATATGCATATTATATAAAAATTAAAATAAGTTTAAAAATAGCAAAATATTTATTTCAACTAGAATTATCCACTGTAGTTGATGACTGTACAGGCATCAGTTCTGACGATGCCGAAAGCTATATAGTTGCTAACTACTAATCAACTTTAAATAAATATTTGTTGTAGAAATAAATAATATCCTATCGACACTTATTAAATGTATATTCAATGTGCAAGTCACTTTTTAACACGGGTTTACTGAGAAGATATACTAAGGTAAGGTTTTTAAAAATGTGGATCTTTTAAATTTCCTTTTAGCTTCTAGAGCTTAGGTTCCCAACCCTTTTTGGGTGGCGACCCCTTTTTATAAAAGCCATGTGAGCCGTCTTTTTTTAAATAAGCTAATTTTATAATTTAAGATTTCAACTGAAGGTGCTTGGTGTAATTTCAATATTAAATTTTAACGATTCAAATTTAAGGAAATTTTAGTTGATTGTAGTTTTAGTTTTGTTGTTTAATTCCAAAATCGAAAAACCCATAGGTTGGGAACCCGTTTTCTAGAGATTATAGAATAATTTTGAAAGTTTTTTAAAGAATATGGTATTTTATTATCATCATTAATTGAGTTTTTTTTTATTCTAGTGATGATAGAAATAAGTCATGAATAATTAATGTTGGTATTTTTTATTCTTGTTTGTTTTGTTTAACAATGTTCAAAAAACATCATCACATCTGTGACAATTTGAGAGTATTCTCGGTTGTTCTGATAGAATTAAATATATTTTTTTTTATCTTAATATATTTTTCTTTAGATTCTCAAAAAAATATCTAGCTTTCATTCCAAGGTAGAAACTTAAAAGATAATTGTAAGGCGTTTAGACGCATGTTACGCACCAATTACAATGATAAAAATCTCTAGAAAATGCCAATGATGAAATGGCCATAAATAAACGAATCAAAACTAGACAGTTAAAATAATTTGACCACATCATGCAAATCCAGTAAAACTCCAAAAAGTATTAAATTAAAACTTTTTCGTCTCATCGTCCAAGTGATTATTTCCCTAAAACGAAGCATTGACCAATAAATCTAAGACAATTTTTTGACTTCAGCATTCCCATCTTATTTAACGTGACAGAATAGATACAGAAAAATGTCTGGGAGAAGACGCAGCACAAAAACAGACGTTAATAATTAACTAAACGCAATTTTATTTTATACTTATCCGGGCACTAATCTAAATATCGGACAGGACATGGAGAGAACGGGTGACAAGATTTGCTTGGGAATACAGGTGGTGCTAGACCGGGGTGGGGAACCCTTTCTTCTCTTAAGGCCGCATTCATTTTTCTGATTCGACATAAAGCCGCAGTAAACAATGCCTAATGAATCTTTGGTCGAAAACAGGAATTTACGGTCAGAATATGTCAGGAATTTACATAAATTTACAGAATTACAGAATTGGCCAGAAGGCCGCATTAGAGTATCCAAAAGACCACAGGTTTCCCACGCCTGTGCTAGACTGTAGGATAGAAAGACCAACACTTCTTCGTTACATAGAATGGCATGTTTTTATCGTCCACTACAATACCGACCTTCACGCATTTCTAAATATTTTAGATGAAGGGGTATTTCATTTATGGCAGACCTGGTATTTGGTATGTCTTTTGTTCTTTTATATATCCTTTTGATCCTTTTTCCGACGATAAATTCCTCCTTTTTTGATAGCCATATACTTATTCAACTCGCTGTACTACTAGTAAATACATTATTAATACACCATTTTGTTTGTGTAAGGCTGAATATTTTCATTTTAAATTCCTGTGTTTTTATTACAATATATTTTTTAACGTTCCGTAAATTTTCTTTTGCTTTCCATCTGTTGTTTCAGTCCGTGAGTTAAAATGTTTTCCAACCTAAGTCTAGATTACAAAAAGTTACAGAAAACATTTCTTTCAGAGGCTTTAACATTATGTAAATGCCCCAGTTTAAGTACCCCATTTTTCATTATTAAGTACTAAACTTGTTATATTTATCCACAAAATTTTCTGACGCACATTCATATATACTACATAGGATCAAAATGAACGAATAAATAAATAAAAAATGTTTGCCTATCAAATATACATTAAGAACAAAAGGTCTCAGATTTTTATTTGTGAATAAAAAATAGTGAAAAGATCACTTTCCGTGGAATGGAAAAACATTATTTAGAGAATTTCGGAGAATCAATTAGAATACTTAAAAAATATTTGCTCCAATCTACGTTAAAATTTATAAAGGGATATTTATCTGACGATTACGTGATATTATTTAAAATTAGCAATCTTCGCAGAACTACAATTATTTACTCCACACATAACTGACAGAAGCCTTTTTTTTATAATAGTGACAAATTATCATTAATGTTTAAGCGATCATTACATAGCACTGGCAACAAAAACTATTATAATGTTGAAAACGCAAGACTAATTACATATGAAAAGGTTGTCATGTCGTCACATCCTGTAAATTTTTTATAAATGCGATTCTTAAATTGTTCGGAAAAAATATCATAAAACAACGGTGTTATTTTTCACAACTGACTGTTATGTATGTACGAATGGATTCTACCCTTTATTAGCACGAATCAATCCATGTATCAGTGTTTTAACAAAACACTCTAATTCTATGCGATTAAAACTGCATAGTATGCTTAAAGAATATAGTAACTGATTTTATGACCATGAATATTTTAACAGTTTAATTTTTAAAAAAATAGTCTACTGGCTTGAATTTGAGTTCATAGGAACCGCAGTTTTTAACTGAAATTATGAATTAGTTAGTGTGCTTCAGATTCCTTTAGTACTGAAAAAAATATAAATTTGAATTTGAATCATTCAAATTATGTACATTCACACAAATTTTGTCACTAACGACCCGGTTTTCGCCTTTCGGCATCTTCGGGCGTTCAAGTGCACGGATGAACTTGAACTGACGCTTAGTAAATGAATGTTTCGTGTTTATATAATTGAGGAGCAAACATTCAAAAAGTGTTTTGTCACACAAATACAAATCTTGGAAAATGATGATTTAAGTGTTGCAAAAGTGACGGTTTGTATGAATGTGTCAACTTTATAATTTCGTTTTAATATGAAAAAAAACCTTTTTGAACACTAATTTTGATTTCCATTCATAGGTTTTATTATGGGCTATCAGAATTGATATAAAACGCCATTTTTCAAAATTTGTGACAAAACACTTTTTGAATGTTTGCTCCTCATATGAAATAAATGTATCATTGAGTTTAAAGCCATTACTGGAAACCCGGATCTTTAGTGACAAAATTTGTGTGAATGTACATAAAATGAACGATTGATGTTGGAAAAATATAAATAAATTTCTTTCAACATCAACCACTGATTATTAAAAAATCCATTAACTACTTATTACATAAAGAAAACAATTGTATACACAAGTTGATAATTAAGTATGGTTACAAAATCATTTTTTAAGTAAATTATGTCCAAGTTTTTTTGTTCTATTTTAAAGAAAATAGTCAGTTTCGAAAATAAACACAATTATTATGTTTGTTAGTCAGTTGTCTTAGAGGTCACATTCAAAGATAAGATAACCTTGTCAATGTATTTTATTTCTAATTTTTAATATTTAAAATAGATATTCTGTAATATAAACTAAAATCGATAAAGTTATTTTTAACGAACTCTTTCAGATCTTTGAAATAAAAAACTAACCAAATAAAGTTATCGAGTGACTAGCTTTACACTCTACTCTAGTCTGGCGATATAACATTAGAATTTTTACTTTAATATAGATATCAGATTAGTATGATATATTGACAGTTAAAAGCAGAAATATTAACCAAATTTCAATATTTTAAGTTTACTCAGGTACTAAAGCCAAGTGGTCAAAGCTCTCGAGTTATAGTGCCTGCGTGCTTGAGTTCAACTGTGAACGATTTCATAAATAGATTTACAGATTTATTTTAAAATGCACGAAGTCATGAAATGTAAACATATCCTTCAACCTACACGAATTTGAAAAATGCGATGTAGCGAAAGCGATAAGTTAACTACTACTTCTAGCACCATCCTTCTACCCCATCCCTGTTTGAAAAAGAAATAGTGAGTGATTAAATAACAAACAGTTCTCGTAAACGTTGAGAACGAACATGGTTAGTCAAAACAACAACAAACAACGACTTTGGTTGACTTATTTGTGTATTAGGGTATCCAATCACGGAGCCTTTTTGTGATCCCGGGATTTCGGGATTAACTAATTTTCAATGCCGGGATCCCGGGATTGGTCACTCAACATGAAATCGTGTATGGTTTGAAAAAAGTTTTGGTGTCGGAGTTTTTCGTTATTTTAAAAACCCAAGAATTTACCGATTTCCCCAAAATATCAACTTCCTATAAAGTCCTATAAATTTTCGGGATGTGCTAAAAATTTCTCAATCCCGAAATCCCGGGATCGTGATCATACTAATTCCGAGATTTCGGGGCCACAAAATTGGACGGGATCCCGGGATTGGAGAGCCTAGTGTTTATGTATGTATGCGCATGTGTGTGTACACGTACGGATATAGTATGATGGGAAGCATGTAGAATGTGATTTGCAAATGATTGCATATGGAGTCCCAGTGAACTGGCTACACTAAGTATGTTTTACCTATGCAGCGATCACGCCCTTCCGCCTGCAACGATGGTACGGGAATACAATTTTTCAACACATTAGCGATGAAGGAGACTCAAGGAACTTTGACGGTAACGTGTCCTGGTACTTAAAGCTCCATAAATTTGATTTAAAAATAAAAAAAATGAGAGTTCAACTGCTTCATATGGGTTCAATAAGCTTTTTCTTTGAAGTGTTTTTCACAATTATAACTAATTAGCAGTTCCCATTTAGTATGTATATTATTAGGTAACATTATGATAAACTATTAATGCTTATTACAAAATACCGTAGTATTTTTAAGATGAATGCTAAAATCGGTTTGCACATGTGGCGAGCATTTGAAGTTCTATCTTGGGAAAGCAGCCATTTGAACAGTGATTGTTAATTTACGCAATTTCCAGCGGGCTGGAAAATCGAATTTCCTATTTATAATACGCAGCTCTGTCGTCGCCGCCTAGCCTAACCTATCCGACCGAACAATTTCGTCATGCTACTGACCACCATGTGACAGCGCGTTATCATTGCGATGATACAGATTTATTAGCTAACAATTTAACCAAAAAAACATATGCTGCAGTGAAGACGGACATTTTATTCTCATAAATGTCAAAATCATCTCAAAATTTTATGACCGGTATATTTAACATGCTAACAAAATTTTGTCGGATGATGCATGTATTTAATATTTTTTATGTCGCTCTCAAAGTTAAGATTTTTTTAAGAAGCTTGGTGGAATTTCAATATTAAATTTGAATCGTTAAAATTATGTACATTCACACAAGTTTTGTCACTAACGACCCGGGGTTTTCCTTTCGGCAACTTGAACTGACGCTTAGTAAATTGAGTAGCTGACCGATTTTGAATGAGCAGTAGAGATTCCAACTATTCTTCATTTTCAACTATCTGGATTTTGAATAGTAAAACTGATAGAAACTGAGGATATCCGGATAGTTTCAGTAAGTATAAAAATAACAAAACATTACTACATATATAAATTTATGTACTAAAATAATACATTAAAAACGAGTTCATTTGTAATATAAGTCATTTATTCAGATTTTGACAATTCATATTTTTAAAATAAGAGAGCATTAAATGAATCATATTTTAAATTTGATCTTAATTTAGTTTTAATTTGTCCTGCTGTTGAAAATACTCGTTCCGTTGCTGTTCACAACACAACAACACGTCCAACTTTATTTATGTATTTCAAATCTTTTTTCAGATTACTTGTATTTTCATTTGTATTTTCGTCAGTTTCCGCGAGAGATAAAATAGAATTACGCATTTCATGTTGTAAGTTGCAATACTCCCCATTAGTCCATACTTGCGAACGTCTTGACATGGCTAAAATTGTATACAAAATTATTCAAATTTTAATATGTAGGTAGACAGTGGTCTCAATTGCTTAGTTTTCAGTGATGAATTGTAGAACTCGCACGCAAATGACGATGTTTCACGATCAACTGATCCTGACTAAATCCTTTCCCACTTCTGTAATGCTTTAGATAGAGACAATACACATTTCAGTAATAATATTATTCCATCATATTAAAATATTGAAAAATTGCAGCTGCATTAGATTAATGCAACGGCATATCTTCAACGAATGAAATTTCGGCATTAAAGGTTTTTTTGCCTTGAGTCCGAGCCGATTCGTCGAACTTTTAAGTATTAACACGACAAGATAAAATATTCATAATACCCGAGTTTGAGGAAGGTAATAAAAAAGACTACCCCTAAGTAATGGTTTCTCTCAGGTAGTAAATACCCCAGTATTCATATCATCTTTCGTCGATTTTGTAAAATATTTCATTAAAAATTATAACGAATGTTATCCGGATATTATTCCAAATATCCGGATATCGGATAGTTAAAAAGGGCCGGATATATCCGGATATCCAAGTTGGAATCCCTAATGAGCAGGTATATCTGCCAAATTCCTCTCTCTCATACCCTATATGTAAGTAAATATAATCATATTTTTTTTCAAACAAACAAAAATAAATATAATTCTCAAAAGTACTCACTATTCAAATCTGTAGGCATTCCCATGTTTAAATCCTGTTCATCAGCAATGGCTTTAAGCTTAGTGATACATTTATTTCTTATTTAAACACGATACATTCATTTACTAAGCGTCGGTAAAAGTTCACCGTGCACTTGAACGCCTAAAGATGCCGAAAGGCGAAACCCATAAGTGACAAATGTGTGAATGTACATAATTTGAACGATTCAAATTATATTCAGATATGACTAGTAAAAGTGCTTTGTTAGTTGTAAACTACGTACAGGTTGTCCGCAATACGATAATGCAGAAACGACGTTATTTTTTACTGAATAGGCATATATTTTTTAGATTATTTTGATTTTACCAGAAGGTTAACTAAAAATACAGTATATTTATTCCCAAATAGCTTTCAATGCAGCACTGATATGAATTACTGATGATGAGACCATCGTATCAAAATCTGCTTTTCCAAATTGTATTATTTTCTAAAAAATCTTGTGAGACTTTAAAATTTTCAGATATGTCATGAGTTTTTCATCACTGGTACTAATTTGGTTGACAGCCAAAATGATGTAAGTTGGATGCCCCGTATCAAACAGATGATAAATTCGTAACAGTAAAAACTATGACATCTTTGTTATATGTGTGATATTTTTAAATATATTTATTATTACTGGTAATAAGTTGATTTCACTCCAAAGAAATGAAGATAGAATATACCGCCATGGCCGTGCTGTTATGTTCTACGACATCTATCCTACTCGGCCGAGAGCTTAAATCCCAAAATGAACATTTTCATCGCTTCTTTAATCAATTGGTAAACTTTCATCAAAATAAATGGAATTCTGTGACTTACATTAAATAAAAAATGTACGTGTGTATGAAGTAGAAAGGTATATACAAATGTATTTAAAAAAAACACCAATACAGAATAACTGTGTACATTATCCATGCTTAAAATTGTATTGAAAATGAATAACCACAAAAAAAACTCAGAATCTACGGAAAAAATCTCAATTAGGTAGCAATCATTTGAAAATATTTATTTTTTGAACAGGTCCGCTACCTAAGCGGAGCAAATGGATTAGCAACTCCGACTATTGTTACGAGGACTGGTTGCGACCCAATCGCCCGACCTACCTTTTCGAATAAGGTAGGATAGCATTATGTAGAATAGGAGGACCGCTTGTCATGAATTCGCTCATCATTCATTCTTCTAAGTCCATAACAAATTAAAACAAATTCTTTATTTTATTTTGATAGGGTGCATAATCATAATTCGGCGATCATTGTATTACAACCATCGAAACCAAGAGATTATTTGTGAGGCACATTTATTCTACAAACAAGCTTTCGTATGATTAGTATACGGTTTATACTGACAGCTTTATACACACTCTTAATAATATATACAGTTATCATTTTTACCATACTTGATCCAGTAAGTATCGATAGTATATTCTTTTCTGGACATCTCGAGTCACGTCGGAAATATACGATTGTGTAAGAAGGCGCATTCCATAAACATGTTGACTGTCTCTACTTGACGGTACAGCTTTTCATGTGGTTTTGTATTTCCGTTTAAATGCATTTCGGTTGAGCTTTATGTTGTCTACGATAAATGTGTTTTGAGAAAGCTTTTGTTTGCACGTGTTCCACATAAAGCTTAGTCGTAAATGCTATCTCAGGGAAATTAAGTGAAAGCCGTGATATAAAATTCAACTTCCGTCGAAAGGTATTAAGAGTGGATAAAGTGTATTGTGGATACTTTGAAACACATCAGCATTAACATCCAGTAAAACCAACATCATTGATTTCTGGTTAAGCCGTTTCTATTTACAAACAAAAACATAGAATAATGAAATATATTTCACTTTGAAAATTCGATTATTTTAGAGTAAACTGTCGTAGCAAATACATATATGAAAAGCGTTTTATTTAAAGTAGCTACAATGATTATTCTTGTATTTTTGTTTTGGAGGTATTTTTTTTATTTTTTATTATTATTTAAATAATGTACTTTTTCGTGATAAATCAATGAGTATTATTTACCAATAAATCAATGTCATATTTTATAAATATACACTCTAAGACAGTAATTTAATATATTTTGGGAGTTAAATTTAAGTTTTTTCTGCTGATAATTTACGGTTAAACACAGTGTTATTTAAATTTGATTTTTTTTTAAATATATTATCATACAAAATTAAACATATTTAGAAACGCAAAAACCATTTTTTTAGTAAAAATATAAATGTTATTTATTTTTTAAACATCTTTGGATTTACTAATTATTACTGACTTTATGTTATTTTCTTTCACTTTACTTTGCATGATTGTATATCCAAAACTTTTTGTCAACTACATACAGATTGCTCTTTAACATGGTAGGTATATTTATCATTCGGCCAGAAAACGTTGGCAAAAATTGAATGTTTTGTTTTTTGAATGCAGATCGATATATTTAAAGACACAAAAAAACAATTTCATTAATATTAAATTCATTTATTTCGATATTTAAAGAAACAATACGATGTTAGTAAGCTTCGTTTGGCGTTATTACTGACAGAAACCTATAAATAATTGAACGCTTTTTAGCTGTACAGATTTCTTATTTATACAGCTACCCAAAGATGACTATACGTTTTGTGCTGTAAACACTTTGTTCAATTGCTGTTTATTTATTTATCTTATTGTTTACGGCATTGACAGGTCGCTTCATGATATTGGAAATTGATTATCTCAAAAGTTTTTTACAAACAAACGAAAAAATTGAGTAACGTTTTCTGGAAGTACAGCGACGTTTTGTTTCAAGTCATTTAAATTCTGGTTTTCGAATCAAAAACATTATTAACGAATTAAAACATCGAATACAAATCGAACTAATGTGACTGTCTTGACATTTAAAATTAAAAATACACAAATGATGTATCTTAACTGTTACGTATAGTTGTATATCCTTAATCACCTTGAAAGATAATAGTTTTGCCAATGTAACCTTGGTCACTTCTTACGTAATTAAAATCAAATCAATCTGCACTATGGCCAGCAAAATAAAAATTGCCTAACTAAGAAGTTTATAATTAAACATTACTCATTAAAGTTTTATTCTCAGTAATATCGACACTGCTCTGGTAGAAGGTAAAAGTAACAGATTGACAGTTCTGAGTAAACAGAAAATTAAGCTTTTAGGATAAAGTCTTTTGCATCGTTATGTTATGTTACATAGATAATTATGATATCAAAATGAGACTTTGAAATCAATAGACAGGAAAATTTTCTGCTTATAAACAAGCATTAATAATAATTGCCATTATAAAAAAATACTTTTTTGGGCAAACTGATAAAATCAATGCACCAACTGAATTACGTATTCTAGAAAAAACATGATATCAAAGAATCTTTTTATATACATACCAAATTCTGCCAGAAAGTTGATGATATACTTTCTTAGTTACATTATATTGTGTTATACTTAAATCCTTTGTTCCAAGATTAATTTCTAGTATGATACTTACTTATCGCATTATTTTTTACTGTTTATTTATTAAAAGAAAGCAAATAGTCAAGATAAACTGATTCTGCCAATGTAATGCCATCTATCTTCCCCTGTGTTTACTTTCAAATCGAATATACTTATCTGCTAAGCACAATTATGGCGAATAGTAGTAATAAGAATTATTTAAAAACTGTTTTTTATAAGATTGGTGATCCAATCAGCGGATGAATAAAAAACAGCTCTCCGTGTATATTAATTAGTTACTGAATAATACAATTTATTAAAGTTGTTACACATCAAAATTAGTAAGTAATTTACATTTTAAATACGTTTGTATGTTGTTTAGGCGGCGTTTCCGTGAGATTTTTTGATTGTATTTCTTTACTATGTATCTTTAATGTAGATACAATAAATAAACTTAACAAAACTGCACATACCTACAAATTAAATTCTATTCCATAAGTTCTACTAACAAAAAATGCTTCGATTTGCTTAATTAAATCTGTTAACTAAACTAAAATAATACATTATCTAGCGTTGTTCTTAAGTATAGCTAAAATGTAAATTAAAAAAATATTATCCATAGATAAGATAAACATTATAAACTACTCAAATTATAATAAAGAAGACGACTCAAAATTATTGTATTTACGCTGTAGACTTAAAAATCATATATTTTTTTATTCCAATAAATAATCAAACGAAATAGATTATGAAATCACAAGTATAAAATTATACAGAACATCACTTTCACATTGGTTTGTCGAAATTATCATTCACATGTTTAATTTCATTCGTTCATATTAGGTAATAATATCCATTTAGTATTTTTAATTTGGTTATCTTTTTTTATTACGTTTTTCGAAATGTTTTTATTTGACAGGGCTGGGGAACCTTTTCGTGTTGGAACTAAAATACACCACCAGGACTTTAGATTGGGTATACATTTAAAATTTGATTCCGATCAAAACCCTGCTTTCTTGAAGACCGTTATTACAGCAGGACCACCCCTGGTCTCCATCATTAGTATTCTTAAAGTAATTTAATTGTCACGTATACTTGAAAATAATAATTTCAACAGATAACAGTTCTAAGAATTGCATATTCAGAATCAAACCAGTTTTTTATTCGGAACGTTTTTATGGGAAAATTTCATTTTTTAATTCGCAAATTACTTGCAATTTATTTGGCCACGATTTCGTATTAACCTATTACCTAATCCGGTGCAGTGGCGTTCTTAAGCCGCTTATTAACAAAACATTAATTTTTGAAATATATTATCTAATTCAAGTAATAGTCAATATTTATTGAACAAATAAAAGTATGCAACATTTTAATTTGAATGTATAAATTATATTTATTTTGCAATATATGTTAACATTAATTGGTGTTATTTGTTTTTTACTCATGAATATTTTGCGACCCGAGTACTACAAGGTTTTATGTGAAAATTTTTGACGAAACATAAGTAACAATGCGGCAGTCTTCTAAGTACTATTATTGGTACCACAATGTATATTGTTATTTTTGTTTCGTATTTTTTTTTCACATATAACATTGTTTTCTACTCGGATCGCGATTTTTTTAACTGCAAATAACGCAGTATAAATGCATACAATCTTTTTTAAATTCATTTAAATTGCCATTGATAAGAGATCTCTTTATTTATAGAAAGTAAATAACTGTAAACGATGACATGTATAAAACTACCATATAAACATTTTTAATTCACAGTTTCATCACTGGCCTGATCATAAAGTGTAGTCATATATTGTAGTATTTGTCGTTTATTTTTTAAAATAGTATATCGTTCTTTAAATCTGTTTACATTAAAACATTCAATATTTCTTACAGTTAAATTCCGATGGGTACGGATCCCACACAAGTCCAACACACACACATGTGTCTCACGCACACCAGTGTACTCCGCTGATGATACGAGAACCCGGAGACGATTGCCAGCACATCTGTCCTGTCAACACTTGTGTCTCAACCCCTTGCTGTGGAACAGGACACCATGGCCCCAAGAATGCCAAGTGAGTAGTTATGTTTATTTTGATACAGGATTTTAAGAAATTCAGATAGCAGACTTATTTAGATACTAGTGTTACTACTAAAGGAACAAAACTTTATCAATCCAGCACCGTTGTTAAAACTTCTAATGTAATTAATAATAAATATCAGTGTAATTTATTCTAATTTACTTTGAAAAATTCCATATTGCTTATTGTTTTTCGAAACACTTAATTCAAAGTTAATAAATTTAATGTAATGTTATTAATAATAAATATCAGTTTATTTTGTCCTTATTAACGTTTAAAAACCCCCAGACTGCTTATCGTTCTTCGAAATACTATAGTCATATTTAATAAGTGTCATATTATAATTGTAATTAGAATTAGGATGTTAGAGTGAATAACATGATGTATTGTGAATCCCTTCGGAGTCAGTATAAATAGCTGATTAAAATGTAAGTTTAATCATAGTTCTGAAGATGGCGAAATCCGAAATAGCTATCAACTAATAAATATTTTAAAAAAACTGTAGAACTATATACGTTGCTATTTTTACCCTATTACTAAAAGGAGAGGTCGAGCAACTGAGCAACGAACAGTTTTCGTATAAAAAAACATCTGTTGAGATAAAACTCGATAAGGAGTTCATTTGCTCTACATTGTAAACGGACATAGTTTAAAAAAAAAAGCGGCCGACTTCAATTTAGAGAAAATAATTTTTTTTTGACATTTAACCCAAATTTTGCCTGAAATTGCCCGTAATTGGTGAAAATAAAAAAACAATTCTCACTCCGGCAGGTTCAAATCTGAAAAATACTACACGAAACGATCCCTACGCTTGCTAGCTGTAGACTGATTGAGACTGATGCAATCTCAACTTTTATTGCGTCTTAGATAATGGATTGGAAGTAAAAATGCTAAATATTCCAATATTGAAACACTGGGCAAAAATGGGTTAATGGCAGAATCATTACTGTAGCGTCCGACCCTTAATCGTAATCCGAAACTGTTTTTTTTTATCCGCACGTACAACGTTGGTACAATATAATTCGGTGATAGTACAGCATTGTTATTTTTTAAAGCGCTTTATTATCCAGCTCGTTTTTAATTAAGCCCCACCATCACAGGAAATTGAATACAATTTCATTTATTACATATTATTTCCGCGAGTACTGCGCAAAAAATATCGTGGCAAATATTCAATTCGAAATCACTACGCAGCAAAAATTTATTAAAATATACCGGTTATGATATTTTTGAAGCACAGTTTTTGTCTCTTCTAATAAATTGGTTATAAAAACATTATTACACACTTCAATGAACAAGGTGTTAAAATAATAAATTTGACATTGCTTAATATTAAAGTGGTTATTGCTCCCTGAAAAAAATGTTTTTGTTTACTTACTTAGTGGTTACTTTGAGGCCGTTATTTTTTTAATTAGTCGAATACTGTAGCCCAGTTGGTTAGAGTTTGCTAGGAATGGGTTCGATTCCCCGTCAGATCACAGTGAATTTGAGATTTATTGAATTCAAAGTTGCGATCGAAGACTGGGTGTTTGTGATGTAAATCCACATTATTTTGTCGCCTCCCATCCTTCTGATCCTTTAATAACTGGGTGTAGCGATAGCGATTAATCAACCACTAATCCTGTTTTAGCCTTATCCTTCTTTCCCTACTACTCAGTTTGAAAAAAGTGAGGTTGAGCGACTGAGTAACAAACAGTTCTCTTAGAAAAAACTTCTGTTGAGATATCTCCATAAGGAGGCCATATGCTCCATATTGGGAGCGGACATGGATAAAAAATAATTCAAAACGTGCAAATCATACGCTTTTATGAAAAATATTTTCCTAGGTGTGTAGAAGCATTGAATCCAGTGTTTCATAAATCAAAATAATATTAATTGAAAAATATGTTCCTTGAAACGTAAAGGATGAAAATGATCGAACAGACTAATTGAAATGATACAATATAACCGCGCCTATTAATTTCAATTCACAATAGCTTTTTTTTAATTAGACAGAATAGTCCAAATTCACAGAAGTAAGCGATTGCTCGCTGAGCAACGAGAGCTAACTAACTGTTCGTATAAATAAAACATTACATTTTTAACCTGCTTCCTCGGCCAACGTGTGATATGCAATCATTGTGATGAATCATCAATTGAATTTTAAACGTAGGCTTTTCCTGATTAAATTACTTGATCGCTTTTAGGTTGTTCACTGTCAATACTTGGTGTAAAGGCATTATATTAATGAAAACACAATATTTATTTGTACTTTATTTAAAAAGATCAGGACCAGTTTCGCTCATGGCGAGCATTGTCAACTACGTACTTAAGAAAGCATTTGTGAAAGTAAGTCTGTCTGAGGATGTCTCTGAAATATGCAAAACACGTTTCACAGTTTGTAGCATAATTCGTGGAATAATCAGTCACGGGTTGCCAACCTTGGGGTCGCCAACTTGTTTTAGATTTTAACAATATAGCAAACAGAGAATTCGAAATTCCCCGGTGAGCTAAAAAAAAAGGAGCTTCGGAGACAATCCGGGCAACAAGTAAATCGAGGATTTCAAATTCCTGGGAGGGGGGTCGCTAGTCACATGGCTTTTATAAAAAGGAGTCGCCACCCGAAAAAGGTTCTATGATTTACCTATGATCTAAGTTATTTTATATTAAAATTAACTTCCACAAAGTTACCGCCAAATCCATCGAAAGTAGTTATATCTATCGTTGCATGGATCCTTTACTTCAATTACGTCTGCGGACCACCGGCCGGAGAACGCTCCCTTAATTCCACAGAACTATTCTTCATCTTGATCAGTTTCTTAGTGAGTTTTGGTGGAAGATCCTATCTGTAAATGGAAAATAACTAACACTATGTTCAAAATTGCAGTTTTTAACTATGGATATTCAAAGCTTCCTCGTGATGTTTGTGTAAGAAAATTATTGTTTTTTTTCTACTATTTGTGTTGTAGAATATTTAAACTATAACTTAATGTGTTTTTCTACAAAATTACTTGGAAGAGTGTCGCGTGGTAAACTACATACACTATGTCGATATCTAAACTTAGCCAAAATAGACAAAATAGAGACATAGTGTAGTTTACCTCCCATGTACAGATACATACTCTGTTTCAATTAGTCGAGAACGTTTTCAATTATTGGAGATTAACAAATTTCAAAAGTTGTTAAGCTAAGATAATTGTAAAATTCATTTTGAATAGATTCGTGATGCATTTTATAATGATCCGTGATGCACATACCAAAATAAAAAAAAAGTTAGTCCATCCATCGCATACTACTTATTGCACCTTTATTTTGAGAACTATTTATCAGTCACACGTCTCGGATCAGAACTTACTCAATTTCCTCCATTGGGTCTATTATTAGCGGATAAATTCAACTTACTTCGAGTCGAATGAACTAGCTTTAACCAAATCGACAGCTTTGAAATCACGCGTTAGTAGTATGTACTACACTTAATAACTACATTTTGCGATGCATAGTTCCTGTCTCGAGACATTTAACGAGTTTTCATACAATATTCAATTATGTGCTGATATTATTTCATACTTACTAGACTTGTCAATCTGTAGATTTTGATTAATGGTGGTGTTCGGTGATGTTTAGTGGTGTAGTGTGCAAGTGAAGTGGAAGTAAATAATAAGCTGTATATCTTGCCGACTGAGTAGTCAACGTCGATTACTTCGGTTTGGTCACGGGTTCCAATCTCAGTTCGGACAGTTTTATATTTTCAATTTGACAGCATGAGCGATTTGTTAACCACTAGTCTTGTACTGTTACTATTTTTCTAACTCTGATGAAAAAATAAAGGTTGAGAAATAAAATAACAAGAATGTAGAAACACTTTTTTTTTTTAATTTAAGATTTCGACTGAAGGTGCTTGGTGGAATTTCAATATTAAATTTGAATCGTTCAAACTATGTACATTCTCACAGATTTTATCACTAACGACCCGGGTTTCGCCTTTCACGTGCACACTTTTAGGTGCACGGATGAACTTGAACTGACTGACTCAGTTCAAGTTCATCAGTGCACTTGAACGCCTGAAGATGCCGAAAGGTGAAACCCGGGTCGATAGTGACAAAATCTGTGAGAATGTACATAGTTTGAACGATTCACATAGAAACACTTATGTTTAGATAAACTCCATTCGCCGTTCTCATCCTCCTTAGATCCTTAAAACTGAGTAGCGAAATTGATTACCTAACTTGTTGCCCTTTCGAATCCTTATTAGTTTTTTCTTACTTGATCAAAAACAAAAGAAGATACTCATTTAGAGTATAGGTGTCCACAACATATTTTTGAACAACTAAATATGTGAATAATGATTAATATTATTTGCCTTGTTCAAGAAAAATAATTATAGCGTCCGTTTCTCTTCCATCTAATGCCATTAGTGATATTTTTCTTGTTTACATATTTTCCAGTAATGGCGCTAGCTGTTATAAACTGCTGGCTCATTTTCGTATAAGATTGCAGCACATATTCAAGCTATACGATATTTCGTACTAATTTTTGATTTATAATAAACGTGTTAAAGTTCATGGAGTTCGGCATTAGATTAAAATTGCAAGAATACATATTATGTTGTTCTACTTATAGTTATACAAATATAAATACTATATTTTTTTTATTTAACGATAGCTGTTGAAATGCTCTATTTGATCCAAATTCTATACGCTTCCTACAACGAGTGAACATTATTTTTTAAATACGATGTCTATCTGATTTTTTTTTTTGAATTATAAAAAAATCGAATAGAAATTGAAACCGCAATTCCATACATAGTATTAAACTTCTTGACATCAATCGGGCAGTGAAAAAAATGTTCACGGGACCAATGCATCAAACTGCAGCAGAATCGAATGCATTAATCTTGTAGTGCAACAGTACCGCTATCTCGATCAACTGGTATCAATGCATTCGACGACGCAAGTAATTCTTCAACTGCTTTTTGTGCCGAGCGAAACCGGTTTTAATCCGACAGCGACGTTTTGCGGCATGCAACAGTGTAACTTATTCAAAACAAAAACTCGTATTGATTATCTCTATTCTCAATAAAACAACTTCTTCGATTCCACTGACAGTTATTTCAATTTTATAACTGTCGACATTAAATCTTCTTTGCTATGTTTTATTGTCATTCAGACGTTTTATGTCTAGGTCTATGTAGCCTAGTGGAAAGAGTTCGACTTAACGATCAGAAAGTTTCGGACAAAGTTGCCCAATTTAATTATATAGTATTGATATTCTACAATATTTAACAAAAACATTTGAGATCTCTTTGCGTACAATATATTTTATCATGATTTTTTCTACAAAATTATAAATATACATCCTATTAAATTTGAATCGTTAAAATTATGTGTAATGTTTTTTCACTAACGGCCCGGGTTTCGCCTTTCGGCATCTTCGTGCGTTCAAGTGCACGGATGAACTTGAACTGAGATTTGTAAATAAATATATCGTTTTTAAATAAGAAATAAATGTATCACTAAGTTTAAAGTCATTGCTGGCTAAATGGATTAAGCCATGGAATGTCTACAGATTTGAATGGTGAATAATTTCAAGAATTATATTTGTTTTGTTTGCTGGAAAATTTATTTATTTATTGTTAAAAATTAAAATTACAGTACATGACATAGCTGACGCCAATTCGACATGCACTTGAAAAATATAATAAGACAAAATATAAAATAAAAATACACAGTACATCAAATTCAACATAAAAAATCAAGAAATACAATAGAAAAATTTATCAAACGGTTCACAAATACCATCACTAAAAATGTCCACTTCTCTAGGCAATGCGTTCACTATATATAATTATAATAATTATATTTACTTACATATAGGATACGAGACTGGAGAATTTGGCAGATTTACCTGCTAATTTAAAATTGGTACAATATTTAACTGCGTTATATTTATTTCTAAAATTTCCTGGAAAAATAATTTATTCACATCCGTGTTTGGGTGTAACATGTTAATCTCTTTATCCGCGTTAAAAAAAGTGGTTCTCAGAAATCAGGTGGTTGACAAAAGTCGACGTGTTTTTATTTAACTGAAATATGGGTCGTTAGTGACAAAACTTGTGTGAACGTACATAATTTAAACAATTCAAATATTATTATTGAAATTTCACCAAGCACCTTCAGTCGAAATCTTAAATTACACCCTACCATATTTATTATTTTAGTTTGCTTTCTTATATTAATAATTCGTGTTTATTTAATAATGGAGGGGTGCCCATAGTTTATTAATCCGTTATTAGAATAATCCATACATTTAAACCTAACATATGAAGTAAACTATATGAACTTTTAACTAATGGACGACTATTATTTACAGCTACGCCACGTCACTTTTTGATGACAGATTCGGTCACTTCTGTGTGTATACAGTTTTGTATTGTGAATTCTTTTGTCAAGGTTTATTTCATAAGGTGTATAAACTGTTGTATCCGATGCAATTAGTTTAGAAACGCACAGCCGTTTAAATAGCTGTCTTGTTTTCAAACTATACAGAGATATAATATAAATACATTAATTTAAATGGCGTCAAGCTGATTCGTATAACACGATAATAAGAGTCTTTTCGATTGAACAGCGTGCACTTCAATTCGAAGTTCAAGCGTCGAATCGAATTCAAATGAATAAGATATCTGTAATACTTTATCGCTTTTGGTTATAGGCAGTAAGTGCTTATAAACGGAACTCAATCTCATTATCCGATTTCATTATAAAAGAGCTTTCAATTATTCATTATAATGGAACTTTTAAATTGATAATAAGATCTTCATAAATGAAAAGTGGAACACTGCTTCTAACGCTTCATTTTATTATCTAAAACAATAAAGTTAATTACACCTTTCACAAAGTAACAGCCAAATCGATTAAAAATAGTATTCATACTTTATCATACTTCTGGTAAAAAAGTTCGTCCTTTCCCATTGTGTTGCATATAGGTTCTTAATTAATAGATCATCTTAACTAAATCTGTTCTACGAGTACTGGTTGTTTTTTTAATTTGCTTGGTGCATTGAATGGCATTGTGTGGACGTATAGACTAGTTCGTCTAATTCCATGGTTTAAGTGGTGTCGTTGAAAGAATTCTGATGTTTACTGGTCGGAGTGATATTTTTTTGGATGATGCTGTTGTTCTTTAGTAGCTTAATCTTTCTATTTAACGAATGTTAGAATTTACGAGTTTCTTAAGAACTCTTATTCGCCCAGTTAACTTTATTAAACCCATTCTTTCGATGATAGACACATTTGAATGATTCATTAATCTAATTTGGTATATTTAACATTTCGTTAACCGATTACCGTCTATTTCGCTCCTAATGTGATGCATATGGCCTCCTAATGAAGGTATTTCAACGGAAATTCTCCTACCTACGCAAACTGATAAATATTACAGTCAAATAAGATATATGTATATCAACGTCTATAGCCTTCCGAATAAAAGAGTAATTTCTGACCATGTAAAATATAAAATGTTTTAATTTAAGATTTCGACTGAAGGTGCTTGGTGGAATTTCAATATTAAATTTGAATCGTTCAAACTATGTACATTCTCACAAATTTTGTCACTAACGACCCGGGTTTCGCCTTTCGGCATCTTCAGGCATTCAAGTGCACGGATGAACTTGAACTGACGCTTAGCAAATAAAAGTTTCGTGCTTATATAAGATCGAAATATCTTATATAAGCACGAAACTTTTATTTGCTAAGCGTCAGTTCAAGTTCATCCGTGCACTTGAATGCCTGAAGATGCCGAAAGGCGAAACCCGGGTCGTTAGTGACAAAATTTGTGAGAATGTACATAGTTTGAACGATTCAAATTTAATAAAATGTTTTATTTTTTAATTTAAGACCTATACTACGGATGTTTGTAATATCTTTGCTCTTCCAGTAAACAGTTGTTTTCAATTAAAAAAAATACGGTGTATTGAACATTTTCTGTTCTATGATTAATATAAAGATTTCGTTCTCATAAAACCTTTTGATATATCATTGAGCATTATAAATATAATATACAAAAATGTCCTTGTACTCTATGGGCTGTCACGCCGCTCATCAGATTGCAATAAAACTTTGGCAAACTTTTTGCTTGCACTTGCGCGAAGCTTATAGGTATATTAAAATGAACTTACAGTAGGTCTTATATATAAAAATCAATGTGTTTATGTCTGCCATACCGTTCATGCAACTTGCGCGAGGGTTATAGGCGTAGTACAAATAAATTACAGTAGGTGGCGCATGTGTCGTACCATAGACAATCGGCAGCAAACGTCAAACAGACGGAAAAAGAAAACATGCACTTCAATAAACACAAGCACTTTCTTTCTTTGAGTGGCATTGCAATGCTTACCAGGGAACCGGCTAGTATATGATAAAAAATAACATCTTTTTTGAAATGTGACCACATCGTTCCGAAAAGGTCGTCATATAAATAAGTCATTCAGTAAGAATATTGATTTATTTTATTAAAAAATAAGTGAGATTGAAAAATAATAAGTTCTCACGCACTCTTCTGTCGGGCGTCATTTTAATTCTATCAAAGCATCCGATATTAATTCAAGTCTGTTTTACATCCGGCCAGTTAACTTATATATTCGTAGGTACCATTGCTTCTTATTTTTCTTCAATGTAATTTAAATCATTGTAATACGTTTCCTGCCACTGTCATTGTCGCAGAGGGGGATCAGTAGAGTTTCATAAGCCAACCAAACATATTTTTTTACCAATTACACAATTTAAATTACAACTCAGTTGAGTGAAACCTGACACTCTTTGATTTAATTGTGGATTTAGATTATTTTGAACAGCCATACTCAACCTTTTTTTCCTCCGGGCCGCATTCCAATTTTTGCTTCTCTACGTGGGTCGCAACAAATTAAAAAAAAAAAAAAGTAAACTGTAAATATAACACATACTATACTGCATACATATGTATGTATTATGATATTAAAATATAACTATTTTATTTTATGTAATTATATACACATGTATACATTTATGTATTTTTAAAAGTAAAAAATAACGATGAACAACGAATAAAAAATAGGTAAAAAGTACACAAAAATACCAATGTATCCAAAATCTTCAATCGTTTACATACTTAAAAATTAATGCGAATTTTGATATTGAGTCAAACTTTGAACTATCTTCGTTGAAAATATTTGGTGACTAATTATCTTGGGCCGCACATAAGAACTGATTGGGCCGCAGGTTGAGTATGGCTGATTTAGAACAACAAATTGCATTTTAGTTATAATTATATATCCCTTTTCAATAAACAATGAAGGTTTAACATTTTAAAAATAGCCAATAATATTATACAGACCAAAGTTAAAACATTATATGTTTTGTATTTTTAGTCATGTTCTTACTAACGCACTAGACTTTTATTGAAACATTTTTTTAATCATGTCCGCTCCCTATGTTGAGCATTTCTAATTGAGATATCTCAACAGACGATTTTCTACGAGAACTGATTGTTGAGAGTGGTTTTTTCTAATCGCTCTCAATACGTCCGTTTTTAGGATAGGATAGGTAGGAGGGAATAGACATGCTATTCGTACTGAGGTTCAGTCCGAGCTTTAATCGCTGTGTCACAGACATGACATTTCTACGGAAGGTTTAACGAGAACTGATTGAAAATATGTTGTAAAACATGAAATATGAATGAATGTAACTAATGAAATTTGAATTTGAATCGATCAAGTTCATCCGGGCACTCGAACACCTGAAGATGCCGAAATGCGAAGCCTGGCGCGTTCGTGACAAAACTTGTGTGAATATACATAATTTGAACGATTCAAATTTATTATTGAAAAATCCACCAAACACCTTCAGTCAAAATCTTAAATAAAATGATTGTATACAACTCGTACGAAATTACTAGTATGTAGTAAACTTATTGATTTTGGATTTGGATTAGGGGGATGATCCAAAAGAATGAGCACGTCAGACACACAATCTATTTTGATTGACATTCATCGACGAATGGAAAATTCTGTATTAAAGATTCGAACTCTCGACGAAAGACAAGTCCCAAGAGTATTGACCACTCGGCTATGTGATAGGCAGTATCTACATATTGTCCGTTTTTAATAGTTGTTCTTGGATATCAACATCTAAAACAATTGTGAAGGAATATTACCTCAATCGGATGCTCTAAATCCGAGATATGTCTTAATTAAACGCCTGACAGGCTCTGTCTCGACTCTCGATCCATTTTCCTCGTGGTTCCAATCCGGTCCCGTTTGGGTACTAGGCAGCCTTTCAAAGAATGAAAGCATTCACAGATGAGATTTGACAACGTTCACTGCATCGGCTTATTTTACTCGACTGCAGTAAATTGCATTATTAACCAACTCAGTTGATGTGTCATGCTTTGCCAGTGCATTTATTTTGTATGATATACATTGTAACAGATTTACTGTTAGGACCACCAAAACTCGACGTTTAAATATCTGCCATCATTCAATTAAATTTGTTTGTTTGCTGCTGATATTTAACACTTATCACCGGTTGCTATTTATTGGTGTAATGACTTTCATCCTCTTTATTATTATTTACTATTATTAAAAAGGAAGGGTTGCAGATTCATAAATAAATTACTGAGATGTATGGCAAGTTCAAAAGTTCAATTTGTGGTGAGGTCAAACTATAATTCGAGTTCATTAAACGGCAAAAAATTAGTTATACTTTCCAAATGAACGAATTCAATTTCAGATAGGCTGTGACAAATATGATTTGATTCTTGAGCGATCTGTTCGAATCCATGAAAGGGAATCTAAAAATCAATTTATGATTTAAATTTAAATGTATGTATGCGTATGGTGTGTGCATGATAATCCTGCCTTTACGCAATCTTGTATACAATGCATAGAAAGGGCGATACATTCACAGATAGTTATTTACTAATTAAATGCTTAATTCTTTTCTTTTTAAAAATACTATTATCAAGTAACTGACATCTAGTTTTTAAGCCCTGGTAAAATATTGTACATACTTCATCAAGAGCCATACGACAGTTTTTTCATATACAGTGGATATATGTAGTTTGAGTAAAGCTCATAATGTCAAGTTCTAGTCAGAAATTCGACCATAAAAATAACAAAGAGCAACTATTTATAAGTTACCGGTGTGCAATGTTATTTTTTTACACTTCCATAAGTTTTGTCACCTATGATGACATGAGTTTCGTCTTTCGGCAAATTAACATTCGTGAACATTAACGTGCAGCATAAGTGACGAAGCTTATGACAGTGTTCAAAAATTGAATGATTCAAAATTAGTATTTAAATTCCTATAAGCACCCTTAGCCGATATCTTAAATCAGAAAATCGTAAATCTACAGTCAATACGGGTAACTTTGGCCATCGATCTAACTGTTAGGGATTATAATTTTTACGGAAACACTGTTTAAATGTTTGGTTCAACTTTTATTTCCATATATCATAATTGTACACTTTTATATAAATCAATAATCTTATAATCTAATAATAATAACGTGAGTATAAAAATAGTTTCTACTGGATCGATGACTGTTCGATTTGAACTTTAATTTGTAACTGAATGGAAGGAGAGTAGGATATCGGTTTTGGGCGTTGAAAGGTTATTGTTGCAATTATAGTATGTCATAGAGTATTAACATAGTACTCTATGACAAGATGTCGATTATACATAACATAACATTGGTCCACTACAAGAAAAAAGCTTTCAAATTATGTCGTTATAATTTTATGATAATACAATTGTCACCTGTATATTTCTCAGCTAAGCAATGTTATTTTGCAGTCCGTTAAATGTAAAAATGTGAATTATAATGCATCGTTTTTGCTGTATGTATTGTGGAATTTTGTCAGTTGTCAGTTTGCTGTCATATTTAAAAAAAAATAGTCAGCAATATTTTTAATTTGTATTCCTACTCTATACAAAAATGCTTTATATGTTGTTTAGCCTACGATTATGTACGAATTACACGAAATCGTGGAGGAAAGTTTCAAAGACCTTAAAATTCTTGAGATAATAGTAATTATTGTAAATATTTGTGGCATGGGCCAAAGTTACCTGTTGTGAGGTGCAAAATTTGGCTCACATTGTTTTATCTGTATTTATGTTATACATCGAACGTAGAAATATTTCAAAAAAGGTTTTGTGAACTGAATCTTAAAACACCGATACTCATCTTTATTAAATAATGCCATACATAATAGTAACGGCAATTTATAATGCCATACAAAGAACTTTCAGAGTTGGTCCAAAGTTACTCGCGTTGGCGGTAATTGATTCTTTATTAATCTCGATTCTAATTACAACATATACTGTGTGTAAAATTAGTTAAAAACTTTATCCGCTTGGCAGCCGGATCTTATATGCAGTCGCTAATACGTTAAGCGGATTACTCTTTAGATTCTCTCAATAGTTAACACGGTGTGATTATTTTAGAAGATAGAACAAGTTAATTCGCCGAGCTCGTTCGCACGCTAAAATAAGATAAGCTGTTCAATAATAAGGCTTAACAAACTATTAAAGATGCGTAGTAACCTAATCAGCCTATTCTATGTTAAATAGTTTCTAGAATATATCACAGCTTTTACACTAAACACTGTTTTCAAGGAAATTTAGTTTGATGTAAAATAAAATTTGACAACTGTGTTCTGACACAGATTGTATTACTTATTGTGACACACGTTTCAACTAATTGAGAAGCATCTCGAGACTGACTGATCTCAAATTTATTAATTTATAAAACAAACATTCATTGAAATTCTTAAAATATTAATTACAAAAAGGAGAAATAAGTATCCATATTAAAATTATAAATAAATAACCTCGCGATGGTTAGTCTGGAGATGTCTCTCAAAGAGCCAAAACGTATGTCACAAATAATAATACAATCATTTTTTTTAAATCATTTAATAAAAAAATTCATTACAGCTAATGCCATTGTGCCAATTTTTTTTTAAATGATACAAAAAAACTCGATGACAATTTATTGTTAGTCACTCGAGATCAACTCGAAGTAAATTGACATCACAAACACCCACGTCTCAGATTCTCAAGCTTAAATTTGACACTGACCTAACCGGGAATCGAACCCAGACTCGCCTGGTTGGTAGAGCAAGCTCTAACCAACTAGACCTCAGCGGAGGCTATTTTATACTTTGTATAGCAATTAAGGTTTGTGTACAAATGTAATGAAATTTTAATTTATGCATAAGATTTAATAATACGTGACTCTTTATATGTATAAAAATCCAGAATGCGGCTCTCGTTGCCTCATGTAACTTTGCAAAAATAAAATAAACTTAATATTTATTTTTATTCGAATTTTTACAAACGAAACATGATTTAAGATTCAGTGGCGCATAAAAAAAACAATCCAAGGCTTATTTTTCAATCATTTTTTAATAATACCATTGTTAGATTTTTACCTGTCATCAAAGTTCTATTTCGTTTTTCATTTGTTTTGTGAGATATAAAAACTTTGAATAAGTAATCATATTGTTATTGAAGCGCATAATGCGATAATTACCAGGCGCAGTAAAAAGATGAAAATTGTAGATAATGAAAGATATTTATCCATAATGGGCCATTTATGTCGCACCCAATACGGAAATAGCTCATCCTATGTATATACGACCATCATGTCACATCGAATAAACTGTTAATAAAGTAAAAACAATGCTAGCGTCATTATTTTTTATATGCTCACAAAAATACATCAATTATTTCCCAACCAAACATACATTAGTTTGTCTACAGTAATGTCGGCATCTATTACATATAATTGAGTAATATTATATTTAATCTATGACCTGCAGAATTTTCGAAACACACTTTACGAAATGGCCTACTGATTGAAAGATGTCGTGTTCGAGTCCCGGTCCTTATGCGTTTTGAAGTGTAGTCGGCGTTCTTTGCAATTGTTTAACAGTTGAATAACACTAATTTTAATCAGGCATTTTACATCAGTTTAAATATATTAGATTCAGGTATACCTACTAGGGCGTCTAATCTCGGGATCCTGTTTAATTTTGTGCGATCCTTAACCGTTTGAATACCGCGCAAATAAATCATTAATATCTCCTAAAATAATTTTGCCTAATATACACTCGAATTCGATATTTTAAAAACCTATATTGACTCAGTATAGATAGCACTACACATATTCATCAAAATATTGCTTATATTCTATTAGAGTACCAAGTATTTGATCTTTTAAATGTCTTGGACATCCGTGTTCGCTTGCATATGTTCCAGAAACCTGTGTCCGCTTGGTATTCAAGTGGTTAAATCCCGGATTGTGCTAGTACTAATCCCGGGATTTCGGGATTCAGGATAATAAGTGGACAAATTCTTTTATCTCATAAAAAAATAATTTTGCGTTGGATTCACTGATAGTCGTAACGTTTTGAAAGGATGGATCTAAAAAAAACCGTGAATTCGCAACTTTTTTGGCGGAGCTAGCTAAAAAAAAAATCTGTCACATCTTTCATTATTAGTGCAATGTGTAAATTCTAATAATGTAAACTTAAATAATTGTGAATCCCGAGATCACAAAAAGGGTCTGGAATTGGATGCCTTAGTAGGTACTGATGATTGAGTAAAAATGCTTTGTACTTTCATTCTGCATTTCAGGGCTTAATTCCTAACTGGATTTTTTGTATATTGAAGCTATGTATGTTTTTCTTAATAGGGACATTGAACCTTTCAGATATTTAAAATTCTTTAAAAATGAGTCGCAAATTTACTACTTATTACCAATGTCATTGCAAAAGGTTGCAATCAATTCTCCGAATGAGATTTTTAAACTTTTTAAAATATAGTTTTCAAACGTCAATTGTAACCATTATGTAACGAAATTAACAAGCTTTCTACTAGATTTTTCAATTCCTTTTCTTCTTAATCTTAACATTCTCTGCGAAACGTATCAATATCAGACATAAAACCAGCCCCCATTTACCATCTTCTGTTGAGGTGCTCCATATTGAAACCATATACTCCGTTTTGGAAGCCGAAATTTCTATTCTCAGTAATAAATTCACAAGGCGCAAATTAATCTACTTCACACACTTTGTAGCAATCTTGTTGCATGTCGATTATTGACGAACTCGCGTGCGTTGTCGCAGCGGAATTACACGACTATATCAGTATTAATAATTGGACCGCGCTTAAATGAACGTTGTCGCCGTTCAGTCTCCTCATGCTATAAAACGTAACAATTATTTCTGACCTAAATACCTAATGCCATAAATATGTCCTCTTATTGGTAAAAATATATGGGAGGGAAAAAGTATATTTTTGTTATAGAAAAAAGGCCGAGTGGAACTATTGCGTATTTTAGTATGTGATATTATTAAAATATGTAATGGTGTAAATTTTCAAACATATTGATTTTTCATATCTAGGACATTTAAAGTGCACACGGACTGCAATCAAATGAAACATGTCACCTGGACTGACGTCGTTTGATTATTCAGATAACATCGAATTATGTTATCTGAATATATTGTTTTTCCTTTTGGTCTTTCCTCTGAAAATTGACAGTGAACATCCTTAAAGTGATTTCAACTTTATGTTTGGGAGTAAAATGAAAGGTAATCTTACATAAACCACTTGGTTACCTACTTAACAAAATCTAAGTAATGGTTTTATGCTGACAATAATGTATAGACATGAATTTGCTGCTATTTCAGTGGTTTGAGTCGCATTATGGACAATTTCATAAATTGGTCAAGTGAAAAAAACAAGAAAAGTAAACAGGTAAAAGAGGTAGGGATATAGAACAATAGTTTCTAACTCAATTAAAAAACTCTCCGTTCCGGGACTCGAGGCAGGAAGCATAGCATCCAAAGTTAAATATTTTGACAACTCAACTACGAACCGGCTTTCAGTTAGTATTTCAGTTTTGAATAACCGACAGAAAATGTGAAAATCTAGATAAGCTACAAACTTAATTTTTAAATGAAACCGTAAATTGTTTTTTTATCACTTGACACCAAGTACAATCTTTACTGAGGCTTACTTCCGCCTTGGCCATTAACGCTGTCAATGATAAACTTTAAAGCCTTATTTATACTACATAGGAAGCGCAAACGTTGAAAAGTTTTCTACCATTTTCCACTACTTTAAAACTTAAGAGCTTTCACCAGTATCTTTTCAGAGAAATCTTGTCAAATAAATACAACACTATCTTGCCAGGATAAAAAAATGTTATTTACAACATTAAATATTTGTATGTGTGTGTATATTAAAAGATTTCGGTTGCATTTTTAAAATAAAATATATGCTTACACCTATATTATTGGTAGTCAGTAATGGTGTCATTATTTTATACGAAGGACACGTATGTAGTTATTGACCCTGAAATCGAAACAGGAATATAATAAATAATTCACAACACTAATAATCAATTTATTTATACACTCATGTGAATTAAAAGTTGTAGTTATTATATGAACACATATATTACGGAAAATACATCGTCTTTTTCGAATGAGAGCTTAAAAAAACAACTTTACCGCCGTGAATCCAATTACATATGTAATTTAACCCAGTTCAGATATAAACCTGAGACCTAAATTCTAGGCGGGCTGCGTCTTAAACTTGTCGCTTTTACCATCAGTAACTAAATACCATATTCAAACATTTTATTCGAAGACTAAGTACATATTACAGAGGCCTAACTACATACTGCTTTAGTGAACTTAAAACTGTTTTATAAATAAGCCCCTGTGATCCTAAACCAGGGGTGGGGAACCTTTTCTTCTCTAAAGGCCGCATACACTTTTCTGATTCGACATAAGGCCGCAGTAAACATTGACCAGACTAGGGAATCTTTGGTCGGAAACAGGAATTTACGGTCAGAATATGTCAGGAATTTACGAATTTACATAAATTTACAGTGGCCAGAAGGGTGCACTAGAGTAGCCAAATGACCGCAGGTTCCCCACGCCTGTCCTAAGCCTTCGAAAATAGAATGCTTGATTTCTATGTGTATTTTTTTAGAAAAATTAAATACTAATTAATAATTTCACCAATATTGAACCTGTGTTATGGTTTATTAACTTTAATTCGTTGTGAATAAAGAGAGTTTATTCAAATAAAATAATCATTACTGATAACATTGTGAAAACATATTTTTGCGCTCTTTCACATCTGATTTTTTGTAAATTATCCTCGCTTGATTTGCATCTATTTATTTGAAGATATTAAAAAAATATAACCACTTGTTTCTCAGCAGGTTCGCAATCATAATTTTGACTCTGATTTAGGGATATATGTAGATATCCTCCTGTAGGTCGGGTCACTGCTTTATGATATTCAACTGCATTGCAATCAACAACACTCATAAAATACCCTAACTATGCCAATTTTCAAGTAGTAACGAGTACATTTACTTCACCCCAAACGCTACCCTGATACTCACTACTTAAGCGTTACTACCCGATCGATAGTTGAGCTTTGGAGCCAACATCCTGGAGCTATCACCCTCCTCTCTGCATCCCTGTCCTTTGCACGTTTCCGTCCTTGTCCTTGCTGTAGCTGCATCCTTATTTCGCGTATAGTTACGTCCTTTTTTTACTCAATATTGATACAATGGTGACAGGTGGTGGCGGCACGGTGAGTAGGGAAATTGTTGCGAAGTGTGTGCTTTTTTTTGTATTCTGAAAAGCTCGCGTAACGTGTTGGAAAACGGACTGTCACTGGAATTTTATTGCCTCGTTACATTGTGACAAGTCTTCTGACAGACATGCAATTTAGTTTTCTTTTGCTGTTGTTAAATGACATTTGTGATAGCACTTTTTTAATCAGCGCTATGTATTATGTATAAAATATTTTTAACTTTCGTGTTACACTCGACAAAACTGGATCATTATACGAGTAGGGAACGCTTTTAGTCATTCGCGTAGTGGTTGAAGGTTTGATTTCCCGAGTAGACACTTTTAAACGGCATTTTATTTTGTAAATATTTTTTTTATCCATGTCCGCTCCCAATGTGGAGCATATGACCTCCTAAATGGAGGTATCTCAAAATAAGTTTTTTTCTACGAGAACTGTTTGTTACTCAGTCGCTCAACCTTATATTTATAAAAGTGAGTAAGAAGTAGAGAAAGAAGGATAAAGCTAGAAATGGTTAACTAATTGCTACACCCAGTTATTAAAGGATCAGAAGTATGGGAGGAGAGGAAATAATGTGAATTGACATTACAAACACCCAGTCTTCGATCACAACTTTGAATTGAATAATTCTCAAATTCACTGTGATCTTACCGGGAATCGAACACAGACCTGTGTGATCGGTAGAGCAAGCTCTAACCAACTGGGCCACAGCAGGCGACAATATTTAATTTTTTAAAGATTTTCATTGACTAGGATGCCAGTAATGTTTCTATACCTACCATAAATACGAATGAAAAATGGACGATAACATGGCTAATATATTAACACACATCAAAATAAATTTGCTGGCTGCGTGGTCGAGTGTAATCGTCGTTGACTTAGAATACGGAGGTCACGTGTTCGAATTTCTGTCTGAAGCCATGAATGTATGTGATGTCTTGAACTCCCTCCCATTCATCCTATCCTAAAACAGTGGTTAGCTAACCACTAGTTCTGTCATAGTCTTATGCTTCTATCCCTACTCTCTTTGAAACAGAGAGGTCGAGCACCTGAATAAAAAAACAGTTCTCGCAAAAACACTCTTAAGATATCTCCATTAGGATGACATACACACAGTGGCGGATTAAGCACTTTGGAGGCATCAAACGCAATAAATTTTGAAAGCTCTGCTTTTCGAATAACATATAAGTGCTGCAAATAGAATAATAATTAATATTGAAAACTGAAATTAAAATGTAAGGGTTTATATAATATATGCTATCTTTGAGGCCCCCAAGATTTGGAGACCCCAAGCGCGCGCCTTTTGCGCTTATAGGGTAATCCGCCTCTGCTGATACACGCACGTCGCACACATATCGATTGTGGAAAGAAAAAAGGACGTAACCCAACCCAACGTAAGGTTTTTCCCAGACAATTTCTTTAATTAATATTAGTTTATGTCAATTTAACACCAGTTTAGAAGTCTCCGTGCACTTCAAGGCTGTGTATAATGGATAATTTGCATATGGCCCAAAATCATCAAAATACGTTTTTTGCCCCTCCTGTAAAATTTTATATGTGTGGGTTACGTCCTTTTTCCTTTCCACAGTCGATATATATATATATACATAAATTGACCAAAACACAGAATTGTCACAGATTAAAACATCATATTTCGTTTTATTTTTTTGTTCGGGTGTCAAAACTCTTGGGAAAACAGTATTTCAATTTAACTAACGTACTTATGATTTCATCGTTAACTATATAATTTACATAATTTTAAAATAAAGACAAACGTAACAGTGAAAGACAAATATATATATATTAATTAATTGTTGGACTTTTATATTGCAATAAGTTTGGCAACGTACTCTTATGAATCTAAGCCGGAGTACAATTGCGTATTTTTGGAGTCGTAAATTTGGCATAAAAATAGTTCCCATTCATGCTGTACTCGCACTATTGTCCCAGGTCACGGACCTATCCATGAACGTAAGTACGCTCACTAAGCTGACAAGAGTGGTTTGATGGCTCACAATATTTCACACATCAACATTATTTCACAGTTATGGTGGAACTAAATATATTTATATGTTTATGAAGTCGTAGCAAATCAAACTGAATTGATATTACGAAGTCGTAAACATTTTATATCACAACTCTTTTCATCAGTTTCTTCGTGAGGTTAACCACTTGAATACCAAGCGGACATCTGTGTCCGGAACATATGCAAGCGAACACCGATGTCCAAGACATTTAAAAAATCAAATACTTGGTATTCTAATAGATTATAAACAATATTTTGATGAATATGTGTAGTGCTATCTATACTGAGTCAATATAGGTTTTTAAAATATCAAATTCGAGTGTATATTAGGCAAAATTATTTTTCTCAAAAACACGCAGTATCTCTGGGACATATTAATGATTTATTTACTAAATGCCGACTGTCGCCTGCTGTGGCTCCGTTGGTTAGAGCTTGCTCTACCGATCACACAGGTCTGGGTTCGATTCCCGGTAATATCACAGTAAATTTAAGAATTATTCTATTCAAAGTTGTGATCGAAGACTAGGTGTTTGTGATGTCAATTCACACTACGTCCTTTCCTCATATCTTTCTAATCCTTTAATAACTGCGTGTAGCAATAGCGATTAGTCAACCACAAGTCCTGTTCTAGCCTTATCTTTCTTTCCCTGCTACTCACTTTGAAAAATTCTAATTCTATAATACGTTTTCATAAATAACATGGGCATCTATATATTAATAGCCGATAAAATAAGTTTTCACTTTTCACTTTTTACTTTTCACTTTTTACTTTTCACTTTTTACTTTTTACTTTTCACAAATGTGTGCGTACTGATGTCCTCGGGTCTTTTTCTTCTTTTATTAATTATTATTATTTTTTTTTATTATAATTTTTTTTTTATTTTATTTTATTTAATTATATTTTTTTTTTATTTTTTTTTATTATTTTATTATATATATATTTTTTTTAATTTTTTTTTTTTATTATTTTTTTTATTTTTATTTTTATTTATTTTTTTTTATTTTTTTTTTATTTTTTTTTTATTTTATTATTTTTTTTTTTTAATTATTTTTTTTTATTGATATTATTTTTTTATTTTATTTTATTGCAAAGTATTTAATTTTATTTATTTTATGGTATTTTATTTTATTTTATTTTATTTTATTCATACTTAAGACATATTTTTCCAATATACACTGTTACTTATGATTTTCCTCGATTTCCTCTCCTCCTCCCCCTCCCCCTTCACCAGCCTCGATGACGCCATTTTTTATTCCTACCTTTTCGATGACGTCATTATATACTATTATTTGATGGAACATATCAAATCGCTGAAAAATTGAATTCTCATACAAAAAAGCGCCTTGGTCTGGATTCGAAACACGGTCCTTGAATTATGAGTTGAGAGCTTTACCACTCGGGTAAACAAACAACGATACGATACGATAAAATAACATTATATATATTGAATTACGTTCGAATTTTGAAACTTTTGTTTTTTATTTGAAGCAAAACATATATGTTCTAATTTTCGCCCGAAATTTAATTCCGCTCTACCCAAAAGGCAGAGCGCCAGATTCGTAAGCTGATGGTCAGTGGTTCGAGTCTAACCTTAAACGTTTTTTTTTTTGTTTATAACATTTTATTTAAACACAGTACATCTTGATCGTATGAAAATAATAAAATCCGATTGATAAGCGTGATAAGTTTTTCAAAAAATAAATACCTATATATTAATATTCGATAAAATAAAAAATCACAATTAAAAAATTTACATTTGCATTTACATTTGTCTATTTCTGCTACTACGAAAAATGGTTGTTAGCAAACTTAAACATTATTCCAAATATTAAATAATTTACGAAATTTCTGCTACTACGAAAAATGGTTGTTAGCAAACTCAAACATTATTTCAAATATTAAATAATTTACGAAATTTCTGCTTCTACTAAAAATGGTTGTAAGCAAACTTGAACATTATTCCAAATATTAAATAATTTACGAAATTTCTGCTACTACGAAAAATGGTTGTTAGCAAACTCAAACATTATTTCAAATATTAAATAATTTACGAAATTTCTGCTTCTACTAAAAATGGTTGTAAGCAAACTTAAACATTATTCCAAAACTTAAATAATATACGAAATTTCTGCTCTTACGAAAAATGGTTGTTAGCAAACTTGAACATTATTCCAAAAATTAAATAATTTACGAAATTTCGGCTACTACGAAAAATGATTGTTAGCAAACTTGGACATTATTTCAAATATTAAATAATTTACGAAATTTCTGCTTCTACGAAAAATGGTTGTTAGCAAACTTAAACATTATTCCAAAAATTAAATAATTTACGAAATTTCTGCTACTACGAAAAATGGTTGTTAGCAAACTTAAACATTATTCCAAAAATTAAATAATTTACGAAATTTCGGCTACTACGAAAAATGGTTGTTAGCAAACTTGAACATTATTCCAAATATTAAATAATTTACGAAATTTCTGCTCCTACGAAAAATGGTTGTTAGCAAACTTGAACATTATTCCAAAAATTCAATAATTTACGAAATTTCTGCTCTTACGAAAAATGGTTGTTAGCAAACTTGAACATTATTCCAAATATTAAATAATTTACTAAATTTCTGCTCCTACGAAAAATGGTTGTTAGCAAACTTGAACTTTATTCCAAAAATTCAATAATTTACGATATTTCGGCTACTACGACAAATGGTTGTTAGCAAACTTAAACTTTATTCCAAAAATTTAATAATTTACGATATTTCGGCTACTACGAAAAATGGTTGTTAGCAAACTTAAACATTATTTCAAATATTAAATATTTTACAAAATTTCTACTCCTACGAAAAATGGTTGTTAGCAAACTTGAACATTATTCCAAATATTAAATAATTTACGAAATTTCTGCTCCTACGAAAAATGGTTGTTAGCAAACTTGAACATTATTCCAAAAATTCAATAATTTACGAAATTTCTGCTACTACGAAAAATGGTTGTTAGCAAACTTGAACATTATTCCAAATATTAAATAGTTTACTAAATTTCTGCTCCTACGAAAAATGGTTGTTAGCAAACTTGAACTTTATTCCAAAAATTCAATAATTTACGATATTTCGGCTACTACGACAAATGGTTGTTAGCAAACTTAAACTTTATTCCAAAAATTTAATAATTTACGATATTTCGGCTACTACGAAAAATGGTTGTTAGCAAACTTGAACTTTATTCCAAAAATTCAATAATTCACGAAATTTCTGCTACTACGAAAAATGGTTGTTAGCAAACATAAACATTATTCCAAAAATTAAATAATTTACGAAATTTCTGCTAACTATAAAAATAAAATTAAATAAAAATTAAATGAAATAAAATAAAATAAAATAAAATACCATAAAATAAAATAACATAAAATAAAATAAAAATTAATACTATGCAACAAAAATCTCACGTTGCTGGGCAACGGGCTTACAGCTAGTTGATTCTAAATCTAATTAAATTAATGGTTGACGGGTGGATTTTTTTTGCCGGGCAGCGGGTAAGATAAAAATAAGAACAATACTAATTACATTTGTGTAAGGAATAATTCTTATTAAAAATACAATTTTAATGGGGACACTTATTTTCATAAAATTCTTTTAACTAATAATTAATTATTATTTAACACAATTTAAACGATTAATTTCTCTTTGAGAAACTGGTGGTACTCTTTTTTAAATTTAGACTATTTTGTAATGTACAAATAGGTCTTAGAAAAGCTGAATTTTTCATGAATAAAATATATATATATATTTATTTTTCTTTATATTTGTTGTATTGCCGAAATTATACGAAATTAATGCAGCAACAGCAATAACGACAAAAAGATATAAATATATAATATTTTTATTATATTAATGAAATTCATGATAATTTGATACTTGTCAATCCTACTCTTTCATACGGCTCCATGTAAAAGGTAGTGGACCATTAAATTCGACAATTACGGTGTTCAGTAAATGTTTTTTACGGTATAATATATTCTACTTACCAAAGATACGAAGATATGGAGCGCGTAAGTTATAAAAGTAGGTGTAAAATCTGATTTATACTAATTATTTAACATATAATAAATCAGGTTTTATAAAAGACAAAAGGCAGTCGTAAATTAAATCACTGCTTCAAAAAAATAGATAAATATAGTAAAGTATTTAGATCCACAAGATCTATAAAATATAGTTGACAGTGTTGACAGCATCGTGAAGCTACTTTTATGGTGGAAAGGCATTATATTAATAAAAACACAATATTCCTTTGTACTTTATTCCATTTTATTTAATAGGTCAGGACTAAGGCATCCAATCCCGGGATCCCGTTCAATTTTCTGATCCCGAAATCCCGGGATTGACATGGCCGCGATCCCGGGATTTCGGTATTCAAAAATTTTGAGGAAATCCCGAAAATTAACACGAACTTGGCAAATTAAGGATTTCAAATTCCTCAGTGAGCTAATCCCGAAAGCTAGAAAATTAATCAATCGTGAAATCCCGGGATTGGATACCCTAGTCAAGACCGCTTTCGCTCATTGCGATCATTTCTTGACAACAGCAATATTGTTGAATAAAACTGACAAAATACTTGAAATATTGACGAAACTATTATAAATTTAATACACACGATATAAATCTCCATCGCTAATGTGGTATATAACCTTGAAACTAAAGATGGTTTAGCTCGATCGAAAAATGGAAGTTATTAGCTGTAAATAATTTCTGCAGTATGGAAAACAATTTTTATATAAAAAAAAATATAAGCTGATCGATTTTGTAATGATATATCGCTCGACAAATAGCATCTTTTATTTTGTGGGCTACGGCATATTGTTGTTATCAAACGATAATTATTACATGCAAGCATATTGTCATCTGTCAAAATCTTAACATTTACCGTCATACGTATGTACATATACAAAAATACGGTGCATATGTGGATAGACTAGATCATAGGCTCCCAACCTTTTCGGGTGGCGTCCCTTTTTTAAAAACCATGTGATTAGGGATTTGAAATCCTCGATTTGCTATACTTTTTCCCTGGATTGTCTCCAAAACTCCTTTTTTGTTTTTTTTACCTCAACGAGAATTTGAAATCCTCGATTTGCTATACTTTTTCGTTATTTTGTTGTTCAAATCCAAAATCGAAAAAAGTTGGCGACCCCCCTGAAAACCCTTCGCGACCCCCAGGTTGGGAACCCGTGGACTAGATAAAGTAACTGTATTTCTAAGATAATCCCGGTTCATAATATTTAAAAAAAAACACAATATTCTTTTGTACTCTATTCCACTTTATTTAATAGGTCAGGACCAGTTGACAGGATCAGTTGACAATGCTTGCAATGACCGAAACCGGTCCTGACCTATTAAATAAAGTGGAATATAGTACAAAGAAATATTGCTTTTTTTTAATATAATGCCTTTCCACGAAGTGTTTTCCCCAAAAATGATCATTATATTTTAACCATCTCTTAAATTACATTTTTGAATCCATATCCGCTACCAATGTGGAGCATATGACCTACCAATATCGACGAAAGCTTTTTTACGAGAACTGTTTGCTTCTCAATTGTTCAACATCTCTTTTTCATATTTCGAGTAATTTATTTTATTTATATTTCGAGAGTATGGATAGAAAGTATAGGGTTAAGATAAGACTCCGTTATCTTATGATAGGAAGGGTGGGAGGGAATTTGAAGACATCACACACATTTGTGCCTTGGAACAGAAATCGGTATATCGATTAAAAAAATGCTGTCATACTGAGATTCGGACACGTGAGATCCGTCACGGAAGCCAACTACGTTAACCTCTGCGCTACGGACCCGACCTTGTTAATAACCAACGCTATTGTTGGAATACTATATCACATCCAAGTCTTACAATTTCATAATGTTATATAAATTATACCGCACCGTTCTGTAAATAAATCGAACGTCATAAAAAATATCGAGGATGTGAGAGTAAAAATCTGGCAAAAGTTGGTCACGCAAAATAATTGTATCTCCTTTCCCGAATCCGTGTCGGGTGCGTCGACCTCTCGGTGGTAGGAGGGGGGATGTGCGGGCGCGAGCCGCCCCTGGCCGCCCAGCTTTATCGACCAATCGCGCAGGATCCGCGTGCGCGTTCCTCTAGCCGGAAAAACGCAACGGCGACGCGTGCCGGAAGGAAAACAAAATTTCATTGTTTTTCACCAACTTAATCAACTAGAAGGTTAAGTTATTTAAAACCAATTAAGTTATTTCGACCTCAAACAGAACCAATCGGCTGTATCTCATATCGACTGTGGAAAAAAAAAGGACGTAACCCACAGTTTTTCCAAAACAGGCTTTTTTCGATAATCACAATGTATTCAACTTGATACACGTTCTTTCAAAAAGATGCAAGCTCAAAATGCCGAATCAGTATCTCAATTTAGCATTTAGTTTCAAAAAGATGACTGAAATAAAAGTTTTTCCTAGACGAATTCTTGAAATAATATTAGATTATGTTAATTAAACACCATTTTAGAAGTCTCCGTGCACTTCAATTTGTGTACAATTCATAATTTGCATATGTCAAAAAATCATCAAAAAACGTTTTTAGCGCCTCCTGTAAAATTTGATATGTGTGGGTTACGTCCTTTTTCTTTTCCACAGTCGATATGTATTTATAAGCTTTGACTTTTTTTGCAAATTAACATCAGAAGCTGGTTTCATCGCTAACTGTCCCAGGGAATTATTTTTTTTTTAAACTTATATTCCAGCATAGATTGCAAAATCACTATTATCGGTTAACATTCTTTTATTGATGGAATTCGTCCCAGTAGTAGTGAAATGCTTTAAAGTCACCAAGTAAATGATATCTCTAGTAAGCGATTATAACTTTTGACGTACTTTCTGCATTAATGACATTGCTGGAAATTTTTAAATATCTACATTCAATGAATATAAGATTTTCCACTCAAACACATCTGCTTCAAATACTACTGCAAAACAAAAGTCTTGGAGAAATTGGTTAATACAAATTAAAACTAATTTTGGATTAGCACGTTTTCAAAACTTTTTACTTTTCAACTTTCCGAAACATAAACGATACTTTTCATTGATTACTTTTAATTTTGCATCAAAACTTTCTCCTAAAATTATAATTATTTATTTGTTATAATATCTGACGACAAAATAATTCTCGAGATGGTATGGGTGTTATTATTTTTCTAACTTCTATATTTTGTATGTGGGTTTAACATTCATAAATATTCTTTTTGAATCTTAGAAGATTTACCTGATCGAACCTTAGTCTTCATTACATTTTCAATTGAAATAAGTAGAAGATTTAAATTCCATGTGTTTTCGCGTAAAATATTTAATATGTTGACATCGCCGCCTCTGCCGTCACGTGACAGTTGAGCCCCTAGCATCCAGCGCGCCGCCGCCCTGGACCATTTTCCGAACCCCGCCCACCCCTCGCCTCTTGCCGCCGTCTCAGCCCTCGAAGAAACTCCGATTCGACGCTCCCAAAACATCGCGGTCCTTCCTACCTCCGGCAATAATAATCCCACGTAACACCGACGGCCAGGTAAAGCGGCTAAATTCTTTTGTGAATTCGCGCCGTCATCTAATACATATGCAGTCCATCAATGACCTTATAACTGCACCAGAGTCCTAGCGTCGAATCTAAAAACCCGACGCGCGAAACCCAAGTGAAAACTCAGTGATCAAAAGTTAGCCTCTACAACATTCGCACAATAAATACCCTAAACGAGCAGTCGAGTTGATCAATTACTTAGTTATGTTCGTCTAATAATTTGTTCTCGATTCTATCATTTTATTCGCTGTTTTACTTTTAAAATATTGTATTTATTGTGCAGTGTCAGTTTTAGGTCAAATTTATCCAGTGCTTTATTTTCCTTTAATTTATATTTCAGATCGTCCTTAAAAATTGTTTTAAAAAACATGTGATTACAACATCGAATAGAATACAAAATTCATGCCATTTTTAACTAGATTATTTTATAGATAAGTGATCAATTTACTTTGAGTGCGAATAAAACGTTGGTTATGAGTGCGAGTGTCGGAGAATAAATCCGTCGACATTTCCGGGGGGGGCATACGATAGGCTTCAGTGATGGGTAAAGATAAGAACCCGGAGATAGTGGTGGGTCCTGAGGTCAAAGTGGCGACCGTGGACGTCGAGTCGATCGACAACATGGCGACGCTTCCTGTTTCCCAGCAGCACCGCCAGCAGCAGGGCAGCGACATCGCTATCGCTGAGAAAAACAACTCCGCCAACAAAGAAATGGAACTTAAAAATGTCCAACCTCGCCCTGCCAAGAGGTATAGCGCCATTCAATTGAAACGGCTTGATAACATTTGCGCTTTAAGTATCAAAAATCATCGAAATTATATCATAACATAATAAATAATTGAATACTCTTTTAACGTCAACGATAAATGCATTTTACAATTTTCCTTACGTTGTATTTTGCGCAATTTAAACGGAGGCGTGGTTTTTCATCCGACATATCAATGCAATGGAATATTCAATTTAGCTTCGATTCTTCTCAATACATAATGACAGTAATATTGCATCATGTTTATTTATTTTAATGGTTGATTCTTAAGAAATAAACATCATTCGTATTTATAAACTATCTGTCATTGGTTAAACAGCTTAATATACATACCTTATTTAATAAAAACATATACATATTTCTTATCTGTAAGAAGATGTACAAAATAATTTATATACAGTATAACAAAATATATCTCGCCACTTATGATTGACTACAATGATGCATTCTGTCACTTAACCTTTACAGAACCGTTAATTTAATAAAAAATGTTCTGTATGCAAAGTAAACATAGTCCTAAATAAGGTGCGCCTTGTACCCAGGGGCGCCGCTTTTATATGTGCGATGTATGCAGCGCACTCGGGCGCTTTAACTAATGGGCGGCTACCGACGATTTCTTGAAGTCTTCCCACTGCGTCGGCTATTTCTCGGTGGTTTCATTATCAATTTCAAAATATATTCTCGAAACAGCGCTCATTCGTTTTATTTTTAAGACAATTATTACCATTATATCATTAAAATTTTTAACGTTACAATTTGTTCTGTATATTTAACTAAAAATAATTATTAATTAAGATTATAATTAATCGTAAAAACAGCAGATCCAATTTCATAAAACTGTACAAATAAAATTAATATTTTTCGAATAATCTCACGAAAAATGTTTTTCGGATGTAAAATTTGTCGGTGAATTATTTTTCCATTAATTCAAGACCCCAGAACTATAAGGTTATTAGTGTAGATTTTTTTTGCGTAACAATAGAAACAATGATGTATTCTTTCAAGTTACATTAATGATATTCATTGTGACTTTTGTTTCGCGAAAATACTACACTTAGTACCTTGTAGTTCTGTGGCCGCGAACTATCTATGATACATTAGAACGGCATTTTATGATTTTTACACCGGCGGCCGTTCCCTTGCGGTGGCCCTGCGTATACGACATGTAAACATAATAGTCTGTACAGGTTATAAGTCACAATATATTAATTATTCTGTGTACAAACGAAACTTTAATTTATTTATTAAATATCTGAAAACTCGCTACGATGTTGTTTAAAACATGAATCCGCCGGACAGCATTATTTATATTATATTTTTACCACACTTTTTTGGAAACTATGTAATTATTTTTCGTGTGATATAAAAATCACTCGTTTCTTTAATAGCAATACTTTACACAGTGTATGGTTTTATTATATTATGCAATATTTTTAAATAATCTCTACTAGAAAATCATTTTTAAAATATTCCACTCACTCTTTAGAAACAACCAAAGTCACATTTTTTTTTACTTTATAAATAGTTTTTATAGCAACGGATAGTTAAATAAATAAAATATGCACACACATAATTAATATTAAAAGTCTTTTTACATCTCCCACTGTAGATATCATAACCATTTCACTCTAATGCAGTGGCGAAGCAAATAAATGCCTCCGTAGATGTTTTTGCTTTTGGGTATCTTTAATAAAAATGTGCTTTTTTATACAAAAAGGAGTATCAATTAGTTTTACTCCGCCACTGCTCAAAAGCATGAATTGAAAACTTTCACATATTGTAATGAAAAAGATTGTTCAAAAATCAAAATAGATTGTTGATAATAAAACACAAAAGAGCGAGAAGAAACTAGGGATAACTATGCCATCTTAAATAAAAAATTGTAAAATGAAAATTTTCGATGAAAGACAATAAATTGTCGTCATCGATCGATATTGCGATGTATCAATTTTTAAAAAATCTATTTGTATATTTTATTGTAAATAAAATTAATTTGTTTATTTGTATTGAGATAGTATGCTCTTGTATTTTGATTTTTAAACAATGCTTATTTCATCGGTTGAATTAATGACCATGATATCAAAATTTTTATGAGTTATATTTGTTTTTGTTTTCAGAACATCCCTGTTCATCATCATGAGTTTCATCTACGCCAAGCTTTTAGTAGTTATCTGCATTGCTTACGTCATCAGCGATGTCATTACGCACAACTTGCCTTTGTATTATTACGAGGGCTTTTTCACCTACCTCTATGGCATGAGCATTTTGTTTTTGCTCTATGTCTTCTGTTTCCTGCTGCAAGGTTAGTATTTTTCACATCGGATGTCAACCAACCATTTCTCACAATATGTAGTAAAGAAATCAACCCAAATAAGAATAGTAGACAGATAAACCACACTATCAAATAAAAAAACACTGCATGACTTTTTATTTTAAAACACTATAGTTAACACCTAGTAATTTCATTTCAATCAATATAAATTGTATTATACATTTTATAAAATAAACTAAATCTCTTCTGAATGATCATATAGCCCCCCCATAAATAAAATAGTTTTAAAAAACATCGACATCTGCTAAATATTAAATAAGATGAAGTCGTTCATATTATAATAAATTCCGGATCAAAACTACGGATTTGGAAGTGGTAAAAACAATTTTTGCAAGTTTATATTTTTTTTATTCTGCATGAATTGTTTTTGCACATTCTACTGAAGCTTTCACGTATATTGTTATGTCCAATTACTAGAGAGCACATGCTGCAGTGGAAGCCCCCCTAAACCGAAGCCACCGCCACCAGAGAAGAAGCCCAAAAAAGAAAAGGAAAAGAAAAATAAGGAAAAAGAAAAGGAAACCAAGAAAGAAGCCAAAAATAAAGATAAAGATAAGGAAAAGGATGCCGCTAAGGAAAAACCGACGAAAGAATCAAAGAAGCAAAGTCAATTCCAGGTATGTTTCGCTTATTTTTATTTCTGTGTTCAATCTTAATGTTTATGCACAAGCGTTTAATTAATCTGAATTATTAATAGCTTTAAAAATGGTTTCACCAAAATACATCAACAAAATTGTAAGCCGGAACATACTTGAATCTAAAATATTATTCTATTTGTAAATTTTAAATTAAAAAACATTGTTGATCGATAATATCCATGCAATAGTTAAAAACATTTGTTGTAACAAATTCTAGTAAAAACTTTGGTGAATCCGTGAAAATGTTGTGTAAATCATTTCTGCTTCACGTTGTAACTTTTGACCTATATTTCGTAAATGTGGCTAAAATGCCGTAAAGCTTTTGACACGTACGTTACTCCTACAAAAGACGTTCGTTCGCTTGAAAAGCATATCTGAAGCGGCCTAATGAAAGTCTACGATGTATAATATTACTACCGTTGGATGTTGTAGACCTATCAAGACTCTTTTATTTCCTTCGTAATAAGCACTCTCTTTCTCCTCGTGTTGTTATAAACACAGTGTATTTTATTCCCCCGCTTCGTTTGCTTGTCGATTACCCACTACAACTTGTTTTCTAGTTGTAGCTTTAAATTTTTTTTTTGTTTTACAGTTTTCGCAAGACTTTTTGTTTTCGTTTCATTTTACAATTACAATGCGAATGGCTTATTAGGATTAGTCTCAGATTGCACTTTTTAATAATTTTGTTTTCGAATTCACAAAAAAAACAAAAGTTAAATGTTTAAATCAATAGCTTTCCATAAGTTTATAGAAATTTTAAATTGTATAAAATTATTTCAATCACAAAATGTATTCTTTGTGTAAAATTATCTTTGATAGTGCCCGTTTTATTAGGTCTGATTACTTATAATACGTGCTTGATGTAATATTTTTTGAAGTTTATTTTAAATAAGCTGTCTGTGAGAAATTCAATTTAAGTGATTAATAAATGTCTCGTTTAAACCTTGATTCCTCTAATAAATCAGTTATCTTTTATACATTATACATGAATTGTTTTAATGTCAATAATTAAAATTCCTGTAAACTTTTGTTTTATTCTTTATGGTGAATACATTTTGATTGATTTGATTATTTTAATTATTCCACTTTTCACATCTCAGTGTCTCAATGTTTAATCGTGTACGACCCCGTTAGGGATTCCATTTATGTGTTTAGTTTTTTAAAACAATAATTGTCATTATAATTTGCAATGCATGCGATTTTTGGTTATCGTCGGCCATCTTTATCATTTTGGGCAGGAGGTGTACCCGCGCAAGATGCGCGACATTGTCCGCGACCAACAACAGCGCACGGCGCCATTGTGCCCTCCCGAACAGGTGAGGAATATGCAACGAAACCTTCATAGATCAAATGAATATAAATTAAATACGGCATCAAATACACGCGTGATAAATAAAAACGCATTCAATACTATCACATTAAGAAAACAAATCGGACTCATTGAAAATCAAATTGATTTATTGAAACCTCGCAACGATGCTATGCGTCAGTTATGTTAATTATGAAACATTCTTCACAAAACTTTTCTAGCTGAATCGTTTAGTTTTATATAACCTGGCAAAAAATGAAAATAATCAGGAGGATTTACTAATCGAATATTCAATTTCAAGAATTTTACCTAGATCGAAAGCAAATGAACCAGAATAATAAAGTTCGCGTCGATTAATTTGAATGGAACGTAATTTGAAATTGTTCACTTTTAATCTTTTGTGTTCACTTTTGTGTAATTTGAATAATACAATATCTCTAATCTATCTCCAACTATTATAACGATGTCTTATAATAAGATTTTAGCACGATTATGCAGACAAGTGCATATTGTTGAGTGGTTTAGTTCGTAACTTTTACACTACATTTACTATAGAATAATATATAAAGAAGAAGTACTCAGCATACACCGAATAATTATCGAATTTTTCGTAATTTATAGTAGATTTGTTCAAAATTTCTTGTAGTTATTTATAAGCTATGCAATTTAATAAGAGCGATCGCTTTTGATTTTCGCCTACTTTTTTAAAGGGAAGTCAGGGAGCATTAAAACATTTTTTTTCGACATTCTAAATTTGTCAAAAATGTACTGATCCGCTTACTTGATAATACATTTTGGTTTGAACTATTCAACATGAGACTTTCTTTATAGCAGATAAGGTACTCTTATTCACTTTTCACAACAATAGATTTCATCGTAAATCAGTAACAACTAAAGATAATTTAAAGAATGAATCTTTTGATAATTCTTCCAAAATTGATCTATGGAGATTTTTTTGCACTTATAAGCACCAATAAGGAATGGTTTTTGCCCTAATTCTTCGAGTGTAGGGTGGGGTTTTCAGCGGAGGATGTGCCTACACGGTACAGTGCCTGCACTCAAATTACTCTATTTCATTTAACTGTTGGGCTTTTATTTATTTTTATCGTTTGTATTATATTAACTAAGTGAATGTAAAGTATTGTACTGTACCTACATATTATAATATAGTTGTTGTTTTTATATGCTTTTCATGTTCGACCATTGCTGTATATATTTTTTTGCTTTTTACTGGATCTGCCATGCATTTTGGGATTATTCATAAGTTATAATGACTTCTTAATTAAAATATATATCATTGACTTTTTCGAACCATTTTATAAGCCACCGGTGTCGGTGCATTTTACAAGCCATTGGGAAAGTGTGTGTAGTAAATATTTGATATAATATTGTATCTCGACGTTCTTCAGCTTCATAACATCTATAAATTCTGACTGATCGATACACATATTGACCGGCAAGAAGATTAAATTAAGGCAATGGAATAATGACATGATAGAATCACTGCCAAACAAAGCTGTTAACTAGCTTTTTTCATATAAAATCAAAATTAATAACTTTGTTATTCCACTTGGTTGTATTACAAATTTTAACACGTGTTCCGTCTCATTGAGAATCATCTTCAGTCTAAATCTTCTGTAAGGCTATTTTTTATAAAGAAAACATACAAAATAAAGGTTTGCTTAGTAAATTTATAAATTTTAGTGGAGTAACAAAGTTATCAATTTTAATTTTGCATCAATATGAATTTCCGTTAAGTTAACGTCAAATGCATCGAAAATTTTACAGCTTCTTTTAATTTGTTAAATAAAGTTATTGTCATCCATTACAATATTATTGTTGATAAAAACAATAATCCTTTGTACTTCATTCCACTTTATTTAATATGTCAGGACCAGTTTCGCTCATTGCGAGCATTGTCAACTGATGCAATGATGCAACTCGCAATGAGCGAAACCGGTCCTGACATATTAAATAAAGTGGAATGAAGTACAAAGGATTATTGTTTTTATTAATATAATGCCTTTCCACCAAGTATTGACAGTGAACACCCTAAAAGTGATATTATTGTTGCTTGAAATATTTATCTAATGAAAAGTCATGTTAACGTTTCTACGTGCCATGTCCACAATATTTTTAGAAAAGGTCTAGAGCACGGGTTCCCAACCTGGAGGTCGCGACCCTCAAGGGGGTCGCCAAGGGTTTTTTGGGGGGTCGCCAACTTTACCCGGTGAGCTAAAAAAAAGGAGTTTCGGGGACAATCCGGGGAAAAAGTATAGCAAATCGAGGATTTCAAATTCATCGGGGGGTCGCCTAGTCACGGCTTTTATAAAAAGGGGTCGCCACCCGAAAAAGGTTGGGAACCTATGGTCTAGAGCCTACAAAAATATTCTATCATACTTACCGATGTCCTCGGTTCTTAATATGATTATAACTTCCTATGACAATTTATTCTGAATGATTAATCAAAGTAAATATAATACATACATCATTATCAAATATCTATAAAGCATAATTTACGCATTCATTTGATAATTTTGTAACGTTAACAATGGTTAACATTTTAAAATATATTTTACAACAGATATCTTGTGCTTGCGTGTAGTCAAAAAAGTGCTTTATTTTTATATAATTTCTTTGCACAAGTATTGACAGTGAAGATCTTAAAAGTGCTTACTTGTATGCTTTGATATCTGAAAAATTAAAATGTATATCACACAACTCACAGAAAAAATGTCACCGTGTAAAAATTGATGAAAGGTCTTCTAGTTTTCAAGAATAGAAAAGCACGCCGCATTTATGCACATGCATGGTTTGTTATAGAGCTAATAATGAATACACCAGTTGTAATGATGTATCTTCAACCAAATAAATTATGAATTGACATTGAAAAACATTTTCAACATGAACATATATATGTACTTCCAAATGTTACTTAATTTATTATTTTGAAAGTATAAATTGAAACAATAAGTTATAATACATTTATATTGACTGTCTTGCAGCATTCTAAAAGAAAATGTAACAAAGTGTACCACTCTACCCTATTAAAAATATTTACATATATAAGAATAACATAAAATTAAAATTGACAACTTTGTTATTCCACTGGTTGTTTTCACATTCAGACTTAGTTCATCGAAACATTTTGATTTATAAAGTAGACATTGATTGTACGTAGGGATTATACAAAAACCTACTTTTAAATAAACCGGTTTTCAAATTCCAATATTTTCTAAAACCCAGTTTAACCCAGTTGTTGAAGTTTCACAAAAAAAGGATAATTCATTTAAACTTTAAAAAAAATGGTTGAACATACTAAATTTTTATTCAGTGAGAACACAAAACGTACAATGATCCGTCAGTAAATAGCCTAATTTTGTTAACAAAATTTCTTAAAAATATTTTTCGCTGGGTAATATAGTTTTTAACGCATTCAATAGAACAAGGGTGGTTAAAATTTTGACCTCTGCGGGCGACTATATACGAAAATTCAAAATTAATAGATAATAAAAGACAACTCTTGTTTCAAAGAATCGGGCGGGCGACTTGGAATGGCTACGCGGTGGACGTCTTCGACACCACTGCAATAGAAGATCAAAAATTTATTCTTTTACTCTTATTACATACACGATTGTCAAATTTTATTATTTTAATCAAAAAAAAATATTATTGAATTATAATAAGTATATGAGAATGGTCAAGATTGTATTCAAATACAAAATTATGATATTTATATACCTTCCTCTTCCAGTAACATTTCCAGTAAACCAATATATTTTTTTGTTGGAAATACACAATTACATGAATTTTCAAATACATATATCATATATTTATTTTATAAAAATGCTTGTACACATTTGAATGCTTTTACTACACAGTAGTTTTTAGAATTTGTAAAAAATGGCATGAAATTATTATTAGTAAAAATAATTTATTTTTGCATTTTGAGCATCACAATTTTTTGATCCAACAATTTTCAATTACGATCCTCGAGTCAAATTTAAATATTTATTTAAACTTATAGTATTCTTGTATTTTTTTGTTTAGGTTACAACAGTATAAAAAAAAAAAAAATTTTAATCCATGTCTGCTCCCAATGTGGGACATATGGCCTCCTAATAGAGGTATCTTAACAGTATTTTTTTTCTACGAGAACTGTTTTTTACTCAGTCGCTCAACCTCACTTTTCTCAAAGTGAGTAGTAGGGAAAGAAGGATAAGGCTAGAACAGGACTAGTGGTTGGCTAATCGCTATTACTATACCCAATTATTAAAGGATCAGAAGAATGGGAGGAGAGGAAATAATGTGAATTGACATCATAGACACCCAGTCTTCGATCACAACTTTGAATTGAATAATTCTCAAATTCACTGTGATCTGAACGGATATCGAACCCAGAACTGCGTGATCGGTAGAGCAAGCTCTAACCAACTGGGCTACAGCAGGCGACAAAGTTTTAGAGCCAAAAAAAAAAGTTTTTTTTTTTTATGATACATATCTGATATTACATTTAGAGCCATAAATATATATATGATATAATTAATCTTTGCAATGAAAAGCAGAACTATTGTGAATAATTTAAATAAAGATGAACAAATATTTATTTGTGAAAGGTTTTGACTGTGTTTCTTCCGTGAATTACATTGAATTTCTTAACCTTCGGTATGTTCAGGACGTTGTGGAGGTGGAGTCCGGGGTGCCGCAGAGAGGTCTTCGCAGGCGAAAGACTTCTCAAAACGATCACAGTCATGGAAGTTTCTTCTTACGGATCGGTGCTATTGGTTAGTATATTTTATATTTCCGATTTATTTATAGCTTATTGTACAGTAATTGCATAGTGGAAGCGTGCACATGATTTCTCACTTGAGATTAGTTTGAATTCCATATGGAATATTTTCTTAATATTAAGTATCAGTTTTTTGATAAAATCAAATTGTTTTTGTCAGTGATACTGGCATGCGTTTTAAATTTATTTGTACCTGAATTTTTTTGGCTATTTTTGTTAAATAACTCCTGATTTATTTCAGGTAAAAATATTTTGCCTATATTGATGGTCCAAAAATTTATTCAAAATTAAGGTTAATTTTTTTCAATGACAGATATTCATTGAATTCTTTAGACTTGGTGGTCGAATAATGCTGACATACATTATCCAAAATCACAGCATTAAAAGCTATAAAACCTAATAACTTATCAACCGATGTTGAGCGAAAAGATTATACTGCGACTTCTTTCACTAAATATTTAATCACCGCTTTTCTGATATCACGCTAGCTTTCGGATTGGGTACAATGATCTACAACGGACTGGAGTTCGGTGCATTCTTCGAAGTTCCGTTCACATCCCCGTGCTATCAGATCCTACGCGGAGTCAACCCCGTTCTGCAGATGGTATTCACCTTCATGCAAATGTACTTCATCTTCATGAACTCCAGGGTAAGAATTTTTAACATTCTTTAATTCCTATTGCGATATATGTTTAACAATTAAAATTATTTATTCTCATTTTTGTTGTAACTGTGTATGATTTTTCAAATAAACTCTTTCTTCATTTAAACTATTTTCATTGAAAATATGGATCGTTTTATGACTTGGTATGTTTAAAAATATCAGAACTTGTTTCCTGTCACTCTATTTTATTTCAGCTATTTCGCATATATATTTTTCAGTAATTTTGTATATAATTTAAAGCTCATATCACTCACATAATATGAAATTCACTATGCCAAGATGCTGAGTACAGTTATTGTACCTTTATTTTAGGCGAAAATAAGTAAATAAATCACTAACATTATCGATGGATTCGCTTTAGTAGAAATAGCTATAAAAATAGGCAGTTTCACTTAAATAACAAAGATTTTAATACTATTTTTATTCATGGTAACCAGTATTAAGTTCATTGGACCTTTTTTATATTTGTATAGTCCATGACCTATACTTCAAAGATGTAAATTATTGCGCATTATCAGTTTTAAAAATTGTCAATAATCTATTCATATTATTTCATCTAGAAGTTGGCCTATTGCTTATTCATCTGTAGAATACTCATTTTTATTAAAATATAAGAGATAATAATATTTTACAATTTGCAAAAAATAATTGCACTGCATTCATCTAAACTTAATCTATCTCAAGCCGTTAGATACCTAAATTAATCTTAATCTTAATAGAGGGCTTAGAGCACGGGTTCCCAACCTGGGGGTCGCAAAAGGTTTTCAGGGGGGTCGCCAATTTTTTTCGATTTTGGATTTGAACAAAAAAATAACGAAAAAGTATAGCAAATCTAGGATTTCAAATTCCCGGTGAGCTAAAAAAATCAAAAAAGGAGTTTTGGAGACAATCCAGGGAAAAAGTATAGCAAATCAAGGAATTCAAATTCCTCGGGGGGTCGTCTAGTCACATGGTTTTTATAAAAAGGGGTCGCCACCTGAAAAAGGTTGGGAACCTATGGCTTAGAGTCATACAACACGATCTGCAAAATTGTAATTTTACAGACTAGCCAAAATTTTTCAGGTATGGTCATAAAAAATTCGAAACCAAAACAACTAACATTAAACTTTACTGGTGATGTTAAAAAAAACTAGAAAAGATTGACATAACATTGTTTGATCCTCATGTAGCCGAGAATGAAAAATACCATTATCAATAATAAAGAAAACCTTTTTGTAGTTAACGTTGGTTAACTTTAAGCCTTTGCTTTGCGCCTAACAAGACAATGGGAAATCATTGTTTTAACGCAACATAATTGATACCAAAAATGCATACGACTCCCCTTAAAAAGTATACAAAAATGGTGAAAATAATTTTGTTTACCCGAATTTAAAAATGTATCTACGGTGATAAGACAGAATTCAACTTCTGATATTTTACATTTCACGGTCGGTCCAAAGATAATGTTTTCGGGAAAGCCTTTTATCAGTAATGCTTTTCCTGATTCATAAACTACGATTACTCTCCGGAATGTGTCATGTCAATAAACAACAATGTAGATTCCCTGTGCTCTTGAACATTCTCCTTCTGGTTTAATTCCTCTTATGTTGGAGTCCCTGTAATTTGATATATAAGTGAAAAGTTCTTTTTTCGTGCAGACTTCAAGAATAGCGTTACTGAAGACTGAGGTAGGCCATGAAAAATATTTGGACTCACTCAATTAGTCCTCTTTTTCATTCTCTCATGAAAATCACATTCGGTGTTAATTTTTTTCGAATTTTTCTTTTTTGCTTTCGATCACAATTTTTATTTCGATGTCTGTAGTTAAATGTTATAATCCTTTTTTTTAAACAATCACCCAAAATCATTGTCGGAATGCTTTGCATAATGAATCATCCAATAAACGAGAAGTTGAATACAATTTTTGTGTTTCAATACAATCAATTTAGCTGTTTATAATATTTTTTGTAATCGTGCTTTTGCAATGCACCCGAACCTTATTTGAGTGGTGTTCCCTTATGCATGGATTAAGTTGTGTGCCGTGTAATACATAGTGTGTATTCAAAAAGTACAATTGAAATAAAATGCAGTTTACAATAGCCAGATGGGTAGCTTGTGAGCTGCATTTTATTCAATTATTAAAATACTATCTAGGCTAACGGGATATATCAGCCGAGAATCGATGGGAAAGTCGAGCTGTTCAGAAAAAATTAGAAAACTACCTGAATTAATTTATAATTACCCATGTTTGAGTGCAATATTTCAGTTACTTTAAAGAAAATCACTCACCGGCTATCAGTTCAAATTCAATCGCGTACATGAAAGGCCAGAAGACGATTCAAACGTGATATTGAAGCTCCATCAAGCATGTTTATTTGTCACGGGGAACATCACTGCGTTCATTACCATGGTGTTACTTCATTTTTATTTAAATTTAGGAATACAGAACTTTTTTCGCTTATTAATTATATCACAACATATCGACTCATCGTGCTTTTTAAATTTTTTGATGTTTTAATTTATCAATAAAATGTTTTCCATTATATTAACAGTCAATTAGTTAAATATTAGTTATTAATGGTGATAATGATACATATTACCAACAATTTCAGAGACTGCGTGCCTGTGTGAAATTGCAATTTTTTTACGTAATCGCTCTGATCGATGACTTCTCATTTCATTTTTATAATAAAACCACAACAAAAAATACTTGATTAACTTATTATAGAAAAGAATAAATGAACTTATATTCAACAATATAAAGATTTCATAAAATGATAACATCACCAAATTTAAATGCTTTGCGATTATTGTCATGATCTGAAAGGCTGGAGGTGTATCCTATGTCATTGCCAAACTTACATTTTTTCTGAGAGCAATATTTCCAGAAACATTTCTCACTTAGGTGTCTTAAATAAAAATGAGTTTTTTGATAATAATACATAATTTAACAAAAGGCCTAAAACGATGCAATTTTATGTGACTTATCTTGATTTTTACCTTAATATTATTGGACGATTCACTTTAAAGAGTATTATAGACAAGTTCGAGTTTGGATTAACACTCTTTATCTATTCAAAGGGTTTAAGATAAGGTTACATTTAATGTTATTCATCTTGTAATTTGACATACAACAATTCTACCATAAATTTTAATACTCTAGAGACAATAGAGAGGTTTGAATTGTTAACACACAGTTCTGCCGTCTTTAAGGGAGCACTAAATATAATCACACCCTGTATTGCACAAATTAAAAATTGGTTTGAATATTTATTACATCTTTGTTTTAACTCGCAGTTGAACATCCACCGTTTCAAAGTGGTGGCTCGCTTCGGCCTGATGCATGTTGTGGCCACAAACCTGTGCGTATGGATACGAACTCTCGTGTTGGAGTCGCTGAAGGAGATTACCGCTTACCACACCAAACGCGGAGACCACCCTGAAGATGGAATCATACTGGGTAAATTATTTAAGCACAGCTTAACATTACGCTTTACAAGCATTACAAGCTTGCATCTATTATATAAAAAATCAAAGATTTAATAACTGCGGGGGGCGAAGACAAAGTAGCCTGTAATGTTAACGACTCTTATTCTGTACACTCTTGAAAATAGGTCTCGCACTGACCGATCAATCTTCACCGCCTGATCTTCCATTGATTCCCACTGCGAAAGGACAAGTGGAGAGGCTGATATATAACCGACGCCTATTAAAATATCACTCATTGAAATACTCCATTTCGAGATTTAAAAAATCAACAAAAAAAACATAAGCACTCTATGATACAGAAAATTCTAAATAACACGTATTCGAAAAGCGCATTAAGTAAAATTGTAAGAGCGTACTTCCAACTTTATTGTCTTTTTTCATACATACATACTCAGATATAAAAGACTTGACACGCATCCAGTTCAACCTTCGCCGCTTAACAGAAATATTAGTAGCCATCTTGTCTTCAAGTGTAGCAACCCAAATTACTTACTGCCTTCCAGCATTTACCTTGCAATTCGGGTATCAATGTGGTGTACAAATATCTGTCAATCTTCAATCACAAAATCTTTTTTATCAATCGAGACTTTAATGGAATAGTATACTTATGCCAAGAGGACCTACCCTTCAATCATTGGTAAGACGAAGAAGAGAAGATTTTCTGTGTATTTCAGTCATTAATAGCTTGCTGTGTAGCTTTACATCAGAATAAGCTTAATTTTTTTTTAATCCATTTTCGTTCCCAATATATGGCTTCTTAATGGAAGTATCTCTTCCTGTCTTTTTTTTCAAATGGATTAGGGATAAAAAGAATAGGGTCAGGACAGGACTAGTGGTTAGCTAGATCATTCTCGTTACGCTGCATTATTTTAAGATTGGAAAGGTGAAAGGTAATTTTTAGACATCACAAACATCCATGCCTTCTGACCAAATCGATAAATCTATTGGTAAAATACTGTGCATATTGGGATTCAAGCCCGTGAGATCTATCACCGAAGCCAATGACGTTGACCACTGCACTACGGACCCGACACAATAAAAAAATAATCATCCATATTTTAACATATTAAGTTAATATTACAGAAAGTATTCGTTTGCATACTCTCCGCAACGCCGGAACTGTTTTGGGAACAGAAGTGGGCGGAACACGAGCTATCCCGACTCCCACCCCCTTCGGAGTCACGTCAACGACTCTCAAGAACATTGCATACAAAGCCATCACTTTTGCTACTACTCCAAGCACTACCACCGATACACCAAGTAAGTCAAGCTTTTTTCACTTATTTTCACAATTTTAATAAGTTTCATTTATTCAATCATTGATATCAAAACATTAATTCATCTTAATCACTTTTCTACTCAAAATCAAATCTATAAAACTAAAATTATCTCTCTGTTGTTAGTTTAATTTTTGTTATATGTCACTAACAGTTTGTCTATCTTCTTACTTACTGTCATTGAGACCGGAGCTCACAAACCAAACTCGGTTTCAAAACGGTAAAAAAGTTTCAAGGTTATCCACTGTATATGAATAGAGTCGTTGCAAAGTCAATTTGAATATCAATACAATATAATTCTGAATACATATATAATACATATACATATATAATACATATACAGTGAAAATTCTAATGGACTGAATGGAACAAAAAGGTACAATAAATAAAATTTTGCGATAAAAATATTGTAAGCTATCTTTTCACTTACGACAGCGGAACAGTTTCGCCGTATACTTTGTCCACCATACCATCCACGCGAACAGTAAACACATTTGAATACTGACATTCAGTTAATAGCTAGAAGCATGTTTCTGTGCTCCACGACTGAGCTAACACAGTGAGTGGACACTATAAATAAAAAATAAAATACTTTGCTCTTCCGCCTTGAGAAGGCACCTAACATCTTATTTCTCCCTTTGCAGCCACCAGCACCTTATACCCTCCGTTCGCAAAAACCCCCGTATCCACATTACTAAAAAAAATCAAAAGCACCGTCCCGACCACTTCCGCCCCGTGGTATAAGCCCCCGTCAGATATCGATCCTTGGGCCAACGACGATCCTTGGACCACTCCTCCGACCGTCCCTACCACCACTCTCTCTCCTCTGACCGCCCTCGCGAGTCAGACTTCCACGGCTGTCACGGCCGCCGCCGATTGGTTCTACAAGACTCTCGCTCCGGTAGCTTTCACTAAGACTACTAACCCTTCCACCGTTATCGCTTCCGATGACAATAACGTTTGGAACTATCCCATTAACAATAATATCTACGGAGCAAATAACGGGGCGCCGCCTCTATCAGGTTGGTCCTGTGTAATCTGCAACCGTGCATCATTTTTGCATGCATCTGCACAGCATCATAACAAGACATCTTTTAATAAGTTCGATAACATATTTTCATATGTAAATATACTACATTTAAAAAAGAAGCCAACGGCGCCTTTAATCCGCAACTGGCAAAGATGTCTTGTTATTTTAGACAAACGAGTAGATTAAAATAAATAATTAAACATCATTTTAAATCATTCATCAATCCTGTATCATTAAAAATAACAATAAATACTAATATATTTTAGATTTTTTTCTGTATTTATATTTTGATTTATAGTTTGCCTTTAAATATGGTATACATTTCAGACAATGTATTCGCTTAATTTTCTTCTTTGTATTTTTAACATTAAATGTCAATAAAATATTTTTCTTTGATTTTCAATATAAAAAAAATAATTACCTATCATACAAACAGAATGTAAAAAAATGCACAAACAGATATGTAAAATGCAACCTGAAATGCAGAATATGAACAGAGATGAATACGTTGCCATTGGTGTATTCAGAAGTATCGATCAGTGTCGGAGAATGATGAAAAATTAAATTTAAACATGCTTTTTGACAAATTGTTGAAACAAATATGAAAATAAATTTTTCATCCACTGAAACAAAACTTCTTCTATTCAAGGTTGACAACCAAATTGCCGTAAAACGAAATGTAAATGATGATTTTAAGTTGCCTGTTGTCATTGCAATACTGTAAACATTTTGTCGATTCAATTCGAATTTACGGTTGCTGCCACCTTGCCCTCAAAATTTATGAATTCAAGTTGCCTGTCTGCCCGAAATAAAAAGTATTGCTTCTCTAAAACTATGCTCAGTCTTACGATTGAAACAGAAATGCAAAAATCATACTCACCTACAGCTTTTCACTAAATATGATATTATATCGCAAACAATCTATCGTATTCATAATAAAAACATATTGTTGTTAACTTTGTTACTCTACTGATTGTGTTTCTAAACTGTGACGTGTTTCTTTGAGAAACATCTGCAACTCTTTCTATCGTATTGATTTTAATGCCTAACTTAAAAATGACTTAACGATAGTTGGGATTTTTTCTTTCCAGTGGACGGAGGAAGGGGCTAGATACACGCAATAATAGTGGCACTAATTATAAAACTTATTACCTCATGTTTGGAGGGGAAATATCCATTGGGAATAAATTTGGTTGCGGGGAGTCACCTGTCCCATTTAAATTTTTATTTACTGAAAACTGATAATGCTTTTATCATTGATTTCCAAGAATTATTAACACAGCCGAATAGTTAACAATATTTGTAGAATAACAAATTTAACGATTCTGATTTTATATTAACAATTCCATTGAAAATATTATCACATTTTTTTTTATATATTGTAACCATATTGAATGAACGTAAAATTGCTTTCTACACATTATGACAATGATTATTTTGGAGACAGATTTTTTCATACCGCTATAGTATATTTTTTCCCTTGCTTTGAGTGCCGATTTTGCATGTATACTTTGATCAGATCAGTAGAAAATTATTTTTGTGCTTCACTTTCTTAACGTCAATTTGACTTATTGATCCTAAATCTGTTTTTTTCAGCAGGTTCCCCTCAGAATGGAACTGAAATCGAATCTATGGACAGTCTGTACCCGTCGGCTCTCATGGGCGTCAACAACTCGTATGGAATTCCTCAGAGCTGCGGACGAGTAAACATCATGGGAACAATCGTTCAAGACTCTGCTCCTTATCTTTACCCTTTCATCATTGAATACTCACTCATCGGAGCCGCCGTCATCTACATCATGTGGAAGCATATTGGACGTCATTCTCGGTAATTCGATTTGCTTTAATGTATGTAAATGATATCCAAATCTGCCTTTCAAATGCTTTTCGTAAATGAGTTACAATCACTCTAAAGGTGTTCACTGTCAATATTTGGTGGAAAGGCATTATATTATAAAATAATATAACACTCTTTTGTACTTAATCCACAATTATTTATTAGGATCAGGATCGGTTTCGCTCGTAAACCTTTTTACTTAATTGCTTTTTAATGTGATAGCAAATTAGTGGCTTTAATTTGGGAATTCAAATCTCAGTACGAATAGTTTTTATAGATTGATTTTTCAATCGAATTACGGAATTATGCATATTTTATCTAAGCAGGAGTTGAACCTGGTTTTTTTTTATCGTGAATCGGTAACAGAGTTTTATAAAGCCAAACGTTTTTTTTCTGTAGACGCTGACGAATTACGTAATGTATGCCAGCGGCAACAGGGACAAGAAAAAGACAAGGGGCGGTCGTCACACTAATAAAATTGATGCAGAATTAGCATTCTTAAATATTTTATTTCAGCTACATGACAGAAGAAGATCTCGAGCACCGTTTGGAAGTGATGCTCTCTCGCCGAGCTGTCGCGATGGCCCACGCTCAACAGACGGGACGGGTCGATTGCGTAGGAGCTTCCAAGGGATTATTTTTCGGACTCCTCTTACTGGTCGGTTCTCTCATTTGCCTGATTCTCTTCTTCGTGCTGATACGTCACCCGGAACTGGGACTGCTGGCAATCTATTTGGCTGACGTTTCTCACTGCGTTCTCATGGGACTGTCCATCCTGGCGATCATCATCGGATTCATAAGGTATACTAGGTTATTTAAAAAAGAATATATACTGGCTTACAAATTTAATAGTGAGCAAAACAAATCATTTTGTGAGGAACAAATATGTTCCGAGCAAAAACAAATTAGGCACCATAAAATGTTCAACAAGACAGAAAAGAATAACATAATAATAATGTACCTCTCAATCTTTTTCTGCACGTTCAGTATGAAATGTCAGGTCAGGTGCCGGGTCACTCGCGCCAACAAATCGTAATACTTTTTTGCGTGCTGGCAATACCATAAATTTTATAAACGATCGTAAATTTGTAAAAACTATATTCTTACACTGACTACTTTTTGAATTCTTAAAATTGAATGTTTGTGCATAAAACTGGGCGTAACAAAAGTTATGCATTTCTACTACAAGGTCATTACGAAATACTATAAGTGTTGTTTGGAATCGGTAAATTCACTCATGTTCCAATTTTAGAATATATATAAAAATATATTCAGACCAGACAACTGCGGGTAAGTGATTTTAGGTAGATAAGTGATGTAAATGGTATCTGATGTATAAAATAACTATGTTTTCTTGTCAAATGTTATTAATAACTAAGTATAATTTATAATTTAATATAATATTCAATTAATTTGAAGACTATAATTACCATTCATCATTTTCTATAATCCACTGATTTCTAAATTCACTGCTAGCTTTTCGATAATTACAAACTGACTGACTGAAAAGACACTGTACAATATAGTAGAACCCCAATTATCCTGATTCGTAAGTTATAGTTGCCGGCACGCCGTGCATACTGTGAAATGATTAACATGATATTTTCCATTTTGCAAATTAACAAACTCATATTCACTCACTTCATATTCATTCACATACTGATCTTGAAAACAGAAGAAAATTTTACTATTGTTGAAAGATCGTGAGTTGGGGTTCAGTGCTGAAAACGCTTGTAGTTCGTTATCAGCTATATTAAATTCAAGCAGCGTTATCTCGCCGGTTGTAGCGACAGCTAAGCATTGTATCCATTAAGCCAGGCACAAACGCTCCCTCAGAGATATTTTCATGCGCCCTTACAAAGTATGCAATAATAAAAAATTATAATTATTTACAATTCAGATAAATCTACAATTTATTTTTCATGGACTACTTACCGATCAGTCTAGATATCCGGGGTTCTCTTGTGTCTCAATTATAAGTTACTAGACAACATTGTTGAATAATTCAAATGAAAGTCCATACGAGTCCGAAAGCTATTGAAAATTCTTACCATTTAGAATGTTCAGTTCTGAAAAGTGGTTTTTTTTGTTTCTTTTTTTATCATTTGTTTTATTTTTTTCATTCACACTCTTATCCGTTCCCCATGAAATCCTTCCTTTATTATTTCTCTCCACTTATACTTTTTCAATATTCTTTCATCATCAATACTGACTCTATCTGAACACGTGAAACCGTTTCATTACCATCAACGCAACATTGCAAAATCTCTTTAAAATATCAAATGTTGAATGGTAAATATAATCCCGACCGCCGAGCAGAGCGTCGGTGATGTCCTGGACCTTTAGATCTCCTTCCCATGTCCACCCTTGCAGGGTCCAACAACTGAAATTCCGATCGGAGGAACAGTCCGACCTGAACGACATCCTGCTGCGAGTTTCCGCCTTCGGTCTGTTCGTTTACGCCGTGTTCAGCGTCATCGCGGGAAGTCTCGGCGCCTTCACCAATGAACCCAATTTGCTCGTCATGATTACCGGCATCCTCAGCGTCGTGCAGGTAATGACCGCTACAAATTGTTCATAGATAATCTTGTTGTAAATTGTAAACAGTTAAACAGGGCCGACGAAAATAAATTGACATTCAAAATAGCAAATGGGCAGACATATGCAGCCAGCAGTCTACTTACCGTACACATAGGAACAAAAGCACCGTCTTCTCTGGCAATATCCAATGATCAGTGCATGCAATATTACTATATCAAAATTAATATACACAGATATGATAAATTGCCACCCTACAGCAATCCTATATTATTAGTTAGTTGAACTGGCTTGATTATAATATTTTACCCCACAAAATTTGAAAGGGAGGTATTTTATTAACATTCCGTTGACTTTCTTCGACAGGTCGTTCTGCAATTGCTTTTCATCGCTGACGTATCCCGTCGCCGTGTCCATCTTCCCGAACAGGATCGCAGCAAACCCGCCCGCCAAGTTGTCACCTTCCTTCTGATCTGCAATGTCACCATGTGGCTCATCTACACGTTTGAAACACAAAAAGTCGTCGCTAACCCGGTAATTTAAATAATGAAAATGTTAATTTTAAAAGTATTCATGAGCAAAATTATCAAAATTTGTATCTCTGTTATTCCATCTGAATTGAATGAGGCATCAAAGTAGTCTCCTCATTCATAAGAAAGATTTTATGAATGGATAGAATAATGGTTTTATTTCTATAGTTGGTATTGATCTAAAAAAAACTAGCAACCTCATATTATTGTAAAATGGCTGACGTTATGTAATATTAAGCCAAAATTGCCTAACAGACTGTGTATTAATAGTTTATTTATTCACTTTAAATGGATAAATTTACATGTGAAAAAGATTTTTGACATAGATTTTTGTTTACAGGTTCAACTCGACTTCTACGGCTTCCTGGCATGGGCTATCGTTCAACGCGTCACTCTACCTCTCTGCATCTTCCACCGATTCCACTCCGCCGTGACTCTCGCAGAAATATGGAAAACAAGCTACAAAGCTCGCCTGGAATGAATCGTTCCAGAGTAAACGGTACTCACCGTAAATCATCAGTATTCACATCAAAGTCTCTTTTTGAACTCGTAAAAATGATAGCATGAACCGATCGAGGATCATATTTCAATCAGACGTGTCAGAAACACACAACGATACGATACTCGCAGAGTTCAGGAAAGTGCCAACTGTTTACTGATCGAATGTAATTTAATTTGCCGTCGGAGAGTTTCCGCCGAAAAGCTGCAGGGCTTTGTTTTATTACAATGTAAAATTCTGATTTGAAAGTGTTCGAAAGCGGAACTCGATGTTGCTGTAATGTTAAATTTGCCCAAACAATAAAGTAAACTGTACCATCTCAATATTTTGTCTAATTTCCTGCTCAATTTTAATGTAGAAACTGTTATAGTTTCGGGTGTTATAGTGAAACTCGTGCCGGCTTTTTCTACTTCACCCGAGAAGCGTGGATGCCAAACATCACTACGTCGATAGTAATAATAAAAAAGCACAAATTATAATATTTCTAGGCGGGACGGTTTCCGTGCTGATCTGAAATGGAAACAGTTCTGAAACGTGTTCTCATTCTTTCAAAAACATGTCTTTCGTTCCCGAAAAAGAGCACATATTGAAAATCACACGCCCGCAGTAATGCTGGGTTGTTTTATTCGGTTTGATTTACTGCGTTAACATTTCAAAGTTTAATATTTCACATAAAACAAATATTTATATAGTATATATAATCAGATATTCTTAAAGTATTGACAATTTATATACATTTAAGCGTACGTAGAAAAAGTTTACATATTTATTATATTCCTATAAAAGTAATAATTTACATATTATCAAACAATAGATTACGAGTGTTTCACGTGTGAAAGAACTAAATATGTGATGCGTAGAACTCTATGTGTCTATCGAAATGTCCATTCTAGGTGTCAAAGGCATAAAGTACTGTATTTAAGTTCACAATTAAATTTGTTCGTGTATAGTTTAGATGAGTGTTGCCAAAAAAATAATTATGCAACTCTGCGTCGCGTCGTTAGATATTATATTCAATATCCCTACAATATTTCACCGACGCGTGACTAGGTATATGAAAAAATCAATTTTGTACACGTTTATACTGTAAATTTTCTACACTCGAACCACCCGAAGCCGGCTGAAACTATTTTTGTTTCTTATTTATGTACTTTTATATCTGTAACGAAACGATCATTTGAGTATCGGAACGAGCAGAAAGTGATTTCACTCTCCGAAAACTTATTCATCCGAACATCTCCATTTAACTTCTAACCGCGTACGATTCGGCTTTCGTAAATAAAACTAGCGACTAAACGAGACTTAAAGTATTGTACTTGTATAGTTTTTATATGAGTGTAAAGAATCTTTCTACGCATTTTTTATATGAACAAATCATGGTAAAACTCTGCATTATTTATACGATTATAATAAATAAAATAATCAGTTTTAAGAAAACATTTCACTTTTACTTTCGGGATTACCGATGAACAGATTTATTGATAGATTTTTTTCGTGAATGCAAATATTCTTAAAATCTTCGTTTATATTAATTCGTATCATATTCTCAATTGAAAATATGGCTTTCCGGGCTCTACTCGAAAATACTACAGCATCAAATAATAAATGTAACAACGCAGAGATTCATAAGTGATTAGGTTCATAAAAACTGCAAATCTTATTATTCGAGCAGAACTTAGAAGTTTTTAGAATAATGTTTTGTAAATACATAAGATTATATTGATACGATGTTCGAGCGATTGAATTGATTTTGACCATTGTGTGATTTCATTTTCTCGAGGTGCCATAGTTTTGTATCCTTATCCGCCGAGTTCTTTACGCAATAATTTCTTTCGTAAGTTTGAGGTACTTAATATTACTAACAGAAGACTAATCCATTTTTGAGACTAATACCAGTTCTTCGATGAACCAATTAAAATATGCAGATTTCTTTCCTTAAGGTACAAAACGATAATTAATTTTTTTATTAACGCTTTTGAAGAATAATAATATATACCGTCGTTTAAATAGTGAGTATCTATCTATCTTAGAGATTAAATTAAAAGTAAATATATCTATGTTTTCGATCAATAACAATAATTGACTAAACGTGCGGTGTTACATTTAATTTGCTCGATACCAAATAGAAAATAAATGTACTTTTTAAAATATGTCGAGTAAAAGAAATAATTATATATTCATTTCTAATATAGAATGTCTATAATCGGCACATCACATGGTCATATTCGTATGACATATCGCTCATGATAAAACAATACCTCACAGATTGCCATAGTTATGAGATCATAACTATGGCAAAAATGGATTTTAATGTAGTCAGCTTCACAATGAAAAAAACTCACTTACATAATACTTACTCAATGTCTCTGTTTTCCACATAAACCGAGCAAATGTGATTATTGCATTGACATTATGTTTGATTAATTCAATAATAATAGTGGCTATAGAGTTTTTTTGTCCCCAGTAATGGGGATAAATGTTATGACGTGTGGAATAAATACAAAGTATTGTTTTATCCTGGGCGATATGAGTATGACAAAGTTATGTATGACCAAGTTTGCCATAGTAATAAAATATGATCATATTTGACGACACCGTGTTAAATATGACCTAATTTTTGACAAATCATTCGAAAAGGCCAAAGTTTTTTCGTCGGACACAGTTGTCCAAAAAATGTTTATATAAAAGTAATCTGAAACAAGCAAAATGATGATACTACAAAATTGTCAAAAATGATGCATTATTATTGAGATTACCTACAGTAGACATGATGAAATCTTTAAAGTAGTCTTTGAGGTAATATAATACGCTACTGTGACATCTTTGACAAACGAAATATGTTCATACCTTTCGTTGATGTTAAACGACACGCTAATATGATTGTGTAATAACTATCTAAATATATATATATTGTGTAGTTTTATTCAGACCGTTTGAGTGTTTTATATTTTAAATTTAAAAAATAAGATGTTTAACGAAATAGGATATGAAATGAAAATTTCAAGATATAAAAAGAAGTTTAAAATATAGTCGTGTAAATACGTTGTCCTTTGATTTTTATTGTTTTAATTTTAACCGTCAGATAAATAATATATGAAGTCTTCGTTTTCTCTCCTTTGTATGCTTTCATGGTGCATTTTAAAATATATATATATAATCCGTACACAATTTCATAATAAAATTAATATAGAAAATAGAAATGAAATATAAAACTCTTAGAAGAGAAAGTAATCCCTATAATATAAAACGCTTCAATTGAATCAGTCTCATTTCACTGTTTTGTAAAAGATGAAGTAAATTTGTCAGTCCGCCAAAGAATAACTCCCGAGTGACACGAGACAAAATGTCCCTTCGTTTCGCCATAATCAGGGCCATATTGTATCTTATCGAATACGTAATATAATTCTCTAAATTAAAACATATGTAATTTAAATACTGCATAATCTAAATTTGTCATATTGAAGAGATGAAATAAAATTTGAATCAGCAATACTCGTATGAATTGTTAAAAGAACCAAACACACCACCTTTTCGCTGTGACGAAATGTTAATCAACCGGACACGATTAGTTGTATCACTGCCAGTAAATTTAATTTTAAAGCTATAATACTTTTTAAAAATCTCTGTGTGTTCGTAAATATTAAGTAATATCGCCACATGCTCATTCCGACTCTTCATTCAGTCATCGCTAGTTTTGTTTTTATCATTTTCTAACATTGCATTTTCATTGAAAAATTGTTGGATTGTACTTGAAGATATTGCAAATATTTATTGTATTTCCGAAACAATTAAAAATGTATGTCTATTCTAAATAAATACAAAATGCTATAACAATGTTGTTTACTTATTCGCCTTAACAAAAATTCTTATTAGCCCCCCGAGCTCCGAGTTACAAGAAACAATTTTGGTTTGTTTTGTCATAAGATCACAGGTTTGAATTTTTGCTTATTGTTCAAAAAAAATTCAATAGTATTTCTACATTTGGGAATGTGCAAGACATTTCTTTGGCGCCCAGATATAATTCTGGTGTGGTTTACATAGTGTCTTTGTTTTCTTTTAGAAATATTAAAAAATGGTCAAATTCATCTTCAAAAGTACATACACCAATGCCCTTTTTGTAAATATCTATCAACTTTTTTATAACGTTCTTTTTTTCTTCAATTGATAGATTCCAATAAAAAAATATTCAAAAGGGCTCTATAACTATTTAATGTTTGCGTTTTTTTGATAGTTCTGCCTTGGTCTGCCTCGTCACACATGACATAAAATGAATTCTTCTCTAGTCGTAAATTGATGCCTTACTTCTTTGTTTTCATCAAAAAACATTTTTCTCTTTTGTTGTCTGTGAGTTTGTCCATATTCAACATTAAATGATAATCTTGATAAATCAGTTTTTCAACTTTTTCAAATTCTTGGTAATTATTGATGAAATTTTTTAACGACTTCAGTAAGATAGATCCTTTTTTAAGATTTCGACTGAAGGTGCTGGTGGAATTTCAATATTAAATTTGAATTGTTCAAACTATGTACATTTATTAAACATCAGTTCAAGTTCATCCGTGCACTTGAACACCTGAAGATGCCGAAAGGCAAAACCCAGGTCGTTAGTGACAAAATCTGTGAGAATGTACATAGTTTGAACAATTCAAATTTAAGATAGATCCTTTCATTAATTCAAATTCCACTGTTTGCAGTGATTTCTAGTAGGATTTAGTCTTTGTAAAGTAATATTCCAAATAACTGTCATTAAAGCGGTTTTTCTTTGTCCATTTTCTTTAGTAGTGGAGGTGCCTCTTCTATTATTTTCTTCTTCTGGATTACAAATTTCAGATAAAACTCTTTTCACTGTTACAGATTTTTTACACATTTTTAAATTTTTGGTCAAAATTTTCCAGGGATGGATGATAAGCACTTGACAAAAAGTAACGCAAGTAAAGTGGGTAAACAAAAAAATGTGAATTAATTATGCAAAAACATAAAATACTGTAAATTCACACCTTTTTAGTATATTTTTAATAATGTGGGTACTTAAAATAAAAATATTAAAACATTTTTAGTACTTTTTCCACATAAAATTTATTGGATCAGGACCGGTTTCGCTCATGGCGAGCATTGTCGACTGATAAGAAAAACAATGAAACAGTGATATTTATACAAAAGTTAAGTAAGAAAAACTGTAATGACAAACAATTGGTATTACAACTAAGCAAATGAATTGAAGCAAAATACAAGAAAAATAAACTATAAATAAAAATTAATTAAGTATTTCGACTGAGGGTTCTTGATGGAATTTCAATATCAAATTTGAATTGTTTGAATTTTGTACTTTTCCATGAGTTTTGTCGCTAACGACCCGAGTTTCGCCTTTCGGCATCTTCAGGCATTCCAAGTGCACGGATGTACTTGAACTGACGCGTAGAAAACAGTTTGTATCGTTTATAAACAAAAATATAAGTAGATCACTAAGTTAAAAGGTTATTAAAATGTAAATTAGCGAAAATTTAATGTATACCATTTTCAATGGATTAAGTGGGTTAAAAACCAACAATAAGTGTATATAATAAATAAATGTTAATATCTGTCAACCGTAATTGGATGAGGAACTTCACTGGAATTTCCAGTTTCAACTGTTTCATTGTATTTCTTATCAGTTAACAATGCTCACCATGAGCGAAAACGGTCCTGATCCAATAAATTTTATGTAGAAAAAGTACTAAAAATGTTTTAATATTTTTATTATAATGACATTCCATCAAGTATTGACAGTGAACACCTTAAAAGTGATGTGGATACTTACTGTATATAGAAAGAAGACTTTTATACAGAAACGTATTTTTTGGAAGTTTAGTTTAAAGACGCTAGCCCCGACCCTGAGTATTACAATTTTTTAAGTAAGCAGAGCAAGTGAGGCTGTTAAGAAAATATTTCAATTAAAGTCTTGACTTGTTTTTTCTTGTTTATAAATATATTTTATAAAGCTTCTGGATTTCCTCATAACATTTTCGATTTGTTTCCTCCTTTGCACAGTAATTCTATATGTTTTCAAATACATTGGAGTAGACTAGCAACTTTACATATCCCCACAAAAATAATCCAAAGGTGTTAAGTCACACGATCTTGGAGGCCAATTTACAGGTCCATTACGCGAAATGGTGCACTCATTGAATGTTTTCATCAATAATTTATTGTGGCGTGCTATGTGTGGCATGTTGCGTCGTCTTGTTGAAACCACATCCTTTCACACTAACAAAAATGACAGCAATCATGGGTCCATAATGCTCTTCATTGACTTTTTCCATTTGGAAGTCTGAACAATGTTTCTGGCGTAAGTCTATTCATATTTAAATGGCAAAACAAACTGAGCACAAAGCAGCTGTCAAATTGGCTGTCGCTGGAAAAAGTTTTGTTAATTCAAAAATCAAACCTGTAAAAAAATAGCTTTTAAAATTAAGAGATTGAAGCCCTCGAAGTTTTGGGAGCCATTGATTATTGACAAAAAAGTTGAGGAGCACTTTTGATACAACATTTCATAGACAATAATAATATTAGTTAAGCAAATTTAAACTCTATGCTATAAATATATCGAATATATGCGCTTGGCAGCCCTGCTAGAGTACTGTCAAAATTGAAAACAGCTATATTTTAAGTTTTGACTTTTATAAACAATTCAGCAGTTATAAGAACTGTAATCACAAAAATTTATATTTTATTTTTTGTGGATATTCGGTTTTTTAGAAGAATAAATTGGACTTACACTCCAGTGTTGATTATATTATTTCATAATTCACAAATATTTACTAATCACTAGCGAAAAGATGTTCAGCACTGAAATAAGCCGTCTGCCTGTCACAACAGAGCGTATAGATTTTGGGAAATGGAATATATCATATCGCCATTCGCATATTCTCGCCAGCATTTGTAACACACTCGAAAAATGTGCCGAAAACGAGAATGAAGCCTGTCAATTCTGCCAGTAAGTAAACAACACCACTAGGTTACGTGAGAAGCTTTAGACGTCTTTCAGCAACTTAAATGCTGTATGAAAACTTTAATTCGCAATCATAAATCTTTATAAACTAGGTATTAGCCAGTCTAAAGACGCTATGTTAAACTTTTTGTCTATAACATGAACAGATTAAGCCACTTATAAAAAATACATTCCAATAGGGATTTAAAATTATCTTCAACCACTTTGCACTTTATATTATGTTTTATATAAAATCGCTAACCTGCCGTAGATTGTTATAATGAATCAAATAAAATAATATATTATACATACCTTTACCTTTAAATAATCTTTACTCGAGACATTAACTGAAAAGATCAAAATTTGTCATTTTGTTTTTCAATGTAAAATATATTTTCAAAAAGAGAACAGAACCTATTCTCTAAGTTTACACTAGGCATATTGAAGGTCAACATAAATCTGCCTGCATGGTATTCTTATAGGAAACCAAAAAAATCATTACTCATTTATTTAAAAAGTATTCACATACATTTTAAAAATTAATAATGTATGTGAATGAAATGTTGATAACAATATAGTTATCAACATTTATGGTTAGGAAAGCAAAGAACATGTTATCCCTTCTGCAGATTGTGCGGGATATTTTTTGATTTCGAAACAAGTTCCAAAATTGTATTTGTCTGCTTTACCGCACGCAAAAGAAGTCGACGTGGAACTGATAAATATGTTTTTCAACTGAACCGAATTGACATTCTTGTATTCATCGTTGTCAGCAATGCAATGCAATTATAAAAATAGGGTACCTGTCTACACAAATTCATTCCGTATGTCAAAATATTTGCTTATTTGTATCAATGGCCAGCCATTGGACATCAAAAGTCACACTGACAGATAAAAATCCTCATAAAAAAATACACAAAATATAAATATTAAAAAAAAAAAATATATTAGGAAAATATATTTTTCAAATGGATTTATTTTATTGACAATTGGTTGTTCTAGCGGCCCTTTTTTGTTTCAAGGTAATTGCCTTTTCTAATATGCACCAAATTATGCGCCGATAGATCGGCGCTCTGAGGCCCAAAGGGTTAATGACAGTCTGTCGTGTTTTTCTTTTCCAGATACAATAAGACATTGATGTTTCCACATTTACCAGACATGGTTTTCCCCAATAATGTTTTGTCACTCTTGCATTCCGGGGGTGGTCGAATCGATTTTGATTGTCTGAACGCATTGAAATGCGTCGATGTTGGGAAACTTCCGGTTCAAGTGGCATGCGCTGAAGAATGGCAAGAAACAAGGTTAGATTAATTTTCTTGTATTTCAATAGATACCATCTATCTCTCTTGTCAGAACATGACGATCGTTTTGACGTTATATAAGTTTCACCTAGTATTGTAAATCACTATCTTGAAAATAATTTTTAGTCAAAGTAAACATCAAAAAACAGAAACCTGTTGTCAGTAGGAACCGACAATTTTCAATAGAAACCTGATTGAAAAAATGATATCAATCTATTTTTCATTATTTCTTTACCTGCTGTGTAGTGCTTAATTTAAAAGTACCAGAACGCTGCTTATTTTGATTGACCTGACCCTCCTACCCTTAATATATTCAACAGCATTTTTTTCAGTTTCTCACTCATTTAAAGTATCAACGATTTTTTTTCTCTAATTTTTAGCATTTTCAATTTTTTTCCGCATAAATGTGTGAATATGATTTCATGTGCTCAACCATATTTTCGCAGTACGATGACCTGTTTGACGATACCGTAATTGAACTCTATTCATTAGAAACACCTGAGATACACCTAGAAAACCTTGAGATTTTAAAACGGAAAGACAACACGATAGACAACTGGACTGTGATACTCCACAGTAAATGTATCCAACCGTTCAGAGAAAAATCGACTATCTGCAATGAAATACACAAATGTGTTCAGACGTTCACAATTTTCTAAAACACCTATTCCTTAACCACTGTCATGATCATCTTTGTTATTTTCAGGCCTGTTCTTGAACAAAAATTAAAACCATTCGACTGGACCTTCACGACAGATTACAGAGGAACGATTTCCGGTGGATTAGAACTTACACCAACTGAAGAGAAAATAGACCTCGAATTGCTCAAAAAGAGAGAGAAAATTCTGTTTTATCACGATCTGTCTCTGTTTGAAGATGAACTGCACGATCACGGGATCGCATCATGCTCCGTCAAAATCGTAAACAACTTTTCTAATTTAAAAAGTTATGAAATAAATGCATTTATATTACATCCATAAACAATCTTTCAACTTCATGGTCATTATGTGAAAGCACATATTATTTAGCTCCACAGTTTCATAGACATTAGCAGTTCAGATAGAAAATATGATAATATATTTGATGAAATAAACAACTTTATATATATTATTATAAGACGCACCCTTATTTTTACATACCAATAATAGAAAATACTGTAGCAAAGCGACATCTACTAAATTTGAGAATATCTCTGTAGTGAAGATATATCATACATGGTAAATGCTGTACAATGATTGTTACAATGAGATGCTGAAAGTAAAAGTTAGTTTGTTAGAAAGAAAGCTAGTTCAGACGGTGGTGAAAGCCGAAATAGCTATCAACTAATAAATATAAAAACTATAGAACTAAATACAATGCTATTTTTACCCTATTACTGAAAGTAAAACAACAGATTTTTTATAATGTTAAAACTTATTATACCCCTGTATTCTTGTAGCTGAAAATGGTGCACGATTGGGTAACATTAATTGTGTTTTTTTTTTGTAGCGTGTAATGCCTTCCAGTTGGTTTATCCTGCTGCGGTATTTTTTAAGAGTAGACGATGTGATGGCAAGAATCAACGATACCCGAATGTTTTACCAGCTCGACACCGAACATATATTGACGGAATTTACTTCGCGAGAAGGAAACATTCCTGATCTAAAGGTGCCTTTATTAGTTTTAGTTATAACCAGTGTTACATATTGTGACTTCATATTATTAGTAATTTCAAAGACATCACAAACACCCATTCCTTCGAACAGAATTCAATAAATCAATAGGAAAAAAAAATGCAGTTTATACTGGGACCGCGAGAGAATTCACAAAAGCCAACAGTCAGCTGCTGCGCCATATACCCAATTTATTTATTTCTGTTCGAAGGCATGGGTGTTTGTGATGTCTAAAAATTCCCACCAACCCTTTTCGATCCGGTCCATTCATTTACAATGTGTATTTCACTGATTTTGTACCCAAATGAGTCCAGCATGGATATAAAATTTTAGTATTCACCAAATATTGAATGAACTATATACTTGATTATTATTATAATGACATATAATAATAATCAATTCGTAGCTGTAAAATTTGATTTGCATTAATCCTCGGCATGTTCGCATGCTGTCGGCGACATTAGGATAAATATGCAGTAAAAATTCCCAGTTGGTACACGTCACCTTCTCTGGAAAATTTCCGTGACGCTTTCTGTAGAAATTTTACAGAATTTTTAGCTGTTAACGAAATCAAATTACCATGCTCTAAGTTAACTCTAAAACCATTTTTTTTTCAGGTGCCGCATTCCGTCTTGATAGAACCCAATGAACTGTCGGCGCACCTACCTCTGAAAATTCAACTTTTGAATAAAATAATCTTACCGTCGAATAGCAATTAGCGTATTACAAAGCAATAAAATTTACTAATCATTCGTATTATACAAATAGTTCTAAGTTAATAAAACTCTTACTTTTATTATGTGTCTTCTTATGTCACTCGTCTGACGAGATCCCGACAATAGTAATACGTAATTCATAATAATTATATTGATAAGATCTCTGTCAAAAATAGAAAAAGAAAGAGAATGATTCATAATAAGATTACCGCTATTGCGCACAGACAGCTTAACCCCACCCTTCGGACCATTCAATTTGAGATAAAACTGGATTGCATTTCTTAGATATTTGTCTATCACTCATATCAAGAGTACCATAATTAGAGATGGTAATTTAATTTCACATAATTTATTAAATTAAATATTATTTAATAAACAGGTAGTTCATAAGTCTAAGTGCTTATTGTCTAAGCTCTAAGGTTTTATAAAAATACCCAAAGTTATGAATGCATATCTTGCAATGATGGATTACCTCATGAGCACGCAAGGTGCTCTCTCGAGTCTTCAAATATAACCTATATTACAAATATAGCCTTTGTATATTTTATTTAGTTTTCAATATCTATCTCTAATTTACACGAAATTACGCACTTTTATAGCTACTTTGATATCGCTTTTGTGAACTGAAAAACACTGCCCTCGAAATTGTATTGCTCACGGGGCCTCCCGAGCACTAAATTCGCCACTGATCTTTGATAATATAATTGTATTTTAATAATAACTGTCAGCTATTTAGTTAATGACCATCTGTGATTGGGTGTAGCATTTTAATCCCTTCATCCACATCGAACACGCGGTTCTCTTAAATCAAGTGATTGACGAAGGTCGACGTATCTTTTTTTAATCTAAAAGCTGCCATGTGTTCCAACAGTCTAGTTTTTAAAGTTCTTTCTGTTTTTCCGGTATAGAATTATATATTTACATAATTATTGATGACGAGAAATTTCAAAGATTATTCAATTGAATGTATATTTTTTTATTATTGTAAGAACAATTCGAAAAAAAAATGTGTGACATTCAACTTACGACTACACAGAACTACACTTTTCAAGTTCAAAACTGAAGTTAGTTACATGTATGTAAATAAAACAATAAAAACATAATGCAAATCTATATATAATAATCGATAATGTCCGTCCGTCCGTCTGTGTGATTGTCCCCGATTTCCCCTCCCCCGCCCCGCTGTCGCCATTTTTTTATTCATACTAGACATATTTTTTCATTATCTATATATTAAATTTGAATTGTTCAAACTATGTACATTCTCACAGATTTTGTCACTAACGACCCGGGTTTCGCCTTTCGGCATCTTCAGGCGTTCAAGTGCACGGATGAACCCGAACTGACGTTTAGCAAATGAATGTTTCGTGTTTATATAAGAAATAAATGCATCATTGAGTTCAAAGCCATTGCTGGCGAAAAGAATAATAAGCTCATGGGAATGCCCACAGATTTGAGAAGTAAGTAGTTTCAAGAACTATATTTTACTTGTTTGTCGGCAAAGGTTTTATGATTATATTTATATAGGGTACAAAAGTGGAGACCCAGGTAAGTTGAGTATTTCATTTAAAATCGGAAGACTATGCAATTGTGCTCTATTAATTTCCAAAATTTCCTGGAAAAAGAGTTTATGACTGTCCGTATTTGGGTGTAACATTTTTATCCCTTTTTCCTGATTGAACACGTGTCCTTCCGAAATTAAGTGATTAGCAAAAGTGGACGTGTCTTTTTTCAATCTAAAGGCTGCCATATGCTCTAAAACCCTGATGTTCAGTGTCCTTTCTGTTTTGCCGATATAAAATTTTGTACAACAAGAGCATTGCAATCTATAAATCCCGGATTTATTTAAGTAATTTATTTTATCTTTATTGTTAACTAATAATTTTCCTAAAAATTTTTTACAGTAAAAAGCAGGTCTAACACTATCAGCTAGCTGTTTTTTAATTTTAAAACTTGTATTTCCTAAATAAATGATTCTACGCCAATACCTAGTATGATCTATGTCCTTTGACACTATACCCTTAAATAACATTTTTTCTGCAAGGTTACTTTGTTTTTTTGATAAAAGATTGTCTATAAGAGACATATCGTATCCATTGTTAATGGCGATTTGTTTGATGATTTTCAATTAGATATTAAAGTTTATTTCGTTTAAAGGAACACTCACAAGTCTATGAATTTCTGAATGAAAAGCGGCTAGTTTATAAGCAAATGGGTGCATTGAATTTTTATGAATTATAGCGTCGGAGAACGTTGTCTTCCGAGATATTTTAAACTCGTGAGAATGATTTTCAATGTTAATAAAATCTAGGCAGGGCTGTCGATATATGCCCCGAGATATATTTCTTTTACTATCAGAATTTCTGGCTTATTCAATAATTAGGTTTGTTATTTATTTTTCACGACAGTAAATTTTCTGACTACTTAAAAATGCAACAAAAATCCCCCCGTAAGGTCAACGGACTTACAGCTAGTAGTATTTAAATATAAATACATACATAGGTGATTTGTGTAACTCAATCAGATAAAATTGATCATTATGTATGATTGTAAAATTAAAAAATGATAATATGCAAAAAGTAGAACACATTTTCAATAATGATAGCATCTTAATGAGATTCATAATCAAAATAATGACAGAAATGTAGAGTATAATGCGTCCATCAATCAAATACTGTAGAAATAGGGTAACCTTGTCCCTGCTCTGTTGAGCTACCGAAATTTTTCTATGAGAACTGCTCATTTAGTTTTTTTTTCAAAGAGAGTAGGTAAATTGTAGTAGTATGGTAGCAGTTAATCGATGAAGTCACAAAAAGAATTTCAATAGTAATTAATGTGATAATATCAAAAATGTATTTACCATTTTAATGCTGGACGACTTGCTATGCATATCGACTGTGGAAAGGAAAAAGGACATAACCCACACATATCAAATCTTACAGGAGGCGCAAAAAAGATGTTTTGATTATTTTGGGCCATATGTAAATTCTGAATTATACACAACCTTGAAGTGCACGGAGACATCTAAAATGGTGTTTAATTGATATAATCTTATATTAATTAGAGAAATTGTCTATAGGAAAAACCTTCATTTAAGTCTTTTTTCTTGGTTTTAACTTTTTACAAGGTAGTCTTTTTCAAACTTAAAAGCTAAATTTAGATACTAATTCGGCATTTGCAGCTTGCATTCTTTTGATAGAATGTGTATCAAGTTTGATACATTGTGATTATCGAAAATAAACCTGTTTTGAAAAAACTGTGGGTTACGTCCTTTTTCCTTTCCACAGTCGATATGCTAAAATTGCCAAGCGTTTTTTATAGAAATAATCGTCTTTTACAATTTTTCAAAAAAAGGTATTGAAAAGCATTTTTTAGGAAAAAATACTTGTATTCTCTATGATATATGGAATAATATTCGGAGATATTATCTGCATTTTACAAACATGACACAACAATAAAAAATATTAAAGAAAATTAAAAACTAAGTTCCCCTTAAAAAAACAGTTTAAGACATATTAATTTTTAAACACTTTTTATGTCATTATGTAGTGAAATCTATTAGTAGTCATTGAATGAAAAAAAAATGGATATATTTTATTATTTTACAAAGCATCAAATTTTTTTCGCATATTTGCATGCAATGAAAAAAGTGAGTTTATCTACAATGTCACGTTACATTGCGAAAAGATTGATATGGGCCGATGGGATAAATTGATATGCCGGGCCGAAAAATCAGCCCGATGCATTTTACGCAACTGTTAAACAACTCACATAATACAAATAAAAAATTTGTAGGTATAAATTTGGTATCTGAAGCGCGGGCCAAAAAATCGGCCTGGCACATTTTTCGCACAGGTAGAGAGGGCCGATTTTTCGACCCTCCGGCATTAAAAGGGTTCATATTGCAATGGTAGCACAAAGACAGAGCTTACTTTTCGCTTAGGAATTAGAAATTGAAACCAAATTTTTCTCTCAAACTCTTGAAATCGTTCGATGTTGCTTTACTGTTGAATCATGTTACCTGACAGAAAACTCATGCTAGAACAGATGCTCGCATCGGATATCGAGGGTTAGGTGGTTTGATTTCATGAGGAACTTTGAGACTAGAGAGTGCACAAGACTGCAACCTGTTATGTCAGTGGTCACAGTGAAACATTGGAACCGGCTGAATGATGCGCTCAACAAAGAGGTGAGATTCCGGCATACTAGATGAACATTTTTCTTTGACAATGCTTCTAGAGCATAGGTTCCCAACCTTTTTCGGGTGGCGACCCCTTTTTATAAAAGCCGTGACTAGGCGACCCCCCGAGGAATTTGAAATCCTCGATTTGCTACACTTTTTCCCCGGATTGTCCCCGAAACTCCTTTTTTTTTAGCTCACCGGGTAAAGTTGGCGACCCCCCAGAAAACCCTTGGCGACCCCCTTGAGGGTCGCGACCCCCAGGTTGGGAACCTGTGTTCTAGAGATTCAAGGGCGGGTAATTAATATTAAAATTTAACAATACATTAATAATTTAAACAAATTTGTCCGGGAAGTTATCGTTGAGAGTCCCGCTTTGTTCGTTAACTTCAAACTTGGACTTGAGCTGAAGTTATTTAAAAATTTGAAGATTTCAAATGCTTTTTAAAGAAAGAACAAAAGATTTTTATTACTTGAATATGAAATTTTCATTATGGAATTTAGTTTTTATTTTTATTATTATTAATGATTTTAAATTCTATTGCATCGACACTTATGTCTCAATTGACGTTGAAAGACGTGTTTAGGCTCGTTGATTGTGTGATATATTACGATGTTTAAGAAATTTTGGTGTTCAAAGTTTTGAGACAGACTGATTCACATGTCATTTTGTACACCAATCGTTGGCATAAATTTCATGCCCCTAAAATATACCATGTGAAGATTTGGAATAAAATACCTGAATGACTGGCCTATCCAATTAATCATTCCAGAATGATCAGATAAAATAAATTTGAGACAATGACATTTGTAATACGATTGATAAAATCTGTCTCAGAATTATACACCAATTTATTTTCACTCAAATTACTTTTGTTGTGTAATATAATTAGATGATATAATACGTTTGCAAGCATAATATATTGTATAATTTGAGTTTTTAATAAATCGTGGTAATAAGCTTAAGTTTACAGTTTAAAAAACGAATAAAAATGATTTTTAGCAATCATTTAATTGTCGCTGTGCTACTGTTTTCGAACGGTAAATTTTTATATATTATAACAGTGATTTTTTCTATATACGCTCTTAGGAGTTTGGAGTCGAGTCCTGCTTGGCTGTACAGTCAAACATTCCTGAATTTGTTTTTCACTTTGTGATAATTGTATCCCTATCCACCCACAAAATCTGATCCTAGAAATAGACAATATCCAGTTGTCTGCGTGACTGAGACGTGACTTAATGACTGATTCTGAGCTCATCTGTAGTAAATATGCTGTTTTTCGTCAAGATCAGATATATGACCAAAGTGATGGTGGTGTTTTAATTGGCATACGCACTGACAGTGTTGATAGTGTTGCTAGGATTGAGTGCAATACGTGCAATGTTCCCTCTAAGGCATTGTCTGCCAAACTGTGCGGCAAGAAGTCCCAGGTGTGCCGCGGTGGAAGAAGCCTTAAAAATGTCAATTTTAAATAATGCCTATTCGGTACAAAATCGAGGATTTTAAATTCCTCGGTGAGCTAAAAAAAAAAAGGAGTTATGGAGATAATCTGCGGAAGAAGTATACCAAATCGAGGATTTCAAATTCCTCAGTGAGCTAAAAAAAAAGAGTTTCGGAGATAATCTGCGGCATCTTGGTGTGCCGCGGTACTAGTTCCATTCATCACTGTGCCGTAAAGGAAAGAAGTTTGGCAGACACTGCTCTAAGGCAAGAGGTTAGCTGCGCGGAAATTTCAAAGGCTGCGCTGACCGATCAAATATTAATTGACCAACTGTCTTGTAGTGCGCGCCAACCCGGAATGTGTTAACTATTAATGTTGATGCTGTTGTTGTTGAAGTAATGTACGGTGGGTCTCATCACACAAATTGTTGCGTTTATTGTCCACCTAAATGCTCTCTGGACGCTGGAGGTCTGCACAAACCCGGGTCGGGTAAAGGTCTGCGGGGAATGCTCGGGCGGATAAGGAAATTAGAGATTCGGGCACGGGTAAGGAATTTATTTTTCAAAAAAATATTTTCCTTTGGGCGTACAGCGGTGTACAATTAACGCTGTAGGCCACGTACAGTGTGACACCGTACATAACCGACTAATACTTACATGAAAATGAACTATTCAAAGTGTTTTTTTAATTAAATTGGAGTCGTGCATGTTTCTAATTTCGACATTCACGAATGGTGGTGGACGTTATGTTAAATATAAAACAAATTGAATTTGATTTTTTTAGTCTACTGCTACAATCTGGAGTTCCAGAATCTTAATATAGCACTGCATGGCTTAGCGTTCCCGCCATTTATAGAAGTTTACGAAGGGCAAAATATTATGGTGTCATTGAAAGAAACAGTCGCAGAACAAGTAAAGTGCAGTCTTCTAACACCGTTATATGAAACAATCAATCTTACAAGTAATGCTGGAAGGTAAGATTCTGTACTCGAGACACTATTGAAGAATATAAGCATTCTTTATAATATTATTACACATTACTCTAACTTTGCAGGTTAAATTAGATGTCTCAGAACAGACAAACTTTATGAGACGAAAGCTATACTTCTTGCCAAGCATAATTTGTTTATTTAAATTGTTTCTATTTATAGAGGAATCCAGTTATTGACACTGTTGTACATTTTAAAAGGATTAGACGTTCTGTCCAAACCAACCGTGTGTTTCATTTTTTTCAAACCAATTCAAATCATTCAACAGGGCATAATTATTACAATTACAGAATATCAAAATGGACATCAGAGTGCAGTGTGAAGATCAAGGAAGTGGCGTTAAGCGATGAAGGCAGGTGGCGACTGCGTTCAGTAAAAGAAGAAGAGACTTTAGAAGGATTATTCACTGTGGTTGTGAAAAGTTTGTACATAATGCTTTAAAATACAAATTTATATATATATATATATATATTTGCAATATTGTGTACAGTACACTCTCGATTATCTGGGTTAAAGTCGAGGAAAGGTCGCACGGGTAATCGAAAAACACAAATAATGGGAATAATTATTACTTTCATTCCGTGTTAAAATATTATTATACATTTATAAAGCAGGGCATTATTGTCTCTACGCTTAGTACCTAATATTTACAAAGAATATCTCCTATTTTGATTTGTTCACGGGAATTTTTAAGCAATGATTTAATATCAATTTTCTAAAGGGCTAAATGTTGTATCATTATATTCGAATCCCATCAAACAATGTACTCCAATAAGCCGTCGACAGAAGTCAGTCTTGTGCTGTGACTAACGCGATTGCTAATTTCTTCTTATTCTCTTGCACCTTTGTTCTTTTTCTCTTTTGTTAGATTGAGAAAACCAGAACATTTTTTTAGTGAAATTTTCAATTGTCTCTCAATTGTCTTGTAATTCGGCATTAGCCGAAGTCTTTCCGACTTTATTTTGTACTGAGATTGAGTTAACCTATGTATCGCATCCAGAATCACCTTTTCTAGAATTCAATCAAATCATCTTTGTTACATCAGGGCTTAACCGAAGCCATGATGTTAAAATCGTTTCATCAATGAAATAACTTGATGAAAACTTCTTTTTCTTTAAAGGACTCGCATCACAGTCGCAAACTATTTTAATCTCATTTTGTTTCCCTTTTTAATCCTACTTTTGTTTTAGTTTAGCAAACAGAAAAATCAAACAAAAAAGAAAGCACCAGTTCCATATTCTTCAGTAAGATAGTTGTGCAAACATTTGTTGAGGCATAAAACAATGCTCCGAGTGAATCAAGTCCGAGTGATAAAATATTTATTCTATTTAAGCACGGATAATCCGCAAACAGGATAATTGAGAATTTATATATGTATGTATGATAAGTAACATTTTAAAGTTGAGAAAGGCTCAGTCTTCCTGATAAGAAAAGACTAATTACTTCATAGCTAAAATTTAAGTTTTTTTACAGAGAACATAATCAAAAACAGTGATCATAATGTTGTAAACATTGACGATGCCGCGACGACAACCATCGACTTTTCGCCTTATAAAAGTTTGTATTGTTCCGTAATCCAAGACATGTCTTCTGAAGCATCATTCATTAAAGGAAATTGTTCGCTGCCAATCGGAAAGACGAGAAAAAACTTTGAGGGCAATTGGAAAGTCACCTTAGCCCTACCCGGGCGAGTGGAAGAAATAACATCAGAAAGCGTTGTTAACATAAATAGTAACTATTTTGCACAATATCAATCTATTAATATTAAACTGATTACATTCAAGGCTCAGTAGTTCCATTTAGTTCCAAAAAAAATTATTCAGCCTGACTAAGCGTATATTTAAGAATTTAAAACTATATGAATTTAATGTTCGCATATTTAAGTATTCAACCAATGCATTTTTGAAACTTTTTCTGCTGAAACAAGAACATGTGCGTGATTTTCAATTCGGTGGGGCATTTACCACATTTGTCAATTTAACGCTGCTGAGGTTCAATAAGTTAAAAACAAAAATACATTTCTCATTTATACATAAAGTAAAGAGCAGGGGCGAGTAAATCTTATGGCTTTCGGGCCACATTGGAGATGAAAGATTGGCCGTGAAGTAGCATACCTGCGGTTAGTGTGACTCGGCGCGGTTAATCTTGTTACAACCCCCCACACAAAATATATACAGTAGAACCTCGATTATCCGGACTAATTGGGGATGAAGGTAGTCCGGATAAGGAAAAATCCGGATAATCGAAAAAATCATAATTTACACGGAAAGACATGTACAATCAGTGTAAATATTTTTATGAAGAGATACACTCTTCTTGGCTCCTTAGAATCCTTAGAATGGAAAATCCTTAGAATGAGCAGGACCAATATCTCTTTCTTTGCATATCTCTTCTTTGTCTTCTTGATCTTGCTGAGACAAATATTTCCTTAATTATTTTCACATCATTCAAAATTTGAAATCCAAGATCGTTCGCATCAAAATTTAACCACTTGGTAACATATTCTTCGACACATTCAGTACATATTGAAATTTGTGCTATTGCTTCTATAATGTCTCTTATAACAATTTCTAGTGTGTTACTTGAACTTTCTAATAGTTTTTTAAATTTTAAATTTTTACGTAAACATTTCATCGATCTGGTTAAAACATTCTATTGCTAGGCGAGATGATGCGAGATGATGATAGTAATAATATTTTTTTTCCTCTTATCTATGCAGTTTTGATATTTTTTACTTTTGGAATGATCTGTTTTTCATAACATCGTTTAAAAATTTCACTATTCATCCTGGTTTTTTTCTGATGGTAATATTCAACCGGAAGATTTCTTCGATTTCAAACAACGCAAAACAACGAACAAAAGGGTATGCACTCTATCACATATGTAAGCAACGGTGGAATCAATTCGCCACGAGAAAATGAGCAAATTCGTAAAAAATTTGTTCCGAAAAACAATCCGGATAATCGAGGTTCTACTGTAAATGCAAAATAAAGTAATTGAGGCTAATATTTGCAAACCGGGCTCACTCCAAAATTGTTAAAACGTGACCCATGTATGTAATTTATTAAATAAAAATACATTTTTACAAGTATTTGTAGATATTGGTCTCAAACTTGATTCATTGACATACAAAATAACATTACAAAGTAATGTATAACTAAAAATACTTTTAAAATATATGTATTTTTACAAAATGAAATTCAAGTTTAAGTTTTCAACCATAGTAGCCATTTTGTTAGTATATTGCTATCGCTCACTGTTTCTTTTTTAAGGAAGTTATTACAAAGAAATGGCGAAAAGCGAACAGGATTAGAAAAAAATGATCTGCACTCAAAATTCCAGGAGTGAGTAGTGCATCTGAGTTGAAAATATCATGAACATATACAATATGAATTTGAAAAGTCAATGGATATCAATATTTCAGCTAGCTGTTGAATACCGAACCGCAGAGCCATCGACTTTAGATAAAATTCTGTAATCGCCGTATAACTTATTAGTGACATCTTCAGCTAAGGGGTTGACATTGTCCTCGCGGTTGCAGTGTCACATCTGCATTCCTTTTTACCCACCTACTACTGCTCATCTCCTCGCTTCCTCTTTCTATCCTTACTCTCTCTAGAAGAAGAGAGGTTGAGTGACTGAATTAAAATAACTTGTAGAAAAACTTGCATTGAGATGCTCCGTAAGGATTCTGCGTGCTCCACATTGGAAGCGGACACAGTTGAAAAAAAAATCGGTATGAGTTTGTCACTGTAGCTGTTTTTTTTTTTACTTTAAGGTGAAAATTTAGATGTCGGTGTTGAAATTGATATCAGGGAAAATGTAGCTCGACTGTACTGCAATTTAAAGAATTCTATGAAGAGATTGGATTTTTGTCGATTTGAAAGAAAACGTGACAAAAAGGGTTTCAATCTGGGAGATGGAATAGGAAAAAATCGTTACAGGTATGATAAAAGTCTTAAAAAATACCTGACAGCAGCCTCGTTTTACAAATATAACACACTAAGATTAAAATTAAAGATGCTTTTTAATTATTATTTAATATTTCAACTGAAGGTGCTGGGTGAATTTCAATATTAAATTTGAATCATTCAAATTTTGTACTTTCACACAAGTTTTGCCACTAAGACCCGGTTTTCACCTTTCGGCATTGTCAGGCGTTCAAGTGCACAGATACACTTAAACTGACACTTGGTAAAGAAGTGTATATGTAAGAAATAAATTTATCACTATGTTAAAGCTATCGATGGCGATAAGGATTAATTTTACAAATGAATTGATTTTAATGACGTTCAAATAGCTGGTGAAATATTTACTTACGCAAATAGTATATGTAGGTTTTTGAAACTAAATGCGATTATCGTCAAAATGTTATAACATTGTATGTAATGCCTACTGATTTTAAATGGTGGGCAATTTCAAGAATCATATTTATTTATTTTTGATCGCTGCAAAATTTATAATTATTTTATGAAGTTTAATTATATTTACTGACATACTTTTTATTTAGATTAAAACTTTTAGTTTTGTCTTTATTGTATGTATTTTATCAAATATTGAATTTAAAGTAAATTTTAATTTAAGCGTTATTGATGAATATGAATGAGTTATTTTATCAAGAAATCTTAGAAATGACATAGGGCGCAGTTAAATAGTTAACCAATTTCGAACAAAAAAGCTAATCTTCCTAATTCATTTGTGTTATATCCATTACGTGAAAGGAACTATCTTGAAAGATTGTAGAACAATCATAAATGTCACCAGCATTCAAAATAATAATCACCTTTTTAAAATCAGTAGGCATGTTTACTTTAAGACCTTTAGAATTTTGTTTCAATAATAATCGATTCTTATGATCACATAAGACCTTGAGAGATTGGAATTGTCTATGTGATTATGTACTTTCTCAATAAGATCATTAACAATCAACAGTAGAATCAATTCAGGAAGCCATTGATAAATTTTAAGCTGAGTGATAATATTTTCTCCTAATTATTCTTATCTATACACAATGGGTGGCCAAGACATCGCCAGACCGATGCTTTTAAATAAGAATCGACATGTTCAACTGCATAGGATAGAGTAAAATTAATTTTGTGACAAGTTTGGCTTTGAAATGAAATTTACATTCATGTGTCTTTATTTAAACATTTATGTAAATTTAAAATTTCGACTGAAGGTGCTTGGTGAAATTTCAATATTAAATTTGAAATTTTCAAATTATGTACATTCACACAAGTTTTGTCACTAACGACCCGGGTTTCGCTTTTCGGCATCTTCAGGTGTTCAAGTGCATGAATGAACTTGAACTGAAGTTTTGTAAATAAATGTATCGTGTTTATACAAGAAATTATCACTAAGTATAAAGCTATTGATGGCAAAATTGACTTGATTTTAATGACATTCAATTTGCTTAGGGAAATATTTACTGAGCAAATAGTCTTTGTAGGTTTTTGAAATTAATGTGATCATCGATAAAATGGGAATGCCTACAACACTGCTCCCGTTTGACCGATGACCAATGGGCAGCATGTTTGCGAATAGTCGTATCTGAATTCATCTTTAATTGCTGTTATTAAAATAACTTAAAATATAATAGACTATTACCAAGGCAGCTATTTGCCGCCTGTGTGGTCGAGTGGTCAACGTTGTTGGCTTCGGCTACGCAGGGCCCGGGTTCAAATCCCGGTACAGACAGTTTTTATAAATTGATTTTTCAATCGATTTATGAATTTCTGTTCAAAGGCATGGGTGTATGTGATGTCTTGAATTCCCCCCTTTCACTCATCCTATCCTATGAACGGGGCGTATCGAGAGCGACTAGCTTACCACTAATCCTGTCCTAGCCCTATCCTTCTATCCCTACTCTCTTTGGAAAAAGAGAGGTTAAGCAACTGAGTAACAAACAGTTCTCGTAGAAACACTTCTGTTGAGATAAACTCCATTAGGAGTCCATATGCTACACATTGGGAGCGGACATGGTTTAAAAAATTACCAAGGCTTATTTTTTATTTAAGCTTAATTTTGACTTACAATTAATACCCTTCTTATTATCACATACGCTGTGAGTAGACTGCTGCCCCCAATTTCAGTAATTGGTCGCCCGCAACGGTCAAAAGTTTGGCCGCCTATTTTTCTTCTCCTTTTTTTTTTATGAAAACAATTAACTGTCGGTTCGATTTCATCTGTGCACTTGAATACCTGAAGATGCCGAAAGACAAAACACGGTTGTTCACGACAAAACCTTTGTAAATGTAAAAAAATTGAATGATTCGAATAAAATAATGATCTCATATAATTTTCTAAAATATTTTTGATACATAATCAATACGAACTGTTCACTGACAATCAGAGTTGCAGACAATCAGATGTAGAGTGGCGAAACCCAGGTTGTAAAAACTTACGGAAGTGTACCATTTTTGATACACTATAGAATTTCCATCGAGCACCCTCATTCGATATCTGAAATGAAGTTAATGTACTTCCATGTTTGCATAACTGTCTCAGATCTCAAAGACGGGCTTCATAAATTTAAGACCCTCAACTGTCAATTCTAAAGTTTCAATTTTCAGTAGAGCATCTGATCTATTCTATCTATTTAGTATTTTCTTAATAATAGGGTAAAAAATATCAACATATTTTAGTTCTACAGTAAAATACGTTGATATTTTTACCCCATTATATAGAGTTTTACAAAGTAAATTGTTTGATCATCAATAAATCAATCAATAAATAGAGTTTTCTTCTCTGCAGTTTGGTTTTTTAAAGTAACTAAAAACTATACGGATAGGCACTCCCAAATTCATGAAAGTTACCAGAACATTTTCAGTTCAATATTCTTACTTTAACTTAGATATTGTGATTTTTACATTATTTTAAAAATATACTTTAGATTCTATGTTTCTATTTTAATAAATCTTGAATATACTTTATAATTCAAATTATTATAGAACACTAATGTAAAAATAAATTAAATAATTGCAGATAACACCCCAAAAAACAAAAATATTTTCAAATCGTGACTATATTTTATTACATCGTAAAATCATATCAATGCCAGTTTTTACTACCTTTTAATCAGCAATATTTTTAATTAAGTTTTGATTATGCAATAAAATACTACTCAAATAAATTGTTTTTTCATTTGAAGAAGTCTGTTCCTTATTTTTTTTTATATTATATGTTTGATACTATAGTACCGGTATCACCGGAAACAAAAATATTTGCTTTTAAAAAAAAGCTATATTAAACTGAGAGTTTTTATTCAAAAAATAAAGTTAACTCATGGGAAGCTCAATCGACTGTGGTTGTTTCTGTATTCAGTTTTCACACGGATAGTTATTCTGCAGCAAATTTCAATTTCTTATCACAGTCGAGGGTTGGTAATCAACTGTAGTATGTTTCTGGTTACTTTGAAAGGTCTCAAAACCGATTCCATAGATTTTTAAAAATATTAAAACACTGTTACAATTTCATTTTCTGGGAGTTCATGCAGAGCAAATTTCGGAAAATTATTAAATACAATACTGTAATCCAGAAATACATTTTTTTATTGAACACTGGTTTTAGTTATTTTGGAAACGGACTACTGAACAAGGAATGCGGAATGACAATCGAAGGTCCCGCTAAGGAAGACTATGGAAACTGGCAATGCAACTTGGGATACAATGAGGGAAGTGAAGTAGGAACCCTCAAGAGAATATTGATATTGGAAAAACCAGGTTTACACTTTAATTATTTCATGATTTACATAAAACAGCTACTCAAAATGATATATGTGTGGATTTAACAATTATTACGGTGGCAGTGAATTCTTGCAATGAAACTCTTATTAGATAAGAATGTTTCTAATGAAAGTATAGTGTCTTAAATAGTAAGCAATCATTCAATAGTTGATATACCTAGAAGTACTGGGTGAACACCCAGTGGCGTGAATGCCCTCAACGATCCTTGTTCAAAGATTAAAACTGAATTCGGTGTATCTTTGCGAGTTCTTTTAAAACATCACTTTTTTGATACACAAATTTTATCGTGCAACGCTCCGATTTTACCGGACATAAATTAGGTTTATAATTAGGGAGGTGCATAGTCATGTTTAAAAAAAAAAGGACATACACTCAGTACTTCCACACTGTAATACAGGATTTGCATCCAAATCCAGTGTGTGTCGAGAACTTCTCTAAAAAGCATTTTTTTTACTTAAAACCAGTAGAAATTAAATTATTACTATTGCGAAACAATAAAAAAAAATATATGCTAATAATATGGAAATATGTAGTGAGTTTAGTGTTTTAACTTAATGGTGATTGAATTATAACCCAATGAACGCTTTCTGATAAAATATCAGAATTATTTTCTGATGAAATGAGTTATTTTCTCATTTTAACATAAGGTTAAAAAAAATCTCCAATAGATATCAGATCACTTCAGAAACTAAAAAATTTAAACTATGCTTTTTTGTTGTATCGATAGACATTTATTTGTTGTTAGATCAGAAAAAAATGAAGCAGTAACATTCTTTAAGCAAATATTATATTTTTGGTGTTGTTCTGCGAATTTTTGTGCATCCATTACTTGTCAAAAATGTGCCTACGTTTTTGCAATAATAATAATAGCAAACGTATTTAGAAAGCCTAGAGTGAGGGAATGTATTTCATAGCGATTCTAAATCATTGAAAATAATAAAAATTATCGATCGATTGCTGTGAATTACTAATATTTCTTTGGTAATATATATTATTCTCAGACTGAAATATAACATATGCATGAAAAAAAATATCAAAACTGTTTTCTATTTATATCAAAATAGCCATATTAAACTAAATAATGACCACCCTGTATTTCATTATCTATTACTATTATCGATGCTCAAACGAAAGATCAAAAATGGTAACAATAAAGCGATGAAAAATGTTATCGCCGCATTTAATATCGGGGGTAACAAATATTATAAAATAACTTCTAAGCAATATCTCCGTTGCACGCTTTCTTTTGACCTCGTAACCCTTCTCAGGAAAGGGGCTATCGGTTGATTAATGTGTTTTTATTCGGAAGGAATATGAGCTATATATAAAATGTACTTCTCTTAAGCTAACCAGGTTTCGTTAGTACTCTGTGTAAAATGGTTCCACCGGTAATTGAAATATTATTTGTGTTCCTCGTCTTAAGCTTCAATAACGGCCATGGCGAGTTGATGTGTTTATCTTTATAAAGCTATTTATTTTCCTAACGAATGTTATTTGCAATCCAGATTTGATAACAGAATGTTTGTTTGTTAAAAATGTTTTGATTTTACTGGTTTACTGAATATTTTCGATGAAATCTAATACCTAAATTATTAGTATTCAAAAAATAAATCCCTCATTTGTTCTAATTCCACTTTTATTTCCGCATGCATTTCCATAGAGGTGAACGAGTGACTCGTTCATCGAAAGATCAAGTCTGTATTTGTTGATGAAGGACACATGTCTAATTTTAATTAATAATTCTATAATAAATAAAATGACCTAACTATTTTCTATTGATTGAATTCCCATTTCCTTCGTTATAATAAGGTCAAAATTATACTGTATATAGGTCAACAATTTTTTTATTCACTCAATAGCTGTAGTTGAAATGACTATCAAATAAAATTAAACTAAATGTGGAATTAATTATTTTCTATCCCAAATACTAAACAATGTACATTATATATTTTTAGCCTCCAGGATCTTGGACATAAACAGAAATTCGGTGAAAACCACACTTGCCGTATTGAATAAACGCTTCACCGTAGAATGCAATGCAAATATGAGCATTTCCTACTGTTGGCTTCAGCATCCGAATGGGTCAATATTTACAAACAACTTTGCCCAAAAAATAGTAAATCAAACATATTATGACCAACCGTACTGGTAAGTTTGTTTCATTGTCATTCCTACGATTTTAATAATTTAATTGTCAAATGATATCTATGTAAAGGGAGTCCTCCTAAACTATTTTACCCTATATTTTAGATGGATACATCGGTTATAATTTCTGAAATTCATTTTCATTATCAATAACACTTTCTAAATATACACCTGTACTACTAGTATATGTGGCATTTATATATTGACCTAAGTTTACAGTTTGAAACAAAAGACAACAGGGAAAATCTAGGCTGTAGTTTTGATAACCTGCGATGCAATAAAATAATGATCACCCCATCATTTACACACTTTATACTATAAATATCACTCTTAATTTTGTTCTAGGTTTGCAAACGAGTACTTGGATGAAGGAATATGTTCGGTGATATTCAACGAGAGTAACAGTAACGATAACGGTATTTGGAAATGCAACATGGGCCAACGGGAAAAAACGGGAGTTGAATTAGTAGACTTCACCGAAGTTAGAGTGGGCGGCGCCCTGGCGGCCCTGGAACCGATCGTATTCGCCGAGAGAGGGACCACCGCTAAAATCAAATGTGTGACAGCCGAAAGTAGAAAAGCTTTGAAATATTGTCGATTTTTCCTGCCTGACGGTACAGGATTCAACATTGATGAAAAAGTAACCAAAAAGGAGTGAGTTCTCTGCAAATCTTTGATAGAATAAAGCATAATGATATCCAACAGGGAAATTTGAATTTAATGAATTTTAAATAGTTATATAAAACTCCAAATTAACCAGAACAGTTGGTGAGCAATAAATCTCGTTGTTATCAATATGTACGCTCACTTTGATATCAATTCTCAATTCGATCGATTGATAACCACTTGATTTATTCCACTAGTATAACTAAGTTTAACATGTGTTTCGCCTGTTTTAGAAGCTTCTTCGAATAAATTTAACATAATTTATTATAAAAATCCATCACATTTAGTCACAGAACTAATGGAAGAAAAAAAAATATTAATTGGTTAAATTTTGAATTATTAAATCCGGACTCTTAAATGAAATCAATTGATTAGCTTGTCGTTTATACTGACATGATAATAGATGAAATTTTTATATCGAGCTACTATGGCTTAAATTAATTGTGGGCGTCTCCTCTTAACCCATTGCTCATGACTCTTCAAGCACCATTAGGTCGGTATAAACATTAGTAACCGTAACTTTTTAAATACCCAAGCTATTTGCAGGTGTGCTTAACTATTACATGTTACTTACCCACTGTATATCACCACAAATATATCGACTGTGGAAAGGAAAAAGGACGTAGCCCACACATAGCAAATTTTACAGGAGGCACAAAAAACGTGTTTTGATGTTTTTGGGCCATATTCAAATTATGAAATATTCACAACTTTGAAGTGCACGGAGATTTCTAAACTGGTGTTTAATTGACATAATCTAATATTAATTTAAGAAATTGTCTAGGAAAAACCTTTTTTTCAGTCTTTTTTCTTGGTTTCAATTTTCTAAAGCTCATCAATGCATGTCTCAAATCATCAATTTTATGGCGACACGTGCATAAATTGGCTTTAAAGGCCAGCATGCGTGTAGAACTACAATATGACACACCCGCTGAACGTTTCGCAAAATAATTGTTGGATATAAGGAATGGAAAATTGGAAACAGATGAATCCACACAATGTATTACATTGCCAACAAACATCTGTAAAATTACAAAAACAATTAGAGAATTGATTCACAAAGTTTTCCCAAAAATATCGCAATAAATTCTTCTGAATTCTTAAATTCACTTGATTTGCCAGCCATGCCGTCACACGTTTTAACATTGAAAATTGGCGTACCTATCATTCTTTTCCGAAACATAAATCCACCACTTTGCAACGGTACCAGACATTCAGTGAAAAAGATAATGCACAATATCATTGAAGCTTAACAAATTAAAAGGAAAATTTAAAGGGGACAATGTACTGTTGCTAAGCATCTCAATGATTCCAACAGATATGCCATTCGAATTTAAATGTTTGCAGTTTCCAGTGCGACTCGCATTTGCAATGACCATCAACAAAGCACAGGGACAATCGCTACAAGGGTGTGGACTAAATTTAAAAAACCTATGCTTCTCACATTGACAGCTGTATGTGGCCTGCTCACCCGTTGGAAAATCTTCAGATCTATTCATATACGCACCAGACGGAAAAACAAAAGATATCCAAAAGCACTTCAATAAACAGAATTAAAACACAAACACGTTCATTCTTTGAGTGGCATTGCAATGCATGTCAGGTATTCGCTAGTTTACTAATAAAATTGTTGCGTATAATGTGTAAGATTTTAGCTCAAAGTGACTTTTACAGTGATTTTAATTCGTTATATTCAATCTACCCAATGGATTCTTCCACAATATTTATATCGCTTTTCTATCTAATTTAATTAACAGTTTTTATTCATTTTTCTTTCAGAGCAATCATGGGGCTTTATTACTTTGACGAAGACTCTGCCCTCAACAGGGGCGAATGTGCCATTCGCATTCTGGGCGTTATTAACGAACACAGGGGTAATTGGACTTGTGCGGCCATTATAGAAGACGATTCGACGGAATACAATGACAGAGTACTGTTGCAGGTTACAGGTGACGCATGAAACACCGCAGACTTTTATTTATTTGAATGAGCTGGAGCATATTATTTTATAACAGTTGCTGTCTTTAAAAAAAATTGCACCATACGTAAAGTATCCTATCTGCAAATCGGTTACTGGAAGAAAGTATGATAGATGATGCACTCTAAAAAATTATCTCAGTAGCACTAATGTGCATGTTATTGAATTGTCTATATGTTTTTAATGCCAAAAAAATGTTGTTTTGATGTCCATTTTTAATAGCGAAAGAAGGAGAAAAAGAGAAAAGAAGAGCGACTCATTCTGCTATTCGTATGAAAGACCGCATTTCAAAATCTATTTTAGGTATACGTACCTGAAGGGTTAACAAAACTCAAACTGAACACTTTTTGTAGGAAGTGTAGTTCAAAACCTCAAAAGTATATTTTAATAAATTGATTTATGAAAACGAATTTAAGGATTTGCATCCAAAGATATGACATCTGATCTTGGAAAATGAGTGCATACAGAACATTTAATTACAAATCTTGAATAATTTAACTTTTTTTACCCTTATTCTTTCTGAAAAGAGTGGTTAAAGGACTGATTTGGATAGAAGTAAAAGGAGTAAGCAGACCTGGAGTAGAAACACTTTTAGATAAGTTCACCTGTTATATGATCCAGGCCGTTAAGCAGATATAACAGAAGACTTATTACAGAATTTCCAATAATTACAAATCAAGATTTCACAACACAATTATTTTAATACACAATTCAACAAACTTTACATTTTCAATACGACAACACAAACTCAGACTTATGAATCGGAAATAATTCAATTTTCTTAACAGTTTAATTTCGATATATTTCAGGCAATAGTATTTCCACGGCATCGGTGACTGGAATTTCATTTGGCGTCATATTTGTAGTGGTAGCATTCGTAGGCGTCGGTTACTATTCATGGAAACGAAGAAACGCATCCGCCCACAGCAGTCGACAGAGAGTTGAGGAACCTGCAACGTCACCGGGAGACGTGAGCATACACTACAGACCTTCGGGGAGCAGTGATACGAGTTCAACAGAACTCACAACCAGTCCACAAATAAGAGTGTTGCCAAGTTATCAAGGCCATTGATAAAGTATAAATATCGCAAATAACAGAAAATAATTTCTGTAGCCACAAATATACAAAAATAATGTCCCTTCTGATTTTTTTGGACACCATGTGCACTCACTCAAGTAGAGCATCGTTTATGATACATTCATAGATATCAAAATTATTTTTAGCGTACGTAATATGTCATATATTACATATAAATATAATATTATTATATTATACAATCGAATTTCAATAAAAACTTATTTTATTTGTCTTTATATTGTAAAATTATTTAAATATTATGTACCAAATATTGTGTAATACCAAATTAATAAATTTTATTGTTTCTACATTAGATCGTTAATAACAGAGGAGGCCTCTTTCTTCCCTTGACACAAAAAACAAATTATAATTTATTGAAAAAATATCTTCATTTAAAATATGGAAGTTTTTTCAAAAACACTAGAAATCAATACATCGGAGCTTAAAGCGAATAGCTGAAATCCATAAATTGCAGAATATAAAATAAACAGAGAAAACCTCCCACCAACCCACCAACTATATAACTTCTCAATAGCTCGGGTGACACAGAGTTGTCACCATTCTCTCCATATTGACAGCATATACGGAATGACTCGCAATTATGTTTCTATTAGTTTTCAAGGTTTCATACACTTCCTCTAACGAAACTCTTTCTTTTCGATTCTTTAACTCGGGAACGCTGCAAGTAAAACAAAATGCTTACATACAACATTATTCACAGGGAAGGTATTAAAATCTCTTTTGTAAAAATATCATATAGTCAATGCAATCCAATTTTCAGTGTTTAATAGATAACGATTCAAGAGTAGACAGACCAAAGTTCCAGTGTACACTCGACTGATGGTAAAATTGTTCCACGAAGACATTTGTTATGTAATGTTTTGTAGGGTTTTGTAACATAAGTGTTTCGATGCAGTCGCTTTCAGTTTAAATTTTTTATAGTAGATTTCCCATTTTGATGCCAGCTCTTATTCATTAAGACTATTTTTCAATATTTTTATAATAACTTGAATATTTAGTATCAAATAGTACAATTTCTAAATGACAAACTGTGTAAAACAATTCATCGACCGTGTTGTATCGAACCGTATTGTAGATGTACCGTGTCATACGAGGCCTGAGCGTTATTACTTCTCGCATACAGTAGGGTTGTATACACTCTGTCACAACATTTATGGTTATCAATTTAAATCAATGATGCCTGTTTCTCAAGATTAATTTTTAATATTATTCAGCTAGTTTATTATGTATATCAAAGTCAACTCAAGTTCTCACAAATGAAAAATATACATTTCACTGTCAGTGCATGAGTAGTGTTTTTTTTTCACACATTATGGTGTTCTTTACAAAAAGAAGTCTTTTCGAAAGCAATTACATTCCATTTCCTTACATATTAGATTCACATAAAGTTGAGAAGATAAAGGCATTAAGCTTTAATGAAGTTAATTTTATTAGTATTAATAAATTAAAAATAATAAAATGGACTCGTTCAAATCACTGATTCGTTCTGCACTAATGTAGTTACGGGATGTAATAGTAACTATAGTAATAAATACCTGCACGCCATATTGTAGGCTGTGCACTGCTCCATTTCATCAATAGTCATCGGACAACCGGGCACTAAGTTTTCATTACTTTCATCGAGCTCGGTAGGATCTCTATTAGCCGGGTCTATCAAATTGGCAGTGTTTCGCAACCACATGTTCGGAACATCACTGCCGATATCGTGGACAAAATTTCCTTCTCGTACTTTGAAACCTTTTCGTTGGGTGATAACAGCGGTGAGAATATTTTTGAGGAATACCTAACAAATAAAAATAGTTACAGCTGTTAAAAACTGGTGGGTTGAAAATATTTGTGTTTGCCGCATGAGAGTGATGAGGGCATTCCTTTTAAAATTGCTGCTACAGACAGTTGACAGCTCCGCATAACACAAAAAATATAGTTCAGTTTCTGCATTTAGCATTACGATCAGGCTGCAACTTGGAAGTGTCATGGAATCCGTAACCGGAGAGTGACAATAATATCATCAACTTGTTAACTTTTACATTTATACTACGCGAGTCTACCACAGAAAATTCACATATCATTTGAATATCATTCAACAAAGAAAATATTTCAATACGTGGTTATGCATTTTTTAAAATACATTTATGATAGTAACCTTTCACTTAGCCCGCCGCCACTAGCTGGAGGTTGTCATTCTAAAAGCTGAAAATACATTTTTTTACCTGAACGGCTGCTACAATCAAATCGATTGTTTCATCATCGGCACCTTCCAAGCCTTGCTCCCAAGCGGTCAACATAAATCTACCCGTCACTAGAGCGTGATCAGGTAAGAAGAGTTCTTGCGCAGCGTATCGTAAGCTTTCGACTCCCGCCCCGGGTGGGGATCCGGGAGGAACGTAGTCTAATATGTCGATGACATCAAAACTTGACTTGTCGGAAGTGCTCCTGGAACTATGTTTGTGCCTTTTGCTGCTGCTACTGCTTCTCACGTGAGGTATGTGCCTTTCCGGAACGGTCGTTATCTCCGCCAATCCTTCGACTTTATTTAGAATCGCAAGAAAGAATTCGTTGTGGAGGTGAACTTGATCCGCCGCCAGCAGCATCCGCGCTTCAACGTCGAATTTCTTTTTTGTTATTTTCATTTTGAACCACATCTTCATGTGATCGAAGTAGGCTTTAGTGTTATCTCCTAAAGCATCTGTCAGAGATTTTCTGGCTATATTTAATGTATCCATTTGTATGTTTTATAAGCAACTTGCTGTGTCAAAAATATTACATATCATATTAAAACGTGTCATATAATATTTTGCTCGGGTGCCACTGCGATTTATAAAAGTAATAATTTGAATATATTTATTATAATCTCACTCTTTCATAAATAAACAGGAGTGTACAGAGTATTTAAAATATTACGCTTGAGATCTTCATGTGTGACAACAAAGTGACATTTATAAACAAAAGTCAGAGACAATACAAAAGTGACAGTTGTTTAGTACTCGAACAACATTGCTGAAAAGACTTCAACTCTGACAGACTTTAAAGTAAAAGTAACAGTAAAAGCTTAACTTTTTCACTTGCAAAAATCAAACCTAGTATTTCTTTTCATCGCGCAGCTATATTTGATTAAAAAATAAATTTGTAGTAAATTCAGTAGCCATATCTTTCCAATTTTGCAAGTGACATCATAATTATATGTGCTGTTGTCTGTGGTTTTTTATTATTGTATTGGAAATTGAAAGCTTGAAAGTGACAGCGCTTCGCATGGTTGAATAAATTTGAAAATGTTTTTCTAATACTGCCTTGTACATTTATTGTTAGATTGGAATAGGATCTTTGTTCATTATGGAAATACCTCGAACGGGAGACGCTGAGGAGAACTTGGCTGTAAGTCTATATTTCATAAATTTTACTTTTTGACAGCTATTGCCACTTTACTAAAATACTGATATTTTTATTAATATTTAAATTATACACCCCTTGCACAATGTGCTATAAATATTTCAAGGTCAAATTAAAAAGCGTTACGCCCTCGTTGATATAATAATTTTTCCTACCTATAATTACTACGGTCTTCGCTAAAACATGCAATGAATTCTCATAACGTTGCAGCCTGTTCCCGATATCAGTGCGTTGGACATTCAGCCAGAATCTCGCCACGAATGTTCAATTTGTTTGAATTGGCTTCAAGATCCTGTGTTGACATCCTGCGGTCACAGATTTTGCCAAAAATGTATCTCGTCTTGGTTGCAGTAAGTATCTACCTATAAATCAAATATATTGTGGTTAACGTCATTGTATCGGTTTCAGTCTTAACAGGTTCGTGAATTGATCTTACGATTGTTTTACGGAATTGTGTTTAAGTACATGAATGCCTCTGATGACTAAACTTCCTCCCACCCAGCCGACCCTACAATCACGATGCATGTAGCGAATCACTAGTCTGTTGGATGTACTTGACGGAACTAAAGGATGCTGGCATGACACAGGAGAAAGCATAAACAAATGGCAAGTGACGGAAATCCTGTAGGCACCGTGCGATAGCCACTTTCCAAGTCCTGTCCTTCTATCATTTCTCTCTTCGTAAAAGATAAGAGGAGCACTGGGGAAAGCAATTCTGGTAATCTTTAAGATCGACGTCGTGAAGCATTTGACGTTTAATCGAAATTGGCCTTTGTGTCGGTGCCGCCAGCACAAACATGAAAAAAACAGAAATTGTTCATGAATTAATTTTTAGAACTAATTATACAAATCTAAGTAACGTTATGATCTCTGATTACTGTCAGAATAAATTAAAAAAATAAATGTATATTCAATCGTATCTTAACTAAGATTTATAAGTAGTTACACATTCTTCTTCTTCTTTTTTGGCCATGTTCGCTCCCTATGTGGAGCATATGGCCGCCACGCGGCACCTCCATGTTTCCCTGTCTCCCGCCAATAGCTTTGCTTCCTCCCATGACATGCCAGCATCCCTCAGTTCCGCCGAGTACATTTACACATAGCTTCCAATATTACCGAATGTTACTGATTTCGCAGCGAAATGATTTCTATTTTTTTCATGTCTGTTGGCAGCACTGACACGACAGCCATTTTAGATTAAACGTCAAATGCTTCACGACATCGTTCTTAAAGATAACTGCAATTCTTATAGAAAAATTTACTTTGGATGTCCATATAATCTATTGTGAGCAGATGTGCTTATTAAAAAATAAAAAAACTTACTATACATCGCTGGAATTATAATGTTCCCTTACTGTCGATATAGCCATAAATATTATCCATCAGTCAGTGTCGGATCATTCAAACGGGTATGAAAAATGGTTGTTCCTGTTTTATTATGATACTAGCTGACCCGGCATGCGTTGCAATGCCACTCAAAGAAAGAAAGTGTTTGTGTTTTAATTATATTTATTGAAGTGCTTTTGGATATATATTGTTTTTTTGTCTGGTGCGTATATGAATAGATCTTAAGGTTTTTCAACGCGTGAACAGGCCAGATACAGCTGTCCATGTGAGAAGCATGGTTTTTTAAAATTTAGTCCACACACTTGTAGCGATTGTCCAAATGCGAGTCGCACTGGAAACTGCAAACATTTTAATTCTAATGACCTATCTGTCGGAACTATTGGGATGCTTGTAAACAGTACATTGTATCCTTTTTAATTTTTTATTAAAAATTGTAGCTTAGATGATATTGTTCAAATTTTTCACTGAAAGCCTGGTCGTGGTGGATTTATATTTCAGAGAAGAGCCAATTTTCAGTGTTAAAACGTGCGGTAGCATGCCTGGCAAATCAAGTGAGTTTAAGAATTCAGTTCGATAATTGACAACTTCGTCTTGATCAATTTATAGTATCGATGGACTGATACGTTGTTTCTTTGCCTGGTATTTCGTTTTGAATCCTGAAGTTGATGGCATTATCATCGTTGTTTTTGACTGCTAATATAACACGTTCACTAAGCCACTGATGATTTTTGTAATTCTGTGCGATATTTGGGAAAATTTTGTGCATCAATTCGCTTATGGTTCCTCTAATTTTACAGAAGCTTGGTGGCAATGTGTGGATTCATCGATTTCCATTTTTCATTTCCAATATCCGACAATTGTTTTTTGAAACGTTCAGCGGATGCGTCATATTGAAATTATACACGCATATAAGCTTTCAAAGTCAATTTCTGCACATGTCACCATAAAACTGATGATTTGAGACATGCACTTGATTCATCAGCAGCTGTTGAACGTGGTATAACTGGTAGAGTTTGTCGAAAATCACCAGACAATAAAAAAGGTGCGCCACCAAAGACCTGTTCAATTTTTTTAGTGTACATATAGTTAAGATTTTCCAATGCCTTTTTGTGCGCCATAGTAAATTCGTCCCATTTAATAAGTTGATATGATTAAAGTACTTCATCCATTCAGGACTTTTTTTTGATATTGCATGTTGGTGCTCAAAGGCAATTTCTTTGTTGAATGCGCTGTTTGACCACCATACAAAAGATTTGCTGCTATTGCAGATGAAGCGATTGCCAATGGATATTGTTTCGTGATCAAAGTTTTGGCTTGTGATTGATTGCATGCATAATTCTGTCATACGCTATGCGTTGGTCTGGGACTAATTTCGGAAGATTTGTTTGAAAAATGTACCCTATTTGTCGACATCAAAATGTGTTTCTCGTTGCAAATCACGGTCAAAAGGGTTGTTTGCATATCATTGTATCAGACGATTGGGCTTAAGCAGAGCGAGCTCAAACAGTTTCCAAACTTGCTCGTCTGTTTCTAAAGCTCGTGATTCCGTTTTCTTTCGTGCTTGAGGTCTAGATCAACTAATATTTGACAGCGAAAGAAATGCTTTGTGACGACTATTACAAATTCACTTGATAATTGTTTACAATACCCTGTGATTGTTTGGCGTAACCATGGCACGTATCAAACGTAACTAAGGAGTCCTAAGCAACTTGCTTATTTTGGACTTAAGTTGCTGCGCACTTAGCGCCATCTGTCATTCAACAACATAAATAATTTCGTTCTGTTTGAAATACGAACGACGGACATCAAAAATATTGAAAAAAATTCTGGATAGGCATATCCTTCACCTAGGGGGATGAAATATACTTAAAAACCTATTCTACTATCTAAAAAATACAGTAAAACCCCCATGTATACGATCGTCGGGACCGTATAATTGGGGGTGTGAATTTCATACAAAATTAGGGATTTGGGGTTTTCCGCGGAAAATGCAAAACTAAGATTTCCCTTCATTTTTGCAAAAAAAATATTGACGAAATATTTGGTGACTAAGTGACAAAATGCAAAGCGCGCGAAAAGTCCCGCACACGTCAGACGCCAGCTATGTGTTGAATACACAGACGCTAGTCAACATTTGACTGTATGCGAAGTTTTGCGGTGTGGTCAATCTTTTGCACTTTCAAGTAAATACATATTACTAAAAACTTTTTGCTTTATCTATAACATCAAATTAATTTTAAATATTTAAAAAACTTTACTAACTGCGCGATTTATTATTATATTAAAATATTTTTTCAGTCATGCGAAAAAACGGAATTAAAATAAAAAGAAAACGCATTTCTATCGAAGAAAAATATACCATTTTAGAAAAACTTAGCAGAGGCGTAAGAGCATTATTTCCAAAGAATTTTATATAAATGAATCTCCAATTCGATCGATTAAAAGAAATGAATGTAAAATAAGACAGTGGGTGTCTATCGGTTCATCCGAAAATATGGATAGAAGATTGTAATAAAAGATATATTCCTCTTAGTGTCCCAATTATAAAACACAAAGCATTAAAAATATATGCATATTAGAAACAAGGAGAGACTGATGATTCAAATTTAGCTCTTGAAAAAATCATTTCGAATTAAAGCAAGTAATGGCTGGTTTAACCGATTTTTCAATCTATTTTCCCTGCGCAGCATTAAAATGAGCGGCGAACGTTCATCTGCCGACGACGAAGGTGCAGAAAAATTTACACAGAAATTATTGATGATGAAGGCTACACACCCGACCAAGTATTCAATGCTGACGAAACAAGCCTTGATTGGAAAAAAATGCCAGAATGCACATTTATTTCCAAAACCGTTAAATCTGCACCTGGATTCAAAGTTGCCAAAGACAGAATAACTGTTCTCCTTTGCAGTAATGCATCGGGCAGTTATATAATGAAACCAATGGCTGTCAGTCATTTTTTAAGCCCACGAGCAATGAAAGGAATCGATAAGTCTAATTTGCCCGTTTACTGGAGGGCAAATAAAAAAGCGTGGATTACGGGAATCTTATTTCGCGATTGGTTTTTTTAATGTTTTGTTCCAGAAATGGAAAAATTCCCTTTTAGAAAAAATAATGCTTTCAAAATATTACTACTTATTGATAATGCTCCTGGCCATTCTACGGATCTTTAAAATCCATCATTAGAACCGAATATTTTCTGACAGTGAATGATGTATGTTTATTTGTATTTTTTTAATTTTAATCCTAAATTAAGTACTCGATATATGTACTATTTCAATAAAATTATGCTAGATTATTACATAAAGACAGTGTAAAATATAAATAAAATAAAACAAGTTAAAAAAACTACATGTGTATTTCTTTTCTCGCGGCTCACATATATGTATAAATAAAACCAAAAAAAGTTTTCAAAATCAGTTGCAGTTTAAATTAAATAGTATGCACATAAAATTAAATTCTCTGATTTAAATTTCCATTAAAAAATATAGATTGAGTTGAGCTCCCCTGCTGCAGCCGCCCAGGCGGACAACAGCAACGAACGTAGCAATGAAATGCGACCGTACAATTGGGGGATTTGCGGCGAATATTTCTAGCCAGCGCATAATTCGGGGTAGTGTAATTGGGGGTTCCACTGTATACATAAAAAAAAACATAAAAATCGGTCAAGGCTATATAAAGATAGAGATAATTTTTAGAATAATTGAAATGTTTAAGTTTGCTAACAAATATATTTCGTAGAAAAAGAAAAAGATCTCGGGATATCTATCAACAGTCCTGCAGTATTTAAATTGTAAATAATATAATTTTTAGAATATTTGAAATGTTTTAAGTTTGCTAACAAATATATTTCGCAGAAGAAGAAATAGATCTCGGGACATATATCGACAGCCTTGGAGTATTTACATTGTAAATAATATAATTTTTAGATAAATTAAAAAGTCTACAAATATATTTCGTAGAATATTTGAAATGTCTAAGTTTGCTAACAATCATTTTTCATAGTAGCAGAAATAGACCTCGTGGCATATATCGACAGCCCTGCAGTATTTAAATTGTAAATTATTTAATTTTTGGAATAATGTTAAAGTTTGCTAACAATTATTTTTCGTAGTAGTAGATTTTAAATTAAAAGTCGAATTATAGTTCTATAAAATATCCATACCGTGATTTGAATATTCCTAATGCATGTAAGAAATTAAAAAGATTTTCAAGGCTGGATGCAAAATATAACCATACCGCCAATAATCGAATCGATGACACTGATCAAAATCTGTCAAATCAGCTCCAAAAAATCTTTGCCCAGCCCTATAATTATAGCTTCAAAAAATCGAATCAGTATATTTGATTATTTAAAAAACTTCGTAGCGATGCAAACTTTCAAATAAAGTTCTCTCAATATTATTACGATGCTTCAGTGGTAAGCCAGGAAATTTGAATTTTGAACATAAAAAGACGTCCATTTCAATTGTTTTAAATTCGAATGACGGATGTCAGGAATATTGAAAAAAAATTGTGGATAGAGACACTCTTCACCTAGCGGGATGAAATATACTTTACAACCTATTCTCATATCTTACAAATATACATTAAAAAATTCATAAAAATTCGTCAAGCCGTTTCGGAGGAATTCGGCCACAAACCCGTGACACGAGATTTTTATATATATAGATTATCAAAGCGAACTATGTAGTCTAGCAGATAGAAGATAGCGCTAGCTGGTCTGGGTTCCCAGGATGGTTCAATTTAGATTTTTTTTCAGTTTAACATTTGATATTGGTCGAGTTGATCTTGACTGACTTGAAAATTCTCAACTTCATCCTACATATGTATTTTGAAAAAAATTTGCTACCTTGGCTATTATTAGCTGTAATGTCATATTTTTTTATTATTGAATTATATAATAAATAATATAGAAAATTCCTTAAACTGACAATTGTGTTTTTATTATTATACTAGCTGACCCGGCATGCGTTGCAATGCCACTCAAAGAAAGAAAGTTTTTGTGTTTTAATTTTGTTTATTGAAGTGCATATTCTCTTTTTCTGTCTATTTGACGTTTGACGTTTGCTGCTGATTGTTACGACACATGCGCCACCTATTTTAAGCTAATTGTAATAAAACCTTCGCGCAAGTGCAAGCATATGTTGTCAAAATGAACTGTAAGTGCTGAAAATAAGTGCTTTTGGATATATTTTGTTTTTTGCCTGGTGGGTATATGAATAGATCTGCAGGTTTTTCAATGCGTGAACAGGCCAGATACAGCTGCCCATGTAAGAAGCATTGATTTTTAAAATTTAGTCCACACACTTGTAGCGATTGTCCAAATGCGAGTCGCACCGGGAACTGCAAACATTTGAATTCTAATGGCCTATTTGTCGGAATTATTGGGATGCTTGGCAACAGTACATCGTATCCTTTAATTTCTCCATTTAAAATTGTAGCTTAGATGATATCGTTCATTACTTTTTCACTGAAAGCCTGGTACCGTGCAAAGTCGTGGTGGATTTATATTTCGGAGAAGAATGATAGGTACGCCAATTTTCAGTGTAAAAACGTGCGGTAGCATGCCTGGAAAATCAAGTGAGTTTAAGAATTCAGTTGGATAATTGACAGCTTCGTCTTGATCAATTTATAGTATCGAATAGACTTATACGTTGTTTCTTTGCCTGGTATTTCGTTTTGAATCCTGAAGTTGATAGCATTACCATCGTTGTTTTTGACTGCTAATATTACACGTACACTGAGCCACTGATGATTTTTGTAATTCTGTGCGATATTTGGGAAAACTTTGTGCATCAATTCGCTTACGGTTCCTGTAATTTTACAAAAGCTTGGTGGTAATGTGTGGATTCATCATGAATTCGCTGTTTGATCACCATCCAAAAGATTTGCTACAATTGCAGATGAAGCGATTGCCAATGCAATATTGTTTCGTGATCCAACGTTTTGGCTTGTGATTGATTGCATGCATAATTCTGTCATACGCTTTGCGTTGTTCTGGGGACCAATTTCGGAAGATTTTTTTGAACAAATTTACCCAATTTGTCGACATCAAATTGTGTTTGTCGTTCCAAATCACGGTAAAAAGGGTTGTTTGCATGTCATTGTATCAGACGATCGGGCTTGAGCAGTGAGAGCTCGAACGGTTTCCAAACTTGCTCGTCTGTTTCTGAAGCTCGTGATGCCGTTTTATTTCGTGCTTGAGGTCTAAATCAACTAATAGCTAGTTTTTAGGTGGCATAATTGTTTGACAGCGAAAGAAATGCTTTGTGACGACTATTACAAATTCACTTGATAATTGTTTACAATACCCTTTGATTGTTTGACGTAACCATGGCACGTATCAAACGTAACTAAGGAGTCATAAACAACTTGCTTATTTTGGACTTAAGTTGCTGCGCACTTAGCGCCATCTGTCATTCAACAACATAAATAATTTCGTTCTGTTTGAAATACGAACGACGGAAGTCAAAAATATTGAGAAAAAAAATCTGGATAAGGACATCCTTTACCTAGCGGGATAAAATATACTTAAAAACCTATTCTACTATCTAACAAATATACATTTAAAAAATCATAAACATCGGTTAAACCTATAGAGATATAGGTAATTTTTAGAATAATTGAAATGTTTAAGTTTGCTAACAAATATATTTCGTAGAAAAAGAAAAAGATCTCGGGATATATATCGACAGTCCTTCAGTATTTAAATTGTAAATAATATATTTTTTAGAATATTTGAAATGTTTTAAGTTTGCTAACAAATATATTTCGTAGAAGAAGAAGTAGATCTCGGGACATATATCGACAGCCTTGCAATATTTGAATTGTAAATAATATAATTTTTAGATTAGTTAAAAAGTCTACAAATATATTTCGTTGTAAAAGAAATAGACCTCGAGGCATATATCGACTGCCCTGCTGTATTTAAATTGTAAATTATTAAATTTTTGGAAAAATGTTAAAGTTTGCTACCAACTATTTTTCGTAGTAGCAGAAATAGACCTCGTAATTTACGTTAGTTTTTGGAATAATGTAAATAATATAATTTTTAGATTAATCAAAAAGTCTACAAATATTATTAACAACCATTTTTCGTAAATTATTGAATTTTTGGAATAATGTTTGTTTGCTAACAATCATTTTTCGTAGTAGCCGAAATTTCGTAAATTACTTAATTTTTGAAATAATGTTTAAGTTTGCTAACAACCATTTATCGTAGTAGCAGAAATTTCGTAAATTATTGAATTTTTGGAATAATGTGTAAGTTTGCTAACAATTATTTTTCGTAGTAGAAGATTTTAAAATAAAAGTCTAAATATAGTTCTATAAAATATTTATACCGTCATTAGAATATTCCTAATGCATGTAAGAAATTTAAAAGATTTTCAAGGCCGGATGCAAAATAAAACCATACCTTCAAATAATCGAATCAATGACACTGAACAAAATCTGTCAAATCAGCTCCCAGCCCTATAATTTTAGTAATAAAAACACAATAATCCTTTGTACTTCATTCCACTTTATTTAATATGTCAGGACCGGTTTCGCTCATTGCGAGCATTGTCAACTGAATAAAGTGGAATGAAGTACAAAGGATTATTGTGTTTTTATTAATATAATGCCTTTCCACCAAGTATTGACAGTGAACACCCTAAAAGTGATCTATAATTTTAGCTTCAAAAATCGAATCAATATATTTGATCATTTAAAAAACGTCGTAGCGATGCAAACTTTCAAATAAAGTTCTCTTAATATTGTTACAATGCTTCAGTTCTAAGCCAGGAAATTTGAATTTTGAACATAAAAAGACGTCCATTTCAATTGTTTTAAAGTCGAATGACGGATGTCGGGAATATTGAAAAAAAAATTCTGGATAGGGACACCCTTTCCTTTCACTTTCAGCACTTTCCTTTACTATTCAATAAAGTATTTATATTAATAAAGATCGATTATCTACAACTTGTAATTACAAAAAAATACACTACAGCATCTGAAGCGAGCATGGTTTAAAAAAATAAAAATTGATATGTTCTCCCTTTTCCGTAGAACACATTTACACTGAACTCCACATTTACACGGTAAATACGCTCACGCGATACCGAGTAAAGAAAACGTGTAAACAAAATACTAAAATTTTAAATTTGTGGTAGATAGGTTTCCTTGCATAAAACTCAATTCAGGATATCAAAAAATAAAATTCATTATTGCTTATTGAATTTAAAAAATACTTTTTAAAAATCAAAAGTAACAAAAATTATTTACTATCACTATGAGACAAAAGACGAAGCTGTTTACGCACATTTTTCACGGTGTCGCTTTCATCTCTTGAGATATTCAAAACCTGTGTAATATTTCTTTTAAAATTTATAAATGAATGGTCGATGTTTTCTCATTTTTTGCACTGTGCTATTTCTAAATCGTTTTAAAATGGACTTACTCGCGAGCCGAGTTGGTGTATTCTATTCAAATCAATGAAATAATTATATTTAAAACGTTATTCCTACTAATACGCGGTGTACGTCAGCTTGCGGTCAACTGTCAAAGTATAATCCAATCACCATGGTAACAGCATTCAACGTCATGTTTGTGTCCGTGTTCCATTTGAAGAGGTTTGAAAAAACGAAATGTATGGAGACATTTGTTTTATTCATAATTTATTTCCCGTGATATTTTTCCGATGTTTTAATGCTTATTCTGCTATTCTAGGCGGATACGAATTTAATAAAACAAAGATCATTAAAATCCGAGCTGTTATTCTCGAGATATAAGTGGTGTAACAAACCCCACTTTCTTTTATATATATAGATTTTCACTTATATTTTGTTTACAGAATGCAAATTACAAATACAGTCATTTATATTTTGTTTAAATATCATTATTTCGATTACCTTTTTATCAGATAAAACTTCCTCTGCCGCAAGTAAACCTAGTTCTGACGCTTAAATAAAATGTGTATACGTTTCCTACTTGTGTTTCAATAAATTATATTCATGTAACTTCAATTTTGTCTTGTTTACAGACAAAAAAATTACTGTCCAATAGACAACATTGTTTTGAGAAATGTTGACTTATTTCCGGATAATTATACGAGACGAGAGATTTTGCAGCAGCGCATGATCTGTCCGTTTTCATCCCACGGCTGCTCCGTTCGGTTGACTCCGTTAGAATTAGAGTCGCACGTCAACTCGTGCGATTATCGAAAACACATAAATGAAAGTCCGAGGTCCACCCGAATCCCCTGCTCTTTCAAAGACTTGGGGTGCACCCTGGTTCTTAAAAATGAGGAAAACCTGGCCAGACATATGGAAGGCAGCATTCAAAATCACCTCGGAGTAAGTTATCTTATATATAAAACACAGTATCCCCATACCTGTTCATTGGACAAAATCTTGTACACAGTTTACATTAATTCAACAAATTTGAAGAATAGAATAGACGCAGCGCGTGGAATGTTAGCAAGAAAGAAAGAAAGAAAGAAAGAAGTCTTAAATATATTTTGTAGATTTAATTCCCTACCACCCTTCCAAAATAACGGCGTAGCCAAAGCGATTAGCTTACCACTAGTTCTGTTCTAACCCTATCCTTTCTACCTCACTCTCTTCGAAGAAAAGAGGTTGAGCAACTGGGTAACCAGCAGTTCTCGTAGAAAATTTCTGTTTTGATACTTCCATTATGAGGCCGTACGCTCCACATTGGGAGCGGACATGGATTAAATTAAAAATCCTTTTAAATATAAATTAACAAAATAATAAATTTACTTTTTACTTGACAGTTTCTCATGAGTGCATATTCTAAATTGAAAGCCAACCAAGATTTAGATGGATCAGCCGCATATTCAACTGAACAAGAAGCGATGTGCTTGTGGGAGGCTCCCGATAAAAACAAACCAGACGACGATTCATCCGAAGCCAATCAAAATGGCTCCCAGTTATCAATGAAAGCTCTTATAAGGTGCATTAATATCTCTATTATTATTTAATATAACTCAGTAATGAATTTATGTATTATATTTATTTAGCTAATTGCTAACTCTCTGAAATGAAATGTTGAGCGATTGACTTGAAACCATTTTTTTTTAAACGGTTAATGTCGGTATAGTTTATTCACATGACACTAATATTAATTCTTATTTTATGTTATTGCAGAGCGCTTTACGAGAGAGTTGTTGTTTTGGAGCAACGCAACCGCGAACAAGACATAACGATCGGAAATCTGTCCTGTCTGACGACAGTGCTCAATCAAAACTATCGACGGTTAACCGAGGATGTGCAACTCAAATACTGCATGGGGACGTATGTTTGGAAAATCGATAACTTCAATAGCAAAATGGCGGTCATGCTGAATGACACATCCAAGATGTTTTATAGCCAAGGATTTTACACGTCACCCAATGGCTATAGGTAAAAATTCAGCAAGTCAGCAATGACCTCGAAATTGTTTTTCTTATTCAACGTTACCATTTTTTTTAATGGTACCCTATTTAAAAAAGCGAAAACTAGATTTTCAATATTGAGACCTTTCAATACATGTGATGTTTCAATTTACTAACTTCGCAGTGTTGTCTCTTTTCTCTTTAACCCTTTGACCGCGGTTGACTGCTATAGCAGCCCAATCTGAACCGATTTGGATCCGAGCCGCGGTCAAAAGGTTAATACATATTGTATGTACATTGTAGTTTATTCAACTCAATTTTTAAGACTACGCTCTTTTACACAAAATTATGTGAAACAGTATGTTGTGGAAGTTTTCCCTATCAGCAACAAACTTTACAAATGATCTGAATCATTGTATTGACTTTTGTTAAGATGCCATATTTGATTTAGTCACTAATTGTTTTCCAGATTCTGCGCTCGACTCAACTGCTCACCAGTCCGCGCGCAATGCTTAGCATTCCATCTCCACATGATGAGAAGCGAGCAAGATGACACTTTAGAGTGGCCTTTCCTCGGTAACGTAACCCTGACGCTGGTCAATCCCTCGTTTCCGCAGCTGTCTGTGAAAGACTCGATGGTAGCTAAGCCCGGCATTCTGGCATTCGAAAAACCTTCCACTGATGTGTCTCGCAAGGGTTTCGGTTTTTCAGAGTACATCTCTTCCAGTGATATTAAATTTAAGGGATTCATACCGAGCGACTCGCTCCAGATTAAAATTAAGATTGAACCAGCATAGTCTCTTATTATGTAATATATACACATGTTGATATTTTAATTACAGTATTATTTTTATGTATCTCACAACCATCTCTCTGGATTTTAATATTTTGGTTTTAAAATAACAATAGGCATACAGCCATACTTTAATTACGGGAAAGGTTTTGAACCTCTTTTTCAGCAACCGGTAGCTATATACAGGAAGGTTATTTCTACCATGTAGACTTTGTTATATTTCATATTTCGCTTTAACTATCTTGTGGGGATCGATCGAAGTTATTTATCTCAAAAAACTATCTCAAGTACAGGATAGTCAGAAAAAGATGATAAAAAAATTGTAAACGATTCCCACAAATATTTATTTTTATACAGTTTGACCGTCTTGAAACATTTATTGCATGTCTTCATGCAATTGCTTATTTTTTTTTAATCATGACTTGATGGAGTCATTAGAATTAATGAACATTTTGTATGTAAATATATCGACTGTGGAAAGGAAAAAGGACGTAACCCAGTTTTTTCAAAACAGCTTTTTTTTTTCGATAATCACAATGTATCAAACTTGATACACGCTCTCTCTATCAAGCTGCAAATGTCGAATTAGTATCTTAATTTAGCTTTTAAGTTTTAAAAAAATGAGCTTGTGAAAATTGAAACCCAGAAAAAAGACTGAAAAAAAGGTTTTTCCTGACAATTTCTTCAATTAATATTAGTATATGTCAATTAAACATCAGTTTAAGTCTCCGTGCACATCAAGGTTGTGTATATTTCGTAATTTGCATATGACCCAAAATCATCAAAACACATTTTTTGTGCCTCCTGTAAAATTTGATATGTGTGTATTACGTCCTTTTTCTTTTCCACAGTCGATATAAATGACTCAAAATTATAGTGGCTAATATGGCTCTTATGCTCAATATTAAATTATTGCCTATTTTACTCTGCTGATAGTAATGTGCGCGATCACCTGTGCATAATATGCCCATTTAAAAATTGTGTTATGATTTAGCAATAATCAAGGGGATTGGCCAATTTCATACTGACCAGTTTTTAATTAATGATCTTAAAAATACATTCCACTTCCGAAAATAAGGGTATTAAAATCTTAAACGTGCGTATTATGGATTATGACAAGGCATTTGACATCTCCGTAGTCACAAAGGTGTGCTCGCCTTAAACTTAGCTTTGTTGCAACTGGGATGAAGAAAAATTTCTTGCATATTCATTTTGTATATTTCTTTCACATTTTACGCTTATATCTGTAATAGACCAAGCGAAATCATGACTTCGTCCATGATATCTAGGATTTTTCTATACTTTCTTAGAATCCCTCCAAGAAATATTGCTGCCTATAATAATTTCATTTTTTTTTTTTTTTAAACCATGTCCGCTCCCAATGTGGAGCATATGGACTCCTAATGGAGTTTATCTCAACAGAAGTGTTTCTACGAAAACTGCTTGTTACTCAGTTGATCAACCTCTCTTTTTCCAAAGAGAGTAGGGATAGAAGGATTGGGCTAGGACAGGATTAGTGGTAAGCTTATCGCTGTCGATACGCCCCGTTCATAGGATAGGAAAGGTGAGAGGGGGGAATTCAAGACATCACATACATCCATGCCTTTGAACAGAAATTCATAAATCGATTGAAAAATCAATTTATAAAACTGTCCATACCGGGATTTGAACCCGGGCCCTCTGTAGCCGAAGCCAACACCGTTGACCACTCGACCACACAGGCGACTGTAATAATAATTTCATTTAATTACACATAACCTTCCGGGTAAACTTACTTTGTTCTCATTCTATATTTAAGTTTTGATATTTTTATGTTGTTTTAAAATACTCTTGTATTTTTAAAAATTGTGCCTTATTCACCAATTTATAAATATAAAATTATATTTAATCGGGCTGAAATATGCCATCACTTGTTTAATCTAAAAAAAACACCATATTATAAATGTTATTATTATATAAAGTTGTATGTTATGTCACATAAATAAATATTTAAATTTAAATAAAAAATGCCAATGCGACAAATATTTGAAAAATTAAATGATCATACGAGATGAACTCGAAGAGAACCAACATCGCAAACACTCTTGTCTTAAATCTCAATTTTAAATTGAAAAAAATCTAAATCTGACATGAATCACAATAATAATAATGATTGTTTACTTTATTATTTATAATGGACGGCTATTCTCAAACATCAAAATTAAGCGTCTTACACTATGTACAATAGAAAGTATGACATGAAGAATTGGATCTGCTTACAATATTAAGGTTCATCGTTTTTTATTTACATGAAACACAAATCACTGAATAAATAAATCTCAATGAGACATAAAAAAATACACTAGTTTTCCCATAAATAAATTCTCATTACTTCATCGCCTCATTTACACCAAACAAGTGAATTTGGCCATATCTTCTCAGTATCCTGTACACAAGCGATTGTATGTAAAAATATTTTATACAAATGTGAATAAATCGTCATTTTCATGCTTTAATTCAGATGTACCAACCATGTATTGTTTGATATCAGCGACATCAGTGTATTTTTATTATGTACATTTTAAAGATTGTCTACTGATACAAAAATAAAAGACGATTAATATCGGTTACACAATTTTTTATTCACCTTAAATCTTTATTACAAAACATCCATTGAGTAAATAGTTCAAGATTATGATGCATTCGTTGCCTTCTAAGAAGATCAAGAATCTGGTAATAAAATATATGTCATATACCGCTAATATGATTATTTAAAAATTACTTACGCGTACAAATTAAATTTACTTTGAAACTATCACAAATATCTGTAATCACATCATTTTATAGTGGCATAAGTTCAACGGTGTAAACCTTTTCATCGACTATGAAATCCACGTTATTGGTTATTTATTTATTTTAATTACATCAGTGAGAATAGTTTTATTCGGATCACAAAAAAATGTGTCGCAGGCAATATTTAACTCCGTCGAAACGTGACTAGTGTAAAAATTCATGTACAGTCAGTCAACCAAAAATATATTTTTGAATCTCGGAAGATAGATATTTAAAAATATACTACATTACTAATTTCATCGATAAACAAATCGTTAACTCCTCCAATGCAACTTTTCCAGTTTTACACGTGACGTTTACGTCGAAAATATTAATTTGGAATATTGTCAGAATAATGTTTTGCTCAAAAATCTTAAAGATAATATACAGCGATAGCAATTGAAATTTTATAACTTTTGAGAATTGACAGTAAATTTGTGTGTTAGAGGCGTGAAAATATCAAAGGTTTCTAGAATTCTAGAATTTAGACTTTCCATTCGTACATGTCACATAATAAAAATGGAAATTTCAAGCCACAATAATAGTATTCTGGCGTCGAATAAAAATACACACACCTTTGCTTTGAGAAAAAAATGTGACCTCGGACTGGAACTTGCGCTTCCAGCTAATTAATTATAGGATCTCCGGAATTTCAAAAGGATCTTTTTCCATCATATTGCTTCTTCTGAAAATAACTAATAACATTTATTCTGCAGAAAGAAGCTTCAGTGTCGATTTGTTGCTTTACATTTTTTTCAGATATAAAAAAAGAATGAACACAAATTGAGATGACTCTTTTTAAGTGGCCGTTTCCTACATTAAAAAGTTACTATATGGCATTGAAAATAATAAAATATTTCCCCAAATTCCCGAACGACAACCGAAGACCGCATTTTCAAATAATTAATTGCGTGGTAATATCCTATATTGAGCTATCCTAAACTAAAAATCCTAAAACAAACATCGTATTGCAAAATAAGAATTGAAAGAATCGGAAAAGAATTTTGCTCCGCAAATAGCTGTACGGCATAACCTTCTCGATGCGTGAACACAGCGTTCGTGTTCAAAATCCTACAGAACATTTGTTTTCAAATAAATTATTGAATATCATTTATGCCGACATCGGGACCACGCACCGTTGAAAATATTGAATGCGAGACTCCCGAAGCAAGACGAAGAAATGAGATCGAAACATTTGGTGAAGCGTTTGTACGGCGCGGTCGTGCTGCACACAAACATTTCCTTATGACATAAAAGTGCAGATTCGTAATGCGATAAAGTATTTTCACGATTCCAAGATACACTCGCCTACTGTTTAAAGTAAGTTTCTTGAACGATGATGCGTATCGGTGATATTGTTGTGAAGTTGATTTATATAAATACATATGTGATTATAGGCAACAATTCCTCAATGTATGAAATTTGTGATTTAAAACTAAAACAATATAAATCCATCAGTGACATATTAGAATCGAGAAAAAACTATTATTTTGTAAAATAATGTGTATATTTGACCAGCCCAGCGGTCGGCAAAGTGTGGTCCGCAAAGAAATCTGACATTATTTTATGAACTAGGTGCATTTTTAGACGCATTTGATCACTTTTATTTCAATATAAAATATTTAACACAAAAATCCAGGTAGCTGGATTAAAATTGTGAATTCAGTGGTCCGTGAGCCCAAAAAGTTTGCCGACCGCTGTCCTTGACCACCGAATTGTGCCGAATGGGGCCATAAGGATACATAAAATACAACGCAATAAAATTGATTTACAATATTTCACAATTCAAATACTTCACAGGAAAATAAATGTTATTTGCTACAATTCATGTGAATTGGATAAACTTAAAAATATGATTATAATTAAACCCCAGTAAATAAACATTAACTATATTATTATTTAACATAATAGTAATTTACATTGAATTCGAGCATCAGACAACGGAAAGACCTTCGTTACATTTAACTCAGGATTATTCAAGCTTAACATTGATGATAACCAAAATAACCTTATCGACCCTTCTCCGTTTATTACTGTGGACCTGTTCCATAATATCACTACATTACACAGAGAATCATAATAAACTAAAAAATCTTTAAATTTGTTTTATTTGTAGTTTTATAAATTTAGACATCCGCCTGCAAAGTTTTTATCTGCGCTCGCACTGTAAGGATAATAGGCGTGCGATGTCTCGCGTAACGAGGCTAGTAATGTTTTGGCACAAGATGGAAAAATGAGCCCACTTTAGAAATATTTAAAGGTAGCATTTATTCACAATGCATTCGTTTTCAAGTTGAAAAAAATAAACAAAATACACGCTTCATGAATGGCTCTTCGACTGCACCGTTTTGAATTCACAATGCTCAATACGGCAATAGGCTCTTGCAGATTTCTTCATTTAAAAGCGAGTGCATATTATGACAAATAAAATTTATTTAAAAACTGTTTCTTACTCCATCTTAATGATGTTTTTTGTATTAATTCTAAATATGTAATGTTACATATAAGCAGAAGTCTACTCTCCATCTATTAATTAATATTCTTACATTAATAATATGTTTATATTTTGACGATCCCAATATCTCATCCGGAGCTGAGAGCCTCGAACGGGGGAGTTTACGGTGCTGCTGACATAAATAAGATATTTACGTTTGCGACACGTAAGATATTGGGGGACACCGCGGAGACTGAACACCTCTAAATTATCATATTAAAATCAGGGTATACAAAATATGTCTATTCCCTGAATACAATTAGAGAAGAGTTTCTATCACTTTCGGTACTGTGATTGTTGCATTTTCGAAGAGTCGAACATTCCTTAGTTCCTTACCATTTTTCTGTTACATATTTCAAAACACAATCTAAACGATCCGCATCTGAAGCTGAATGTCAGGAAATCGCAAACTTCAAATTTAATATTCGACATCTGTTAATGCACAACCGATATGTCATTCATTATACAGACGTACATCCTGACGGAATATTAAAATCAAAACGGTATTTCTGTGAATCTCTGGGGAATATCCCACCCAGGAATGTGTTTGATGTGTAGTGGATTAGATAAAAAAAAAGGAGAGTCGTATTCAAAATCAAGTAAAAACCTACGGTCATAACTTTTCACACTAACAGCGAGAGATACTTAGCTTAAGTAGTATACCAGACACTGAAGCGTGACAAAGGTTACTGAGCTACTAGATAATATTACTGTAGTTAATGAATCTCAAAATTCTGTCGGACACGTCTTCTTCCGACAATCGCAAACATTAAACATATTCAGCAAAAAGATTTACCAAAATATGAAACGATTGAACAAACTGGACAATGTCAATTTTGTTCAGTTCAAATATGAAACATCCTGACTTTCAAATAACAAATATCAACGACGCAGCAGTTTCATCAATTGTGAAATGTATACCTGTAACACAAAACATGTCTTTCGGACAACATACGCAATCATAAATATGAAATAGATACAGTACACGAGCAGTACACCCCGCGATGACATTAAATACGAGTAAGAAAACCCTGTAAATTCATTCATCAGAAAAATATTTTGGCGTACTGTATAAGGAATAATCACTAGATTATACTCATTTTATTTAATTACAGACGCTACATTACTGTAAAAGAAATAATTCTTACAGATATATGAAAATAAGATTGTTGAATACTTAACACTACTTTTATATATATATAATATTAATGAAATATAAAAATCTGTGACGAATGATAAATACGGAGAAATAAAAAATAAACAAAACTAAACATGATTTTTTGTTTAACTATAGTCACATATTTTGCAAATTAAATAAAAAATAAATATTATTTATAGTGTATAGATAATATAATAAATATCTATAGTTCTATGACGGGTTTTTTTTTTTTTTGTCAGTATAAAATCTTAAAAATACCTTGAAAATTTGTTTAGGATTGTGATTAATTATTACCACGAAACAGACAATGTAATTTTATTTTGTACTAATTGTATAATTATTGTTTATTTGGAATTCATTGAAGATTTATATAAATGACGGCATGTTATTTACTTTATCGGTGAAGCATAATATTCACAACCCCTCGCTGAGTTTCTCTTTTTTTAAATTAGAAAAATACAATATTGACTTTATTTTCGTATAGGAATGTAAAATAGCTGTAATATTTTTATATGAATTTTTGTATATTATGACATTTCCCGATTAGGTGAAAAGTGGATCAGAAAACAATATAAATTAACTAAACGAAAGTATTGAACTCTAATAATGTATATGAATTTGAAAGTTTACAAATTATGGTAAAATACTCATGCTATAAAACAAATGTTAGATAGATAACAACATACATCAGCACCGATTCAATTCAAACATAAACAAGAAAAATTATAAGTATCGCTTAAAACAGTGTTTCCCAAAAATACGATACCGGTCTACCGCTGGCAAACGGTGAGACTGTTTTTAAACATATCATTTTCTTTATTATAACCGACACTATCAACTGCGTTCAAATGATAAAATTCAGTGAGTTGCGGCCAGATTTATAGGAAATTCAAAAGTATTACAATATTTATATTCTGTTAAGAATAAAAAAAAATTGTAACTTTGTCGTTTTGGGTAAGCATGGTTCCATCTGCATTTTTTTCAAAAAATGACTTTAATGCAGTTGTATTCGCATTCAGAATACGGTTCTATCTGCATTTAAAAAATCTTCAAATTCTCATTAAATCCATATTCAAAAAAGAAAAATGTTCAATCTGAAAAACATACAAATTTTTATAGGTCACCAATGTTCCATCTGAATGCATAATTGAAAAATCAACCTAAGAAATCAGTCTTTGAAACGGTTTACTCTTTTATTCGCGAATCTAGATGCATAAGCATTACATTTAAGTAACCAACTGTAAAAACCAAATACAAAAATTTTGATGAGAATAAGAGAACCTCTTAATTGCCGTCTAGGTCCTAATAAATTTCAGAATAACCCAGCCCAAACGGAAATTTAAAATTTAAATTAGGAAAACATGTGTAAGGTTCAATAAATTACCACCGCACTGAGTTGCAAATAAAAGTTAAAAGTGAGATTCCATAACTATTATTATTTCTGAGGTCGACTTAAATTATCCACGACCAAAGTATTAAGTCAATTCAAATAAGAAAGAATATACAAGAGTGATTTGTATGCATTTATTTGTGATATTTTTAGACAACGGACAATCATGTAAAATTGTCTCCAGTGACGCCCTTATGATTAACAAGATAACAATACACGCAACAATCCAAAATTAAAAAGCAGTAAAACGGTAGTTATTTGAATTGACTTAATACTTTGGTGTAATAAAATGAAATCTTAAATATAAAAGTGATCTTACCGAAGGAAGAACGTTAACATCTAAAATTCAGCTAATAATTGGAATAATTTCATAGAAAAACACTGACATAAGATAAGTACTTTTGAATATGAATATATAAATATGACATGTTACATACGCATACATACTCATACATATCATAGTATAAAAACATGTAATTACAGGAATAAAATCAGGGAACAAACCAAAGACAGATTTAGCCCGTTGTACACCAGAAATTTACTAGTTACATATTTTATGTTGTAAAACAAGATTTTTAGGACTGCGTTACAACGATAGACAAGGGTCAAAGATATTCTATTATATCTTATCAAACACCATACTTTTGTCAAAAGTTAATAAGCAAACGAAAGAATCCAACGAGTGTACTGCATTCAAAGACTGCAGGGTTGATACGAGTCTGAGAGTTATAATGTCTGTAACTGCACGTTACTTTTTTTGTCTCTCGTACACTAACTTTCATTGAATGTCACACATATGAGCCATATTTTGTCAACACGTGCAATAAAAATATTTATATACCGCTTTGAATAAAATTTCAATAATCTTTTACCACAAAAAACATCTATTAAAAATATCTTAAAAAATTTATTAAAACTGTTTGTTTAAAGATCATTAGAAAATGTGTAAACCATTGTAACACGGGCCAGGTCTTTCTTAAATGTGTACGTGTTGACTGTAAAAATCCATTCAAAACACAAGTATAAAAATGGCATCACAACAATTCGAACCCTTTAACCTTACCTATGTACCTAAACAAAACATTATTTATATGTATAGTTTTTTTTATGAATTCATGTCACGCATTAGTGCACACATTTTATTCGTTATTATTACATAATTATTATTAAAATTTAGGTGGGTCAACCTTGCTATAAAGGTATAATGTAACACCAATGCGAACAAAGAAAGATAATGAGAAGTATTTATTACGGTATAATATTGAAATTGAAGATACCTTTGTTCGATGTCGCTTACTTGACTACAATCCTGAAAGAACGATTCGAATTAGTGACAGTAGATTTTCTTTACATTACTGTTGTTCAGATGCTTTACATAATTTAACTGTAGATTTTAACTGAATATACTGCAATTATTGTATTTTTAATAAGCAAATGAAAAATAAATTGACATACTTACATCAGTTTGAATTTAAAATTAGTATGCAAACTTTATTACCCATTATAAACACAGTGTTCTCTTTTTGAGACGAGTCTGAAGTTATTGATTTATTATTGTTACTAGCTCAACTCATCAATCGTAAAGCAAACTGTAATTTGTAAAGCATTCACATTGCATCCAAAATTGTGAAAAATATTTCCAAGTCACTAACTTAAGTCAGACTAATATAAAACAAAAATTTGTAAATACTTCAAAATTATATATTTTTTTTCTTAATTATTTAGGTTTAATTGTATAAAGTCATCATTGCACGATTGATAAAACTTTTTATCAATCGTGCAATGAATTCTGGCAATTAATTAAATGTATAAAAATTACAAATTTTGAATGCAAACGACTGCATACATATATTGCATAAACCACCTTTTGACAAAATAAGGTATTCAATTTTCAGTTTTTGTTTGTCAACAAAAACTGTTCATGCATTATTAACATCGCGGCGGCTTTCTAAAACTTAATGATTAATTTAGTTATTGTTAGAAAAACTCGAGATCTATGTTACCACCGGCAACTGTTTTCGCCGGATAGAAATATTACAATTCATTCAAATCTGATTTGAGATAATCATTGTCAACGTAGGGAACATAGTTTTCAGTGAGAAATCATACTGAATACACTGCAGCAGACTAAACAGATCCGCTGGAGTCACCGGGGAAATGAATGATGTTATCCCCGCTGCAGCTGGGTGTGGGGGACGACGGAGGATCCAGCGAGGCTCGGCTGGCTGAACTGAAGCTGCTGGAGCTCAACTCTTCCTGTTCCCCGTCGAAGGAACGACTCCCACCTGAAACCGTGACAATAGTGTTCTTACAGTGTTCTAGTGAGTTCTCGTCGATCATATTCTCATAAATAAGTTATGCACTGAATGGAATGAATATGAGGATGCTTAAATAAGTTTAATTTTTTTTTGCTTGTAATTAATATTTCATATTTTGGTGAATTTACAGTGTCAGTCTGAAGTTGTTGATCTTGATATAACATTTGACTCTTCATTCGCATATTGCTATTGCTCTGCATGCCAGCAAAATTGGAGGGCTTATGTTAAGACAAACTAAGCAATTTGAAACCCCAAAAGTGTTTCACACTCTTAACGTTTCCTTGGTTCTAAGTACACTTGAATATGAATCTTTTATTTGGAGTTCATAAAAAAAGTACTCAGCGAGATTATCGAGAAAAACTGTTTAAAAAATAACGAAACAAATAGCAATTTTAGTACGACTTGTTTATTTATGATTTTACTGATAACATAATTTTTATTAATTCTTGGTATTTTAAAAGAAAATTTACATTTCCATATTTCCTGTACATAAGAAAAATTATGTAACTTATTCAACATTGAATTTCGCACATAGGACACATTCAATATTGAATTGAATCCTTAGTATCGTACTGTTTTAAAGCAATAATACTGTTCCACTGTAATCATTTTGTATTATATGACTGTTGATAATATTTAGAATTTAAACAGCCATGGGTGTATTATAGCAGTGCTCCGCAAGTAAAAATGTGCATAATAAACAGAAATTACATTAGTTTGTGTTTATATTATATATGATACAAACCACAAAACAACCATATGGATATTTTATAACCATGTCCACTACCAATATAGAGCACATGTACTCCTAATGGAGATTATCTTAATAAAGTTTCAGATTATTCAGATTTATTTACAAAAAAAAGAATCAGTAAAAAGGCTGCACGAAAGTAGAGAAAACTCCGGAAGTTTCCCACTTCAGTTGAATTTTCAGCATCGGCTGTCAAAATGTTTCTAACATTTAGCGGTTAAAGTAATACCAACAAATAAACATTTTATCGATTTGGGTATACTATGCAGTGGCGGCCGGTCAATGTGGCATTGGATCAATGCACCCCTTGTATATGCAGGGGCGGCTTTAAAAAAATATGGAGTTTTTAAAATCCATTTTAAGATTCTTTGGATGTTAAAAGTTATCAATAATTAACAATTGATGATCAAAATAAACGCTCAATCAATATTTAAATTAAAAAATATTTAATGAATACGAAAATTCATTAATTCTACTACGCTATCATCAGTTCATTATATGCTATTTTGAATTGTTTGAATTTTGTACTTTTCCATGAGTTTTGTCGCTAACGACCCGGGTTTCGCCTTTCGGCATCTTCAGGCATTCCAAATACACGGATGTACTTGAACGACTTGAACTATCAGTTCAAGTACATCCGTGCACTTGGAATCCCTGAAGATGCCGAAAGGCGAAACCCGGGTCGTTAGCGACAAAACTCATGGAAAAGTACAAAATTCAAACAATTCAAATTTGATATTGAAATTCCATCAAGCACCCTCAGTCGAAATACTTAATCATTATATGCTGTTGTATCAAATGTAAAACCATTTATATTTGAGATGTGGATACATGCTTTGGAATATTTGTAATGATATTTATAAAGATATAATTCATTTATGTTCTTAAAAGACATTGAATTCTGAGAGACTGAATTTTCGCAAGGTGTGCGAAACATTTTGGGTAGACTGTACATATAACATATTCTTTCAACCAAAAAAAAATTATTTCTGCTTCTCTATGATATTAGCTCTGTTCTTCTGCGTATTTCTGACGGTTTGCAAACCAAAACAGAGCTAGTGTCTTCAGAAATATTTTGTAGAATCGACCAAACTATTAGAGATTCGTGCCGCGGCACACCCAGCATCGCCTCGCGGCGCACCGGTTGTGGAGCACTGTATTATACTGACATGGGCATAAATATAAATTTGAGAAGCATTGTAACTGAGGTTAGTGTTGCTAATCACTATTGTGATAGATATTTTAACTATTTAGTTTTCTGGGGGGGTCACCAACTTTTTTCGATTTTGGATTATAGCAAATCGAAGATTTTAAATTCCTTGGTAGGCTCAAAAAAAAAAAAGGAGTTTTGGAGACAATCCGTGGGAAAAGTATAGCAAATCGAGGATTTCAAATTCCTTGGTGAGCTAAAAAAAAGGAGTTTCGGAGACAATCTGGGGGAAAAATATAGCAAATCGAGGATTTCAAATTCCTCGGGGGGGGTCGCCTAGTCGCATGGCTTTTATAAAAAAGGGTCGCCACCCGAAAAAGGTTGGGAACCTATGATTCAGTCATTCAGATCATTCAGATCAGTTTTGACAGTGACAACCGTCTATAATGAGTGTTACCTAATTCGTAGATTCATCTTTTAAACTGTGCTCTTTCTCTATTTTCGTATTTTTTGACGCTTATACATTTTTTCGTTTTATTTGTTTGTTCAGAACATGTTTCAGTATTCCGTCATCTAATTGTATATTGGGGAATGCACAAGGTATTAGGAAATACACAATTATACACCCTATGCTTTTATCTCATACTATTGTATAAATATACATCTCATCCCATCTTCTTTTTTATTGCTTGTGGATGGCTTGGGACGATATTTTTAAATCACGTGTTACTATGAAACCTTGAAAATGAAGTATGCTTTCTGGTCTAATATTTTGATGACCAATATGGAGAATAAATCTGATAAAAATCTCCGTTTTTTTATCTAACAGAGCATGTACGAGATATTTATTAGAATTTTATCATGACTCTCAAAAAAATTGCTGACTTTAATTTGTTTTTGGTTCATTTCGTACGTATGACTCATCACTTTTTCTTCATCTCGTGTAAATTTTTTCTACAATCTTTATATTTTTGTCTGTTTGGTATTAACATACTATTTTTTTATCATTCATATAGGACTTATTATTGTGTTTAATTATGATAGGTATCACATAATACATATTGAATTTTGCTGTAACTTTGTATTTATCCATTATTTTTAAGCGGCATAAAATGTAGAATGTGAAGTAAAATTCTACATATCGAGCTGCATTCATAACTCATTTCGACAAAAACGTCACATAGGACAAATAAAATTTGCAGCGACGATATGCTCTGAGCAAGGAGCAGAAATAGAAAACATTTAAGAAAATCATTTTTTACATAAAACGTATAATCCTGACAATTACACCTCTGTCCAGATTAGAAGTTTTAGCTAGTGCACTGGAATCTCAACCAGTTATCATGAAGCCATTTTCTTCTGATCACCAATGCATGTGCATGTCTACGATTGATCATTCATAGAAAGTATTAAATGGAATAATAATATTCAATTATATATGTTTGTCAAATCAAATTCACTTTCCATAATATTACAGGATTATGACCGCAACCTAACAGATTTTGTCATTGCATTATTTGTAATTCTCAGACTTGTCCTATTGTTTCACAGAAATATTTTTAAGTCACCACAGTTACAAATTAGTACAGAAGGGTAAGGGAAAGCTTAAAGGGGGGTGGTCAAAGACATGCTCTTCGGTTGCGGAGTCCGCAGGAAAATCGATTTTTGGATTTGTGTTGAAAGACATGAATTTCTTAAATTCCCTACCACCTATCCGACCCTTAAAACTGGGTACAGCGGGAGCAATTAGTTACCTACTTATCCTTTCTTAGCCCAATCTTTCTATCCATACTCTGCGGCAAAAAGGAAGGTTGAGGGACTGAATAACAAGCATATATTATAGAGAACAGCGCGGCGTTAACTTTATTAGTAAGCAACGCACCTCCGCCTCTCCCGTCATCAATTAGTTAGTAGGAATGTAGTGTTATGAATAAAAATCACAGAAAGGTTTTTCAGTTTTTTTTATTTTTTTAAATATTTTATTAGCTACATTTTAATCTGGCTACAGAATGCAGCATGATTTTGAATTTTTTTATTTGGTTTTAGAGAGCCGCTTTAAGCTTGTATTTAAAATATTTCTTTTTTTTCTTTGTTTCTAATACATAAAAGAGAAGTTTTTGTGCTATGTGTCTCATAATATATTATGATTTTTGCTCCATCGATTAACATAACAATAAATACTTACAAACTAAACAAGTCTCCCGTCCGAAGTGATCACTGCGAGATGCCCCCGCGGAGAAAGCAAATACTGACAATAGAGGCAATTCAAAATGTATACAATGCAAGGTAACAGATCTACCGAAGACGACATTTTCTCGAGAGATTAAAAGACAGTTGAAGTCGAGGGAGCGAAATCATAAAAATGTTATCAATAATAACACTAGAAATTGTAAATCAACATTTCTCCATAATAATATCAACACTTAAATTAAAAGAATTATGCGTATGAGAAAAAAAATCTAAAATAAATTAAGTAAAACTTCTAATCGCAGCAATGAAGCGCTCTCAATCGAGTCGCTTCAAAACGGCGACTTCAGAAAATGAAGCCCAAAATATTTACAAATAAAAAGCGGCCGACGAGAATAAGCCTCGTCGACGAAAGAAAAAAAAAAACCACGTTTAGTTATATAAATACTTCAGTTTTAACTGGCAAAATAGTTAAGAGTAGAGGAGAAACTTTGATCGACGGGAGTTTAAAATAAATATCCACCGTGGCAGTTATTCGTACACTAAAGAAGCGTAATTTTATCCTCTATTAACTATTGAACCGTCTACAAAGGCAGTATAATAATCCACAGATGTGAATTTGAAAACAATTATATTTACACAGAAAAGACATAAAAACGACAGTCGCATTGTCCTGCGGACCGGTCACACCGTTAAGAATAAATACTGTCATACTGGAAACGAGAAACAATATCCGAAGCGGACCGGATCCGCTTCGGACAATACTTATTTTGAAATGAACACATCGTCGAATCGTTCCCGCCGTCTTTCTCTCGATTCGTTGAAAATTATAATATACCTAAAAATTAACACACCTCGCCCGTTGTCCGCTTAATATAAAACTACAATCGCAGATGGCATTGTGAAAACGTGCCGACTTCCATGTAAACCTTCGCAGATTGCGCGTCACAAACTTGAAAACTGATCGATAGTTCACCTAATAAGACTGAGAATAAGTAAACGAGCGTGACAATTAATTTTTTTATATTGAACCATAAAATATTTATTATGAATGCAATACAAAAAATTTAAATGTACGCATAAATTTTATTTCGATCGGTATCGACAGTTCTCAGCGGTACCCGTAAAATAATTGTCCGATTCGTAATCGTTGAACTGCAATGTGTAAAAATCTGCAGAGCGGTCACATTATAAAATATATAATCTTCGTCCTAATGCTGTAACATTTGAGCAGGAAAAAATTTGGCTGGTTCAGCTCGTTTCAATACAAAATTCCACAGAGTGGAACGCATTCTGAACTTGGGTAATGAAAAATATAAACAAAAACCTTCAAAAAGATTTCACTCGCAATATACTGACCGTCGATTATTTAAAGTTTTAAAAACACTACACTTAAGACCTAACAGAACACTCACGTCATTTTTAAATATTATCTTTTTATCTTTTTCATATTTCACACTTTCTCTACGTCAAAATTCAAAAAGAGCCGCGGTCGAAGTTTTCGAACGGCAGAACTGTTTACATACCAAAGCGGAAGGACGACAGAGAAAAGCGATTTTTTGGCGAATACAAGGTAATCGACCATTCGTATCGCGGATGTCCCCGACCCGATCGATTCCGTCGCCGCCGGCGAGAGAGCTACCGAAATTTCGGACAAGGGCGAGTCCCCGACGTCGCGCACGCGTTATATTACATCTACCGACAATAGCCACAAAATAAATCTCATTGTTGTTATTCAATAATATTATGTATACGATAACTTAAGGATCAAAGTAAAACAATTAAATTTACAATAATTAAATCTTTCAAACTATAACAACGCCGGCGGGGCGGGCCGCCGACAAATATGTACAATGAGATCATCCAAATTTTTGAAAGTGTCGCATTTGTGATCTTAACAAGCCGAAGAATAAAACATTCGTAAAAAAAAAGCTCACACAGAATATAAAAAAAGATTCCTAATTTTCACTTGTCAATTTTCAACCGAAATGTTTTCATTCTTTGTAAAAAATTTAGCACCCACAGTGTCAGAAGTCATTTCATATTATTGCTGAAAATTTTGATAAACAAAACACATTTTTAGGGAGATGAGCAGATCTCTCCTACTGAGCGTTGATATACGTTAGTAATCTCGAAAAAAATCCAGATTTGTAAACTACTTAAAAAGATATGGTAAGCTCAGACGGTCCACGTTGGTCTGCCGCGCAGGGGTAAATTTTACCTCCTCTTGCGCTTAGGCTTCTTTTTGTTGGTCTTGGATGCCTGCGCAGGGTTGGAGGAAACTATGGGCGTGTCCGCGTCTGCGGCCGAGCGAGTCATTCTCGCCTCCTCCGGAGCGCCTAGGCGTCTAGCGGCTCCGCCGTAGTCGTCGCTCTCGGAAGAGGGAGACACGTTTTCCTCGTCGGACGATTTCTCCATTGGAGGAACAGACCTATCGATCGACTTTCTGCTGTCCCGCTTTTCTTTGTTTGAAATATTTACCAGTTTAGAATCGGAAAGAGGCGGACTTTGCGGAGCGGCACAGCCTTCATCGTCTTCCGCGGGCTCCTCGGTCTCGTGATCTTCCGCGTAAGATCTCGACATGACGATCTCCGACTCATATCGATCATGATCAAATCGGATGGTGAAATCCTCATCGTCGTCATCGAGGTGACATCTTTGAGAAGCGACCGTCTCTTCGTGTCTCCGTTCGTCCGGATCAGAATCTAGCGGACCGAGCGGAGGTGGCTCGGGAAAGCGGGAGTGATGCTCCTCCACAAAACATAGGTCAGCGTCTACGCCTGGAGTGTCACATACCGCTACGACAAGATTGCTCTCATTGTAGCGTACTGAAATTTTGGATGCAAAGGATTCATCGTCTTCGATTGCCTCGACCAGGTGAGAGCGTTTGACTTTAGTGTCGCCGGATGCCACAGCACTCCAACTCATTTTAGGAGCGTCGTCTGGAGGTCCAGCACGCGGCTCTGATGGCGCCTTACCGGAGAAGTCAGGGGCAAAGACGTAGCCCGGTCGAAGTTTTCCTCTCTTATTTTTTTTTCCCGCAGACCTTGAATCATCTGCGAGAGAGATGTCTTTCGGGGTGGACAAGGATAGTTCCTCCCTAGTCAGAATTTCTGCATCTCCGAAATCCGGCGACGGAATAGCGACCGGCAGAGGTCTCACTTCGGTCAGCAGCTCCCAGGCGGCTTCATCGGCCGGAGCCGGAGGGGCCGTGAGGTTCATAACGAAAGTTTCAGACACGTCTTCTGCAGCTGATTCGATTTCCGGGAAGCCGCATGAGTATACTTTTTCACAATCGGAAAAGTAAGAGTTCTCTTTCGGTAATTCTGCATCGCATTCCGCACTGACAGCGAACATTGGATTGACATCAGGACCGCGGCCAAATTCAATCGGGGCACTCCCCTCGCGGCAGAATTCAATGTTTTCAACAGCCATGGATATCTCATCCAGATAAGAATGGGGCGCATCTCCGATACATTCCGAAACTTCCAATTCACATTCCAGCTGTAATGGGATTGCGGGACTTTCTTTTATCTTTGAAATGTCACGCTTGCGTTCCTTTGTTTTCTTGTTGGTGATTTTTTTTTTAATCTCCACATGTATGACTTCTGGGATTGGAACCTGATCTGCAATGACGGGATCCAAAATCGCTTCGACGAGGCGAGGTTCACTTTCTGCGCGCACTTTAGACACAATTGGGGCTTCAAACGTGATAGGCAAATCAACAGAAACATCTCCGCGACTGTCCACAGACAGTCTAGCCGGGATGACCACACGGTCGTCGAGGGGCGCCGAATCCGAAGGCGGCGGCCTTGGCGTCGGGAAAGCGGGCAGGCGCTCAGCAGGCAGCAGGGTGCGGGTGGAGAGCGGCCGAGCTGGAGGAGCGTCGCGCGCGGGTAAGGAGCGGGGAGCGCGCACGACCGGCCGAAAGAGCGCCTCGTCCTCGTTGGAGAGAGCGTGCGAGTCATCGGCGGAGGGGGAAGTGAGGGCGGGCGAGGCGATGCCGCTGGTGACGTTCCCAACCGGGTTGACGATGCGACGCAGCCCTCCGGCGTCCTCGCTTTCACCGCTCCGACCGACCGGAGCCGGTTCCGCACCTGAACAGAAGAACAACCCAAAGGCAATCAGAACTAAAATTCCCAGATTTTCATTTGCGAGCGCGCACGATAGAAAAGCGGAGGAGGGCGGAGCGCGACGAGTCTTTCGTCAGGCCAGAAGTCGGCCGTCGCCGCGGATCCAAAATAAAAACCGAAGAAAGTTAGTAAACGGTGAATGCCTTTGGCCCGTTCCCGTCAGCCGCCGAAATGGTCAAAAATGAGGTCGATCAACATAAAGGAACGGGAAGCGTCGAAGCGTGAGATAGGAAGTTTAAGAGAAATAAACAAAATCGCTCATTTCCAGCATCGTCTCCGAGTGGCGGTTGAAGCATGCTCCGTGTTAGTTATTAGTAAAAGCATAGCAGGCAAGCAAAAGGTGAAACAGACGTTGAAGAAGATATGAATATTGACAATACTTTATTAAGATTATAGGACAGAGCAGTGTCAATGAACATTATATCAACATCACTTCCTGTTGGCAGCTTGTTTTTTCGATATGTGATAAACGATTGTGAAAACATTGCTTTATTTCACCTTATATGGATCATATTGGTGGCTTAGCATATTGTATCCACAAAAAATCACATGAGCTAAAATCGCATAAATCAAGGCGCAGAAAGCATAATATGAAAATAGAATGATTGATAACAAAAAATGCCATAAAGCCCATGCATCAAGAAAGTGAAAAATCATAGCTTTCTCTTGTACTCTCAATAGGTAATCGTTATCTTTTCGTTTGAGGTACATTTAACTGATGCGGAGGCAGCGCAGCTTTCAATAGCTATAACATTTTTATAACTATATTCATTTACTTCATCAGATGGATTTGGAGTATTATTTTTATGTCATTATATAAAATGTTGTTTTTTCCTGGCTATATAAAATTTTAATTTAGTGAAATGGGTTTTTCTTTTTATATATTTTCGTCACATAGAAAATTGGAAACATGTTTGTAATGATATTAGCAACAACCTTATGGAGAGATTGTACACTGATCGATCGCTGAAGAAAAAAGCTTCAATTAGTCATTTAATTAAAACTATGCTAGTCTCTTTTGAGACTATTTTGTTTGGTGCATAATGGGTCGAAGCAAAATCAACACAAAGTCGGTGTCACATTACATGGCTTACTTGACTTATATTTCTGCAGATTTCAATATTTACGGAAAATATACAATTAAGTAAATTATTTTGAGCCCAACCTTTTACTCTGTTATATTTTTTATTGATTAGAATGTGACCTATTTGATTGATTTTTTTCAATTAAAATCATTGATATTTTTTCTTCCCGAATCATTTTAAAATTAATAAGAGATTTTATAATAACAATATTTCCTACAAAAAAGCAACCCATGTGACTCATATTCATTTTATGAGTTTGTTTACCAGTGCTGTGTGAAAAGCAGGACTGTGGAGTCAAGAGTCATGGAGTCAGGTTTTTTTTTCAAAGTGAAAGTCGGAAATATCATTTTTTTCTGTTGAACTGTGGAGATATTATTAGTCAATTCCTCATCCCATTTAAGGTGTTCACTGTTAATGCTTGGTGGAAAGGCATTATGTCCAAAAAAATAAAATATACATTTGTACCAATTTTCATTTAATAAGATCAGGATCGGTTTGGCTCATGATGAGCATTATCAACTGATAAGAATCTATTCACCATATTAGTTTGTGAAATGATAACTATACTAAAATTATTCTAGTAACTAGAGTGATCTGATGGTATGCATATATTTTAAGTTGGACGGAAACTATTAAAAAAATTCTATTCAGTCGGTGTCAGTTTTTAATTCAAAGCCGGAGTCAGAGTCGTTTTATTTAAACCGACTCCACAGTCCTGGTAATAAGCAGTTTACTTATTTTTTATGCCAATCAACGATAAATCTGTTTTTTATCATAGAATTTCATGTATTTGTTTTAATCAACATTTTCGCAGGGAATTTGTAACACCAGTTAAATTGTATGTCATTCACAAATTTATAAAATATCAACTCTCTCCAATATAACATTTGAGTTATCCGTGCTCAACGCCAGCACATAATTCAGTACTGATATAAAATCTATCGCAACGTACAGAACGTTCACGATTGTATTGAAATTCTATCGCATATACTCACAATAGTACATACAATTACACTGATAATGATAATTTTAATGACGTCGATTAATATTACTGACCTTGATCTGCGTCTCTCATGGCCTCTGCCAAATCTTCTTTGAGTCTGACTTCGCCCTCTCTGTGTCCCAATTCATTGACAGCTTCTCGACTGCCCGTCTGACATTCTCGAGGGTTGGTCTTCGCTTTGCTGTACGCGTCGGATAGACGAGGAGAATGCTCCAAAGAACCTGGGGGTGTGAAACATTACATGACAATTTGAAATTAAGAGTTGACAGATGTCAACGGAGACCATGCAATTTTTTTTGTGTAATTTTTTTTTATTTTAACTCACTCGCGGAGCCGGATTCGATCAGAACTGGCACGATAGGTCTAGCTCCGGGAGGCATGTTGACAGGATTAGACCTCGCCACGCTCGGACCCGTTCCCACTTCCACCGCGTCGCAATCCAATAAAGACAGCGACGTTCTGTAAAGTGAAAACAAATTTCATAATCCATCACTTCTGCTGCAAATGATATAATTCATATTCAAAGTAAACTATTCTAAGATGATAACTGCATGTTAAAAAAACTGACAAGAATCGCAAAGAGACTTACCCGGCAGTGGCATTGTACGTCTTGAAAACAAATTGCGGTCCCATCCAGAGCCTACGGTGCGGGCCGGCGTGCGTCATAATCTCCACTTGACTCAGCCAGCGGTCTTCCGCGTCCAGCAGGCCCTTATCGCAAGCACTCTGATGCAAATAAACGCTCATTGAAAAACATACTCACACCGTTATTATAATAATAAAAAGTCATCAAGTGTGTAGGTATCGTTGAATAAAATAACAGGATTAAATAAGGAAATATGTACCTTGATTGAAATAAGCGGTTTGATGAGAACATTGTTTGATGGAAGAGGCGGAGTGATGTCATTAGAAGAGGGCGGTCGGAACAGGGGCCATTTCACTTTAGCTTCCACTTCCACTTCTATTGAAGTGTCATCGCACACCTTTTCTTTCGGAATACCTGTGGACGATTCATTCATTAACATCAATAATTTATTTTATACTCGCTCAGCTGTACAGCTTAGATGAGAGCCTAATGTTGAAAGCCATAAGGACGCACGTTCTATATTGGTGAAACTGACAATTTCGATGATAGATTACCAAACGGTTCAGGGACGTTCTTGCACCATACCTGTTTATAATTTATCTTTGATTTCATACTTTGGAGGTCAACTCCGCCTGATCGAGGTATAGCTGTTGCTCCCGGTCTGAAACTGTGATCTTGAACCTTGTCAACGACAAGGTCACCAGCTTCAGGTACCTCAATATCTGTTTAAGTTTAAGATTTCAACAGAAGGTGCTTGGCGGAATTCCGATATTAAATTTGAATCATTCAAATTATGTACATTCACACAAGTTTTGTCACTAACGATCCGGGTTTCGCCTTTCGGAATATTCAGGCGTTCAAGTGCACGGATGAACTTGAACTGACATTTAGTAAATAAATGTATCGTGTTTATATAAGAAATAAATTTAAGGCCATTGCTGGAATGCCTACAGATTTGAATGGTGGGTAATTTCAAGAATTGTATTTATTTTGTTTGCTGGAAAATTTATAATTATATTTACTTACATATAGGATACAAGAGTGGGGAATTTGGCAGATTTACCTCCTCATTTAAATTTGTTAAACTATTTAATTGTGCCTTTTTAATTTCTAAAATTTCCTGGAAAAATAATTTAATAATTTGAACACCTTAAAAAACCCACCATGAAATTTAATCTTTTAAATAAAAGAGATGTTTGATACAAGTTTCCTACATATTTAATACTACATCAATACTACACCAAAGTTAATTGATCTATAAAGGATTCTAAATAGTTAAAAGCTCTGAAAGTTATAAGACCTCTATCAGCTAAAGCGATTCCCATCCGCAAACACCAATTTTTCAGTCTCAGTTTATATTACACATACCAAAAATGCAAATGAGTTGTGTCGTAAACCTTATAAACAATAATTATTACCTGTGACGTGTTTGGGGTGTATGTGGTACTGAATGAGATGTCCATGCGCCGACATGACGTAGAGAGCTTGGGCGACAGGCGGAGAGGCAGCGGAATGGGAGAGGGAGGAGGAAGGGAAGCGGGCGGAGTTGGGTGATCGCGCGGCCACTCCCCAGCAGGCGCACACAGCCAGAGGCGCTTGACCCTCTTCGGAAAGTGACGAGAGGCGCTGGCGACCTGCAACAAACATCACACCTATAGCCTGATTGTCTTTCAGTACTCATTGTTTGCGCATCTATATAATAAACAAAGAATCAAGATTTTCATCCCAGATCCCGTCATCTGTCTGTATTGAGAGTTTTCACTTAATTTTGATTATTTTTCAATACCACTGCCAGTTTAAAACATAACAATTGATGTCGTACTTTTTTAAATACTTTTTCTTTTGCTTTCTCAGTCTGGCTATTTTTAATGCTGCAATAATTTCCCTCATTAGTGAATTACATTTGCAATTTTATATCACCGTCATAATCAATCAATAAGCGATCTGTGTGTGTAAACAAATAACACTGACCTGAGCTATTCCTGGTGATAGTGTGAGTAGGTATAGTGGGTGCAGCGGACGGGCGCAGCTGAGACAGCGGACTCAGGGTGCACGGAGCGGGGAACGGAGGGAGACGGGGGTTCGGATACCACGACTGGTTCATGAGATTCTCACCCACCTGCAGACGAAGAAGAATAAAATTAATCAAGCACAAATACAAAAATATCAATCAGTAGAGTTAGTCAAATTGCAGAATATGAAAATAGCTATAAATATCATTTAATCATAAAAGCAATGAAAACAAAGAGTACATTCAGCAATATTTGAATTATGTGGCCTTATCGACACCAGTCTGTCAATTATTATCATGTTTGTTATCGTACATAAATATTAATAGATATGTAGTAAAAAAATGCAGTTGAATTATGTATGTATACATTTCTTTCATTTCAAATTTATTTTGATTTGATTGAAGTGATAAAAATGTAAACAAAAAAACATGATGCAACATGATGCAATAATTTACTGACAACACTCTTTGTTAGTCTTTGTCTCAAAAAATTTATTCGTAAGAAATATTGTTAATTATAAGTGAAATTGTTGGGATTTCACTTTTCTTGAACATTAAACATTAAACATGACAACATTGCCTATTAATCAAAGTTCATTCACCCTTTTGACTGGTGACACAGATTATGTTAATAGTTTTCGTTTTACGACCTAACCACATTTTATCCGAGAAAATGTTTTTATCATTTCTTATTGAAGAAATTTTCAAGTGAAGAACCTCTAATGAAGAAAAACATTTACATGTCACAAAAAAATATTTCAAATAAATGATTTTTTAACACCTAGCACCTTTTGGCTCCCTACGACGACGTATCATTGAAGGGAGAACAGGTCTCTAGAACAAAATGTCGAGATACTTAATTTCAAACTCACGGGGCTGTTGGATCTGCCATCGGCAGCTAAACCGGCTGAACGATGGAACCTAGAGAGGCGGTTGACCACGTGTGGCGAGGCGTGAGTTCTCACGCCGACTGCTCCTCCGTACGGTGTGATAGGAAAGACGTGGGTCGTCCCGCGCAGTGTGCTAATGGCTGCCCACCGACAATCCAACGAGAGAGAAATGTCCTGAAAATGAAATCATACCAATACAATATTTATTTGTCTGTAACGTACGAGACCCTCAATTTTTATACCTGGAATATTTAAATCAAGCAGTTTGTTAACCTTTCCCATACTAATTAACATAAATAAGATATAATTCGTAGTTATACTACGGAGGAATACATAAATTCTGAGCCCCGTATCTATTATATTTTACATACATCAATATTCACATTATTTGAGTCGAATTGTAGTAAATAGATATCGGAGGGAAGGAAAGGTTAATAATGCTGTCTGGCGCATCTACCTTACTAAACACCAATCATCTAAATAAGTGGTATTTTTTAAATTTTAATTACTACTGTACTGGGTGGGACATTTAAACATCATTTCTTTGTTGTGCAGGAAAGATTCTTTTTTCTTCAATAATGTAAGGGCTGCGGTGAGATATCCCTCTTAGAGAGAAAAAATCTATTTTTAATTTTAGATAAACCACTTTAACACGTCTTAACATAAAGCACAACATTGCATAGCATCTCAATAATGGACACCTCTCAGGCGACGAAATAGTGTACAAGAAGAGCCTAGGATAGGACTAGAACTTTGTACAACTACGAAGCTAAGGCACAGCAGATGAAATTATCTGTACTTATAAAATATCAAGCATATATTCTATGCAATAGGAGTTACTGCAAATGATAATATTTTTATAAGTCCCACCCCTATTTTTATATACTAATGATTAATAATAAAAACATTATTGTGCATGAGGTCGATTATAAGATTCAGAGATAACCGCCAAAATAGAGAAAAAAAAATTACCTGCACTTTTGCTGTCGTGTCTCCTCTGTGTAAAATATAAAGGTGATGCACCGACGCGAGAGTGGGTCCACTGGGGTGCGGATGAATTCTGAAGACGTGGAAGTCGTGACCTCTCTTGTCGGCGGTCACCAAGATCATCCCGCTGGCGTCGAACTTCAAAGCCACAATGGACTCCGAGTGAGCAACAAAATGAGCAATCACCGAGTTATTCACCGCAGAGACGGGGCAGTCGTCCATCGTGTCAGAGTTTTCTTCATCATTGATTTTCCAGTTCTGGGAGGACAAAATATTTTTTATGTAAATATCAATACCGTTCGTATAAAAGATCACCGAATGCAAGTCTTCCGTGAAAGATTCATTCCAGATAATGATCACTGTGATTCACACAAGTGAGATTCACTGATAATGATGTTGACATATAAATATTTATAGATAGACAAACTACTGGTCCTAACCTAGCCCCATCCTTCAATCCGTTGCTCTGCTGATTATGCATACGTAGGTTGTCAGAAACAAAATATATGATATTTTTTTATTGGGTTGTAGAACAATTTACGGAAAAAACAAACTGTTAAACATAATATAGCTTTAAAAAATCAGTGCATTATCATGGTTGCCATAAAACAAATTATCAATTGTATAGCAAATGGAATCATACGATCTCTGTCAATAAAATACTTGAAAAAAAGATATTATACTTTTCACAAACTACAGTATGATGACGTTAGGGTTTAACCCTTTGAGTGGCGAGTTAATTTTTACTAAATTAGGTTTTTTCTTATATTATGATTATTTGTAGTATTGCCGCACACAAAAATATAAAAACCTTTTTTTTGGATACGGACTAATCTGGGAAGAATATTAGTTATTATTTCAAGAAGTAAATACTTTTTTTAAATTATAGAACTCATAGTTAAAAATGTAAAGTAAACTAGTTCTTTTTTACTTTTGAATATTTTTCTAGAAGCTATTACTTCCCTTTTGCGTCATGATCTTTTTTGCTCTCATCTGTCTACATGTGCCGCTCTACAGACGTCGATTCCAGAAAGGAATCGATCCCAAATAGAATTTTACGCTCAATATTATATGGCTACCGATTTGTTCACAAATGTTACCCTTTTTTAAAAAAATATTTTCTTCATTTGCTGTACAAAATAAAAATAATGTGGTGGCCAAAAGTCACAGGTGGATGTGTTTAGTATACATATCTGAAGAAATAACAAAAATTCAATAAAACATATGAGAATGGAAATGGATAATAGATGACAAGCTACTCCAACGTACATGTACGTTAATACTCATCAAAGGGTTGATGATTCAATAACTAATTATTGATGATGAAAAAAATTCCATTCCTATATCTTACCGTAAAAGGGAACATTTTCGAAAGAAACAATTTAAAAGATTGTTTTTTTTTAATGTCTACTGAATACATTTCATTACGATTCCAAAATGAAACTATTATACTTCTATAACGAATATATTAAAATAATATAGGGTATCATAGAAGATGTAGTATAATTTGTAAGTTCTAGTTTCCGTGTTACGACACTAATAATAAAAATGACTAATCAATTAACAGAGGCAGTGGCCAACTATGTCACAAAGTGACCTTGAGAATTGTTTTTGTTTTCAAAATAACACTTTTATTAATAAAGATAAAACTAACAGTGAAATGAAAAATTGAAAATGAGTTCTTTAATAGAAAGGGCGACACCAGGGAGTCTATCATCGGTACATCATATTTTATTGCACGAGTGTATGAAAGGAATGAAAAAACATAAATATTAGTTGACATTGAGTAAATCAACACAGTACTTTTTTCAACCGGTTTCTTTGTGTATAAAGCTATGCTCGGAGATGTTATCAAAAAACAAAACTATAAGCAACCAATAGAATACAGTTGGGTACAATAATTAATCCATACATTGTTATTTGACAGATAAATCACTTGTGCAGGAAGCGGGGTTGTTTTTTTTCGTCAGTATAACCAAATTATTGATTAATTTTAAGTGAAACATGGAACTAGAACCGTTCTTACCTCCACATCAATAATGGTGACCACTCCGGGCTGAAGTTGTTCGGAATGAGGCGGAGACGGAGACTGCGACAGTCCGCCGGGACGAGTCCCTCCGAGACTGCTGGCCACGCTTTCGCCGAGACCTCGCAGACCCTTGCCCAACGATTTGGCAGCATGCAACACTGTGGCCGTGTAACTGGCGACACCTTCCCCTGAAGACAGATAAGAATCATATTTAGATACAGCGAGGAAACATAATCACACAGAATACCGATTATTGATGAATGTTTTTTATAAACGCCTATATACAGCATTATTTCAAGTCAAAGAAAACATTACATTGTTGACAGTTTTTTTGAAAGATCAAGAAACTCATTGTCACATATTTGAAGAATGTCGGTTGCCAAGTTACGCAATACTTCAATTTACTGGCCGCATCCCAAATTGTGAGGTCATAAATTTTGTTTCTCACATGGGTAAAATTTGTCAGATGATTTTCGATATTTTGACAAAATACCTAAAACAAGTATTACTGTCAAAAAAATTATAATTTATAAAAAATTATTAAGCTTATTAATGGAAACGTCTTTGAAAAAGCCTTCACTCTCAAATCGTGATAATAATGACTGATGAGGTATACTATAACACCAGTACATGAGCACGTTATAGATATGTATATTTTATTTCATTATTTTCAATTGAAATTACTATTCAGTTCGGTGTCAATCAGTGTCAGCTGCGGCATGCATTATAATCATTTCATATAACTGCATAAAAGACTTGAAAAATAAACAGGCAGCTGGCATTGCATCTCGTCAACGTGAGATTAATAATAATAAAAATTGTAAGACTGCATTTCCAATGCAAATTAGCATACATTTTTTTTGTAAGCAATAAAGGAAAATTATTGCTCGGTAAGGAAATGTGCAATGAATAAGGCATTTACATGTTAATTACAGTTACATATAATTGTGCAATCAAAATTATAATTATAAAGAATCTTATGGTTGCATGTGTGAACCAGTTGCTTTACAGTATCAGAATCATAAACCAACAAAAAAGCAAAACTGAACAAAATGTAGTCAAAACGATATCATAAATGAGTCATTTCAAGTGAGGCAGCTGTCCGTTTGAATCCAAACAACTCACAATCGACTTTAGAGGTCCACAGTTCTGTCAGCATTTTTTCAAAATAGCTGGCTGTTTCTTTATTTGCACTGTTTTTTAGACTTAGCGTATTGAGCAAGCCACTTTTTATATCAAAGACAAAGGTCAGTCCAATAAAAAAACGTTGTTGCCTGTTGATGTGCACAAGAGATACCGGTATTGATTCAAGTGAAAAACTATGACACACCTTCGCACCCTCCGCTGCTCCTCTTTGTTGGAGAGAGTTTTCGCTCCGCATAAGCGAGCCATCGGTCGCCGAGGGCGATGGGATTGGCGGGGGAAGGCCCTCCCAAGGGACACGGGCAAGGGTAGCAAGTGGTCACAGTCAGACGGTCCTCCAGGGTGCGAGCGTCGAACACCGCCAACCGTTCAGCAAACGAAACAATGATTGACCTCTTGTTGGCCGCGACATCGAGTATCGGGTTTTTGAACTTGATACTTTTAACCTAAAGAACACAAATAAATACTTGATGGCAGATATAGCCTTTCACTTTTTCATCTCACAATAGCCACTCTCACACAAGGTCAATTTAAAATCTGGCAATTGATATAAATACAAAGGATTTTATAAGAAATGATATTTCAATTCGTCTTCAGCAAGAGACATATTTGAGTTTGTGAAATATTTAAAACTTAAATAATAATATGAATAAATCGATTAAAATATTTTTGAACATCACCTGGTCTCCTCCGGTGAGAGATATGAAGCTGAGAGAGCAGAAAGGGACGCCGGGGCCAGCCGAGTCGCACAGCGCGACGAGCGGTCGCTTCGATTGGAAGGCATCGTCGCGGGACGGGGCAGGCAGCAGTCTGAGAAGCCTCACTTGTCCCTGTCTCCACGAGAGCGCCTCCTGCGCTTCTCCACCGGGCCGGATCGACCACACCTGCACCCCTGACCCGTAGCCCACGACCAGCAGCAGCGGTGAGAGATCCCCTTCGGAGTCCGCCTCGGGATCGGGCCCGGGAACTCGCGCACTCTCGAACCTCGCCCATTGCACGACGTCCTTCGGATCCGCCCCCGGGCCGCCCGCCGAGGCGACGTCATTGATGAACCCCGACACCGTGTCCATGATGCTCCTGTCGCCCGGCGGCTGCGGGGGCACCACCAGAGGGCCCCCAGCGCGCGACCGACGAGGCGACTCCGCGGACATTCTCGATAGCGGATACCTGCATCGCAAGGATTAAATTATCAAAAGTCATCCGATACGGTGAGAAATTCATTCCAAACAATGGAATGTGACAGTTGCGATCGCGGACGTAATAATATTGAATCGGACTCGTAGCCCAGTCAACAGAAATAACTCCGCGAAGGACAAAGGACCGAAGCAAATATTGCAAATTCGACCCGTCGGGCCGTCTCGAGAGATATTTTTTCAGCGTGGCTGACAAACCCAGTGACAATACAATCGTAAAATGTGTTTTTTCTTCTTACCTTCGACTTTTTGAGCAGTATCATGATGAAAACATTTCCTAGTCCGAACGCAACTGCGTCATTTTTACTGACAGATGCGAATGTGACGTCACTTTGACATAAAAACACAGAATTTCGCAGTTAAAACGCAGATTTTCTTCACGCAGCTCTTTAAAATCGTTTTAGATAAAATAAATAGCAAAATTTTCAACAATAATCGCGATTAAACTGCTCTCGCATAAAGTGCTGTCGACTAAACTAGACGTAAAAAACCAACAAACGCTGTTGTCAATCCGGACTACCTATCACTATCGAAAACAAAGATCAGCTGATGAACGCGAAAACATAATTTTTTCACCATTTTCGAAACATTTTCGCGGCGATGATTTATTTCAAAATATATAAACTATTAAATGTAATATTCTTCATAACTTTAACTCTAAAAAAAGGGTGCAGTGTTTATAACAAAGAAAATATTTTGATTCTGGTTGTTGATGACTTGAGACCTCTGTTGAAAGACTGGGGAGATAATTTGACGCACACTCCGAACCTCGATTCCCTGGCGGCAAGCAGTGTCAAATTTAAAAATGCCTTCGCTCAAGTAAATATTATGTATCTTCAATATTATCAAAAATTAAGATAAGATGTGTTGTTGTGTTTTTGTAATACTACTTACTTAGCTCTGAATTTCTAACTATACACTGAATAAATTGGAATTGGAGGTCAAATAGATCGCTTATATTTATTTCGTTAAATTATTATTCATCAATCCTGATAAATTATCCGAAAGTTAAAATTATTGCATAGACTCGAGGTTTTTGTTTTATTTTATCAAAACACGTACCTACTTGCAGGTTGCATGACTCATATTTTTTTATGAAAAATGAACACACGTCACCTTATTACTTATATAAATATTTTAATGATTACTGTTAATCCTAAATAAAACGATTCTATAATTTGTATAATAATATAATATCCATTTATTATGCATCAGAGACAATGTTGCCCCTAAGCTACGTGCGTGCGCGGCCACGCAGTAATTTTGGAACTTCCTACGGACTAAGCATTTCGGAGGCCCAGAGCTTTATTTAGTTTGAATGTTTTTTGGATGGAAATAACGTAAAATTATAATATGATACATTGATGGAAATAACGTATAAATATAGTAAATTCGTTGGCTTAGCGCAAGACATCCCTAACCGAGACTTTTTTTCAAAAGATCAACAAAGAACTTAATACCATTGTCAGCGGTTTTCCATATGTATCACCGACAATAAGTTGCTTTGAAAAAACTTTTTGAAATAGTGATTTTATGTCGTTTGAAATCTCCCAAGTTTGACATAAATATTCATTTTTTTCAAGACTTGCAGACAATGTCATGCACAGAATGTTGAATAAAATAAAATGGAGTTTACATAGGCTATAAATTATAAGAATTATTTTTGAAACCTCCAAAATTTGGAGGCACATGCGCTTATGGGGTAATCCACCACTGCCTAAATCAAGAAAAAAAAACTTGGAAGATATTCAATGAACATGGATACATATTTAAATATGCCATATCAAACATTGTACACATATTAATATTATTCCGCCCATTTTTGGTTTGGGCTACTTGAGCTTTTGGCTTTCTGCGCTGAGAACCTCTTGTTTTAGATCAGGTACTCCAAATCTTTTTTGCTCCATTCTCCACTTTCACCATTGATCAAAATATTGTTCCCTTCTTACCAAGGCAGTCCAACTCATAGGTGAATTCCAAATATTATGCATGTGTATTATTAAAAATATTTAATACATTTGCCACCGATTGGAAACACCTGTCTTAGAGGAAAAATTAATTCAGCGGGACCATTTTCATATATTCAGCTTACTAATTTTAAAAGATAAATCAAAACTGATCTAAATTTTAAAAAATATATTTTAATATTAGTTTTATTCATATGAATAAAATTTATCTTTTACAAAGCATCTGCAGACGAAACACATGTCACAATTTCTAACATAAGTTATCAAATTTAATTAATATTAATAATAAATTTCCACTAAGTCAGTGTTTCCAAAGCTTTTGACATCTCTGTTCCCTTTATATAATTTTCGTAACACCGAGTACCATTCATCAAAAAATTACAGTATATTACAATAAGTACAGCTACAGTCTTGTTTTCAATATGCAATACTACATTTTAATTTTTAATATAAGTAATTTTTCTATTGTTTCCAGCAATCTCTGTGTGCACCGAGTAGAAACTCTTTTTTGACTGGAAAAAGACCTGACACTCTGCATCTTTATGATTTCTATTCATATTGGAGAGAAACGTCTGGAAACTTCACAACAATTCCACAATACTTTAAAGAAAATGGATACCGGACTTATTCATTCGGGAAAGTGTTCCATCCTGGAATAAGTTCCAATTTCAGTGATGATTATCCGTACAGTTGGTCAGAACCACCTTATCATCCGTCAACCGATAAGTATAAAGATTCCAAGGTGTGCATCGATGAAGACACTGGAGCTCTTTCGAGTAATATTATTTGTCCGGTAGATATACGGCTTCAACCCGAGGGCACGCTGCCTGATATTCAAATAAGTAGAGCGGCAATCGACACATTGAAGAACCACAGAGAATCTTTACAAGATAAGCCATTTTTTATAGCAATTGGATTTCACAAACCTCACATTCCATTAAAATTTCCGCAAAAATATTTAGGTAAGCTATTAATTGTATGCCAAATTAATAAAATTATAAAATATTGTCTTTTAAAAATATATGAAATATGCTTGCATAACAACTTCTGTCACACGTCCATACAATGTTCATTTTTTATTATTAAATTAAATGAAAGTTTCTTATTTTTTTTTTATTCCTTTCCGATTCAGAAATGTTGTTTTAAGCTAGTGGTTTTCAAAGTATCAAGCTTCTCAAACTTTAGTTGTTTTTGATGAATAAAATCTACTTGCAACACATTTTTTTAGAGAAATTTAACAAGTCTCGAGTCTCAGATTATTGTACTTAAATTTCCCGGGAATCGAGACTGGCAAAAATTCGACGATTTTCCTAGAATTTATTCTCAGGTTATTTCAACGCAGAATCCCTACTGTCAATTTAATGTCGGTGGGAAGGTATAATTTTCAAAAATTAAAACACTTTTATACTAATTTCACATTTATTTAAATGCAGAACAAGTCCTGATCATATTAACTAATGCAGAATCAGTACAAAACGTTGTTTCATTTTTTGAATATCCAATATCATGTACTCCTAACCACACTAGTTATTATTGTTTTTTTCTAGATTTATACCCGATGGATAAGATTTTATTACCTGATCAACCGTTTAGACCGGCTAGTATGCCAACAGTGGCATGGAACCCTTGGACAGATGTCAGAGAAAGAGACGACATTAAGAAGCTGAACATAAGTTTTCCTTTTGGAATAATGCCAAAAAAATGGTCATTAAAGTTAAAACAGTCTTATTATGCAGCTATCTCATACATCGATGATTTAATTGGAGATATTTTAAAGCATGTTGACATGGACAATACTATTGTTGTATTCACAAGTGATCATGGTAACTAATATTTTTTGTTAAAAAGTATCATAATTTTATGTTTTAATTTATTTTATAATTCTTATAATGCTAATGATCCGAAAAAGATGTTTTTTTCGTTTAAGGGTGGTCACTAGGAGAGCATGGAGAGTGGGCTAAATACAGTAATTTCGATATTGCTTTAAGGGTGCCTTTAATGATACATATACCAGGACTTACAAACAATCACCACACTGCTAGAACCAAAAACCAGATCGTTGAAGTTATTGGACTCTTTCCAACACTGGCAGAACTTACTGGGCTCACTAAAAAATTTCCAATGTGTCCTTCGGTTGATAACAGTCGCATTTGTTCTGAAGGGTACAGCTGGCTTCCTCTATTGGATGAAAGCATGAAAAAAAATGAATCTTGGAGGCATGCCGCATTCAGTCAATATCCTCGGCCGGGGCTATATCCTACCCTTCATCCTAACAGCGACAAGCCACGACTCAAACAAATTAAAGTAATGGGGTACTCGGTTCGAACCAAAAGGTATCGATACACAGAATGGGTTAATTTTAATCACACCTCGTTCATGCCTGATTGGAATAATGTCCTCGCTGGAGAATTGTATGATCATAAAATTGATGATGGAGAAAATCTAAATTTATTTAAAAGACAAGAATTAAAATATGCCATTCGCAGGCTCAGTAATAAATTGAAAAAAGGCTGGAAATACTAAGGATAGTATCTTACTCGTTATGTAAAACACTCGTTAAGCGAAATAATTTTTGTCATATTAAACAATGTAAAATACAATAATGCGTCCCATGCCAAAAAAAAATATTCCTCCTCCACTAACAAACTCTCCTCCATAAATTCTTGCTGTGGAAAACAATGTAATTCCATTGGCTCTTTGGTGGTCAGCTCTTGACTGTGTTCTTCCACAAGCTCATCAATATCGTTGATATCCTCCTTGACGCTAACGTGTCCTGGAACTTACTGCTCCATAAATTTGATATAATAAAAAAAAACCTCCAGTCCCATGATATTGGCCAAAGATACAATCACGTTGACTGTAGACTCCTCAAGTACTATTTCAAACCCCACAAAGTCACATTAGACAATGCTCTATGGCCAAAGCTTCTTCCAAGCAGAAATGAGGGTCCTCTTGGTAACCATTTCCCTAGCCTCGTCAATCGTCTTGTGGCAAGCAACGATATGAAAGTGATCTTTCCAAAACTGTACATCCCTCATGCGAAATGTCGCTTGTTAACCCTCCAGAGACGAGAGCTTTTTTCCGATAAAAAAAATATTTTCTAAGCCATATTGAAGTCACGGATAACTTTTATTCCTATCCAAAATTAAAAAAAAAAAAAACGCAAAGTCGTTGTATAGAAACCCCGCATGACTATATGGTCATGCTCATCCTTTTATTACCGTGTAATATTGAGTACGGACAGTAGTAAGGACAAAAGTGACCGTATGGGCTTGCAAACATTCGGGGTTGAAATATAGCTAAACGTGATTTTTTTAAAAATATTTACAATTTGACCTCTTTAGATCAACATTATTTCAAAACAAATATATTAGCAAAATAACTGTAAATAATTTTATGTTTTTATAAAAAAATATCTAACAGTTTCAAAAAGTAAATTAAAAAAAACGGAAATTCAAAAAATCACATGTGCTTTTGGAGACCGTTCCTGTTCCTACGGCTGATGACTTACTCCGTACCCTTCTTAACCAAATATGAGCAAAAGCAACGATATTCAGGTAGAAAAAGTATGAATAGTGGGATCAATAGACAACGGTGTTTTGTGTGACCATATGGTGACGCTCGTCCTTGGAGGGTTTTAAGCAGCATTTTTTTCACAATTTGCTTTGCTTGTTATGCAAATTACTCGTTATACGAGGTGCTCGCTATGAGAGGTTCCACTGTATAATCAACTAATTTATAATTATGATTATTTAATGGCTATAGTATGTAATACACCAAAATTTACATTCATTAAATCTTCAAAGCAAAGAAATGTAAAATTTGATTTCAAAATATTTTATAAATGTACTGTATAATATATTTTAAATAATTTAAAATATGTTAATCGTGACCGCGCATATGATACACATACGGAGGAGAATCATAAAGTTGATTTTTACCTTATCGACATTTTTTTACGTGATGGTGATATGTTCAAGTTTTCACAATAGAACCTATTGAAAGTTGTAAACAAAAACGCATTTGAAAATGACACTTCTAGCGTTTACATGGATACCTCTGAATACCAGCTTAGCTACTGATAAAATATTAATTTCTAAATTATTATTCCAATAAAACGTGTTCTTGATAACTAATACAGTTTCTCATTAAACAACATCTTATTTACGCTGAATGGTTAAAAATAAATTTTGATAAATAGAAAAATATCATTTTATTTAAAATATTATCACGCGTAGTAAAATAAAAACAAAAACAAATATTAAAAATATTATTTTCTTATCTTTGTTTGCACTGACATCTGTGAAATATAATGGTTTACATAATGTTTATTTCAACTTAATCTTATTTTTCAAATTATACAATATGTATGTAGAATACAACGATAAATCGTTTCATTGTAATCTCCTAGGTGTCATTTATATTAGTAATTTTTATTTAAAATCCACTCACTTATAAATTAATAATAATGTGAAATTTTACTTTTTCAAAAATCTACGAATAAAGACAGATAATTATTGTAGATAGAGTTAACGTTTAGGATTCTAACATACCATAAAAAATAAAATATTATATAAACATACTGTGTACGTATTATATTTACGGAGTGTACGGATTTTTTAAAAGCATGGATTTGTTTTTTGCTACATATGTTTTCATATATCTTGATTTAATATAATAATTAAGTAAAATAATTAATGACGTAAAAATTTACAAAAATATAATAATGTCCAAAATAGGTGACTATTTTTTTATTTACATTGCATCTGGTTGGTCAAAAAAGTGTTTTTAGGTACTGGAATTTTAGTATTTATTTATACGATCCATTGTAAGCGCTATGTTCCACGTTTAACAAAATAATAAATAAACGAAATAATAGTTATGTCAAATATATTGTGACATCGTTAAAATACAGCAACGCCTCTGTTGAGTAGAAGCGGAAGCACGCACAAGGCGTTTCCGCTAGCACTACTTGACTACAATGGCAGGAATGGCGGCACGTATGTCTCTATGGCAGTGTTCAAATTTATAATCAACCATTCATAATATTTCAATTTTTACTATTCAACACGGCCATAGTAAAGCAAATTAATACAGCTATTCAATAAAAGTGTCCGTCAAACCGTGATCCTATACGGCGATCCTGAATAGATTGTGTTTTTATCAAACTTTTTAATAATTTGTACTATTGGACGAGGGAGACTGATAAAACGTCAGCTATTAGAAAAAAGTAAAATCAATACGTTTCCATAGGTACTTAATGACATAAACTAACTTCTGACTAAATCTGTGTCCTAGCGCAGCGGTTTCCAACCGAAGTCCCGCGAGAAAAATTGGGTGGTCCGTATTTGCAGAAACTTCATTAGAGTAGAGCTAATAAAAAAATAATTCATTTCAATCATAACAAATAGTACACTTATGTTTGTGGCTTTTATAACAAAACCATGTCAACAGCGGCGTCCAAAAGTGTGAGCTTGGTGGTTCGTGGAGTCCGTAAGGTTGGGTTTGGTTGGGAGAAGACCTGAGGCGCTCATTAGTATGCCTTATTTAAACCAGCCGAGTACGCTCCTGAGCGGCCGAGATATGACTCGTTCAATTCAACATCACTCGAACAATTATAGTCATGGAAAAACAAAAAAAGAATTTGAAGGAATATGTCAATCGTATATTCCCTACAATGATAGAGCTACTAGAAAGATGAGTCAAATACCCGAAAAAAGCGGATCTGGGCAAAAAAAAGGATATTACGAGTATAGTCTACAATTGTCTAAAAACAAATAAACATATTCTGCATAATTATATTTGTCAATAAACTTTATATCATATTACCATCACCACCATAATAATTACGTAGCTGGTGTAAGTACAATCGTCCTAATTTATAACAATTTATTATATTGCAACCATAAAATAATTTCATTTGAGCTTCGTTGCAGTGTTTATAATGGAATGAAATTATTTATTCATCGGTATTTGTCTATGGTTAATCTTGCGCAGGAAGTGACGCATACAAACCAGATACAAAGATGGAATCACTTCCGCCTTAAATAATAATGATGATAACTTGATAGCAAGACATTTTCCTGTGTGGAGAATAATACCTTCCCAATCCGTAAATAGTTTCAAAGTAAGTGTAAACAATATTTGAAAGCTTAACGCAATACAATAAATACAATGAGAGTTACGTGTTTATTGAAAAAAAAAAAAACTACCTAGATATAATTTATTAATATAATTATTACATCCGGAATTATAGCTAAGTTGATGCTTCTGTGATAATAGCCCGCATGGGCGTATAAAGTCTTTACAATTACAATGTATGTACAAATTAATGGAATTGCAATACATAATCCAGACCTACACTAAAGCAGCTTTTTTCCAACCATCCACAGTTTAAATGAATGGAGTAATAGTAACAACATTCATGCATATTCAGTTCAGCAGAGTGTTTTTCTAAATTGTTTTTCCTATACAAAGCCTTTAACTGACAGAATAGTTATAAATTAAAATATACAAAATCAAATGAAAAGTGACATTTAAAAATCAGCATAATGCAATTTTTAAATTGTCAGGTCGAGATAATCAAATTCTTATGAATTTCAAATAAGTCACTTTTTAAAGAAACCATTATAATTAAGAATCTGCACTTTGATATTGATTGATACGTAATCCATTTTAGGTGGGACATTATTTTTTTTTCTTAACAATTCTTATTAATTATGTATTTATTTACACTTACATAATATAAGCATTAAGAATTGTTAATTTATTACTTTCGTAGTGTAAAAAACAAAATATAAAAGAATATTTTAAAACGAATAGGAAAAAAAACAATTCAAGCATTGTAACTAGCAAAAAAGTCAACCGAGCAAGCTCCGATAAATAATATTCGTCTGACTCACTCATGTCCACGTGTTATATGCCTATAGTATGTACAGATATCAGTGGCGGTTCTAAGTACTGGGCTAGGTAGGCTAAGCCCGACCTGCATTTTTCACCCAAAACTTTAGATGGCTGAATAAAAATGAACAGCAATTCGGCCGCTGAGCAAAATAAATACATTTATAAGCGTAACTAACCTTTCCCAAATGAATATAATATCTTTGTTTAAATTTTCCTCTGTCAATATAAAACTATGCCATGTCTACCTACAATAATATTCTCGATTGTTTTGTATTACACTTTTAAGCTGAGCCGGCATAAAAAAAACAATAACCCTATAAATAATTCATAGAGAACATTCAACGTGACGTCAGTCTGGCAACACCTATGTACTAACGGTTCAGGGGCTAACACTTTCCAGCCCGCAATCATAGACAATATTTCTTTACACTGGAACGCAATCTAGCACGATTCGATTTTGTTTGTATTTGTATGTACGGAAACGTCATTAAACTCACAGGTCTGTGTTTCAAATTTACTGGCTTCTGTCATTCATTGGGGGCTAAAATGATTTAGCCCATGGGCCATACACAAATACCAAATCGATGTATTGTATGAAAGTGACAGCTCTCTGTGACAGCTCTGTATTGCTTTTTGTACTTGTTATTTCACTTTGAAAGACAAATTTAAGGTTATTATTTTATTATTTCTTACTTACATTAGCATTGATTTTATTATATAGTAATTTATGATTTGCAGTAGTGTCGTAGTATTTGTTAATTTGCTTGTAGATTAATGTATAAGATGAAGTGGAAGCATGCAAAATTTCGTAAATAGTATAAAATGCTATGCTTTTCTCTAGCCCACCCAAGATTTCAGGTCAGGAACCGCCACTGACAGATATACATTATTTTAATCCCGAAAAGACTCTGGGGCAGTAATGTTCCTAGGCCATATTCCGCCCCTAGGCAGAGCATAAAATATCGCCCTCACTACTTTTAGAATTCAAACTTTTTAATTACATTTCATATGAATCTCTTAAAGCCATATGAGTTTAAGTGACATTTTTTCATTATTTCCGATTATTCTAGAAATTCGTATACAAATATAGATATTAGAATACTTGACCTTAAAGACCTTGGAGGCATCATATTTAGTTTAAGCCAAATTCGTGTCGAAAAAATCTGTGATCATTTACCGCTCCCTAAGACTTGCCGCCCCTAGGCAACTGCCTACTCGCCTATGCCCTCGGGACGTCCCTGCTCTGGTGGTACGGAATACTGATGTCCAACATTTGCAATGCTTTTTTGTACGTAATCTTAATAATACGTGGCTGTCTAAGCTGCGGGTCGTGGGCTGCATACGGCCAGCGACGTGGTTTTATGCGGCCCACATTTTTCGTGATTTCTTAAAAGAAATAGATATGCCGACTTGCTTTCCATTCTGATATTCGATGGTTGAGTGCCGGGAAATGAACCACGGAACGTTTTTTGCTATTAGGAAAGAAATACCAATATTTCTTACAAATTAAAGGCATTCGGATACAAAAGAAGTCGAAAATTAAATTCAGTACCACATATTTATCAGATATGGCATTTAAAGCAGATATGACTAGCCATTTTAACGAGTTGAACCTAAAGTCGCAAAGCGAGCTGTCATATATCGCCATGTTTAATGAACAATTGTATTTTTTTTTTTTAAGTAAATTGAAGCTAGCAACGTATTTAGTTATACAGAACTAACTAAATACGTTGCTATGTTTACCCTATTATAATAGAGTTCTACCAAGTAAATGCCAAGTCAATCAATAAATTGTAGCTATTTAAATCAACAATCGCAAATAACGACATCACCTTTTTTCCGAATTGCAAAGAACATTTTGAAGAAAAAAAGAATTTTGAGGAATATCATTTTTAGCTCTTGTAAATTATATTTCAGATAACGCGGATTTTAAGAAACGATTTATCGATTTTGTAAATATTGAGCAAGATTTTTCACTTTTTATTCAACTTTTGACTCCCAGGATTACAAATGTAAAATTCGATCTTCAGCTGGAGTAGTGCAATTTGTAAACAGAATTTTTATACTGAAAAATGTGGACAGAACAGAAGAATATTTTTTCAATTATTACCAGAAGAATCTACCCTAGATTGATGAACTTTTGGGCTCAATTTTCTGTACATAAAATTTTGAAAGTACCTTTTCAGATATGAAGTTCATTAAAAAAAAATACAGATGTCGTTGACAGATAAATCAAATTTGCTGCGGTCTGCCACTACAAACATCGAAAATGATAGAGCTTCTTAAAAGTAAAGGACACAGAGCCACCGCAGAATTCTCATTAAAATAAATTTAAATGTTTACCTTGTATAATATTTTAATAAATATAATTAACCCTATGACTATCATTTCTAGTACCTGTTAATATTAGACTTTTCAATTAATTTAATAAATTAACTATATCAGTGGAGGGGAACCCGTGGCCTTTTGGGTTCTCTGATGCGGCCTTTTGACTCGATCAAAATATTCACTTTGATCAAAATATTATACGCAAGTGTTTGGAAAAACAGCGCAAACAACCCATTATATGTTCGACAGTCGAAAAAAAGTGTGGAGGGTGTCAAAGTTTTATTTACTGCGGATTTATTTTGAATCAGATAAATGAATGTGGCATTAAGAAATGAAAAGGTTAACCCCTGAACTATATTATTTTTTTATTTTGGCCGCGGATAAATATTTTTTTGAAATGCGGCCCTCAGGTTACCTATATTTGTACAACTCAGTGGTAATAGATCGTTAATCCCGTTAAAACATAGAAATACATTGTTATAATAATATTTTTTGGAATGACAATCATTTTACAATATTGTTTATGATTGATTTGTGGCTATGCTCATGTAAAAATATGAAATATTAAATATGCGTACTCAAAAATGTCATTATTTAGAATTAAATAAATTATGATAAACTGAACATTGTGGCAATAAATTAACGATAATACGTATGTTCTGATTTAAAGACCGCGGTTGACTGTTATAGCAGCCCAATCTGAACCGATCTGGATCCGAGCCGCGGTCAAAAGGTTAACACCAATTTTCTTGTTCGCACATTATATGAACAGCATGTATTTTTCAGTGATTGAGTGGATTTCGCACAACCTTCCATAGCTAAATGGAAGGAATTAAGAATTTAGGACTATGTATCTTTTAGCGAAATCCATTCGGATTCCAGTAGATTCTTACAGAAACCACTCGGTAGCGGTGATTTTGTTTTTGCTGCGCTGTGATATCAAAAGTACAGGTTTATCGAAAAATGTTTCGTTGCATAGTTTTAGGACCTTTTTCAATTGCCATCTTCATCAAATATGAAAACATACTTCTACTCTTGAAAACTATCATTAAAAAAAAAATACAATTGTTAGAGAGCGAAGCACCTCCAACGAAAATTGACGTAGGCATATTGAAGATACTTTTTGGACGTTTTTTGAGTTAATACACCCTCACGCAGGCAGGAGGTACCTACCTACGCACCAATCGTCACAAGCAACCAACGTCACATAATATAATATAGACATCATCGCCACAAGAGAGCTCTGATCTCCAAATGTTAAAAAAACTACATATTTTATTATTAATTGACTTATTTCAAAAATACACCCTTAAAAAGCTGTTTTTTTACTATGTCCGCTCCCAATATGGAGCATATGGACTCCTAATGGAGTTTATCTCAACAGAAGTATTTCTACGTGAACTGCTTGTTACTCAGTTGCTCAACCTCTCTTTTTCCAAAGAGAGTAGGAATAGAAGGAAAGGGCTAAGACAGGACTAGTGGTTAGCTAATCGCTCTCAATACGCCTCGTTCATGGGATAGGATGGGTGGGAGGGGGGAATTCAAGACATCACATACATCCATGCCTTTGAACTGAAATTCATAAATCGATTGAAAAATCAATTTATAAAACTGCCCGTACTAGGATTAGAACCCGTGCCCTCTGTAGCACACTTTTAAGTCATAATGAAAAAAAATATACTTTAAAAATTTCATTTTTTGTATTGTCAGTGTCAAAAAAAAGCAGGGCTTCGAATCGGAACTGAACCGAGAACCAAAAACCGTTTAAACAGTCATTTTTGCCGGAACAAAAACTGGAACGAAAAAAATAGCAGTTCGAAGCTCTGAAAAAAAGTATTTTTCAGCGTTAGACAGTATGCAAGAAGTCAGTAGAAATGTTTAAAAAATCATATGAACTTCATCGCTCATCTCTCATCGGGAGGACTACACAAACAGGTGTGTCTCATACCTCAGGACAGGGGAAACCATTAAGATGAAACGCTCTTTGAGGGGTAGGTCAGAAGGCGGGGGGAGGGGAAGTGTAGTTGACCTTGACGAGGTCAGCAGACACGCACCCAGAACCCAGCGCACCAGTGCGCGGTGCAGTGTGCACTGTGCACACAGTCACACTATACCTACGAAAGAGCTCGTTGCGCAGCTGCTTTTCTGCCTAGTAACAGCCAGGCTGCGTAAAACAATCGAACATTACGAAATAATAATACTACTGCTTATTTACCCGTGCTTTGTCTTCTACTTCTATGTAACATCACTCGGCCGTCTCGTCACGTCACGTCTTCTGTGCGCTGTCACCAAATCGTGAATCTGAATAATCCTGCACATAGATATCTACAGCTTGTACGAAAAAAAATTGTTTTTAAGATGTACGAATTATCTACATATATTAACCTCCCCTCGGACTCAAACAAACAAACACCATGATTCATGGGTAGACACAATGTTTAAAGTAAATAGTATACTATATCATTAAATATCATATTATTCTCTATTCGATTAAATAGATCTAAATTTTAGAACAAACGGCAGTAATCGCAAACCAGCACTGTAATTTATTGCAAACCGTAAAAAACATTATTTAATACTGTCTCTTTATTTTCCATTAACAATAATTATACTATACTCGTGCACATCTTGTGAATTGGTCACCAAAACTTAGCGATTTGAAATTTGAGTTTTTACACATTAAAATCAAGGGCCGAGGAAGACCGTGACCATATGGTCACAGTGAACACCGGTTTCTTTTGATGCCATTATTCATCCTTTTTCTATCTGAATATCGTTGCTTTTACTCAAATTTGGTCTAAAAGGATACAGACTTCAGTTAGTCATCAGCCGCGGGGACGAAAACGACTACCAAAAGCACATGCGATTTTTATAATTGGACTTTTTGAAACAGTTGATTATTATTTTATTAAAACATAAAATTATTAACACTACTTTTACTAATATATTTGTGTTGAAATAATGTTGATCTAGAGAGGTCAAATTGTAAATATTTTTGAAAATTTCACGTTTCGCTATATTTCAACCCCGAATGTTTGCGTACCCATATGGTCACGCTCGTCCTTACTACTGTCCGTACACAATATTACACGGTAATATAAGGTTGAGAATGACCATATAGTCACGCGGGGTTTCTATACAACGACTTTGCGTTTTTTTATTTAATTTGTGTTAGAAATAAAAATAATCCGTGAATCCGTAAATAATCAATATGGTTTAAAAAATATATTTTTTATCGAAGAAAAGCCCTCTCTCTGGAGGTCTCTCGAGGGTTAACTGGAGTCGTGCTAAAAAACTAATAAATTCGAGTTTTTTAAAAGAAAGGTCATATCCGATCTTCATTTAAGTCCATTCACAAATATGAATGTGAGATGAATTTATGTATAGCAATGGAAAAAATATCCATAGAATCCCATTTTTTTTATTTTAATCCATGCCCGCTCCCAATGCAGATCATATGGCCTCCTAATGGAAGTATCTCAACAGAAGTTTTTTTCTAAGAGAACTCAGTAACTCAACCTCACTTTTTTCAAAGTGATTAGTAGGGAAAGAATGATAAGGCTAGAACAGGACTAGTGGTTGGCTAATCGCTATTGCTACACCCAGTTATTAAAGGATCAGAAGGTTGGAAGGAGAAGAACAAACACCCAGTCTTCGATCACAACTTTGAATTGAATAATTCTCAAATTCAATGTGATCTGACCGGGAATCGAACCCAGACCTGCGTGATACAGACGATAATTTTATTACGCCCAGTCAGGATTCGAGACCAGATCGCTAGTCCGTTGAAAGGAATACATTCATGTCGAGCACAGCAGCATTAGATTGAAATAATATATATCGACTGTGGAAAGGAAAAAGGACGTAACCCACAGTTTTTTCAAAACAGCTTTTTTAGATAATCACAATGTATCAAACTTGATACACTTTCTATCAAAAGGATATAAGCTGCAAATGCCGAATTAGTATCTTAATTTAGCTTTTAAGTTTTAAAAAGATGAGCTTGTAAAAAATTAAAACCAAGAAAAAAACTGAAAAAATGTGTTTCCTAGAAAAAATCTCTAATTAATATTAAATTATGTCAATTAAACACTAGTTTAGAAGTATACGTGCACTTCAAGGTTGTGTATATTTCATATTTTGCATATGCCCCCAAAATCATCAAAACACGTTTTTTGTGCCTCCTGTAAAATTTTCTATGTGTGGGTGGCGTCCTTTTTCCTTTCCACAGTCGATATGTTATGTAACCTGCATTTCGATCTTACGTAGGCCTAGTGAAGTGAACAAGGTTGGTTGGTAACTGGTAAGTGTGGCCCGTGGCCGGTACCACCAGCCCACGCACCATACACTCAATTTTCATAATAGAGTATTTGGGCCAACAATGCCAACATCCAAAGATAAAACATGGCAAAGTCGATGCGTGTTATGTCACATAAATATTTTAATGTGACTATGTGTGGTACACCACTCGTTTGACCATAAATAAATCGGCAGTGGCGTAGGCAGTAAACAGTAAAACCCCCATTTACACTAGTCGGGACTGTGTCATTCTGGGTAGTGTAATTGGGGTAGTGAATCTCATACAAAATTAGGGATTTGGTTTTTTCCGCAAAAAATACAAAACTAAGATTTCCCTTAGTTTTGCAAAAAAAAATATGGACGAAATATTTAGTTACTAAGTGAAAAAATGCAAAGCGCGCCAAAATCCAACACATATACAGTCACCCGGCTAAACGTGTATAGCCTGGCACGTGTTGAATACACAGACGCTAGCCAACATTTGACTGTATGCGCAGCAGTGTTCCCTCTAAGCTGTGCGCGTGTGCGCGCGCACATGCATTCGAACAGAGCGCACACAAGTTACACCAGCTATACCACCACTAGAATAAATTAATTTTCATTACATAGAGTTGTTAATTATTGTCATTATAAAAAATAGCCATTTCGTTAAGTAGGTCTAAATACCGTTATGTAGCGCACAAAATTTGCACAATTTACAAATTTCCTTTCAAAGTTGCACAGCCAATGTATTTTGCGCACACAACCTTCGTAAAATTAGAGGGAACATTGATGCGCAGCACAGACGAACGTCTCGTAGCAAAGACAATGGAATGCGACAGTGCAATTGAGGCGAATATTTCAAGCCGGCGCGTAATTCGGGGTAGTGTAATTGGGGGTTCTACTGTATTGAGCCCCTATACCGTAATCTGGTAACAACCGGCCGCCCCCCAAGCTGAATTAAGACCTCTTGAAAACTTAAAATTTTGGTGCCCCTAAAGCGTATAGGGTTTATTTTTAAATCTAGACATATTTAAAGCATGTAAATATTTAAATAAATAAATAACACTAATGTCCAAGATCTCATATTATTATTTTTCTTAATTCCAAAACTGATATTGACTTTACTGGGATTTGAACCTGGGCCCGAGTGACCGCTGTTTTGGTATTCGGCTGCACTTACAGATGCTGAATAATTATGCGTTTGGATTGTAACTAGGGCTTCTAATTCCGGGATTGTCTTTATACTAATCGGTATTCACTATAACATGTAAAAATCCCTAAATAGAGCTAAAATAAATAAAGCTCAACAGCGCCGGACTCACTGGCAGACGTAACGCTTTGAAAGGATAGAGCAGGGTGGGGAACCTTTTCTTCTCTAAAGGCCGCATTCATTTTTCTGATTCGACATGAAGGCCGCAGTAAACATTGACTAGGGAATTTTTGGCCGGAAACAATTTCATGCCAATTTCTAAGGCCCAGAAATTTGCAGATTTCCGAAAATTATCAGCGTGGGACCTTTTTTTTTAGGTCTTTCAAGGATTTTGACATCGAAAATCCCAAGAATTTACGAAATTACAGAATTAGAGAATTGACCAGAAGGCCACAACAGAATAGCCAAAAGGCCGCAGGTTCCCCACGCCTGGGATAGAGCTAAAAAAAAGTCTCTGACTTTTGAATAATTAAGGAATCTGCCAATTCGTCACATCGAGTTGACAAAAATTCTGGAATCTCTTAATTACGCACTTTTTCGGCACAGACCTAAAGCAATTGTGGCGTGATGTAATGATGAATTATCAATCCCGGGATTGAAAGATCATGAATCCCATAATCCAGGGATTACAAAAGGGGTCCGGGATTGGATGCCCTAGTTGTAACCAATAACATGCTATTAATCTATTGAAACACTCGGAAGGTGTTGTTACTACCAGAACATAAAATTTATTATTCATTTGCTCAAACTCTTTTTTCAGAAGTAGTATGTATAGAAGTAAGCCACTAGTGCAGTTTAAGTATTATACTTAGCTAATCGCTCTTGCCATGCCCCCCATCAGTCTAATCCAGTATATATGTATCTACAATACGTTTGAAAAACACAAAATCAATTTATTTGAATATTTTAGATTTTATCCATTCCCCTGCTGATTGCTGGATACGTATTCATTTATTATAGTAATAATACGTAAAAACTAAATCAAATGTATCAATTAATTAAGATAAATTGAATAACCTTTTAATTTCCCAATCAAAATTTATCTTACGCGTTGATACACATAGTGACGTCAAAATAATACGGGACATTTTCTTTGAAATATAGTATTGCAGTTCTGTAATAACACGTATGGGATTACTTTGTAGATTTTATTTCAGACTCTTTTTATAGTTGGCCATCAGCGCTGCTCTTTCGATTATTTAGATACGCCACTGCCGAAAAGCCTCCATTCACAAATGATTTAATAACAGATGACGACATTCAAGTTTTGAATGAAAAATAATATTTATGCTCGTACTATGTACTATATTTATATCATATTTGTGTTTGCTTAAGAAAACAAAAAATCTTTGACAAAATATTGACATTTTTTTATGGAAATACTTCGTTCACTTAGTTTTTAATTTTTGAAGCGTTACCTGAGCTAAAAAACTATTTTTTTTTAAATTTATTAAATTAAAAATTGTACAAGCATAAATATTTAAAATTGTTATCTTGGTAATTATTGCATATTCCAGCATTAACATTTTCAGATTCCTAAATCGCAAGCATACCACATTTGGTCATAAGGTGGCATTTTTGCGACATTTGATGCAAGACCTGGTGAATACAAGAAAAAAATTCGGCGATATAGTCTGAAGACACGAACGTAGATGTTGACCGTCTTGTTCCGCGGCATGTTACTCCATGTGTCTCCTAATGTATACATTGCTTTATGTATACATATCAATGGCCACACGTTGACAACACGTAACGGACATTTTTTTCATAAAATGAGTTATGCGTATCATTTTCTTTGTTTTTCAAGCTCTATTAAAATAATAGAAAATTTAAATTAACTTTGATTATTCCACGTATTGTGTTACTAACTGTGACACGTGTTTCGCCTCTTTCAGAGGCATCTTCAGACTTACTATCGCAAAGTTTGCTTAAGTAATGAAGCAAGATTGATTCTAACATTTTAAAATTATGAAATTACAAAATGGAGTTTGGGTTTTTTTCCTTTTAAGGGAAACAAGGAGGGGGGTGTAGAATCTAAATAAAGCAAACAAATAATGATACTAATGAGTTGCAATCAATCAGATTAGGATTTTTCCTTTTTAGGGAAGCAAATAGGGGATTATAAAATCGAAACAAAGCAAACGAATATAATCATACTACTAATGACGTTAAACATTACAAACTATTAAACTAATGAGCTCCAATCAATCAGATAGGTTGGTGATTAATCTATTAATTGGGAACAATTTAAGTAATGGCGAACCACCTGTCCTATTAAGAATATTATTTAATAATATTTCTTTTTTGTTAAGAGTTTTATTAATTTCTATAGTTAAAAAGTTTATTTAATAAATATTGTATGAGCAGATTATTTTAAATGTACATAATAATTATTTTACTCCAAAATGTCTTTCATTTTCATTGATTTCCTAATATTTACTTATTTATACAATTTTTTGGCTCTCTTGTAAAATTGAACAAATGTCGGTTACGTGTTGTCAACTTATGACCATCGATATATTGTTCTATGTATACGTACATATTTTTCTGTGCACACGCATTTGAGGATGCCTGATTTCTTCAAACATGATGTCAATTTCTATTGCGATTGCTCACTTCCGGTGGATTCTTACCGACAGACAACAGGAGATGCCACTTATTTTGTTTATAAGCAGCACCTACTTACGGGTATTAAGTGGAAGGGAAACGGTGAAGCTTCTTTGACAGTGAAATCTTATGACACAAACTAGAAGTTGAAAATAATAAAAATATTCGTATAATTGATTAAATCTTCCTAGATATATATTAAAAAACATCTCACACAATAAATGTATGTATTATAATTTTGATCCACTAAACGTCCTTAGCCATTTTGGCCTCGGCCATTTTTGAGGATTACATGCAAAAAAGCTCAGAGATATTTTCATGAAAAAAATAGTATTTGAATAGTTATCTTCTTTCACACATTATTTTAGAAATCTTAGTAGTGATGAATTTTTGAGTGCATTTTCACCAAGAGTTGACAATGAACACCATAAAATTACATCGTAATTGTTTTAACTTTTTCGTTGCCGTAGATAATTAATAGTAATTACCTAGCAGGCCGGCTATAATTTGCAACTATTAATTTAATTAGTTATTGACGAGATAACTCGTCTTTGGCCTGTTGAGCACGAAAACAATTACGAGATATCTCGTCTGTGGCAACCATCGGGTTAAATACAGTCGAACTCGGTTATTACAATCAAGGAAAAAGCGAGATCTCGGATGTTATGAGGAAACATTCGTTGACATTTTAGTTTATGGTTTTCTCTATTCACTTTATAACGAGCTTTGAAACAATGAGAGTGAAAACAATGAAACAAGCATCAATTTTAAATTTTATAAGAAAAGTGGATTGACAGAAAAATAAAATATGTGTAACGGTGTATAAATATTCTAATTGTGTATTTTTGTTTGAATAGCGACTCTTTGTGTTTTTGTGATCGCTCCAGATACTTTATCGTCACTTCGTGTGATGGGTATGTTTGTAAGCATTTGAAAATACGTATTCTCTGATAGAACGAGTAATGTTTATAACGAGAAAATTCAGTCGGTCCCATCGTCCTCGTAATAACCAAGTTCGACTGTATATAGTATCATTTTAGAACGAGTGCGATATGTACCCAGATAGGTGTATGAGGAGTCTAGTTACAAAAAGTGATATCACACTATGTCAAGATCGAGAAAAAATATGTGCGTATTCTACTCACAATTTTACACTGAATGTAAAAAAATATATAATCCAAAACTCAATGTTAGCCTATACAAAAAAATCAACTCTTAATTAGCGAAACATTCATGGATCGAAATATTTTAAATATGGTTGATTCTGGTATCTGGTATGTACGATTTTTATTTTGCTTTTCTTTATCTAATTGTATGGTTTGTCAGTTAATAAACGCTGTTATTTTTTTATTTAAAGATAAAATTCAATAGAAAAAAGAAGTTGTCAAAAGCTAACCATTGACATAAATTCGTTTTATTCTTGAAAGCTTTTTATGTCGGATTAATCAATTTTATTCGCTATTCGCAGTAGAGTGATTTCAATGAGAAAACTATTCTTTACAATATTGTACCTGAAGATCTTGCGGTAATTTTGTCAATTTGTTTTAAAATAAAATCTTTTTTAAGCCCTCATCGAATAAATATTTTAGAATATTTTATTTAAGACAATAAATACATGAAGAATTTAAAATGAGTGAATGGTATAAATGTTATGTTTGAATATTATTTCATGACATATAACCGTCCTGCATGTACAAGGGGTGCATTGATCCAATGCCACATTGACCGGCCCCCACTGCATACAATCAACTCTTTTTTACACGGTATAACGTTCCACAATATAACGCGTAATAAGGTGATGGTAATAATAAAGTAATAAAATTGAAGATTGATTCCCTGAATTTAATAAACCGTGATATTTGAAAAAAGAATTACACTGTAGTATTTAAAATCTTGTAAAAAATGTAATAATAAAGTTACCAATACGTAAATTACTCAACGTAAATATTTTAAAAAGTATATGTGTATATTTATGAACCATATCGATAACGATATCAAAAATGCAGCAGTTAATTATTTCCAGATACAATACATTGTAGGCATATTATATACAAGTATGTAAGTAAATAGATGAAGCATTAAGCCATAACATTACACATCTTGATATTGCTACTGTAACCGGGGGCCTCTCGCCATTGAATAAATGAAAGACAGTGTTGATGTTAATTACGGCGATACTCAAAGTATGAGACACGGAACCAAGGGGCTCCTTAAGGTTGTTCCTGATATTAAATGATACATCGTTTTTACATCAGTAAGACCAGGGGTCGCAAGACTTTCAAGCGAGAAGAGCCAAATTGTTAACAACACAGGATATCAAAGGTATCATAGAGCCATAAATATATGGATTTTTAGCGTAAAAAACCTGATAAATTCAAGAGTCGCTATATGAAGAGCCGTATGTGGCTCGCGAGACGCGGTTTGTGGAACCCTGGATAAGACGAAAATATCAGGGCTGTGAAGTCGTGTAAAAAAAAGACGACTCCGACTCCAGGTTTAAAATAATTAACAACTCCGACTCCATGTCCAGTCCTTCATGAAATTCCCTGTATACATGGGTGGGCTGGAAGGGGCTCGGGAGGGCTCGGAAGGGCTCGGAAGGGCTCTCTCGAGCCCTCCGTTAAAATTCAGCGTGCCCGGCAAGCCCTGTCAGCGGGCAGCGGGCCACGTCATATGCATCATCCATGATGTGAAGACATTATGGCTGAGATTTACCGAGCTCCTTGTTAACATATTACCAGCCCACCGCTGCCTGTATATAATCAAGTACCGATGAATATAATTGTTTGTTCTTAATTTAAATACACATTAAAAAGAATATTTTCTTTTTCTTTTATTAATATTAAATAATAATTCGTTGAGTGTAAAGAGGAGGAATAGATCGATCCACAAATGATGTTGCGTGATTGTTTCCATGCATCTAAGTTAGCCTTAGGTGGTAAAAACATATATAAGAAAATTTGACCGAGTCTCATGACATGAGTTTAAGTTTAGAGCCAACCGTTTTGCATCTCTGTCATAAGGGTCAAAAATTAAATTTATTAGAACAACTTGAAATTAATAGGATTAAACAAAACATCTTAAATGAACAAACGATTATTAATCCATCACCGTTGTTAAAACCTCTAATGTAATTAATAATAAATATTAGTATAATTTATCCTAATTTACTTTGAAAAATCCCATATTGCTTATTGTTTTTCGAAACAATAAAGCCATAGTTAATAAATTTGATGTAAGGTAATTAATAATAAATATCAGTTTAATTTTATCCTAATTAATGTTATAAGAAATAAACCCAGCTTGTTAATCGTTCTTTGAAACACTAGAATCACATTTAATAAGTGTAATATTGTAATTATGATTAGGATGTTAGAGTGAATAACTTGATGCATTGTGTATCTCTTCAGAGCCAGTATATATAGCTGAGCAAAATATATGTTTAAACATAGTTCTGACGATGGCGAAAGCCGAAATAGCTATCAACGCATAAAAATTATTAAAAAACTGTAGAACAAAAATACTTTGATATTTTTAAGCTGTTATAATGGAGTTCTACCAAGTAAATGCCAAATCAATTAATAATTAATATATAAGAAGAATCTTAGGGCCCGCGGGTTCGAAAGTTTTGAGGGCGACTGAATTACAATATTATGATTTGTCATTCATAGGTACGACGTGCGCTTGCGAGTCGTCGCCGATACGTGCTCTGAATAAATTGTCAAACGTAATTAATATGCCATAAAGTATTTCATTATAAATATTCTCAATTTCGATGAGGACTTCTGGCAGAGTCGAATCCGGCGTGGGTGGGCTGTTTTCTGTTTTTCTATCACCTTCACCGCGTTTGCTTTGCTTACACGTTTAATAAATTCATCATAGAAATAGACCATTAAGAGGCCATTTTGTTTCAATCAGCGCGGCGCCAAACTTTTCCTATCTCTACGCCATTTTACGGAACGGACAAGTTTCCGGCGGAAAGTCCTCGATTAACATTGTCATTGATATTATAACTCCTCAGACACATACCAACAGTGGTGGGCTGCCAACATGTTAACGAGGGGCTCACGTAATGTCAAAGCCATTCTCGGTATTCTGGGAAGGATTGATTTTTTTATGACTTCAAATGCAATTACATATAACCATACTATAATAAGTAATGCTACTACTAATTACACCTATATTATGTAAAAATATGCAATTTACCCTAAACTTATCGATGTAAATGGCTAAAACTGTACTACTTTTTAAGCTGAAGCTATCTATGAAGAATATATAAGTCAGAAATTGCAGTCGTATACTAATATATTGTATATTGTATTCTCTTGCATTAACAAGGGGCTCGCCAGCCTTAGTAAAATTTAGCAAGGGGCTCGCGCGAGCCCCTACGAGTTCCCTCCAGCCCACCCCTGCATACCAATCTTACGCAACTGCGTCACATTTATTTTTTCCCAAAGAATCCATATTCAATTGGCACTCAACGTATCTGTCTACCCACAAACGTTGTTGCGAGACTATTATTTATATTAATAATTATTATTTACATATCTATGTATCTTATAAGGAATATCGACCTTTGAATCCCTGTTGACTTATTTGGACAGTAGAGGACAAGTGAATACACAATTTGGTGCGCTCATAAGGAATGGAGCAAATGAACAGTAGCGTATGACGAATAGGGCAATCAACGGGACAAATATGAAAAGTGATGGGGCGGGCAGGGTGGCGAATACCCGTAACGTGTAACTAACTATCTGATATGCACTGCGACCTGCGACGGTGACATTTACAATTTACGGCGATTTCAATGATACAAACATTTAGTCGAAATATTTTCTTATTTTCTCTTACTTAAATAAGTTCGGGCTGAGCCGTTACCAATATTCATTTGTATCAGCAATGTGATAGAGTTAGACTTCCTGCAAAGATGTAAAATAACATAAACCATGGGTCGGAAACCAGCGGCACGCAAGATTCTCGCCGCGACGCATGTGACCGCATTAATCCCCACGTAAAATATTTGTCACTCTTACAAGAAAAGGTTGCCGACCCTTGCCATAAACCATCGAGATTAATCGTTTTGGTGTGTTTTTGCACCATCATAATTTACTATGCGGTATGGTATAACATAGGGGTTGGGAACCTTTTCATTTATAAATGCCACATTCATTTATCTGATGCAACTTAAGGCCGCAGTAAAGAAAACGTTGACCCCCCCTCTTTTTCGACTGCCGAACATATAATGGGTTGTTTACGCTCTTTTTGCGCTTGCGTATAATTTTATGACCAATGTGAATATGTTGATCAAGTCAAAAGGCCGCATCAGAATAGCCAAGAGGCCGCAGGTTCCCATCCGCTGATATAACCATTGTTTCACTGACACTTTCATATATACCAAAAATTGAACCAAAGATTGTAAGCAAACCATACAAAAAAATATTTTTGAACTTAAATAAATTATTTTCAGAAATCGGATATGTTGCGGATAAGTTAATGTGCAAATTAATTTGGTGGGAAATATTTATGAAACATAAATGAAGAAGACAAAATATAAGGTAATAAAAAACGGTTTTGATGAGGCCTCTTGAAGAGGATTATATAAACATATACAGTCCACTATTTATATTTTCCAATATCAATTTCAAATTGGTCTACTAACAAACAGTGCGGGCGCGAGTTTGTATGGCGCCCTAGGCAACGGTTATTGGCGCGCACCCTTTTTGACAAATCGTCCCATTTGTTTTCGAAATAATGACAAATAAACAATTCAGGATCAAAAGACTTTTTGACATCCATATCCGTTACCAACGTGGAGCGTGTGGCATTATAATGGAGGTATCTTAACAAAAGTTTTTCTACGCGAACTACTCGGTTACTCGGTCGCTCAACCTCTAATTTTCTAATAGAATACGATGCATAATTACAACTAACAAATACAAACATCAAAATAAAATAAATAAAGGATATAAATACAGTTTTAATACTCCATTTATGCGCCCCCTAATGTGTTGCGCTCTAGGCGGTTGCCTATTTCGCCTTTATGGTGGCGCCGGCTCTGCTAACAAACACAATAATAATCGCGTCGTTTCAATAACTTTACACTTATTTCATTTATTATAAATAAATATATTACTATTGAAAAGTTTGTTGATAGACAATATAACCTCAAAATTTCATGCCGCTTTTCAAGACGAAATTGAAGGAAAATTACGTTGGGTATGAACTTTTATTTATTTATACGGTATACTTTGAATACAAAATAGCGCGCGTATAAATTATAATTAGTTGACAAAATGGTCGCGTTTGACTACGCAGTAATTGTCTTTTCCATTTCAAATCTAAGCTCTGTCATTATATTTATTGATTGCCAACATTGCCAACTTTGTGCTATTCGGTTGCGGTGACCATGGGTTCGAGTCCCAATAAGGACACTGAGATTATTTGTTTTTTTTTATCGATGTATGCATTTGTGTTCAAATGCCTGTGATGTTTACATCCCATTACATCTTTAAATCATAACGAATGCGATTATCTAATTACTAATCTTAACCTATCTTTATATCCTAATATCTCCTACAACCACTACCCACTCATACAATAATTCCTGTTGAAATGCTCCAAACGGATTCCACTGGGAAATCGGATATAAATTAAATATTATCATCAATAATCGTAGCAATTGTGTACTATAGCAATTTAATTCCAATTTTACCATACACAAAAAGGGAGAGATGTTATGGAATTATTATTTTTATATTTATCAATGAGGGCGGTCAGGTTTATACGTAGGCGGCCAAATCCCCGGATGTGGTCCTGGCTATCAGTTAAATAGTACAGTAAAACCACCATTTACACTTAAGTCGGGACCTTGTAATTTGGAGTAGTGTAATTGAGGAGTGAATCTCATACAAAATTAGGGATTTTGTTTTTTCCGCGAAAAATGCAAAACTAAGATCTCCCTTAGTTTTGCAAACAAAAAATATAGACGAAATATTTAGTTTCAGCACACAGACTGTCGCCCAGCTATGCGTGTATAGCCTGGCACGTGTTGATTGCACAGACGCTAGCCAAAATTTGACGGCACAGACGGCCGTCTCGTAACAACGACAATGGAATGCGACCGTTCAATTGGGGGATTTGCGGCGAATATTTCAAGCCAGCGCGTAATTCGGAGTAGAGTAATTGGGGGTTCCACTGTATAATACATACTTTGATATGTTTACTTTATTATAATGGAATTCAACCAGGCAAATGCCAATTCAGTAAATCATTTTTCTCTTTGGCATGAATATCATGAAAATGGTACTAACAACTCGAATACTATTAAAAAGGAAACCCGACACGAGTGCCGTTTACAAAAACCAGTACCAATAAAAGTGTGAAATATAAACTAAATTATTATAAACCTGTACATGTTTAACGTTCGGTTTTGAAATGTTGTCAGTAGGTAAGCATTTTTTATTGAAATAGCGCGCGTTTTTTTGTTCTATAATGTACCCAACATCCTGATAGAATATTTTTGAATGACGTCTGAAGCAGAATGTAATATAAATTGTAGGTATAGAGTAAACACAGCTATACAACTTTATTCTGGCACATGCATTGCCCCATTGCTTGTATTAGTAAGGCAGACATTCATAACCTTGATAATAAAGGATGATTTTTTAGATATAGAATTTAAAAATTGATTAAAAACACACGAAAATCGTCGTACTGGCCATGGTATTAGTCTTTATTGAAATGATAGTTTTATGAAATTAGTTTTTCAATATGATTTCGGGAATATGGGCGCCAAGACTGTTCAATTTTCCAAGAAATCCAATTTTCGACCACTTTGGGAACACACCCGGGGCCGTAGGTCGGCGAATGTTGGCTTCCATGCAGTCCATCGTCAACAAAGAATAGAACACTCATTTGTGCTAATTACACTGTTATTTAACCTTTAAACGCCCGTTCTCCGCGAGCAATAGGCGTCGATCACTGCTCGAGCATTTTTCCGCGATTTTTTCGCGCGCCGTTGAGATGTCTAAGTAAACATCTTCACATTAATAACCGATAAGGTCCGTCTGTAGAAACGTCCGCAGTTAGGTACAAACCAATGATAACAGTTTATTTTGAACTGCACATTTTTGAAGTGTCGTTCCATCCAATGAGATCGGCTTATTTTAAGCCGCGCGTAAATGTTCTGATATCACCACGCTTGAAAGTTCGATATTTCTTGGCTTAGAGCTAATGTGTTGTATCGCTGAGTTTGAAAGTTTTAGAATAATCAAAGACTTTAATTCGACTATTGCAAACTATGATTTGAACTCAAAATGATTCGTTGGATCGTGTGAGTCGATCTGACCAAGTTCTTTGGGCCTATTTGATCAATTGAATCATAATGAATAATTCACTTTTCACGTCTGGCCTTGAAAATCGTCCGGCCGCCGTATGTCGGTCTCCGATTTCACTTTTTCGATGACGTCAAGAAAGACGGTCTCCTCCCCCTCCTCTACTCGCTTTCATCATTTTTTTTTATTCATACAAGACATATTTTTTCATTACCCGGACATTTAAAGAAGCACTTTTGTGTCGTGAAAATCGCTGAAAATTTGAATTTTCTTACAAAAAAGCGCCGCGTTCAAGGATGGATACCATAATTTTGGATTATGAGCCTAACACGCTACCTCTGGGGCAAAGTCACAATTTTCAGAGGCGATAAAATTAGATTATATATATTAAGCATTCGAAGAAAGAACTATTTTCGCGATTCTAAGTGACTTCGATTGTTCGAAATATATTTGCTTGGACACTTGAAACATTTGCAGGGCTATCGATATATGTTCCGGAGTTCTCCTTTTCTTTCGAAATATATTTGTTTGTATACTTGAAACATTTGCAGGGCTGTCGATATATGTCCCGGGGCCCTCATTTTTTTCGAAATATATTTGTTTGTATACTTGAAACTTTTGCAGGGCTGTCGATATATGTCGCAGGGTCTTCTTTTTCTTCTCCAAAATATTTTTGTTTGCACACTTGATAAATTTGCAGGGCTGTCGATATATGTCCGGGAGTCCTCTTTTTTTCGAAATGTATTTGTTTGTATACTTGAAACATTCGCATGGTTGTCGATATATGTCCCGGGGTACTTATTTCTTTTAGAGAATCCATTGAGAGAATTATTTACGTTTAGATTTTCTGGTTTATTCATTAAATAGGTTTGCAATCTATTTTTCACACCAGTAACCTTTCTGACTATTTAAAAATGCAACAAAAATACCCCCCGTTGAAGGCAACAGGCTTACAGCTAGTTATCTCTAATACTAGTGAACTATTTTGGATAAAATAAAAAATGTTTTTAAATAAAAGGTTTATTCTTAATTTAAAACTCTTTTATTGAGATATTTTTACATATTTTATATACAACAAACAAATAAAAGATTATATAATACAACAATTTAAAATTTACACTAAATTATATAATGAAAAATGAACAACAATATAAAAAAATAAAAGATTATATGATACAACAATTAAGAACATTCCAAAAAATTAGGGTCGGAAATTTTTGCGCGTACATATACCAAATTTTAAAACAATTATTGAGACACAAACCAACTTTGTATTTCTCGCAACTATAAATATTGAACTAGCAATTTCGCCATTTTCGAAAAACACGTAACACCTAAGATTGCTTTTATCTTTTAATGGCCAATGCTCTGAATGCTTCAGTATTCCTTATTCATGTGAGCTAGCATTCATATCATTATTATAAGCCTGTGTAATCTGATTGAATCAAAGTGCGCCATGATCGCTGGTCTCGTACTAAGCCGCTGAGCGTCTAAAGGTTAATGTGATCAGAACCGATTTCGTTCATGACGAGCATTGTCAGCTGATCAGTTGATAATTGGGGCATCCGAATCTTACATGCCTCAAAAATTGCTTTTATTTTATAATATAATATACATACTTTTTGTACGGATTTAAAAATATTTTTATTATTTTACATGTAATTTTCTGACATTTTTAAGTTATCTGGAACACGGGACCTTCAAATTTTATTGCGCCTGGGGCATTCTATCTTCTTAATCCGCAACTGCTGTACACTATTCTTCATCGTGCAGACAAATATAGAGATAATCAAAAGATGACAAATAAAGTACAGAGAAGCTTTCTTGCACATTGACACATTTTTCAAAACGTTGTATAGTCGGGTTAGTTCTCTTAGGATAAAGGGTTGTGGTTTAAATGTAAGATTTATTTATTGAATTAACATTGCAGAAGGTTGACAAATTATAAATTTATAACTTTTACAAAGAAGAAAAAAAAATATTACACTTTAATATTAAAAGCAGTAGAAAAAAATGGCAAGGAAGTCAATTGAGTAAGCTCCGACGAACTCTACTTTAATACATAAAAAATATTATTCGTCGGAACTGACCCACGTCTTCGTGGAATATGTAGATATCCGAAGCAATATTGTTGAACACCGTTAAAGCTCTCCCCAGTGGCATCCCCATTGGCAGGCTGGTTCTACACCTTGGGAGAACAAACAATTCATGTCCGCGATTTCTCAAAAAATCATCAGGATCATTAAGATTCACATTCTCAAAAATGTAAAGATAAAAGAAGCTTTCGTCGAATGCGTGGAAAAACTCTTCGCGAAGGTTTTTTACCACTGGCGCAGTCAGTAGTGACTCTCAAAATACATACAGGAAAGCTTCTTCCGGTCGATCTTGTTAGTGCTAATAACAAGCGCGCCGGAAGCCGCAATATGGCGCGGCGCGGCGTGGCAACTGCCAACCCGTGTGATATACAACAGATACTCTCAATCTCAACTCTCAACCCATTTCAATCGCTTCATTCGCCGCTCTCTTCTCCCCGTACTCTCCGCGTTTCTTATAATTTTAGATCAACGATATCATTGAAAATCAATCCAATATAAACATACATAGTTAGCCGCCCGATGTCCATCAACATTATCATAAATTTAAGCCACTCAATTCACAGCGACTTTGTACTTTTCTAAATTGAATTAACATGCGTGTAATAAGCCAGGGTTTCCCAAACTTATTGTGTAATGGAACGCTTTGCAAATCTAAAAATGTAACCGGAACGCAGCAAATTTTTTATGTCGGGTAATTTATTATAGTAAAAATATTGAAAAAAATATATGTCTTTAAATAACTTATTATTTATTGATTAATTCTTTTTAAGATATGTTACATAAAAATATGAGTAAACAAAGCTACTAGTGATTAAAAATTTCCGCCTATGACATATTTGACGTTTTAAACATCAGTGGAGATTTACCATCACTTGATTTTTTTTATATGAAGTAGAAGATGTTTAAATGTGCTGCATCGTATATTATCATTCCAATTTTTCGCGGAACACTTATTGAGTTCCCGCTTAACACAAGTGTTACCCAGAACATAGTTTGAGAAACCCTGTAATAGGCAATGACGTGCATTTAATTCGAGCACATACAAATATTAAACTACTGATGTTCAAATATTTGTAGTACTCTAAATTCCCTTTATTTTTTAATACATGTCCGCTCCCAATAACGTATCTAAACAGATGTTGTTCTACGAGAACTGTTTGTTACTCAGTTGCTCAACCTCTCTTTTTTTAAAGAGAGTAACGATAAAAGGATAGGACTAGGACAGGACTAGTGGTTATCTAATCGCTCCCCTTTTTAGGATAGGATGAATTGGAGGGAATCCAAGACATCACAAACATTCATGCCTTCGGAATAAAATCGATTGAAAAATCAATGTATAAAAACTGCCCGTACTGGGATTTGAAGCCAGTTCTGAGTCAACGACGTTGACACTCGACCACTCAGCCGGCTTACCACAGTTTAAATATAAATATATACATATATGCGTACAAAGAAAAAACATGTTTCCTAATTTTTTCACGCCACGACTGCCTTAAATGAAACATACAGACGCTTAAGGCATCTCAACGGTTTTTATTAAACGATAACTGTTTGTAAGTCCGTCACTAAATTCTCTCATGTGAAATAATAAGGAAAGTAGGCAGAGGTTAGTAAAAGATTCGTAGACAAATATCCTCAGTACGTCAAATTCAGGATTGGGTATATTCAAATATTATGACTTTCAATCGGCTGATTTTGCCATCCGAGGATCCATATTCTTGATGTGTTGGGTCAGGGTTCAGCAAAGTTCAACTACTTTTGCTCGTGGAACCTTTTCATATTTTCATCGAGATAAAATATTGTAAGTGATTTGGAGCCATCACTGCACATATCACCGCATTCGTGTTTAGCAATCTTAAATTTTTGATACAGTTAAAATTGTCACCAGTGGTATGAATCAGTAAACTTTTTTTTTACATTTAAAAAAAATGCTTCTATTTAATTGGCCAGTATTTTCTAAAGAAAAGCGGCAAGTATGTATTGTCACAAAAGCCGCCGTCACTCAGTCGTTTGTTGAGATAAATAAATCACCCCCGCCACCATCGTCCTTGTAATTTTGTGCAGCTCGCGAAAAATTGAAAAACATTCTAGAAAATACTTGCCAAATAAATGCCAAAAAAATCACTTGCGTTGATAATAACCGAATGTCGAGAAACCACATTAGGGAAACGATGTAATGAAGAAACGAAAGTCGATGGAATTGTTTCTTCACTCTAACACATAATTTTATGTTGTCTTTTTATTTAGAACTAGCCGGCTCCCGGCAAGCGTTGCAATGCCACTCAAAAAAAAAGTATTTGTGTTTAAAAGACCTACTGTAAGCCAATTTTACTATGCCTATAACCTTCCCAGAAGCGCATGCAAAAAGTTTGTCAAAGTTTTATTGCAATCGGATGAGCAACGCATAAAGTACGAACAAACAAACATTCATATTTATATATTAGATGAATTTCCGCCGAGTTCCCGCCGGTTCCATCGATAATAATATTTGGCGGGCACTACATAGGTACTTGGTTTAAGTTTTATTATATTATTAACGATTTATATATTCGCGAAAATTTCTTCACCGACGAACACTATTTTAAGCCACGTCTATTTTTTACGCAGGAATTCCACGAAAAGCGTTCGGCAGACGTATATAAATTATACAATAATAATCCATAAACAATCCAATCGATGGTTGGGCGAGGCTCATAAATTTGCCAAATCGAAATATAAACTGCCCACATCATTTTAATTTGCCGATTATAACGACATAACAATAAAATTTAAATTGCTGTTTTTTACTGAAAATTTCCAGGAATAAATTCACATTTACTACGAAAGGAGGCATTGTCTCCACTCACATCCGGTAAGCAGAAGGTTGCTTACCTACTTACAATATAATTATCCACAATTTTCTTAGAAACTTTTGTAAAGGTACATTTACAATATCTCTAGGCTTACTTTTTTATAAAAAAAAAACATGGATTTTGGCATATTACTGTATCCGAGAATATGTGGACTGTGGAAAGGAAAAATGACGTTACCCACAGTTTTATCAAAACAGTTTTTTTCGATAATCACAATGTATGAAAATTGATACACGTTCTATCAAAAGAATGTATGCTTCAAATGACGAATTAGTGTAAATTTAGCTTTAAAGTTTGAAAAAAGATTAACTTGTGAAAATTGAAATCAAGAAAAAAGACTGAAAAAAAGGTTTTTCCTAGAAAATTTATAATTAATAATAGGTTATGTAAGTTAAACACCGGCTTAGAAATCTCCGTGCACTTCTAGGTTGTGTATATTTCATAATTTGCATATGGCTCAAAAACATCAAAGCACGTTGTTTGTGCCTCCTGTAAAATTTGCTATCTGTTGGTTACGTCCTTTTTCCTTTCCACTGTCAATAACGATGTTTACAAAAGTTTAGTGCGTTGATGAAATAAAAATAAGTTCATTCGGTGGAAACAATTAGTGGCAAAGGACGTTACTAAATAATTCTGGCACTCTCTCATTGACGAGTTTTTTTTATTCGTTTTGCGTTTTTAATGTGGAGCACTCCTACTAGAGGCACCTTAACATAAGCTTTTCTGAGAGAACTGTTTGTTACCCAGTAGCTCAACCTCCAAACCAACTTTGAAATCCCGGTTGTCTAATTTCAATATATTATTAGCCTCGGTTTTTTTAAATTTCACAAAAGCAATTTAATCAAAGCATTTACACTTCGTTTATTTATCATAAACAATGTTACAAAAAGACACTTAAATTTACAAAATATTAATACACTGTTCCTATTTGGCGGCGGACTAATTTATTATAACTACCCCTAAACTAAAATATTTTATCGAAATAAACCTAAACGTGTTATTAAAAATTATCAACGGAAATTTACCAACCGGGTTTCCAAGTTGAAATAACCGGCGTTCGAGTGGCGCGAATTATGCCTGAAAACCGACTCTCGAAAACCGTCAATCCCTAGTGTAGATGGTTACTTGGTCAATACCGTTGCTCGGCCGCGTAATTAGTTGATCTAAATGAGGATAATTGCTATGAAGTAACGAGTGAGTGAAATTACTAGGAGTTAAAAAATCGATCTCGGATTGAATTATGTTAAGGGTCAAGAATATTCTAACTTTCGTGTCTTTTCGTAGAAAATCTAATTCAGTGGCGGTTCTACGTACTGGGCTAGGTGGGCTAAACCCACCCTGAAATTTTTTGCCAAAATGTGTAAAAAAATAATCTTAAGCTGACTTAATAAAAAAAAAAACAGTACTTCGGACTACTCACTATAACAAATCGATAAATATCTTAGCTCTGATTCTCTTCAACATAAAGGCAATTCTCTGATTCTCGAATTTTCTTGTGGATGCAAATTAAAAATAAAAAGTAAATTGGGTATTTAGTAAAGCAAATGAATTTAAACATATGTCCTCAATTTTTTTTGACCCACCCAAAATTTTAGATCACGAACCGCCACTGAAACCTATTGAAGAAATTAAGTTGTGTTCCGTTGCCACTGGACTAAGGCGAAAAACGTCTCTTTTCTCAAAGAATAGTGGTCGACGTGAACCTTTATTTTATTTGAATATCAATAACAAATCAGCGAATTTAGTAAGTGGCAAACATTTTCCTAGAATTACTGAATACATTTTAAAATTCCAATTTCATTTTTCCGAGAATCTTCAGCCTTGTTTATAACACATTTTTAAATAATATCACCGGTGGGAAAATAGTTGATGTGGACTACTGTAGAAAACTCTTAGATCGTTCACCAATTCGGCATGACGAGAAATATTATAATATAATATTACAAATCTATGGCAGTAAACAGTACCTAACTATACTTTATTCAACCTTATTACATTGAATGTGTCGATTAATTATTTGATGACAATAGCAAAACCGGTCTCTTCAAATCTCTACGTCAATAACAGGGTAAATTTGAATCGTTGAAATTTTGTACATTCCCAGATGTGTTGCTACTAACGACCCAGGCTTCGCCTTTGGGCATCTTCAGGCGTTTAAGTGCACGGGAAAACATAAACTGACCCTAGGTAAATAAGTGTATCGTGTATATATGTGAAATAAATTTATTTATCACTAAATTAACAGCTATTGATGGCGATATGTAATAATTTTACTAATGATTAGATTGTAATGACGTTCAATTAGTTGGGGAAATATTCATTTGAGCGTTAACAATATCTGTAAGTCTTTGAAATTACATATGATTGTCATTAAAATAACATGAGAATGTTCACTAATTTAAATGGTGAGTTTTTTCAAGAATCATATTATTTTGATCGCTGAATTTTTTAAAATTATTTTACGAAATTTAACTTTATTTATTGACATATAGAGTGCTTATTTAAAAAAAAAAGATACCGAACTCACTTCTTGTCGAGCTTTGAACTAAAGTTTTTTTTAATAATCCATGTCAGTTCCCAATATGGAGCATATAGCTTTCTAATGGAGGTTTCTCAACAGAAGTTTTTTTACGAAAACTGCTTGTTACTCAACCTATCTTTTTTTAAACAATATATCAAGCATTAGACCCTTGGCTCTGATCACAGAGTAAGTCTATGGACCTGGCGTTGTTTTTTTACTATGACATTAACTCATGAATGTCGCATAACATTCGAAAGGTACCTTATTTGGCGACAGCCATAAGTTTCCAAGAAAAAAAACGAAAGTTTTCAAAGCAAAATAAAAATAAAATTTTGCGAATATTGATAAGAAACATTAAAAATGACAATAAGTAGGTGTCGGAACACCGTTCCATCGCGTTACATGAGGGGGGGAAGCCCTGAATATAACAATGGTGAATTCTGAATTGGTGAATTCTGTTCATTTTAAATTGGCAAACTACTTAACTGTGTCCGATTAACTTCTAAAATTTCTTGGTAAATTAATTTATGTTCACCCGCGTAGTGATGTAAAATTTTAAACATTTCATCCGCGTGAAACGAGTGGCTCTCTGATATTGATGTATCTTTTTAATCCAAAGGCGTCCATGTGCTTCGAAATACTAATATTCAATGTACGTGTTTTTTTCCAATATATAATTGTGCACATCAATTAACTGCATTATAGTCCTGCATACCATTTTCTCATTATAAATTGTATTCTATATTTACTGTTGACTAATATTGAACAAAATTTGAACGATTCAAGTTAAGCATTGTAAATCCACCAATCACTTTTTTGTCGAAATTAAATAACAACAGGGTGGGTTACTGTAGTGGATTTGCAAGATAAAAAAAAATAACCATGCCGCTTGCGGTCCCGTGGTCAGTTGCTTTTGTATAAATTTAAGAAAGCGTTAACGCTGTTTAGTTAATATCAAACGTAGACTACGCGTACAAAAAAAATATGAATTAACTAAGTAAATAAGGAATTACTGTAATTTATTGCAACAATGTTTGATGCAATTTAATTTGAATAGTAAGTAATCTAACAAAAAATATTTCATTGCATTTGATTAGCAAAAAAACTGCTGGCCGTTGTAATTAATAAAATTAATTAATCTAGCTTTTTTTCACTCTTTAAGTAAGATATGAAGTTTAAAAAAGCAACCATAGAATCCAACACATAATTGTGATTTGTTTTAATACTGATAATTTAGGTGTCTGCTTTTAATATATAAAGTTCTCCATATTTTTTTGTAGGTTTAATAAAATATTACAACAAAACTTCTTACGGTCAATGCGATGATAAAATGACAACTCGTCAAATATCATACAAATGCTTATTGTGGAGTTATAATGCAAAACGTACAATTTCCAAAAATCAAACGAATAACACAAACAACTATAACATTTGCATAAAAATACGATTTCAAATTGAAAAGCGAGAGTGTTTTAGCCATTTATGATTTAATCTCAAAACCAATAGGACCAGTCGATTCCTTAGGTTTGAATTACCCTACCTGCATTCCGAACTGATTGATATCACTCATTTTGGAAATAGTACGTTTCGCATTATAACCCCACAATTATTATTCTCATCCAATGATATTCTTAGTAATATATTACACGGTCGTTTTTGGCCAATTTTCTAGTTTGTCACACTTTATAATTAACATTTACAAGCTTCTCGAAACCGACTTTTGGTTGAAGACGGTTTGAATTTGGATTTAATGTTTGCCGTAGAAGAGCCTACCTCATATGAATGATATTTTTGTCACCGAAAAGATTGATAAATGCTTTAACAAGTCTTAGATCAGATGATAAGTCGGGCGGCGTGCACTCTCCGACGAATGAGTCCGATCCTGTCCACTTATCGACGTCCAAAGTCGTCAGTAGATTTCACAAGTGGCCACCTTTTCCAACTAATGAAGCGAAGTGAGGTGAGATTCGGAATACTAATTGTCACACTATTAATATGCGTTGATTGTTTTTGAACCGGAAGTCGGCAACAAAAGTGACTCCGTCGTGCCATGTCGAATCTCCAAATGGACTCGAAGGAATCTCACATGGGAGGCATCGACAGACATGGCTTACAGTTATTTCAAATCATCATAATAACATACATATAATCACTATCATCAGGCAACCAAAACTAACAATGCTAAAATATCTACGGCCAAGATTCTAAATCAAACGATTATTTATGAAGAACTAGACGATTCCCGGCAAGCGTTGCAATTCCACTCAAAGAAAAAAAGTGTTTGTATTTTAATTGTGTTTATTGAAGTGCATGTTTTCTTTTTCTGTCTGTTTGACGTTTGCTAGCGATTATCTATGGTACGAGACACGCGCCTCCCACTGAAAGTTAATTGTAATTTAACCTTCGCGCAAGTGCAAGCATGCGTTGTCAAAATGAACTGTATGGCAGACATATAAACATTGATTTTTATATATAAGGCCTACTGTAAGTAAATTTTACTATACCTATAATATTCACGGAAGTGCAAGCCAAAAGTAAGTCAAAGTTTTATTGCTATAGGATGAGCGGTGTGGCAACGGGTAAAATACGAACAAAGATACATTCATTTTTATATATTAGATAAGATACCTAACACACTTGAAAGGTCTCAATTAGGGTATCCAATCCCTAAGCCTTTTTCCAATCCCGGGATTGATTTATTTTGAATCCCGGGATTGAGATTTTCTCACCGAGGAATTTGAAATCTCCGATTTGGTATACTTTTTCCCGGAATCTCACAGAAACTCGTTCTTTTTTTTAGCTCACCGAGGAATTTGAAATCTCCGATTTGGTATACTTTTTTCCGGAATCTCACAGAAACTCGTTTTTTTTTTTTTAGCTCACCGAGGAATTTGAAATCTTCAATTTGCCAATTTCGTATAAATTTCGAGAATTTGCTCAAAATTTCTCAATCCCAAAATCCCGGGATCGCCCCCGTCTCAATCGCGGAATTTCGGGATCAGAAAATTGAACGAGATCCCGGGATTGGATGCCCTAGTGTCAATCCTGTCAACTTTACTGTCAATTCTTGACGGTGAGAGGCTATATTTCTGAAAATTAAGCACCATTTACAGTAGATGCATAAAAAATAGTACATATTAGTGTATTTTACTAGATTACCAATCAATCATTTTTGAATGAACCAAATAAACCAAACAATAAATGTGAGAACGAATAAGGAAACGATAAACCTTTGAGGCTGCCGCATGTTTGTGTCACGGATTCGAATGCCAGTACAGACTGTTTTATTAATTGATTTTTCAATCAATTTATGGATTTCTGTTCTAAAAATATAATGTCTTGAATTCCCCCTCCCACCCATCATTTTATAAAAACATGGCGTGGCGAGAGCGGTTAACTAACCAATAGTACTGCCCTATCTTTCTATTCCTACTCTTTTGGAAAAAAAAGAGAGGTTGAGAAACTAAGTATCAGACAGTTCTCGTAGAAACACTTCTGTTGAGATCAACTCTATAAGGAGTCCATGTACTCTATATTGGGAGCAGACATGGTAATAATAATAATAATAATGATAATTTGTTATAATTTTTTCTAAACCTAACCTTACATTACGTTAAAAAACAACAGATGTAACAAAGGTATAAATAGGTATTCTAAGTATTTTTTTTCCATTTTTTCGACCGGTTTCGCTTATTGTGTCAGCATTTTTAATGTACAATAAATATGTATTGAGTTTTAAAAAATATATAGAATATAGTTGATGGATATTTCGGCATGAAGCCATCATCAGAAATATTTAGTACTAGTAACTTAGTAAAGAATAGTTATGGTTAGATCTGACGATATCCTGATAGCCAGTGGTGTAGTGGGGCCAGGTCGGCGATCTGGCATCTGTAACTGAGCCAGGGCGCCGCCCTGCCACCTTTTTGACTTGAAATTTAATTTTCAAGTACATGCATATATTCAAAATATTTTTCATACAATTTAAAAGCATTTTATCAAAATTTATGTACCCGATGGATTTTAAAAAAATTAAAAAAAACATGTTCACATGTAACGTGAAGAAATACCACCCGTCATTCTAGAAAAAAATAATTGCGCGTTTTTTTATTGATTTAATTGTAAAAACTTGTGGTTTTTTAACTTCAGACGGATATCAAAAAAAACATTTTAAAAATAGGGAAGAAATCAATGACCGACCTGGTACCTATTAATTTACCACTACACCACTGCTAATAATTTTTGAAGAACTAAATAAGAATAAAGAACTGCACTACAGTAATAAATTATTGTAATGCAGTTCTTCCACGTAAATGCCGATTTTGCTTTTAAAAGCGACTTTCTCGTACGAATAATTGAGCCTTAACACGAAAAAAAGACTGTTTGCGTTCATGTCATGGATTTTTTTTCAGGTAAAATAATATTTATTACGAATATCCGGAAAATAAAAAATATAAATAAAAAATAATTGTTTACTTATAATATATACGTTTATGTTCACTGTTCAGTATATCCTGCATCCGGTCCCTTTCACATGAATACGATGCATTGTGCCAACATTCATACAAGACTTGTAAGTAAGTAATCGAGTGAGACGGTACTTACAACAAAATAAATTTAATAATAATAGCTTTCACAGTAAAGTTTCATTTGACAATCACGACGTCATTGCTATGCCATGCAATATGCTATTAAATTAACTATAAAGGGACAACTTTTAACACATGAACGCTAACCGTTAGCCCAACAAGTTGTTAAAACCAAAAGAGGTGCATGTAGGTCTGTGTGTGTTTTTTTTCAGACATTTTACACACAGAATTAAAATATAAAACATCATAAAATTACTTAAGCCCGTGAAGACTGCGATACACTTGGGATACAAATGACCCTCAACATCTACGTATATGTTCCGGAATATTTCGCACACCCAGAATACACGAAATGTCATATGATTGTCACAGAAACGTCAATCGACTAGGTTATGTTGGTGTAGTGAAATAGTCGGGCCCTTCTTCCAAACAGGGGTGGGCTGGAGGGAGCTCAGAAGGGCTCACGCGAGCCCTTTGTTAAATTTGACAAAGGCTGGCGAGCCCTTGGTTATTTAAAAAGAAAACAATATTCTCAGATCAAATTAATATATAACTGCAATTTATGATTTATATATTATCTACGACAGCTTCTGTATACACAGTAGTAAATTTTTAGACATTTACATTGATGTACTGCTGTCATGTCCCGTCAATGCCCTCGTTGTCGGAGTGTGAAAATAAAACATATCTAGTGTCACGTGAAAAGTCCGACTATATCAAGCTTTACACTGGGACGCAATCATCCACGATTAGATGGCGTAATGACAGCAGGGGTAAGGAATTTACGTCACCTAAACGTGGATGACTGTGCCCCAGTGCATAGCTTGCTTATGTTATGTTATGTCAGCTTAGTGCTACGTTGGGGGACAATGTGCAACGTTGTAGCGCTATGCTGCGGGTCAATTTTAGGATCAATGTGTTTCCTAATGAATGCGCTGTTTAACTATTATTTGTTGTAAATCATATTGTTGAAATATAACGGGTGGCTCCCTACTCTTAACTCTAATTCTTTTGTGAAAAATACTTTAATGGGAATATCTGTTCAATCATAAAAAAGCAGAAATTTTGAAATAAATATTTGCAGTCCTTCGAGAAGGATATAGACTAGGCTTTCATACATATTTCTAATGTAAGTTTTGGTCACGGGTACCGTGATGAAGTTTCATTTTCGATTAACATTATATTGTTAAGTGTAAAATACAATTTTTATTTGCATTAGAATAATATTAAGGATATGCAGCGATCATTAGGAGCAAATCGCTCTCGCGTCCAGCAGAGTTCCACGAAGACCGGATGCTTCCTACAGATTTACAATACATAACTTGTTTCTATACTAAACTTCTTTAACAATAATTTATGGTACATACCATAATTTACAATACAATAATTTATTCCAATAGTAAGTTCTTCCTTTTACGAGCATAAGAATTCTGAGAATTAAAAAAAAAGTGAAACATCATTTAGTAGATGTTCAATAAAAATATTTAATTAAGTAAATGAAGAATCTAGGAAATATTTAATATTTTTAGCGCTAGATCAACCACTAAGAAGAATAGTAATTCTAAATTTTGCGATAGTTTAATCTGAATATTTTTTTTCCGCTTCGCTCCCAATTTGTTATTGAGTTTATCTCAACAGATGTTTTTTTCTTGGACTTACGTCAGTTCAAGTTCATCCGTGGACTTAAAAAAATGAAGATGTCAAAAGACAAAACCCGGGTCGTAAGTGACAAAGCTTGTGCGAATATACAAAATTTTAACTTTTTTCAAATTTAATATTGAAACTCTACTACTTAAAGGTCGTGTGATTGCTAGATTTAGCTTATTATAATATTGGTGACTTCTTAATTGATTCAGATGTAAATAAGAATACTAACTCTTCAAAAGTGTAATTGTACGCCACTCCCTATGATACCTCTTTATAATTATTCATTCACCAAACGCAAATCTTTTAAGTTTCCTTTTTTATTTTCAATATATACACACTTAATAAAATATAATTTATTTCTGAAAGATAATAATACAGACACTGGATGATGCAAATACCCAGATGAAATCCCCTGGTGACATAGTCTTGAAATCGGATGTCGATGTAGCATACAATAATTCAATATAATTAAAATGATTTCATGCGAGTCAAATAAAGTGAAAAAATTTACACATCTTTAAACTATGGTGGTAATATTTTCTTGATGTGTAGCTGTTACAACAATTTTAAGTTAAATGTTGCATTGGAAAAATTGATAAATGTTTTCGGCCAAACGGAAAATTGCGGACTTAAAAATAAGTTGGGAATATGCAAACTTTTCAACAGAAGACACCTTGCTGGAAGTAGAAAAAGGATTTAAGTCCTATCTCTGTTTTCATTAAGGAATCTTGGATCCAATTTTGGAAAGGAATACCTACATTTGTATACCGTCGTAACATTTACATTTTGGGCCACATGCAAATTATGAATTATACACAACCTTGAAGTGCAAGGAGACTTCTAAACTAGTGTTTACTTGACATTATCTAATATTTATTAAAGAAATTGTCTAAGAAAAACCTTTTTTTCAGACTTAAAAGCTAAATTTAGATACTAATTCGGCATTTGCAGCTTATATCCTTTTGGTAGAACGTGTTTCATACATTGTGATTATCGAAAAAAAGCTATTTTGAAAAACTGTGGGTTATGGTCGATATTAAATCAGTTCTGTATTACTGCAAACAGAGGCTTCGAAAACATTCTTGAATATTCAAGAGTTTACAAAAAGATTAAGAAATATTATTTCTTAGTTACCTTGGGAATAAGTTAGAGTTGAAGACTAGATAGGGGACCCAACAAAAGTTAAGTCGTGAATCGTGATCATCTGACATAGCTAAACTCTCATATTATGTGATTTTAGTGTCAGATTTAAAGACTGACCCCCGCGCACTATTTTTTAACTCTACGGGTTGCACGCTACTGGAAATCAGGCGATAAAAACTTCAATGTTGGATCAAATAGTTTCATTCAGGTGTTATAATTAAACTTGTATGCCTACGACATAATAATTTCGATCGGTGAAAGCATGTACGGAAACGACCATCATCTTACACAAGATGAGAGCCTCCCCACGCGTTATGCAAAGTACGTGGGAAAGATGTAACGAAGTTGAATATTTTACTTGTGGTATGAAATTTTAAAAAAATCTCAGGTGTGCGAAGAAAATAAATATTAACTTTTAATAATTGTAATTGATTGGGCGCGATTGAGCTAACGTTACTGCTTACTTTTCGTCACTACGTAAGCTGATGAAAATGTAAATAAAATGCATCATAAAACACAATTTAGTAATAACGGATGTTTGAGGAACTAATCCATCGGCGTCATTTTCCACAGCTTAGTAGTCATTGTGAAGAAGTGACAATTATTGAAGTCTTAATAATTCTTAAATTTACACAAAAACTTGCCTTCCAATAATTATAAAAAAAAATACATCATTTCTATTTATGTTTTATTTAATGTCGCATTGTTTGAACGTTTATCGTCGATATAGGAATCTTAATGAATAATGATTAAATGTGAAATCTATTAAATTTGAATCGTTCAAATTAAGCACATTCACACAAGCCGTGTCACTAACGACCCGGGTTTCGTCTTTCGGCATCTTCAGGCTTCCAAGTGCACGTATGAACTTTAACTCACGTTCAGTAAATATATTTATCGTGCTTATATAAGAAATACATGTATTACCAAGATTAAGGCCATTGCTGGCGAAATGGATTCACGCATGGGAATGCCTACAAATTTGAATGAGTAATTTCAAGAACTATGTTTACTCTGTTTGCTGGATTTTTTTATGATTATATTTATTTACATATAGAATACATGAATAGGGAATTTGGGAGATTTTCATACTCATTCAAAATTGGTAGACTACTTAACTGTGACCTATTTATTTCTAAAATTACCTGGAAAAACAACTTATGCTGATTTGTCTTTGAGTGTAGCATTTTAATCCCTTCATTCGCATTGAACACGTGGTTTTCTAAAATCAAGTGATTGGCGAAAGTCGACGTATCTTCTTTTAATCTAAAAAAAGTCTAGTTAAGGTTCTTTCTGTTTTTTCCGATATAGAATTGTGTGCAACAAAAGCTGTGTAATCTATAAATCCCAGATTTAATCTATTGTTAACACTTTATAAGCTTAAATCAATTATACAAGATAAAACTACTGTCATTTAACATCATTATAAATAGAGCGGGTGGCTCAAATTTGTTAAATTATTTTTTTATTTCCTCATTGATTTATAATTAGTATTTTTTTGTTTGAATCTACACCCCTCCCTGCGTACAGTAGAAAGACAGAAAACCCTTCATCCATTCTGTAATTTGTAAAATAAGAATTATTAATTTACAAGTAATTTATTCGAAAGTAAAACGATAGTTTGTGCGAAAATTTGCCTCAAAAGAGGCAAAAAACATGTCACAACTTGTTGAATAAACAACGTCTGGAATAAAAAAAATATCAAATAATATTTTCAATATTTTTATTTCGATATCGGACCCTTTGAAATAATATAACTGATGTAATTTAAATTTTATATTGGCGTGAAAAGGAAGTCGTATGGTCAAAATTATATGCTAATTTAACATTAAAAATACAAAGTTTGTATTTTCTTACAAAACTTTTCGTCCTCGTCTTCCTACGTTGCTTCATTCGCCCACTCCCTCACTCACTCACTGGCAACATTTTTCCTTTTATTATTGTTAAGAAGACGTTTACAATTAAAGTTTTTCATTCATATTATAATTACGAATAACAAATATTCTGTTTTATAATTCCGATTTGTATTAGAAAAATATTTTGCATACAACATTTCGTAGTATTATTTTTTTCGTTGATTAAGAATTTCCATACGATATCAATTAATGAACAAGACCTTTTTACCGTAACAAATACAACTATTTATTATTCTAAGTTGAAATTAATCACCCAACTCATCACAATGTTAACCAATCCGTTTTGTCATACATTTTCAAATAATAGATAAGAATTGTGAATCTACTACCCACAATAATTTGACTTATGCTGGTTTCAGCTGTTAGTTGTTACTACTCAGATATCGTATTATTATCAACGACAGGAAATCATAACGCCTATCAACGAATTCCGACAAGATATTATTCTATTCTAAAAATGTGAAATAAGTGTATTTAACGAAAATGCGTGGTATTACATAGGGTTACCATGTGGCGTGGGATACCTACGTGAGTCGACAGCGATCGACCAGTAGATCGCAAAACAAAATTTATTAAACTCCAATTTTTAAGCCCGATATTATTTTAAATTAGGATAAAAACTTTTTCTGGTTTATGCTCTTGACAGTTATAGATAGATACGAAAATCAAGAGTGAAAAAGTCTCTCAAATCGAAAGCGGTTGGGCATCCTTGCTATAATATGTTACATAAAAGTTAAATATAATTTTCTTTTTTTACCAATATGAAAATAGCCATTTATGTAGATAAAAATATCACAGAGTGTATTTTTAATGTTTTAACTTTAGAACACTCGCGTACAGTGTCAATATATTCTATGAAGGGAAAAAATATTCAAAATGTTTAATTTATATTACATATAACACCGCACGAAATGTTCCATCATTTCGTCGCTGCACATATAATTTGTCCTATGTGACGCTTTTATCGAAAATGAGATGAATGTAGTTCGATACGTACATTTTTATTCACATTTAACATTTTATATGCATTAAAAATAATGGATAAATACAAATTTATAGCAAAATTCAACATGTAATATGTGATACCTATCAAATTAAGCACAATATTATGTTCTATGTGAGTTTGAATAATGAATATGGAATGAAAATAGTGTTTTTTTTTTGCAAATTAAGCGGTAAACTCCTATTTGAAAATAGTGTGTTTATATCAAACATATAAGAACAAACAAAAATATGAAGATTGTAGGAAAAATTTACACAAGATGTAGAAAAAGTAACAAAAAAATACTAACTGTCTTACAGATTACTTAGAAAATATAGCAAGTACTGTCATACTCATTACAGAGGGATGCCACTATCAAAATCGTCATTAAAATCCGGCCAGTGCCCCAGACGATTTTTCAAAATATAAATTCAACTTTAGTAGAAAAAAACATATTTGAGAAACGGGTTAATTCCTGGTCGAACATATAAATGAAAACAACTTACATGGTCAGAATTTAAATCAATTTTTTTCAGGATAAAAATATGAATGGTCAGAATAAAAATATTATTCGGTCAGAATATTTAATAACAATTTTGGTTAGTAGGTTAGGTTAGGTTAGGTCAGGTTTTTTTTTAATTTCATCTAAATTATGACTATTTATTCTGACCGATATATTATGACCATTTAACATAAATTCTGACAAATTTTATTTAAATTCAGACCAGAAAAATACCAGCCAATATAAATCGGGTCGGGCTTGGGTCTCATTTGTGGCACTGTTGGCTGGGCTCGGATTCGGATAATTTTATCAAATTTCGACCCGTGCAGACCTCTGATATAAACGAAATTCCCAACATAGCTTGATTGAGTATAACTAATGCTCTTTAAATTAATAAAATATAGTATATCAAGATATAATGCGATTTAGAATGATATTGTTTGTAGTTACAGTGGTTAAATATAGATTTATACAAAGAATGAATAATATTCGATTAAGTAAAACAAAAAAAGCATTCGAATCCCATGTTACCATACCCAACCGCAATCTTTATCGGCCACATAGGCGAGTAATCTTGTTTTTCAAATTATTTTTTATGTAAACGTGGATGTTTGTGAACTTTTGTAATATCTCCGAAAAATTACCAAGTTGATTAATGTATAATAAAGAGCATAATAAACTTGGATCGCGATTGTGGTGAAGTTAAAGTGTCGGCCGAATTCTGTCCGTGTCGAAAGAGAAGAATTCGAAAGACCTAATTCGTAGAAATAATCTTACATCACTTTATTAATATAATATTACGTAGTTACGTAAACCGCAAAGTCTTTGTTTTCGATAAAATAATTATTTGTTTTTTCCAGAAGATACCGAAAATATGTTTATAGATTAAAATAATTCGTGTTAAATAAAACAACCACATTACTTTTTTAAGTAAAACAAGTAGATATAAGATAATGGACACCACAAATTATGTTTGCCGATCACCGTGGCCAAGTAGTTGTTAATGTTTCAAATCTATAAATGGAAATTTGCATACTTTCATTTTTGGTTTGATTTCTGAATATGTATTTCCAACCTCAATTTCGTATATATGTTTTTAGATAACATATTATAAATCCGTTATGGAAATAGAGGTGCTTAACACCAGGACACTGATTAGGGTAAGTGTCACGGTCTACAGAGACACCTATAATCAAGAGAAAATATTAAATTGCTTATACACAAAAAATCGTTTAATTGATAGAATTTAGATTAAAATCATTTTAAAATCATCTCAGCTCATTTGAGCATTCTTTATTATCATATTGTAATAAATTTTATTCGTAAAAAATGAACAGGGATCCAGTGGCGTGCTTTTAAGCATGGACCTCCTATTTTTTTTCATTAAAAAATCGTATCTCCACCAAAATGCACTATTTATTTTTGAAAAAGATATCAAACGTTAGCAAAATCAAATATATCGATTACATTAAGTTTTTATTTTTTTTTGAAATTCCCCATTTGACCGAAAATTTGACATTTTTTTCAGCTTTTATTGGACATTCATACCTTATTAATTTTCAACTTTATTTATTTATACCTTATTAATAACTATTTAAAAAAAATAATAAGGTATGAATGTCCAATAAAAGCTGAAAAAAAATTATGTCCAATTTTCGGATAACTTGAGAAGGTCGGAAGATTCCTTGTAAAATAATTAAAATAAATAAAATTCTGAACAAAAAGTATATGGGTAATATAATATAAGTCGTTTTTGAGGCCCCAAAAGCGCGCCTTATTCGCTTATAAGGTAATCCGCCGCTGTTAAACTATGATAAAAAAAAAATGTGTAAAACTGTAACTATTAATGAAGAATGTCGCAAGAATAATATTATTAGCTGTTGTATAAGACCACAATGTTATGAAAGGACGATGTTAATTTGAATACAAACATTGTTTATTAGTCAATAATACGATATTAGGATGAATTAGAACGAAGAGGAGTCTGGGGAAGTGAGGACTGAACGAAGAAGTGAGTGGACAGGAAACGCTGCATAAATGCTTCCTTTTTATTTTACCAGGGGGTACGAGTCAGCGGAGCTCCTCTAAAAAGTTACACACTCATTTATTTCATTAATTAACAACACCAATTTTATACAGATTTTTCCACACTATCTCAAACAGGACTGTAGACTAACGGCACTGTAATTATAATGACCATTTCTTTTCATTGTCAGACCCTTTGATATGGGAAATTATATAATATGCTATTTTATATAATATGCTTACATTATTATAACATGTATGCTCTTTAAAAATAAAATAGATCAATTGGATCGAATGAAAGTTTTTCAACGTAATTTATATTTTTATTTTTCTATGTTCACTGTTTTTTTGGTTTTTTTACTACACTATGATCCTAGGCAGTTTTGTACTTATGTGCATTCAATCCTTTTTTTACGCGATACATTGGTTCCAGAAATCAAAATATAGCCTAAAAACTAAAATGTATGAAAAAACAAAACTTTCATATAAAATTTAAGTTCTTTATTGGTTATAAAAATACATTAAGAAACAGATACATACTCGAATGTATACATGCATAATTTTATACACTGATATTCGCTGCTGTCACTGTCGTTTTGCGAAGTATAATAGTTCGCGATTTTTTTAACGAACGTATTAAATTTAGCTTGAGTCTGAATTTTCCTCGGACTTTCCTAGATTCTTGATCTAGAGTCTATTATTGTTACATTGCATTTGTTTTGTCGATTCGACTAACAGCTGAAACTGTTTTTTTTAATACATGAATGAATTTAATAAATGCATTGTATTTAAATAAGTTTCATAGCATTACTTAATTACATTTACATTACATTAAAATTACATCATATGATTTTGCGCAGAGTATCACTTCTTTAAACGCAGGGTCACCATTTCTTCTGTAAAGAATATCGAAAAAAAAACACGTAGCAACAAGTAAATTGTGTAAAAAAAGTAATGGTGCCGTCCAAAACAATCGAGGACTGGGTGTATATACCTATGCAAAATAAAAAATGGATACACGTGCAACCCCGAACTCATATTTTTCAAGAGTCGAAAAAACTAGTTAGATTATCTAGTTAAAAATATTTTATTTTCAGAGTGAATGTTAAGCAGTATTAATTCATAAAAGTGGTACCTACATGTAATTTAAATTTAGTTTTATAATTAAAATATTTTACCTTTCTTTCAAAAATTAACAGAAACTAGTAACAGTAAAAAGAGTAAACAGTTTTTTAGACAGTTATTTTCAGTATTTCATCAGTAATCTTTAAAAATGATCGTATTGTATTAACTATTATATTGTGCTGTCAAAAATGACTTTACGTCGTTTTCTTTAAACTCCGCAGGCTTTCAGGTAGACGATGCCCCCCGTCCCTCTGTTAAGCCCGCGCTCCTCTTCCTTGCGCAGCTCAACATCTGCTCCGCTCACTGCACTGCTCATCTCATCTTTTTTTTTTCGAAAATCAAAACTTTGTTTCTTCCAAGGAAGTGTGGTTAAAAAGTCTTTTCATGTAGGGTTGCCACGTAATAGAAGAATGCCGCCTAGTAAAATAAGAAAATATTAATTATAATTTACATTTATAAAAAATAAAATACCATTTTTTAACTTCAAATTTATATAGTGGTTCACTAAGCGCGAGTATTTTCAACTGATGATGAGAGCTTAACTTTAAATGAACACTTCAAAGGTGAAAATAATAAAAAAATCATCAGCTAAAAAAAATTTGTGTCGGATGTGTCTTGCGTAGTAGATAATACATTTTAAAATTTGGATCGTTCAAATTATGTGCATTCACACTAGTTTTGTCACTAACGACCCGGGTTTCGCTTTTTGGGATCTTCAGGCGTTCAAGTGCATGGATGAACTTGAACTGACTTGTGTGAATGTACATAATTTGAATGATTCAAATTTAATATTGAAATTCCACCAAGCACTTTCAGTCGAAATCTTTAAGTTTATTATATTATATGTTAGTTTTGAATTTAACTTTAATGCTAATTAAGAAATATTATTTGTAATTTTGTTAAAATAATAATATTACACGAATAATATCAGATACTTTTTTATGCTGGTTGGTAACCCTATGTTTTAGTAGTGGACCTTTGTTCCAAATGCAACCATTCAACACTCATTATTTTTTATTATCTATGGGGCAAAATCTTCATTCTCTGTCTACTTATAACGAACGTTCATACATTTACCTTCTACCTACCTATTCTTATTATTTGGATACCCTTAACAGCCTCTGCGATCTTCATTCTCCAATAATGCAACGATCCTTCAAAGATGTTTATTATATGAATGATTCATTCAATTTTCAACAGCTCACTTATCAATAATAAATAATGTGTTGTGTTAATTTTCATTAAAGAATTTATTCCATATAATTCGTTGGTTTACCCGGCAGAAGGCGAAAAGTCAAAAAAACCCTGTTTCGAAGTACAATAAAACCCCCATTTACACTAAAGTCGGAACACTGTAATTCAGGGTAGTGTAATTGGGGGTGTGAATCTCATACAAAATTCGGAATTTGGTTTTTTCCGTAAAAATGCAAAACTAAGATTTCCCTTAGTTTTTCAAAAAAAAATATTGACGAACTATTTAGTTACCAAGTGATAAAATGCAAAGCACGCCAAAATCCCACACATAGACAGTCGCCCGCTATACGTGTATAGCCTGGCACGTGTTGAATACACAGACGATAGCCAACATTTGACTGTTTGAGCGGCACAGACGACCGTCTCGTAGTAACTAAAATGAAATGCGACCGTGCAATTGGGGGATTCGCGGCGAATATTTCAAGCCAGCACGTAATTCGGGGTAGTGTAATTGGGGGTTCCACTGTAATCATCATTTAGGATAATCATGAAATTCTATAACATCTCTTTTCACTGTATCTATCACGTATAGTTCCAAACGCTTCATAAAATTAGATAGTAAAAAAATCGATGCACTTATTTAAAAGCGTTAAATTACTAATAGTTATTTTGCCAAAAATTAATTTGAACGAAATTTACTTGATGTATGTAAATATAGTATGTAAAAATACACAGAATATGACTGAATTTGTTTTTTTCGGAAGATACAGCGTGTTAAAATCTATCTATCTGCATTAATAGCTCAAACTTACATAACGCATTCTGACAGTATATGTCGACGTAGTATCTAATTCGGGAAATGATTTTTTTCAAACATAAGATGATCTGATTAGAGGAAATCAATCATCCGCCGATACTGGAATGGTCATTATACAGTCGAGCTCGGTTATTACGATCACAGAAATAGCCAGATCTCGGATGTAGAGATGAAACATTCGTTGACATAGTTTATTGTTTTCTCCATACATTTATTCACTTTTATAACGAGCTACTTCTCGGGCATACTGAGCAAAAATATCATCAATGAGAGTGAAAACAAAGAAAAAGCATAATTTTTTTATTTGATAAGAAAAATGGGTTGACAGAAAAATGTAATATGTGTGTAAATAAATTCTAATCGTGTATTATTGTTTGAATTGCGACTTTTTGTGTTATGTTACCGCTCCAGATACTTCATGTCATGTGTATGTTTGTAAGCATTTAAAAATACCTATTATAACGATCATATTAAGTCGGTTCCATCTTCCTCGTAATAACCAAGTTTGACTGTATGGTAGATGTAGATCTACAATTTGTGTACCTAACGTTTTTATTTTAAGGAAATGCGGTATTGAAAATCAAATTATATCCAGATGTCTCGGCCCCACCTGGATATTCGAACCCTTAACTTAACCCTTACTTTGTACGTATGCTGCAGGAACACGATATCCTACAATAACTATATGTAATTCGTTTTACAAAGCAGAATTGTGAAGGTACGTACATTCATTTACAAAGATTTCAAAGTTCTGCACACTTAACCCATCCTATTAGCACACACCTGTCTTTTCAGAATCCTTATTGCACAGATTCGAGACAAAGCAACAAAGGTAAAGGTTCGAAACGGTTGTGGTGGTGGGTAGGCGACGTGGGCAGAGCCAGAGACCCACTGAATGGAAAATGAAACTACTCTAAAGGTGCAATAAATAGATAAGCCTTTCTATTCAGTAGTGTGATAAAAAAAATGTATATAGGGTACCTAATGTATTATTTGCGTAATTCAAATATGATTTCGTTTTATCTATGTCGGTCGATATCATATTCCATGTGTCTACCGTATGAGTTTAATGATGCCCGATTGTAAGTCAGTTTCCAAACCTTAATTTTCAGAAGGACGAAGGATAAAATGATACGGCTTGAAGCTATATATTTGTCAGTAATAACACTACAAAACACTAATATGGACCTGAAAATTTATCTCACGGAGCGTTTAAAAATAATCTAACCAGTACTTTTTCAATGCTAATTAAAAAGAAATAGTTTCTATTCTAGTCCATCATTAGTCGATTTCTCTTGAATGCAACTTACTTAAACTAATAAAAATATGTTGAAAACTAAAAATAGTAAACATTGATGGGTACATCTGTGAAAAAGATGACTGATAATTAATTTCTAAAGTACACTTTTAAATTGTTGACTGATAACCAACCATCCGAAGAAATATAACGATTCGTCGTGATAAACTTACTGTGTGTATGCAGAGTTGCTTTATTCATTTGGATAAAATTCAAAATAAATTGGTCAATAGAACATGAATATTAACATTACTTTTGATAAAAACGTTTTCGTAGTTATTATTTATTAAGCCAACAATTATTATTACTACGGATTCACAAAAATCCCAAGTTTCCAGTCCTCTTCTGCTTTTATTCAGATTTAATCCATTACTATTACATCAGCGTAAGTAGCTGCCGATAAACTTTGTTATTGTTAGTAGGGGGTGAAATCAAACATATTTTTTCGATAGAAATCATCGTTCCAAGTGTGTACTCTTTTTATGAAAAACTCGAAACTTCGTCTTGAAAGCAATCGACTATAATAAAAGACACGGTAGACCCATCGTGAAAGTAAAAATACTTAATCAAGAAAAGATACATAACATAAATTACAGCTAAGACTAAAAGTTACGCGTTTCCCGAAACGCATAGTAACGATAAACAACTATACCCGGCGATTGATTTAATTTCTGTATCAAAAGAAATATAAAAAACAAGCAATCTATTTTTTTTCTTCGTTCATGTCCGCTCCTCAAATTAATACATAATACGGTCACCGTGTAATTCCTGTTCGAATATTGCCCCTCCACAGCAAGTTTGCTTGAGTATTTTAGCCTCGTACATTGAAGAGAGTTGTGTTTGTTTGGTGTACAGTAAATTATTCCATCAAATATTCCTACTTATGTTTAAATGTATTGATTGATTCAGTTGTCAGTCATTTTAGTCGACGTAAAAGTGCAAAAAATTATCTTTCGAGTGGTAAACTCGAAGAAATGTTTTGAGAATAACTTTTAGGGTGTTCACTGTCAATGTGGTGGAAAGGCATTTCTCAAACTCAAAAAGTAAAATACTAATTCCATAAAATTCGTCATGAGAGAAGCCGATCCTGGTCATATTAAATGTGAGTGGAATTATTATAAATGAGTATTTGATTTTTTGAATTTGAGAATCGTATTTAAAATTGTTTGAAGTCAGATTTTTTTTATTATCATTAAATATATAAATATGTTTGTTGAATCGCGTACGTATATATACTATAAATATGAGACTGCTGCGGTGCCAGCAGGGTGCGTCTGTAAATTTTAGGTAGGTAGTCAGTGAAGGCATACCTATACAGCGAAGGTAAGGTACAATAGGTAGAAATTGGGCGTAGGTTGAAGAATAACAAGTAGGTAGGTTAAACACCTGGCAGGTTCGGACGTCGCACCTCACTCCTCGCCCCACACCCTTCGCCATACCAACTGCTGGGACCCACTTTTTAAGATATTCCAACAACTTGAATGTTACACTTGAATGAAAGCTTTTAAATTATTCACTTTTCAAAATAATTCTACTGGAAAGATGGGCGAGTTCATTTGTGGCTCAATTCTGATTTTTTGGTGTACGACTATTATCGTTACGATGTCTTGTAGTTCTTCTTCTTCCTATGCACTCCTACTGAAGCATTCCAACGGAACTGAGGATTATAATTCAGTAGCTCGACCGCTATATTCAGAAAGGACAAGAATAAAGAATTGGCATTGGAAAAGACGAGTAATAAGATGATCGATCTCAATACAACCTGCGTTCATGATCGTCGAGTGGGGATTAAAATAAACAGTAGAAAATATTGAAAAAATAAAACGGTCGTTTGTATTAATTCCATTTTATTGAATAAATACTTTAGGGTGTTCACTGTCAATACTTGGCGAAATTTCATTATAATAAAACACACAATATTTCTTTGTACTGCATCCACTCATGGCGAGCATTATCAACTGATGAGCAAAACCGGTAATGATCTTGCAGAATAAAAGTGGAAGTAGCGCTAAGGAATATTGTGTTTTTGATGTATTTAAACATATTATCAGGACCGGTTTCGCTCACGACGAGCATTATGAACTGATAAAAGAAAACAATATTACAGTGATATTTATATTATACAAAACAGAATAAAATTATTAGCGTGTAAGCAATAATTGGTAATAAAATGAGTTTACAGATAAAGTTACAAAATATGATTATGTCTTATTCGGTCCTGGTTTTTTATATTAAATAAAAATGGAATTAGTACAACTGAGTATTTTTTTTAATATAAAGACTTTCCACCAAGTATTGACAGTGAACACTCTTAAAGTATGTATAAAAAATACCAGTGAGTATAGAGCATTTAAAATTTTCATAAATAAAGTTTTGACAATCTTTAACATCAATATTGTCGATGTATTCGACAGTAACATTGTGGAAGTTAATTTTTAATGAAAAAAAAAACTTTGTTACTCCAATTGTTGTGTTACGAATTGTGACACGTGTTTCGCTTCTTTAAGAAGAAACATCAAATTTGTCAAGCATCATCACTTTATTCGTAAGCCTTGCTATATTCTGTCTGATGATGCTTCTTAAAGAAGCACGTGTGACAATTTATTTATTTATTTATTTAATATGCTGCCAATACGATAACAAGGGGCTCGATTAATCTCAAAGCAATTCTCGGTGTTCTGAAGAAGGATTGATTTTTTTGTCACTTCGATGCAATTATATGCAATACTCAAATAAGCAGTCGAGTGTTACTTAATACACTTATAATATGTAACAATTTGCAATTTACCGTAAACTAATCAATGTAAATGGCTAAAAATGTACTCTTGTATATACTGAAGCTGTCGTAGACAATATATATAAGTCAGAAATTGCAGTTATGAACTAATTGATTTGGGAATTTTGTTTTTTATTAAATTAACAAGGTGCTCGCCGGCCTTCGTAAAATTTAACAAGGGGCGAGCGAGCCATTCTGAGCCTCCACCAGCCCACCCCATCTTTACCCTATAACCTTTTTTCAATCGGGTGAATTGTTTTGTTTGGAAAGCATGCGATATTTAAAATATTTTAGTATTTTGTCTTCGAAACACATACTTTCGAGGTTTGAGTGCTTCTCTATAAATATGTTGTCAATCGCTGTCCAAAATACGAATATCTGAACCGTTGTAATTGTTATAATCTAAAAAAAATATCAAATATGATATAAAAAGTGGTTTATTTGATTTAAGTAAAGTATTAGAGGAATCTAAAATACACAAGAGGCCTAAAGGTCACCGGTAAGAGTACCTATTCAGTATTGTTTATTATTTAAACGTCGCAGTTGGCACGCATGACAACAAAACAAATGCATAACTACACCAAAAGAAAATAAAACAAACGAAAAGACCATGAAAAGTTTCATATTTTCATGTTGAGGTTGAGGCTGTGCAGGGCCGGCCAAGGGCATACAAGGCCATTTACACTTCCGGCCGACTGGAACGAAACGATAACAATACTCCAGGGATGAATTCGAACCGATGCAATCTTCAAAGCCACCTTTAATTGACTTCTTACTTGGACCAAATTATTTATTTTAAAGAATTTAAAAAAAAGATTAATTATGAAGGGTTGGATTTATTATGCCCCGTAAAGGGTTTTTGGTACTTCCTTGTTTGACGCCAGGCGGTGAAAAATTCAACGGTTGTAGGCGCACCTCCATATCCAGATGGGGTGTTAATCAACCGAATTTAAAATATAAAAATAACATTAATTTTTTGCCCCTTTGTATGTGTTCTCAAACATCGACTTCTAGGCGTTAATTATCGCAACGTGTCCATTCATTGTTCCCTCAAAACGGGACATCGACTTATTTTTAATTGATAGTGAGCTTTCTTGAATACACGCTATTCAAGAAAACGATTTTTTTATTATTTATTAACGAAAATAACGAAAATGATTTATCGCGATTTTTAATTGTTAATTAAGTTACCGTCCTTCAGAAAACGATTCATTTTAAGCTCTGCTTGGGAACAACACGATAGACTACCTTAAAACGGGAAGTATGATCACATCTCATATAATGTGACATATTATATGGAAAGGTTTCACCGCCTGGCGTCAAACAAGGAAGTACAGGGTTTTTATTCTGCTGGCAGTGCATTTAAGCTAGAGGGTAAATATTTAACTAGGTTTGGATAAAGGGGCATTAAGACTAAATCTGTACATGTTACTAAAGTAGCCAGGAATCCGGAAGCCTGCTTTGTCGATTCCACTCTTATTTCTGTAGAATAGTTAGGTGAAAAAGAATAGTCTAGGTCTGTTTTGGGGCTCGGATAGAAAGAGGAGAAGAGATAAAAATGCATGTTACATTGAAGGTGGTAACTCTCAATTCTTGATGGAAATGCATTAGATTAAGATAAAAATACTATATGCTTTTTTTCAACAAAAAAAAATATTTTTTAAGCCATATTGTCACGGATAACTTTTATTTCTAACAAAAATTAAAAAAAAAACGCAATGTCGTTGAATAGAAACCCCGCATGACTATATGGTCATGCTGATCCTTATATGACCGTGTAATATTATGTACGGAGAGTAGTAAGGACGAGCGTGACCGTATGGGCACACAAACATTCAGGGTTGAAATAAAGCTAAACGTGAATTTTTCAAAAATATTTACAATTTAACCTCTATAGATCAACATAATATCAACACAAATATATTAGTAAATAATTTTATGTTTTGATTAAATAATAACTAACAGTTTCAAAAAATTCATTAAAAATTAACGGAAATTCAAAAAATCGTATGTGGTTTTGGTGGTCGTTTCCGTCCCCGCGGCTGAAGTCTGCATCCTTTTTACCAAGTTTAAATAAAAGCAACGATATTCACGTAGGAAAGGATGAATAGTGGGATCAATAGACAGCATTGTTAACTGTGACTAGGGCTTATACAAAAACCGACTTTTAAAAAACCGGTTTTCAAATGTCAATATATTTGGAAAACCGGTTTTATCCGGTTTTATTTACAAAACATGTATAATTCAATTACATTAGCAAAAAAAACATTTAATGTTGTTTTTTTTTTTTTTTTTAACCATGTCCGCTCCCAATGTGGAGCATATGGACTCCTAATGGAGTTTATCTCAACAGAAGTGTTTCTACGAGAACTGCTTGTTACTCAGTTGCTCAACCTCTCTTTTTCCAAAGAGAGTGAGGATAGAAGGATAGGGCTAAGACAGGATTAGTGGTAAGCTAATCGCTCTCAATACGCCCCGTTCATAGGATAGGATGGGTGAGAGGGGGGAATTCAAGACATCACATACATCCATGCCTTCGAACAGAAATTCATAAATCGATTGAAAAATCAATTTATAAAACTGTCCGTACCGGGATTTGAACCCGGGCCCTCCGTAGCCAAAGCCGACAACGTTGACCACTCGACCACACAGGCGGCATTTATTTATATACATAAAAATAAACAACAAGAAATTATTTGGTGTTACTATTCAGAAAATATGATTTAAGAAAACACAAAGCGTCTACTGATCGTTTTGTAACAAAATTTCCTGATATCAAAAATACCCTTTCACTGGGTAAGGATGTGGGGCATATGGTCTTTAAGCCATCAAATAAAAAAAAACAAATTTTCTGTGCTTTTGTTTATAGAGTCGTTTATAGAAAATTCGGCACAACCGGTTTTCGAAGTCACAAATTTAGCCAAAAAAATGATTTTTGAAATCCGACAATCCTTAACTATGACGATATGGTCACGCTCGTCCTTGGATCTAAATTAGCGAAAAATGGGATAACAAAGTATTAAAAAATATCTTAAGAGGTGAGACATATAATTATTTAACTGTATTATAATGCGGATGTATATGATTCTGTTATACTGTGTTCCACCCTGCCGTCGGTCAGAATTCGAACAATGGAGCATTATTGTTTTATGTCTGAATTCGTCAGCTGAGGGAGGTTCGCGGATGAGGTGAAAGGGGAGAGGGCGGGTCCAGCATCAACAGCGGCAGAAAAGGTACAGCCTAGCAGACGAGGTATGGAATCTGTGGCAGGAGTCCCAAATCCGCCCACGCAACACGACTCTTTGAACATGTGTATGATAACTTACACGCAGATGGTCAACTAACTTATTGATAAAATTATAACAAAAAGTGGATAATTTAAAGAGTCCTGGATTATTTAAAGTGTCCTACCGTTGTCTCTGTAGAATAAAAGTCTTCGTCGGTGAAAAGGCTTCGGTGGCGGATCTCACGGGTTCGAGTCCCGGTACGAACAGTATTTTGTTTCAATCGATTTTCCGATTTCACTCCGAAGCAGTAGCTGCCGATCAATGTGGCATTTGATCAAAGCACCCCTTGTATTATATATGCAAGGGCGACTATATTTCATTAAATAATATTCAAAAATAACGTTTATACCGTTCCCTCATTTTAAATTCAATAAAATAAAATTGTAAATCAAAAAAAATATTTTTTTCTAAAATATTTATCATAGACAATAAATACATGAAGAATTTAAAATGAGTGAATGGTATAAATTTTATGTTATATATTATTTCAGGAAATATAACCGCCCCTGCATATACAAGGGGTGCATTGATCGAATGCCACATTGACCGGCCGCCACTGCTCCGAAGGCATGGGTGTTTGCGATGTCTACAATCTCCACCATTCTAATTCTAAAATAACGGAGAATAGCGAGTGCGATTAGTAAACCACTAGTCCTGTCCTAGCCCTATCCTTCTATGCCTACTACTCTCTTCAAAAATTATTGTCGTAGAAAGACTTCTGTTTAAAAAAAAATACTCATTATTTTGAATGAAAAACTTTTATCAGGACCGGTTTCGTATTATTTATACACTTCACAGTATATACATAGCACTGTGATATTGTACTCTATTATCAGTTGATAATGCTTGACATGAGCAAAACCAGTCCTGAAGATTTTAAATAAAAGTGGAATTAGTGCAAATAAGTTTTTTTGCCTTTCAAACAGGTATTCATTGACAGTGAACATCTTAAAAGGGAGAAAAACTTCTGTTGAGATTGGGAGGCGATATGCCCCGCGTTGGGATTGGACATAGATTACTAATAAAAGTCTAGTCGTCTGACATCTGTGTACTCCTTTTATAATTTTCGTAACACCAAGTGTGCCTCGTCAAAAAAAACGCATATACATACTTTCATAACAATCAAAGTATATTTATTGTTTTCCCCTTTTCGTAAAATAGTCAAAGTCATATTATAAATAACAATTTCAATGAGATGGATAAAATTGTTATGTTGAGACGACAGATCATCATAATTTGGTTCCCTGGTTGTTTATTTTAATCTGAGATGCGGTTCCACGTCCAAAAGCCTGTTCCTTTGTTTTGACTTAATGTCTTCAAGTGCTGAAAAAGCAACTTCACGTAGATATGAAGTTTTGAAAAAATCAAGATGTATATTCGGGACTTTCTCTGTAAAGACACGCAGCTTGCCCCAGCGTACCCCAAGGGGTACGCGTACCACGCTTCGATTAAATTTGATAATTCATTTATTCTACTCATTGTGCTACAAACTGTAACACGTACTTCGCTTCATTGAGAAGCTTGCTTGTTTTTTTTCCATATTATGTCATACATGCATCTGTCAACTTACTGATGAAACAGTATGGTTACGATGAAGTGATTGGTGGATCAGTTATCTTCAGTTTTGCAGTTCTGCCGTCGACCATGTCGGCCGCTTATGTCCACAAAACTGCGTAAAAGAAGTTTACAATTTTTTGTTAAACGTTTATCGACCTCAGTCCTCACGTTGAGTAATGTGTCTTTTGAAATAAATTGCAACGGAAAATTACGTAGTTCGTATATTTCTTTATTTATTATTATTATTTTAAGTGCGTGTAAATTATTTGCACCATTTACAGTATTTCTACGTGCACGCGTTTTCGTTGACGCTTCTTTTTTTTTTTAAAATATAAATGACAAAATTGTGTACAGATCATTGCATCAGATATTTCAAAATACACTTTTTTTAGAATCCATTAATATTTTATTTTTTTTAATAATAGAACCAATTTTATAAAACCAGTCAGCAATGCTCATAGTTCTAATTTTTATTGATTTAATAGGAATATTGTCGGCTGAAACGACTCACATAATATCTACTGTGGAAAGTAAAAAGGACGTAAACCACACATATCAAATTTTACAGGAGGCGCAATAAACGTGTTTTGATGATTTCGGGCCATTCCAAGTTCACGGAGACTTCTAAACAGGTGTTCAATTGATATAATCTAACATTAATTAAAGAAATTGTCTAGGAAAAACCTTTATTTCAGTCTTTTTTCTTGGTTTTAATATTTTACAAGCTCATCTTTTTCAAAGTTAAAAGCTAAATTTAGATACCAATGCGGCATTTTGCAGCTTATATCCTTTTGATAGAACGTGTATCAAGTTTGATACATTGTGATTATCGAAAAAAAACTGTGGGTTACGTTATTTTTCCTTTCCACAGTCGATATGTATGAATGAAATTATTTATATGGGATTTAAAAGTCACCGGAGTGAATCGACCAAATACTTTTGAATAAAAATAATAAAACATTTTTAGTACTTTTTCCACATAAAATTTATTAGATCAGGACCGGTTTCGCTCATCGCGAGCATTATCAACTGATAAGAAAAATACAAAAACAGTGATATTTATACAAATTTAAATTGAAATAAAAAGGTGTAAGCAACTATTAACAATTTGAAGGATTAGCAAATTACATTATAATTACACAAAATTAAAATGCTTAACACCCATAACAATTAAAAACTCATCATCAAAGAATAATAAATCTAAGTGGCAAACGATATCAATTATAAACACAATTAAAATTTGGGAAATTTTTACACAAAGTGAAACACTACATTACTAAAGTAAATATCCTAATGATGATTTGGTGTTTTTCCCGTTTCCAAGCAATGATGTACTTCAACAAAATCGGCAGTAATGAAGATTCTGAAAAAGACATTTTTAATGTTTTGACGATTTAGAAAAAGATTTAGAAGATTCTGAAAAAGACATTTTTAATGTTTAACGATTTTGTTGAAGTACATCATTGCTTGGAAACGGGAAAAACACCAAATCATCATTAGGATATTTACTTTAGTAATGTAGTGTTTCACTTTGTGTAAAAATTTCCCAAATTTTAATTGTGTTTATAATTGATATCGTTTGCCACTTAGATTTATTATTCTTTGATGATGAGTTTTTAATTGTTATGGGTGTTAAGCATTTTAATTTTGTGTAATTATAATGTAATTTGCTAATCCTTCAAATTGTTAATAGTTGCTTACACCTTTTTATTTCAATTTAAATTTGTATAAATATCACTGTTTTTGTATTTTTCTTATCAGTTGATAATGCTCGCGATGAGCGAAACCGGTCCTGATCTAATAAATTTTATGTGGAAAAAGTACTAAAAATGTTTTATTATTTTTATTATAATGCCATTCCACCAAGTATTGACAGTGAACACCTTAAAAGTGACAAATACTTTTGATTGAATGTAACAAATTTTATTGTCAATTGGTGTAATATTTCAAGAAATGCAATAATTTAATATTTTCATCGATCTTCATTTACTTTTCCATTTTTTTATCGTTCATAGATACGTATTTTGCAAGATCAGCATTGTGAAGTTCATGCATGTCTAATTTGAACGCCGATATTGGACTCGCGGTTGACAGTTTGTTATACATAAATAGTTCATATTTTTATTGCTCACTACTACTTTATGAAGTTAAAATTTTATATGCATAAGGCATTATTTATTACGCGCTTAGAGTGACTGATTTGTCGCTTTTAGTTTGCTGGAGACAGTATGATAAAAGGATAGAGACTGATCGCTCTCACTTCTCCCCTTTTTTATGCTCACATAAATAGGGAGGGGATGTAAATAGTGTTCCTTCTAAGCTCTGCGCGTGTGCGCGCGCACACAACTCACCGAGCGCGCGCACATGCATTATAACAGAGCGCACAAAAGTTACACCAGCTATACCACCACCAGAATAAATTAATTGTCATTACTTAGTGTTGTTAATTATTGTCATTATAAAAAAATAATCATTTCGTTAAGTAGGCCTAAATATGTTATGTAGCACATAATTTTTTGAATTTGCTTTCAAAGTTGCACGGCCAATGTATTTTGCGCACATAACCTTCGGGAAATTCGAGGGAACATTTGATGTAAACTTCATATACGTTAGACCATAGGCTCCTAACCTTTTCCGGGTGGCGACCCCTTTTTATAAAATCCAAGTGACTAGGGGACCCTGGGATTGGGAACTCTACGTGAAATCGTGTATAATTTGAATTTTTTGGCGAGTCGTTTTTTTTTATAGCTCTCGATTTGCTATACTTTTTCCCCGCATTGTCTCCTAAACTCCTTTTTTTGTTCAAATCGAAAATCGAAAAAAGTCAAGGTTGGGAACTCGTGCATTAGACAATCATGCCTATAAACATAAATAAGCTTAAAATCAGTTGAAATTGTCCGTGAAAATGAACACTTCAACCAGATAAGTTGTGATTTTACTAGAATCACAACTTGTTTTATTAATATCCGTCTTTTGCAATTACTTCTTTTAAAAACATTGTCTATAAAGCTTCTTCGTGTTCAATCATTGATATTAATAATTCAAAAAAGTCAACAGCCATGAAGATTTATTATGTTTACATACGACTTTTACTTTTTTTGTTTTCAATTAGTGTAAATTGATTTTATTGGGGTTATTGAGCACCGTATGATTGCGTTTATTCAAAATTTAAATATGCTTATAAATATTTGGAGATCAAAGCGACTACTCCACTCGAAGGGACCGCGTGCACAGCTCACTCCCGCGCCATAGTAGTTTCGCCACTACATATATAACTAATAACTAAGAGCGTTGACCACTCGGCAGCCTAATACTAACTATTATCACATAATGCGACACACTACACCAGGAGTGGGTAACCTGCGGCCTTCTGGCCAATTCTCTAATTCTATATATTTTTGTAATTTCGTAAATTCTTGGCATTTTCGATGTCAAAATCCTTGAACGACCTAAAAAAAGGTCTCACACAAATCCGCAAATTGCTGGGCTCTAGAAATTGGCATGAAGTTGTTTCCGGCAAAAAATTGAATCAGAAAAATGAATGCGGCCTTTAGAGAAGAAAAGGTTTCCCACCCCTGCACTACACCGATGCATTCATTCACTATCAAATATAGTTATGTTGTTGAAGGTCGAAATGGGTTGTCTAATATTATGTTTTTTGTCTTTGAATTTTTTTTTTAAATTATAATATTGTTGCATGGTCTGATCCTGATGCAATACATTCTATTATACTATACGTAACAAGATAAAACTGCCGTTGCTTGCAGGAATGTGATACAATGCGTAATTGCGCTGGCTTATTATTGATTGCATCATCGATCGCTTAGTTATGTATTTTCATTCATTATAATATGAGCAATATGTTGAGCTCAGTTTGTTAGGATATTCACCACTCGCACGTAGAGGATACCTTCATCCGTCAGTGGACAACTAAGGGACGATAATAATGTTACATCAACACAGCACAATAATTTCCCTCAATCAATTATTACCAAGTGACGTTAAAAAAACCAGCTCCCATTGATAATGTAACAGGTATTTTATGTACCAACCTCCAATCTCTGCTACATATATTAAACTCGCTACAAATGTACCAATTGTGCCTCAATACATTAAAGCGGAAAGATGATCCAATAAAATATTTGTTTTTCAATAAATATCAGCAAGATCAGGGATTCCCAAACCTTTTCTGCAATGGAACACTTTGCAAATCCGGAAAATTTAACGGAACACTTGGCTTATTTTTTGGTCGGGTAATTCATAACAGTATAAATACAAAAAAATGTTAATAAAACACTTATTATTTTTAAATGGTTCCTGCACTTTGACTTTGTTGCAGCATACAAAGGTAATCCAGCTTCGCATAAATAGGTTGTTCATAGATAACGGAAGTAAAACAAAAATAACTTGTTTTGACACATTGGAGGATTTCGCTGACAAACTGGCTAAGAAAGAATTCAATGACATTTATATTTGTCTTCACTGACAAAATCAGTCAGATATTCATAATCACTTGCGCTGAATGGAAAATGGATTCCAGGCCAAGGAATCATAATTGATAGTTTTTTTGAAAACATTGAAAAATAGTGGTTTCTAAGTTATGTGGGTGTTTGCGGAACACTTATTCAGGTTTTGCGGAATACCAGTGTTCCGCGGAACAAAGTTTGGGAAACCCTGAGCCAGATATTACTATCGCCTGCTCTGGCCCAGTTGGTTAAAGCTAGCTCTACCGATCACGCAGGTCTGGGTTCGATTCCCGGTAAGATCGCAGTGAATTTGAGAATTATAAAATTCAAAGTTGTGATAGAACACTGGGTGTTTATGATGTCAATTCACACCATCTCCTGTCCTCCCACCCTTCTGATCCTTTAATAACTGGGTGTAGCAATAGCGACTAGTCAACCACTAGTCCTTTTCCAGCCTTATCCTTCTTTTCCTACTACTCACTTTCAAAAAAGTGAGGTTGAGCGACTGAGTAACAAACAGCCCCCCCCCCTCCCCAGGCCATCCCTGCATTAATTCTAATTTCCATGCATTAAAAAGATTTTCAAAATCTGCGGTTATCCATAATTGGCGAATATTGCTCACCTTTAGTGATTGGTTGTATAAAGACAGTGCGTTGTAATCTCGGAGCAGAAATTTCAGTTTTTTGTCTTGTTGTTAAAACTGTCGTAATACTTAATGAACTTCCTGCGCTTGCGTCCGCAGCCTGCAGCTTCAGCAGCGGTGGTGAAGCCCGTCCCGCGGCCCGCGAGCCACATCCGGTTGCGGTGCGTGGGAAATCCTTCCAACACCGCACCGACATTTGCGTTTTTTTATTCTTTTCGATTCGAAAATGCTTATCATCTTCGTTTTAGTTTCCGACTGTCAGGTGTAAATTTATAGACTATCATTAGTTTTATTTGACTGATTAAAAATTCTTATAATCTTTCGATTATAATAAAATAAAATTAAATAAAATAAAATTCTTAAAATCGCACTAGGAAAATACTTATGATAAAAAAAAATGTATTTGATAATAACCGTAAGATTGCAGACGACAAAATTCACTGACGCAATCGGACAATACTTGGAACTCCTGTGTTTTTACGGTGATCATCGTCATAACAATCAACTCATCCGTTAATACCCAGAAAACATACATGATTAAGAGCCAGGAGTGTCTCAAACATAATTACCCAAACCTTGACGTAGCGTACTTACCCTCCTCCAGCCACCACTCCTGCCCCATTTGTTAATTTTACAAAGCAGAATCCATTGGTGTGACAAACATTAAGTGCATCTTTAGTTTTATCCTTTTCATCACGACATGCCATGACTCCCTTCCTATTTCAACCAACTAACCTTTACGCCAATGCCTGCGTTAAATACATTTCTTACTCACCTATACATATATAGACCTATGTACATCTACAATAATTTAATCATTAAATGTGCACATTTTTTATAAATATTCGAAGTATTTCGTGGAAATCCTAGTTTAACGTCACACAACCACACTCTGAAAATGCTGATGAATATCCTAAAAAACCCAAAGTGGTGATTCCATTTCATTTTCACCAATCAAACATCGTATAATTTCTCAGAAAAAAATGTATTGATAACACGTAGGTACTAGATAAAAATAATATTGAATTGCTTTAAAATGCCTGGCTCACTGTATTCATAATTACTGTACGTCTAAGTCATATTCCTTTAATTTTTTACCGATCAAATACAGACAGCAAAACAAAATGATCTTATATTATACATTTGATATTTATATTATGGCCGTGTCCAAAATTAAAAAACAATTTATATTCAATGAATAATCAACCGATGCAAAATTACTATGAAAAAACAACCAGTTGCTAGTTTTTTTGTTGTAGAGAAGACCGAAATATAATCGTCGCAAAAAGATCGAAACGAAATGTTGAATGAAATAATCGCCACCCGGCTTCTGGTTTAGTCCGCCCGATGAATGATCTCCGATCGCCATTTATAATGATGACCCGTTCTGAGACGCAGCTGTTTTTTTTGTTGTTGTGAGGACTGAGGTTAGAAGACCATACTAAACTTATTTGCGCGGCTTCCGGTCTCTAAGTGTCCCAAAAAAGTTTATTCGAATCAAAAAAACGCTCCATACAAAAATGATGCTTTAAGCCACGATCTCACTGCAGATTTTTTTGTGAAAACATGATCACCAACATATTTTTGCTGTTGTTAGCAGATTTTTCTTACAAATCACATTTTTCCGTTGAATTTGATATTTGAAATAAGTATAAAATATAAAATATTACAATGTCTTGTCTGTTTTATAAATCATCGTAACTTGACATTTCTTATTCGGAATAATTAACATTCACAATGCGGTAAACAAGAAGAAATGACCGCAAACATACAAAATGAGTGTACAGTTTGCTTTTTGAAATATTTTTATTATATATGCAAATCTAAGTAAAGATTATAGTCGATTTCTTAGCAATAATTAAAATATCCTTGCGAGTGAAATTGTATGTTTGAAGATGCTTTTCAAAAAGTCTCAAAAGTGTCCAAATCTCGTTACAATCGTGTTTGGTGTGTCAGCAAGTATAGACAAAAATATAACATTATGCTTTCATGCAATACGATACCGTTAGCTGCAGATTGCAGCTTATATTTATGAAGAATGACTAAATCAATCAAATAGACAAATATATTTTCTTTTCAAGACTATAATAATAAATCATTGTTTTTTTTCCATAAAACCTACAAGTTGAGGTGAAACACGGATTTAAGTATCAGCCAAAGGTACAAACTTTAAGCCTTTCAAGTATTATTTTAATGTAATATAAATAATAAAACATTTTTAGTACTTTTCCCACATAAAATTTATTAGATCAGGACCGGTTTCGCTCATGATGAGCTTTGTCAACTGCTAAGAAAAACAATAAAACAGTGATATTTATACAAAATTTAAGTGATAAAAACAAGGTATGACAAACAATTGGTATTACAACCTAGCAAAAGAATTGAAGTAAAATACAAGGAAAATAAACTAAAAATAAAAAGTTGAAGACCACTTAGCAATGAAACTATTATGACAAAAACCAATTAGGTATGAATTATCATTACCAAAGTAAAAACCAACAATTAGTGTATATAATAAATAAATTTTAATGTCTGTCAACCAAATTGGTTGTAATACCAATTGTTTGTCATACCTTGTTTTTATCACTTAAATTTTGTATAAATATCACTGTTTTATTGTTTTTCTTATCAGTTGACAATGCTCATCATGAGCGAAACCGGTCCTGATCTAATAAATTTTATGTGGAAAAAGTACTAAAAATGTTTTATTATTTATATTATAATGCCATTCCACCAAGTATTGACAGTGAACACCTTAAAAGTGATTATTTTAATGTGTATACTTATAAACACAATTTATATGCTTTAGCACCCTTTGTCGATACTCGATGGTGCATGTGGAGGTGATGAATGACTAAAAAGTGTCGCTCACGACACGGCCATTTGGAGTCTACTAGAGCTATAATTATATTGCATTACAATTTGACAGGCTAGATCCCATTCTTAGGATTTTTTACATATATATATATACATACATACGAAAGCATGTTATATGCGTGAAGGTGGATTGTTTCGAATCCTCAAATCAGCACACTTTACAGCACATTCATTATAGTGCCAAAAGTATTAGTTAACCACATATTTAATGACAGTAAGATGATTGATGGAATACATCTGCCACTACCTAAGACAGGGTTTGTCATACTTTCAAGTAAGAAGAGCCAAGGTGTCCATAAAACAAGATAGCAAAGAGCCATACATGTATATGCAATAAATATATGAATGCATAGAGTAAAAAAACGTGATAAGCTCATGAGTTAATGTCTGAAAAACCGCAATCGCCCATGCAAAGAGCCGCATGCGGCTAGCTAGCCACGGATTCCGACCTCTGACCTAAGGTTATAATAAAAGATGATTTACTTGCAAGATTTTGAATGTAGCTGTATTAAAACTTATAAAAAAGATCAATATCCATAATAAGCCATCATGTGAAATAATCCAAATGGGTTTTTTTGGATCTATCAATGATGTCGGGTTATAAAGCCGTCAGGTATGATTATTATTATGTGCACGTTGAAACTGATCAAACGGAGGATGCACAACAAACTTATCTACACGAGACTGAATGGTCTGATTTTACATTTACTAACGAAATAACAATTCGAAGTTCACATTCAGGAAGCTAATTTATTCATTCGTGATTTTTTCTGCGAGCTATGAGACTTAGCCTAAAATATAAAAACTTAATACTAATATTTAATTTCACAAAAACAATATTGGTCAGAAATATGTATAAACTTAATAAGCCATACAATATTATCATTTCACCGACTCTAACATCCTTGTATTTTTTTTTATCATTGATTGCTATTCTAGCTATTCATGACGCTTTAGCCATTCTTTGAGAGGAATTTAGATCCAACCAATTATCGCAACTTTTCTCTTTATTTATGTTAGTAATAATTGATATATTACGTTTTTTATGAGTTTGTATAATTAAATTTAAATTAAACCGATACGTGATTAATTATTTATTTCTATTCAAATTTTCTCATTTGGTCTAATGGCCTATCCCTTGGCATATTTTCACATATTCATAGGTTTCTTCTTGCTATAGTTTTGACAATAGCTTGTTGACAAGTTAGCTGTCAATTAATAGTTATCATTTTTTTTTTGCATTCAATAAATTATTTATTTTTTGATTATTCGTTAATTCAACATATTGATATAAAAAGCTACTCTACCTTATTCATAGTGAAATAACAATATTCCAATTGTCAACATAATCTTTGTGTGCACGCCTTACCTGCCATTTTTGTAAGAGACTTAATGTTACCCTAGGTCGTCAGAAGTACATAGCTAATATACTCTATTTCAGTGGAGGGCCTTTTGGCTACTTTGGTGCGGCCTTTTGACTTAATCGAAATATTCACTTTGATCAAAAAATTGTACGCAAGCGTTTGGGAGAAGAGCTTAGTCAACCCGTTATATGTGCGACAGTCAAAAAAAAGGGCGAGGGGATGTCAACGTTTTCTTTACGCAACTTGCAAAAAAGCATTGCAAATGTTGGGCTTTATCATCCGTACCACCAGAGCCTTTTCGGGAGTTAAAATTCTAATATTAATGTACAACGCTTTGGTTCGAAGCAGACTTGAGAGTGGGTCAATTGTTTGGGCTCCAAGATGCTCGAAATATACCCTTATGGTGGAGAGGATTCAGAAGAAATTTTTGAGACTTCTCTATATGAGGGTGTATGGATATTACCCATGGCTTTATCCAACTGACTTTCTCTTAGGCATGCTTAACTTTAATAGCTTGAACGTTCGAAGAGAAATATATATGGCCATATATTTCTTTCGACTTATACGAGGCCAAAATGAGAATTCCACCATTCTTGAGAATGTGAATCTAAATGTTCCTGATTATTTTTTGAGAAATCGTGGACATGAATTGTTTGTTCTCCCAAGGTGTAGAACCAGCCTGCCAATGGGGATGCCACTGGGGAGAGCTTTAACGGTGTTCAATAATATTGCTTCGGATGTCGACATATTCCACGTAGACGTGGGTGAGTTCCGACGAATACTATTTTTTATGTATTAAAGTAGAGTTCGTCGGATCTTACTCAGTTGACTTCCTTGCCACTTTTTTTTTACTGCTTTTAATATTAAATTATACTATTTTTTTTCTCCATTGTAAAAGTTTTAAATTTATAATTTGTCAACCTTGTACAATGTTAATTGAATAAATAAATAAATAAATAAATTTACTGCGGTCTTATGTTGAATCAGATAGATGAATGTAGCCTCTATAAAAGAAAAGTTTCCCCCCCCCCTGCTCTAGGTTGAATTAGGACACGATTGAAACAATTATTTTATAAATTTCATCATTCAGAATTCAACCTACTCAAAACGGTCACATGAAAATCTCTCTTCAAAAATATATTAAAACATTAGTCCCTACATCTGTTTTTGTACCTCAATGAATAACGATAACCCGTCTTAGGGACCAGTTGATTCTGTTTTAAATCCTTTATTCAGAGTTTTTACGACCGCGGTTGTCAGAGGAGTTAATTTTTCACCTTTTTGGTTTTATAATGCCCAGCCATGTAACAATAATAACCCAATCAAGAGGGTGAACCATTACTCCCTTCCGGCCGAGGATCGGTGTAATAATTTACCGGCGATCCTTCTCGATCTCGCGGCCGCGTCCCTGTCGCTCCCGTTCCCGGCCATTATCGGCCGTGTTTTAAAGTCACAAAATCGGCCCGTCAAAATGGTCCAATATCCGGTCCGTGTTTGAATTTCGAACGGTCGTTATTAACGTGGACCGCGACCGTGACGCGGCGCGGCGATCGGTGTTCGATGATCGGGTTAATCGACTTCCGCTGACAATATTTTAAATCTCTCCGATTTAATTTATTTCATCTTTTATCTAAACGCAGCATCCGTACATCGAACCCGCGAGAGTATCATACTTCAATCGTTCAACGATTCTTTTAATTAGCCATTATTACAGCAATACATAGGAGTTATTTTTTTGATCTTACTCACCTGCCTAATTAATTAATATCGACTGTGGAAAAGAAAAAAGACGTAACCCACACATAGCAAGTTTTACAGGAGGCACAAAAAATGTGTTTTGATGATTTTGGGCCATTTGAAAATAATTAAATTAAAATATATAAAGATATATACACGACTTTGAAGTGCACCGAGACTTCTAAGCTGGTGTTTAATTGACATATTCTAATATTAATTAAAGAAATTGTCGATGAAACACCTTTTTTCAGTCTTTTTTCTTGGTTTCAATTTTCTTAAGCTCATCTTTTTTAGCTAAATTTAGATACTTATTCGGCATTTGCAGCTTACATCCTTTTGATAGAGCGTGTATCAAGTTTGATACATTGTGATTATCGAAAAAAAGGTTTTGAAAACGGTGGTTTACATCCTTTTTCTTTTCCACAGTCGATATCTTTTATGGTTTATAAAAACAAATATCTCACATTATTTTATCTCTGCTTCCATGCCCGTTTTATTTGAAACTAGCACTAAAATATGTGACGTGAGGCTTCACAGAGACTACTTAGCACTGTTAAGTGTATCATCTTTTTCTATAACCTAGCAATATCTCACGTACAACTTCTCCTATCCAAGAAGCCGAATGCTCAAAGGCGTGCTCTTTGGTTGCAGTTTCCACGATTTTTATATCGATTTATTGGATTGTGTTCAATGCATGGATGCACTGGCGGATTACCCCATAAACGCAAGAGGCGCGCGCTCGGGGCCTCCAAATCTTGAGAGCCTCAAAGATAACATCACTCTTATATTTTGATTTCAAAATACATTATTTTTCACAAATACAAGAGTTTTGCAGCACTTTTATGTCATTCGAAAAACAGGGCCTCCAAAGTTATTAATCTGCCAATGCATGGATGTGTGTTGTCTTAAATTCCCTCCTATTCAATTTAAGCTCCTGAAAGTCGTCGTCGCTAATGACACTTTACATATGTACATATTACAATAGATCTCTGGGGAAGTTTGCACAGACCTGACGGTTCAATATAATCATCAAGCGATTCAATAATAGTGGATCGCTGTTCGCTACCAAACATGAAGTGAGTCGAGTTACTCGAGTTAGTTCAGTTGTTGACGGTCCGTAGATTTATAGAGGAACGATTTGCGAACACTTGTTTCTGTTTCCCGTAATGAATGAACTCGGTCACTGGGTAGTGTACGCGTACTTCATACAGTCGTCACATTGCAAAGATCACAAGATCAAACTGTCGGCAATACTCCTAGAAGAAATTGCTTCCTGATCACAACTGACATTTGTCATGATTGAACCAAACTCGGTTGACAACAACGAAAATTCAAATGACTTAATTGGGTCAAAACCTTTTTCAAGATCAAACCTTAATTTGCATAGAACAGACAAATATGATATGACACAAAATGAACAGGAACAAGAAAGTCTGGCCGTAATAATTTTTCTTATGACAACGGCGGTCGTGAATTTGAATAAATCCTTTTTGAATTATGACAGCTTTAAAGCAAAAAACACCATAAGGTTAATGCGATTTAAACGCAAAGCGTATAATTCAAGTACTGGGATAATCGATTAAAAAAGGCAACATGTTGTAAAATAATTTATCAAGAAACGAAATTTTTGTAATGATTTTTTTTCAAAAATAAAGGTTCCGGAACTCAATTCTTACTCTCAGGCACTTTTTTCTTATTCATGTCCGATCTCAATGTGGAGGATATGACTTCTTAATGGAGGTATCCCAACAGAGTTTTTTTACGAAAACTGAATGTTAGTCAGTTTCTCAACCTTCCTTTTTTTAAAGAGAGGAAGGATAGAAAGATAGTACAGGAAAAGTGGTTAACTAATAGCTCTCGCTTTGCCCTGTTAAATTTAGCGTTGAAAGAGTGAGAGGGACAGACATCACAAGTACCGACACCTTCGGACAGTAATTGATCTTGTAGGCTATTACTTTTTCGCGATATCGTGACTTAAAAAATATTTTTAAACATCTTTCGGCATAAAAAAAATCATAAGTTTTCGTATGAAAATAATATCAAAATTTTGCGAATATTGATTTGCCTTATAAAAAGTCTCTTTATTACTAAATGAAATAAAGGTTGGGAAGGCGTGAAGATATTTTTTTTCAAAGGGAGGCTTAGTAGCATGAATATTGGAAGCCGCTGGCTTAGTGCACAAATGCGGTCAGTGGTTTTTACGGAGTGTGTGGACTGTCTCAATTAATGATTTACGAAATTCGAGGATCGTCTCTACCGGATAATGCATGTATTTTTCGACAGCCCTATTGGTAATAATGGACCAGTTTCAGTTGTCGTATTGTAATAATTGCTGGATAAAACAGAGCGGCTCAGCGGACCCACAGCCGAAGCAATTGAATGAATTGTTATTAAAAATTGTAACGCCCACCGCTCTCCGCTCCGGTTTGCGTTGCGTTTCGAGCTGCCGGTCTCGCGTTTAGTTCAATACGAGGAACTCGGCCACTATTCAATGTATTCGAGTGCTGCACATATTTCTCGGTTCAACAAGACAGTATGTACTCGTTTATTGAATAAAAAAATAAATCAACATTAATATTTGTTTACTTACACGGTGCTTTAACGACCTAAAGGGTGAATCGATGTGGGAACAGCTAAAATCGCATTTGAAATAATTACGCTTTTGAATTTGTTCACAATCTCCTAAAGTAAGTGATATTAAGAAGTCTGAAGATGCTTCTCAAAAGGTGAAACGCGTTTCACAATCTCTAACACAATCAGAATAATAATAGAGTTATCAAATGTAGTTTTATTAGGGTTGTGGAGTAGGAGTTGGAGTCTGAGTCGTGGAGTCGCGGTGTTTAACCCGGAGTCGCGAAAAACGAGACTCATTTAAAAAAATATATTTAATGAGGTGTATTCAAACCACAATAGTCTATAGTGTTGACATTGCATGCTAGGCTGATTAAAGATGATCTGATGGAATACAATCATATAAGTTAATGTGAAATTATTGAAAAAGTCGGAGTTTTACACGACTCCACAGCCCTAAATTTTATATTAAGTTACCGCCGAATACAACAAAATTGATATTATAGCTGATATTGAATACGATTTAAAACACCTATCTTATCTATTATAGATAATTGAAGCTATTTTTTCGTAATTTTAGTCTGGAGTTCAAATCTAAATTAGTTGCGACAATTTAAACAAATTTAATTATCATTTTTTTAAATACCTCTTATCTCGACTTAAGCTGAAATTTATAATGCTTTTAAGCTGCAAATGAGATGTTGAACTTTGGATCATTTTTAATTTTGCGGATTAATATATGATTCTTCATTTTTGTGTAGGTAATATATGATACGTTCATACGGATTTTCAATTTCATTAAAAAGCACAACTCTATCACTTATCAGAATACGCAATGTTGCACATTGCGCCCGTCATAAACCCTACAGATTTTCAGCTCTAACCGAAGTCTCCCACAATATTGCAAGAAGCTGTGGCAATATTGTATTTATTGCTACATGCTAAATTGTGTATCAAAAAATGATTTGTTCTTCGGTTAACACCTCTGACTTATTTCCCTTCGTGTTTTAATATCAAGACAGCTGTACTTGGATACTTCTTGTAATATTTATATCATACAAGTACCAACAGAACTCTATTAAAGTTGGTTAAGAAATCGCAAAGAATTCTGGTGACGATGAATAGGTAGGTATCAAAAATATTTAACAGTAATATTTTTCTTGTAGTTATATTATAAATGTACCGCTCTTTTGTCCCCGTCGGACTATTTTGAGCTTTCTTATTATTTCCTGCGCCAGTTTCGTAACACTGTAAACATGGCAGCAGTAATTAATGATGTTGCCTACGACAACAACGCGCCTCGATACCGCACTCACATCTCGTGGAGAGACGCTGACTGTCGCTTGCAGAGCCTCCGCCCTCCGCCGGCAAACTCCTACACTGCCTGCGCCCGCGACCCCGCCCGCGCAGGTGACAACGTGTTGGTGTCGACGATGGAAACTTTCGTTCACAAATTCTTAGGAAATCATAAATGATTTTAAATATTTGTTTTTTATTCAACAGAGTCGCCAATTGTTTAGATACGTCAGGGGCTAGCAAATGGTGTTCCGCCTTTCAAATGAATGGCATGATCATTTAAAAATGTACAAATGTATATCGCAAAAACAATTACACCAACATCTATTCACATTTCTTATATTAATAACTGTCTAATACAGGTAAGTAAGTCTGCCACCTGTGTGGTCGAGTGGTCAACGGTGTTGGCTTCGGCTACAGAGGGCCCGGGTTCAAATCCCGGTACGGACAGTTTTATAAATTGATTTTTCAATCGATTTATGATTTTCTGTTCAAAGGCATGGATGTATGTGATGTCTTGAATTCCCCCCTCTCACCTTTCCTATCCTATGAACGGGGCGTATCGACAACGATTAGCTTACCACTAATCCTGTCCTAGCCCAATCCTTTTATCCCTACTCTCTTTGGAAAAAGAGAGGTTGAGCAACTGAGTAACAAGCAGTTCTCGTAGAAACACTTCTGTTGAGATAAACTCCATTAGGAGTCCATATGCTCCACATTGGGAGCGGACATGGTTTAAAAAAAATACAGGGTTTCCCAAACTTATTGTGCGATGGAACACTTCGAAAATCAGGAAATGTTACCGGAACATAGCTTATTTTTAAATTCGGATAATTCATAACAGTAAAAATATGTGTCATTAAATCACTTATTATTAATTGATTAATTGTTTTTAAAAGATGCTAAGTAAAATTATGAGAAAACAAAGCTTTTAATGATTAAAAATCTCCACCTGTACCTAGATGTTTGACTATTTGATATCACTGGAGATTTACCATCTCTCGATTTTTAGTAGAAGTAGAAGGTGCCTAAATGTGTTGCAGCGGATATTACCATTCCAAATTTATGCGGATCACCTATTTAGGTCCCACGGAACATAGCTTGGAGAACCCTTGTATAATACATACATGGACCGGGCCACTTCGGGTCCATGGTACAGTGGCCAACGTCGTTGACTTCCATGCCGGGCTCGAATCCCAGTACGAGCAGCATTTTTCAATCTTCTATTCGAAGGCATGGATATTTCTGATGTCTGAAAATTTCCACCCACCCTTCCAATCCTTAAATAACGAGTCGTAGCGAGAGCGATTAGCTAACCACTAGTCCTGTCCAAACGCTATCCTTTCTATCCCTACTCTATTCGAAAAAAAAGAAAGGTCGAGCAACTGGGTAACAAGCATTTCTCATAGAAAAATTCTGTTGAGATACCTCCATTAGGAGGCCATATGCTCTACATTGGGAGCGGTCGTGAAAAAAATACATACAACAGCTCATTAAGTCAATTCATTTTAAATATTATTATAATATCCTTCAATTTGATTGTTATTTTCTCATCTATACGTACTAAATGGGAATACAATTTTTACGTAATGGTAATTTAATCTCCAATGAAAATGACGCTGCCCACGAATCTGTCACCAAGGTTACCTATGTATGTATGTCACCATCGATTGTCTCTCATCATTGATACGCAGTAAATATCCATATTTTAATTATAGCTCAATACAATAAGACTATGGAAAAACGTAAAACAGAATTTACATGTTTAACTACATACACTATATTTCAATACATGTTAGGTGATTTTATTTCCCCCTGGTAAGCGCTACAAATATTTAAATTGTGCCGCTTATTAAGTTTGAGAAAGATCGCTTATCTTAGTATGAAGTTTTAATTAATTATGATGATTATAAGTGTTCATTCTGAGTTGCGAACTAGGATCTTATTAGTGACTGTCTAACACAGTGGAGGGGAAACTGCGGCCTCTTGGCTACTCTGATGCGTCCTTTTGACTTGATCACAAATATATACACAAGCGGTTGGGAAAAGTACGTAATCAACCCATTACTTATATGTTCGACATTCGAAAAAAAAGTGGTGTGAATGTTTTCTTTACTGCGGCCAAGGCCTTTAGAAATAAAAAGGTTCCCCACCCTTGACCTAACACATTATACACGTAAACGAATATAGAGAATTCAATTAAAAAATTGAAGTATATACCGCAGATGTTTTCATTTAAAATTATTTTTAATTTTCTGTTTTTTCTCCATTTGTCCCGTCTCCACTTATGATGTATATTTTTTCGGGTTATTATTTTGTCATATTTTTTATTAGTTTTTGTCACTTTAGTACAGTGTCTGCCAAACTGTGTGCCGCGGCACACTACTGTGCCGCAAGAAGTCTCAGGTGTGCCGCGGAGGATGAAACCTTGCTTGAATGCCTATTCAAAAACAAATATTTGTCATGTAGTATTTCGGAAGCAAAACGGTAGCAAGTATACCAAATCGAGGATTTCAAATTCTTCGGTGTACTAAAAAAAAATAGGAGTTTCGGAGATAATCTGAGGCATCTTGGTGTGCCGCGGTACTAGTTCCAATCATCAGTTTGCCGTAAAGTAAAAAAGTTTGACAGACACTGCCTCAGTATGTTGTATGTACTGACTGTACCGTGTTGAAATGTAAATTCCTAGATTCAGTACTTACTCAAACATTGAATCTCAAAATATTAAGGGGAATATTTCCTGAATGTTTATTTTAAAAATTGAGGCATCAATAAAAGTAGTGATCTGTAATATTTGATCAACATCGTGGTGAAGGAATAGAGTTTGTCCCTTCCACGTCCCTGGAATGGTGTTCGCGTTTGACTTGTCTTCAATAAAATCAATCAATCATCAGAGATGGCGCCGCGGCCGGTCGACGACTTCACTTCTTCACAAGCAGGACTGAGCGTAGCCAGCAGGACATGCAGTGGCGTCCTATTTATCTCTCTCAGAGGTGTCATAGTATACATCCCAAACAGTTGTATGTTATCTAATGAGTATTTAACAATGCAAATGTAAAATTCAGATGCTATTAGTGAACCATGAGAACTTAGAGAGTATAATATTTTTTAAACTTTAAAATTCGGCTATAAATGGTTTAGTAAAACTAAATTTTCACCGAGAGTAATGTTATTGACGTCAAGCTTGGGAGTTCCCGCTTATTTTCCCACTTCAAGATTTTGTATTGTGTAGAATTAAGATGGAAATTTATTCCATGTAAAAAAAAATTGACGAAACTGACACATTGATAATTTTTTTGGGGGTTTTTTTAAATACATTGAATTTATATCATTCGATTAAAATATTTTATTTAGTCAATTTACATTGGTATAATCGTTTACAGCAGTGGCTTCCAGCCTGTATGTTACTGCGCCTCCATTTGAAGAAAAAAAATATCTTCGCGCCTCCCCATCCTTTATTTCATATCGACTGTGGAAAGGAAAAATAACGTAACCCACATTTTTTTCGATAATTACAATGCATCAAACTTGATAAACGTTCTATCAATAGGATTTAAGTTGCAAATGCCGAATTAGTATCTAAATTAAAGCTTTTAAGTTTGAAAAAATATGAGCTTTTGAAAATTGAAATCAAGAAAAAACGGTTTTTCCGAGACGATTACCTTAATTAATATTAGAATATGTCAATTAAACACCAGTTTAGAAGTCTCCGTGCACTTCAAGTTTGTGTATATTTCATAATTTGCATATGGCCCGAAATCATCAAAACACGTTTTTTGTGCCTCTTGTAAAATTTGCTATGTGTGGGTTACGTCCTTTTTCCTTCCCTCTTTCGATATAGTAATAATGACACGTTTTAAAGGCTAAGTGAATATTTTAGACTGTTCGCGCCTCCCTTTGCAATAGTCCACGCCTCCCAGGTTGGAAATCGCTGGCTTACAGTATTCGCTACCACCAGCTAGAGATTTGGGAACTAATATTAAATTTTGATTCTTAATGCTCGTTTGTCCCTTAATGTAAATAAACGGTCACGCAACTGAGCAGATGGTAGATGGATGACCCAGTAACAAAACACTAGTGGCTAGTGGCTGGTGGCTACCGAACTAACTGCTTCTTGGTCGTTGATCGGCGGGCGGCCTTCAAGCTTCATACCTTCATGGTGCACTACCTCACCTCACCTCACCTCACCTCCCGCCGTGGATCCCGAACCATTCTCCGTTCGCCATTATATCCACCAATCTACCACACCGGCATCATAAAATTGCAGACCAAAACTCCATATTTAGAGGTGGCGAGGTTCTTTGCAAATGATAACAATTATGTCGCAAAAATGTCGCAGGTCGTCGATGCGTTGATGTCTCTTTCGGTATTAATTTTAAAGCAATATGCGTAAAATGCTATCATTTGACTAGAACAGTGGTGTTCGCTACTCTGATGCGGCCTTTTGACTTGTGCCGATTATTTTTTAGAGTAGATAGATAAACATTTTTTAAAATTGCGTTTTGACTATTTTACATTGTGAATTAAAAATAATTAGTTTATGGGCGGGGGGGGGGGGGGGTAACGTTTTGCTTACTGCGGCCTTATATTGAATCAGATAAATGGATGTGGCCTTTATAAATGAAAAGGTTCCCACCCTTGGACTAGAAGCAATACTAAAATTAGTCTGTTTTGCTAAATACGCGGAGAGTTTTTTCGAGAGGCATTTCGGTTCGAAAATGATACTTCCTTCAACTATTCAATATTTTCGTCGAAAAAATTATGAGCAATATTGATGTATAAGCATGTCTATATTTTGAATACATTATTGGGATCTTCGGCTGGTAAAATTTTATAATTATAATGACAATCGAAAGGATTTTTTAAAATGGCGTTTAGAGGTATTTTTATATAGTAAAATATCCTATTTCCAAGATGGGACAATCTATCCATACATATCGATGTAGTTCTTAAATTCTTTTTGTGGGTGTATCGACAGTTGAATATGCTCTCTAGCTTAGCGAAACAGGTCTCGATATGCCTAAATTGTACCCAAAAGTAATTCCCGCGTCCGTCGAGAAAAAAATATATGAATTGTGTTTTATTTTAAAGTAATTTATATACGCATGTTTGTTTTATTGTGATGATTGACACATACATGAAATATATTGTCCTCCTGGAACATTTTTATTAATTATGACAGCTTTCTCGCGTGTCCATTTGGGTATTCGACACCTCTAACCTCACAGTGACTATGGCGAAAGCCTTTCCTTGGAGCATTCATAATCAGCAGATTCTTAAAATTAATTTACAAAAATTGTCACACGAATTTATAATATAAATAAAATATGGTGATACGAAATCTTAGATAATTCTGAGAAATACAAACAATTATTCTAAAATAAGTTTTTCTAATAACAGGAAGCGGAAATCACGTGATTGTGGTTTTAGTCGGTGGGTGCGGTAAATGGACTTCCTCCCTCTTTGTATTTATTATGCGATTAATGTATGAAATTTACCATTCAAATAAATATATGTTATTTTTCTTCACACATTATATTTTATTATTTATCTTTTATCGCTCTGACAAATGTGGCAAGCCGGTGCGCGGTGTTACTTTATACTTATACCTAATACGAGTTTACCTAGAAAATAATACGTAAGCGGTTTTGCATAATAACGAATACAATATAGTCAAACCTAACATAATATAATATATATATCATAATTATGCAGGTGTTATTATTACTCGATATGGCATTTAAATAATGTTATGATTAATGTAAATCAAAACATTAAAAGAAGATATTTTTTAAAAAACACATTTTCGAAAAAATATCGGGGGCGCTCTCGTTTATAACGAGGAATTATCAACTGATAACCTGCCTTTCCTCCAATAATTGACAGTGATCACATTAAAGTTCATATTAATAGAGGGTGCCGTGGGCTGCCATTGCGTTAACAAGGGGATCGCTGAATCTCAAAACAATTCTCGGTGTTCTAGGGAAGGATTGATTTTTTTTATCACCCCTATGTAATTATATGCAATACTTAAATAAGCAATCGATTGTTACTTAATATACCTAAAATATGAAAAAAACGCAGTTTACCGTAACATTATCAACGTAAATGGCTAAAAATGTACATTTACATGCCGAAGCTGTCGTAGATAATATATGTTAGAAATTGCAGTTATATACTAATATGATCTGAAAATATTGTTTTCTCTTAAATTAACAAGGGGCCTTGGTAAAATTTAACAATGGGCTCGCGCTGGCGATCGATACCCGTCCCCCCGCCGCGGTTTGCTAGTGAAGATAGTGTATGTACTTAACTATATCCTTATATCGGTTTATTAGTTTATTAGGCCAAACATGATAAAAAAAAAAGTATTTTAAACAATGCCATTGAGATAAGATACGGTTGGTAAATTCTGACGATAAATTAGTTTAGTGATCCATGGAAAAATAAAGATTACTGCTATCATTAGATTGAAAATTACAATTTTATTACACTGCTGATAATGTATGTGTGTTATGTGTCATAACTCACAAGTGTTCAGATGACTGTTTCAAGTTATGCTATTGATTTATTTCACTCAAACGCACCTGCCAAGATAAAATAACAATACTATCACTGACCGATTACATTATCGCAAAATTAATGTCACTCTTTTGATTCAGGGTTATCAGACGTCCGCATTTTCCCGGTCATCGGGCCAGAAAGATGTTTTAAAAACATATCTTGGATTTGAAAACAATATAGAAAAAATGAAATTAGTTCTGTTTTGTTGTTTATGTAACCATTTCCGAAACAGAACTATGACTATATATATAATAAGCTAAATATAAAAAAGTGGTATCTAATTTTTAATATAATATCAAAGATAATACTTGCTTTTGAGGTGTTCAATGGCAATACTTGGTGGAAAGGCATTATATGTATCCAACAATTAAAACACACTTTTGTACTAATTTCGCATTTATTTAATAGGGATCAAGATCAAAATACCACTTGGCTGACTTCACTTCTCAGGGGCTCAATTATTATCACCTTGCTAACGATCAGTCAGAGTATTTATGGTAACATTGTTTGAAACAAGCAATATACATGTCGTTATGAAACAATACAAATCTAGAATAGGAAAATCACAATGAAAATTCGTATATTAGACAATTCCTAAGATTGATATAAAAATACGATTTTCAATGATGTGATTTTGACACAATCATCGGAATTACATTGTTGGAATTGTATCATTATGACAGATTATATTCTTTAAGCAGAACGATAGAGTGCCCTACAAATATTTGATATTTAAAAATGCAAAAAATATACCCAATAGTGAGGCACGCCGCACGATAGTCGACAGTCGAGATCCTTTGATGAATTTAATTGCTTTATTTTGATAAAGAGAATAATCAACAATATAATTTCAGTTGATCTCAATATTTTATAGATTATATAGAGATTTATATTTAATGTTATATTATAAGATAAAAATAATATTTTAATTTACTGTACGATAAACAAGAGTGTTGATAGTTCACCGATTATTTGGCATTAGAAAATAAATTCCTTCGAAGTACTATTACGCTACATTTCTCAGATTCTGAATTGTAGTTTTGTTTTTCCGGTTACCGTAGGAAATTCACTTTTCATGATAAATAAAGAACAAATGAAAAATATATTAATACAAGAATAATTGTGGAACCATAAAAAAAATCCCCTGAAAACAAATATATAGACTTAGAATTAAACATTTTTAAGAATTGGTTGTAATTAGTTTTCTTAATGTTGTACTATTTTTCCCATGATTTATCTTCTGCGATAAAATAAATAAAAATCGCCAAAAAAAATCATTTTTTAATTTTTTTTTAACGCGGAGAATTGAATAAGTTATCACTGAGTTATTCATATATTCAAAACAGACTCATTTTTATGCCTTATTTAAAAGTTTAATTTCATATTAGATACCTACCCAATTGTTTTACATAAAAAGTGAAGATCAACATTCTTGAAAATAATTTAAAAGCTAGCTTATATTACAAAAATAAATAGTACTTCGTTAATAATATATAACTTGTTTCTTAGAATGGAGTATGTAAGGTTTAACTTATTTTGGTTCCTGATCCGACGGACTTGTACGAGAAAAAAATCCGTTAGTGTATAAGTAAGCGTCCTCGCACACATGTTTGCGATATAGATACTTCATCTCTTGCACACTCGCGTATCTATCTCATGTGCCATCTCTTGTGTTTTGGAACAGTGCGTCTTAAACAATAATGTGACATAATTTTATATAATATATACAGAAAAAAATAAAAATAAATTTATTTCAACATTGGACATATTTTGGTACTTACTCAATGCCTCAATTAAAAAAAAATGAATTGCTCACAACAATAATGAAATAGTATCACAATTTATTCGATCGGCATTTAATTGACATAATAATAAGTGTTAAAATGCAAAGAATGATGTATTAGTGTAGGGTTTCCCAAACCTTGTTTGCAACGGAACAATTCGCGAATCCAGAAGTGTTAACGGAACACTTGCTTATTTTTCTGTTAAAAAGCAGTGTTAAATTACTCACCTTTCAATATGAAGTTTAAGATTTTGAAATGTGTTGCAGCGTATAAAACCAATCCAAATTTTCTCGGAACACCTATAAGGGTTCCGTTGAACACCAGTGTTCCGCGGAACATAGTTTGGGAAACCCTGTAAATTAGTGGATGGTCAATTCAAAATAGGGTACATTCGTTTTAAACGGTATCATACGTATCGTCACGCATTCAGTCATCGAATATAGTCTTGAATATAGTCTCACTAAAGGTTTATATACAGAAGCACGCGAGAGATGGCCCTTGATATTTTTATATTTTCATGTCTTTCGTTGTTAATAATTGTTGAAATTATTTATTAAATTCTCATGTTGCAATTAAAATTTGATAAATTATGTTTGATATTTGATAATGACATTATTTGCATTGATCAAGTGAACGTATAATATGAAGGCATTACTTGCAAACCCAGCTTATCCAAAGTTGTTGAAACATGAACCATGAATGTAATTTAGTAGATAAAAATAATTTTTGAAAGTATTTTTAGAAATCAGTCCCAAAAAAAACTTGACAACATCTAAAATATCATTCCAAAGTAATGTACGACTTGAAAACTTTTAAAATGAACATTGTTTTTCTAAATGATATTCAAGTTTTAGAATAAGCCGTGTTTGCAAGTAATACCCTTATATATGAGTATCAAAAGTATAAACACACTGTGTATGTGAATTTTCAATATTAAATACATATATGAATGATATTTCTTTTCAATATAATCAAAAATATCGACCCTATTACAATACAGCAGAATTTTAAATTTAATCTTATATCAAAAATTTACTTTCAAAAAGCTACTGCCGAGCCTATCGAAGATTCAATGTAAAAAAAATTAAAGAAGTGAGGCTTGTATTTATAATAAATGTTAAGTAGCCAAACTCTACCGGTGCCAGCGCAGAATGTGACGGTTTGTCATTATGAGTTCAAGAAGCTCTATTGCTAATCATGAGGGAAGACCTTGAGCTTTGGAAGACTGTGACTTCATTGAATGGATGGGATGTCATAGTACTTAATTGTGCTGAAGATCAGCGATCGGTAAAGGAAAATGGAGGAATAAGTGGAGCAGAAAGGGCTAATAGAGACGACCAAGTTTCACCCCGGGCTTTAGCACCATAAAGATGGACAAATACGATATGAATCTTAATTAGTTATATCACCAAACGAGTACTTACAACGGAAAAATAACTAAATAAGCGAACTGATTATAAAAAGGCAATATAAATTACCTTTTTAATTTGGAAATATGTATCACATATCACGTCATAACGTGATAAATTTTAGATTTGTTTCTTGATGAGCGAAAAGGGTCCTCCTGCCATTACATTTTTGATACAAATTAGCATTCAAGTGACGTGGTACATTCAGTGACGTTCATAGGCTATGTACCGCCCCTAGGCAGACCCCTAAAAGAGCGCCCACTGTCTTTCATTCCTTCGCTTTACTCTAGGAATAAATATACACGTATAGACTTTAGAATCCTTTTGTCACTTATTCCATTTTGCTATCAGGTGATTCATAATATGTACCTTATTGACAAAGATCCTCACAATTAAATATGATCCAAAAGCCCACATTATTATTCAATAATTATAGAAAAAATAACTATTACCTTCACTACACACCACACAAAATAATGTAAATTTTAAATGCACTTTAATGATATTAAGTATTGAATCTTGATTTAGTATTTCGTTTTTCAAAAACATTGAGGCATCATATTTATTCTAAATCAAATTCGTGTCAAAAATATTTAGTCACTTAAAAAATCTGTGATCATTTGCCGCTCCCTAAGACTTGCCGCCCATAGGCAACTGGCTACTCGCCTATGCCCTCGGAACGTCCCTGGGTACACTACTTTAAAGATAAATCTATTATACTTGAAACATGCACTGGAATATATTTTCAGCTATTACACGGTGCATGCGGTACTGGCATACGCACTTGTGTGGGTGTGACTCAATGTAAAGTACACAGGCTGATATAAGTAGATTCCCGTTGATACCGGCTGCTGCGTGTGTTGGTTCATCATCGTCACTTACACAACTCTATAATCAAATTCATGTGCACGAACACACCTACATACTTACATCGAGCAGAGTCGTTTCACAGCTGCGTTGGCATCGTGGCTGTTGTTTTGTGAAAACACTTCCACTCAGCCAGCGAGCGACATTTTGTATTGAGTGTTGAATCTTACTTCAAATAAAACTTCCCTTTTGAATGAGTTACGAATAGAATCAAACAATCGCAGAGATTAGTTTGAAATATGCGGATTTGAATCCAAAGTAAACATGCCGACCTGATTGAAAACATTTTCATAAAAATAAAACGGGACAGAGATGATGGTCCTTCATAGCGCTCTATTCAGTAGCCACACACTAAAGAATTTCGCAAGGTGTTTGTTAACCGTAAACACATCTCGAATGATATAATACAATAATCTCATCTTATTATTATCCTAGGTAGTTATGAAACGTGACTCATGTCCATTACATATAATGTAATGTAATAGCGATACCTACGTTTTAAGTAAGGTTTCTGAAGAAAGAAACACGTTCAGAGTGAAGAGCCTGCTTGAATCGAAGTAAAATATTCATTGGCGAAGAAACTCCTCAATTCTTAAACTCTTGCAAGTATTTTCACCACCTTCATATCGATGGCTAAGTGTCAAGATGTTGTAACCAGGGCTTCGAACCTGAACTGAACCGAAAACCGTTAAAACCGTCATTTTTGCCGGAACGAAAACCTGAACCGAACCGATATTTTTTTTCCTTGATCCGGAACGAAAACAGCGGTTCGAAGCCCTGGTTGTAACTACCAAAATGTCGAAAATGAGTTAAACAGGGAGACAGAAATGTAACATTTTACAGCCAACTGCATTCTTAACGCATTTTCGACATTTTGGTAGTTACAGCATCTTGACACTAAGTCATCGATATTCTACCAACAAACTGTCTATTGAAATTGCTATTTTACGTAAGACTTTTGGCATGTTTTTTTTTACTTTTTAAATTTGTGTCTACTTAATAATAATATAACACTTATGTCATAGCTGTTTATCGGGATCTGGACTGGTTTCGCTCATCACGAGCATATTCAACTGATAAAAAATAATAATCTATTTAAAAGAGTGTTTTAAATGTTTTTTATATTCTGCATTTTAGTTTGGTTTATATAATATTATCATATAACACATTCTTATAACATACCCAAAGTCAATTCGAGACAATTAAGGAGGAATACATTTGGGACAGTAATGAATTTTTAGCGACACTAAATTAACAACCCAGCATTCATTGACAGACGATAAGTTGATGATATAACTTCCTTGGAGAATTCTTAGGCACCAATTTTTTTTTCGCGTGTTTATTGTGTATTTATTCTCTGAAATTGTTTAACTAAAATAATGAATTATTCATTTTTCTTCACTTAGTACAAACGAAATGGTACTTGAAAAAAATGCATTTTTCTCGCAAACCAGTGGAGATAAAAGAGAAATTACTTCAGGCAACACTAATAAACGTAAATATGCTGAATTTATCCACGGGTCACATCCGACGAGTATTCTTACACATTATACAACTCCTCCGTTGGATGTGTGCGTGAGTGTTGTGCTACAAGCTACGCCTGTGTGCGTGGGCGCATCAGTGTGCGTTCGTGTACGTGTACTCGAACACACCAGATATAGATTCCGTTGATAACTCCGGGGCCAGGCCAGAGGATGTGACGTCACCGGCGTTTACATCCTGCCCTTGCTTCAAATGGAATCAATCGCGCCGCGCGCTCTCGCATCAAATCGCAATACTTATTTTATTCGTACATTCGATTGTTTTCCGATCGTTCAGAATTCCATATTTAAAAATTTCAATGTATGCCGATTGACAGGGCGGGAAAACTGACATCTGGGTTACAAAAATATGACCCCGATGACGGTTGACATCGTTATCGAACGTATCCGTATCGAATTGATTACACGGATTCGCTGAAATTATTCAGGTGGAATGCGAGGTGAGATTTTTCGGCTGATTAAATGAAAACTTAATTAAAACAACAACATGAATATTTTTTAACAAACAAATCAAACTGAAATACGTAGGTATGTACCACAGCTTTGCAAATAACCCATAACCACTTCCTATGTTTACGAGGTGAGGAATTTTGACAAACTGACATCTGTTTTCGCAATTTGTGGCATAGATTATTAAAGATAGGTGGATACGTCTCGACGATGCTTATTTTTATGAGGTTTTCGTAACTGTATAAGAATACCGTTTTTTTTAAACCATGTCCGCTCTCAATGTGGAGCATATGGACTTCTAATGGAGTTTATCTCAGCAGAAGTGTTTCTACGAGAACTGCTTGTTACTCAGTTGCTCAACCTCTCTTTTTCCAAAGAGAGTAGGGATAGAAGGATAATTGCTCTCGATACGCCCCGTTCATAGGATAGGATGAGTGAGAGGGGGGAATTCAAGCATCCATACAAAATTGTGCGTATCTATGCATCCTGTACTTCTGTCATTACCGGTTTCGCTCAACGAAACAGCATTTTCAGTTGAATAAAAAATGATTTCTTACAGTTTTATCTTATCATTTAAAAATATCCCAAAACAACTGGTAGCCAATCAAAAAAACTTCGATTTTGTAATATAAACTATTTTTTTTAATATCGCATGCGTATGCACAATTTAATATAATATCTAAGATACACTTGCAACCAACAGTCAATTAAAACGATTAACTTGAAATTGTATGGTAATATTTCTTCACCATTCAATTTAAAATAAAAAATATTTACACGTTTAGCGAGGTTCTTCGTGATTTTCAAAAATACACTATGGAATAATATGACATGTACATACGTACTTGTTCTCCCAATCTAACTATTGTTGTAATTTCCGTTTCTATAATACCATTCCACCAAAGTACGCATTGACAGCAAAAAGATAATAAAACCATTCGAAATAAAGGTGCAACGCTTCACGTGGGAAATTTCAATGATAGTGACGTCTTATCGATTGAAACCGGTAGAAAGTTCCCACTTGAAGCACTGGTTGTCTGACTTAGATAATTTAATGTTCAGCAGTTAGTTTAGTTTCATGAATGAACAAATAAATTCAATGTTTGCTCTCAGATTCGTGATTCTCTTCGAATAAACGAATTGTATCAATATCAAAAACATTCATTATCTAACTCACATACCGCAACACATAATAAATAATAAAACATTCCACCAGCCACTAGTGCAACACGCAATATATTATTAAATATTTATAATAATATAACATCCAATTTGACACCCTTTTTTTTATTTAAATGCTCATTCTTGTTCATATGCAGGGGCTTCAGATTGAACTCGCCATGTCGAAGCATTTGCGTAAAAGATTAAAAAAAAACTCATTGTTATGATTTTTCTAAACAGTAGTAAAATTTGTATTGAATAATTATTGTTCACCTCGGCAAGTGCGTCTGCCATTGGACACAGCCGTGTACGACGTCTTCCAAAATATGCTCATACTATTTATGATTTCCTACATCCGATTTAAGATAAACATAATAATATGTTATCATCTAATTCAATATTTTGGCCATGTCAATAAATATGTTGATCGTAGGCTATATATCAAAATGGAGAGTGAGTTGCTGAACAGTTCCTCAATTAAATGCCCAGCATTCAAATAAAACAGTGTCAATCATTCAAAGAAAATCCCAAAACAAGCAAGGTGTAAAAAAGATTTTTCCTGGTGGCTTTTGTAAATAGCAACTGATCGATGTTGGTTATTGGCTGTTTACAATTAGTTAGACCAGTGTCCATAATATATGATATGTAATTAGTTTCAAACTTTTTTTTTTTTAATATAGTTTCTTTGACCGATCCGACTTGTCATGTTGGAGATAATATAATCGATAGCTTCTCTCTATTAGACCTAAAATTATTGAAATCAATCGTTTACCGGTTATAATATCAACTTTTCAATTTTCGTTTCCATTGCATAAAACGCATCCTTGTTAGTAAGTTATATTGTATGTATTGTTTGTTATACGTATATATGTATTATATTGTTAATACCTGACGGCTGACTAAGTCTTGACAGTTTTTACAGAAAATTACAGAAGAAGATAATATATTTAACTGTATTTATGATTTCATTGCAAAACGGTAGTTAGGTTGGGAGAAGTGTTCAGATGATTGTTTGAGCAAAGCTAGAAAAGATGAAGGGAATTGTACCTATGAAGTATTCTGCAAGAAGCTACAAGAACCACATTCTATTTTTTGAATGGGCAAAATGTTCTAAAAATTATTCGTCATCCCCTAGCTACGGGCCTAAATTTTGTTCGTTTTCCCCTATTACACGAATATTTGACTGTACATATAATTGTATGATGTATTTTAAGAAAACTTGTATACATACATAAATATTCAAAACAAATCTTTTGTAATATATTTCGAAAAAGTAAGGACGGTTTCTGAGTTTAGAATCCATTTTCTGTCTTCGTGTCAAAAATTGAAAATTCAGCTATTAAAGGATTTCCGGGCGAAATTTTCAGATGAGCACCTCGGTGTGCAAAACAAGTTATTATAGATTTAATTCCGTTTATTGGTAAGGTAAAGGATACCAAGTATCTCGAATCGGTAAAAGAACCTCTCCCGTTCCTCAAAGGGATAAAGCGGGAAGATTAATCTACGTCAGGTTTCTTAAAAACGTACTAATCTACATATTTAGCGAATTTTCATTATTCTCTTAATGATACAAATAATTATAATTTTGATCATTATCTAGTTATTAAATAAAAGCTTGCAAATTATTTATAGTGTTAGTCATCCGCAAATGGTGGTTCGTGAACCCAATGGGGTTTACCTGCTGCCTAGTCAAATCACATAATATATTATGTATATTTCAAACTCAAAGCTTACTGGAAAAAGTACATTTAAAAATGTATTTATTTTTAGAATGAATTATTGTATGACATTTCGCAACAAATAATGTTGCTAAAACCTGGGCCAGTTTATGAAGGAGTTCTTGGTTTACCCTTGAAATGGTTGTGCATATATCAATGAAAATTGAGGTGTGTTGGTAAAAACAAACTTAATTACTTGAAGAGTGCGGACCCGGCGAGTCTGTTAAAGGTTATTTTTTGTAAATTTAAAACAAAATATTTTCTTTAACAATACTCATTAAAATTTCGCGACAGACGAAAGAGCTACATATTTTGTTTCATTTTTTTCACGAGATATGAATGTTCGTTAGTTAATTTTTATTGTATCGTTTAGTTAAAATGAGTTATTTTAACTTCTTATTTTAATTAGCTACGAAAGGCAGAATAAAAAAAAACTGGAGATTAAATTTATGTATTTTTATATCGACTGTGGAAAGGAAAAAGGACGTAACCCACAGATTTTTCAAAACAGCTTTTTTTCGATAATCACAATGTATCAAACTTGATACACGTTCTATCAAAAGGATGCAAGCTGCAAATGCCGAATTAGTATCTAAATTTAGCTTCTGAGTTTGAAAAAGATGACCTTGTAAAAAATTTAAACCAAGAAACAAGACTGAAAAAAAGGTTTTTCCTAAACAATTTCTTCAATTAATATTAGATTATGTCAATTTAACACCAGTTTAGAAGTCTCCGTGCATTTCAAGGTTGTGTATATTTCATAATTTGCATATGGCCCAAAATCATCAAACTACGTTTTTTTGCGCCTCCTGTACAATTTTACGTGTGTGGGTTACGTCCTTTTTCCTTTCCATAGTCGACATTTACAGTATTTTTCGATTACCACAGCAATCGTAGAGATATTTTCTATTTTAATTAGATAATTTCATCATTAAGTTAAGCGTGTTTTTAAATATATAATACAGTATATTAATACTTTTTTAGCCTACAAAAATAATGATTTGACATGGAGCCTTTTTTGATTTGAAAACTAAAAAAAATATTAATTTTGATACTTGGCGAATGAGCTCAAGTGAAGATTGTTAAATTATGGAAAATCAATCTGTACGTCAAAAAGGGCGGTCTGTAAAATTTTAACATCAAAGCGTAAAAAAAATCGAAACGTATTCATTTGGATTAAGTGTTGATCCAAGTAGATGCTATTCAAATACCTCATAGTGGAATTTGTTGCAAAATACTAGCAAAGGATTCACTAAGGGCCGCAAAACTACTTTGCTTCGTTGGACCATTTAACGATTATTTTGAAAGAAAAGTTAAATCGCACTCTAAAAAGATGTCTAAAAGTTCATATGAATTTAATTATTAAATTAACACTAGCTGTAAGCCCGTTGATCTCAACGGGGGGATTTTGTTGCATTTTTAATTAGTCAGAAAATGTACTGGCGTGAAAAATAAATTACAAACCTATTTATTGAATAAGCCAGAAATTCTGATAGTAAAAGAAATATATCTCGGGGCATATATCGACAGCCCTGCCCTGCGGTATTTAAATTGTAAATTATTTAATTTTTGGAATAATGTTTAAGTTTGCTAACAACTATTTTTCGTAGTAGCAGAAATTTCGTAAATTATTTAATATTTGGAATAATGTTTAAGTTTGCTAACAACCATTTTTCGTAGTAGCAAAAATAGACCTCGTAAATTACTTAATTTTTGGAAAAATGTTTAAATGTGCTAACTATTTTTCGTAGTAGCAGAAATTTTGTGGGGGGGAGGGCATCTTCTTGACGTCATCGAAAAATGTTGTCAGTGGGGCTGGGGAGGAGGAGGGGGAGGGGAAATCGGGGACATCTTACATACGGATGGACGGACGGACATTATCGACTATTAATAAATAGATTTATATATAGATAATTGATACCTATACACACTATTTTTTTAATACATGTCCGCTCCCAATGTGAAGCATTTGGCCTCGTAGTGGAGGTATCTCAACAGAAGTTTTTTCTACGAGAACTGTTTGTTACTCAGTCGCTCAACCTCACTTTTTTCAAAGTGAGAAGTAGCGTAAGAAGGATAATGCATGTTGAATCATGTATTCTTCCGGTCAATTTAAATTGCCCGATGACGGATTTATGAACAAAAATGTTAAAAAACAAGAAAGGTTGTTGTTGTCCTTTTTTGCAATTTTTTTATACACGTCTTTATTGCATTGTAATAATTCAAGCGAGAATGGTTAAATTTTTTCACGGGGGAACGGGAATTTTCAGACACTTCGTAGAGGTCCTTAATAACAAAAAGGTTGCGGAACACTCACTACATGAAACATTACGAGAGTTATTTTTTGTACAGTACTAACTAGTAAGAAGAGTTCACAAGTGTGTAGGTGTGGTGGGCGGGAACCTACACCGGAAGCGAAGAAACCACGTGACGGAAGCTGTCGTCATTTTCAACTTCCACTTCCTGTGTCAGTGTCAACTCTCCGGGCTCTTACTATGTGGGTCACCCGGCATTTATATTTTTTTAATCACTGCACCATAATACATACCTGCATTATTATATATTTAAATATACTTTTTTAAATATATATTTGACATTTAAAACAAATTTTCCAATCTTAAATTGACTTTACAATTGGACAAGGCGAGGCAGCATTCGAGATCAACTCTACGAGAAAACTCTTTACAAACACAAATGCTATCACACTAAAATAATATGACCCTTACAAGAGCTCGAAAGTCTATTACTTACCGTGTTATGAATAGGCCTCAGAGACAAAAAAAAAATGAATATTCAGTCATTCAGTGTCAGTGAAACCGTATCATTTCATTTTTTTAAATCTATATTTAAATTGCACAATTGTGAATATACTCTCAGTTTCGATAATAAAATAATATTTCACGTTTATTCAGTTTTCGGTAGCTACCTAAAAAATATGGAATGCGTTACACCAACTTGACAGTTCTGACGATGGACTGCTGCTGAAATAACTATCACCAATGTTAATTAAATCTTTTACGAACTAAATAAATTGATATTTTTTATATTAATATAGTGTGATTCTACCAAGTAAATGGCGATTCTATTAATATCATATTTTGGCATTTTAAAAAAGGTTGACGGTTAAAAAATTGGCGCTTATAATTTGGCATTTCGGAAAAATTACTCTATTAATAAAAATTAAAAAGTTAATTGAATATGAGAAAGAGTTTATATTATATTTAAAATTACACCAATTTAAATCATGTAAAAAAAAAACAAATTCGTCCACAAATGTGAAGATTAAAAAAATATGTTATCAATTCAGCTGCATAGGAGTGCTACTGCAACTGCAACTCGGGCGTGAGTGCATGGGCGTATCTAATACTGATAAATAAAATACTTTACTCAAATTATTATAAAATGCGTTATCTTATTTTCGAAATAATATTTACGTACACGCTTCCTCAGTTATCGTCTAACTACATATAATATAGCGGATGATAATACCCATATAATATTTTCTGATACTATCCATCTATTTACTTTTCATTACATTTTTTTGTAAGTTCAGAATATATTTTTTAACTGTGTCTGCATATCTACATTTCTCAGAAGAGTAATTGTTTGGACCAAGTGCAATATTGGGAAATTTAATTAATTTTCCATTATAGTCACGTGAAAAAAAAATGAGACAAAAACCGTAATTCAAGACTAGACAAGATATACTATAAAGAAAGATATTTATTTGTAATTTTTCATCAATCATTTGTAATCAAAATTTTTTGTGACAACTTTCGGCAGTATTTGTGTATTTTTTTTGTTAAATTTATTTAAAGTTTTAGGAATACATGGGGTTCAAAAATCATTTTTGGAAAATGGTTTTCCAAACATTTCCTTTCTATTTGACATTAAAACGTTTATTGTGGCTTAAATATATATGTAAGCGCATTTTTTCACTGTCCGAACAAGCAAAACCTAAATAAAACGTAGTAAAAGTATCTGACAAGCGAATATGAAATGGGCAAAAAATTAAATTATATTTATATAAAAAATGCAATTTTCTCATGCAAAATAGTATAAATTAATTGCACATTTAATCAAAATTATCAAAATGTTGACTTATTCTCCAAATAGAACTTGTTTTTTAGAATATATAAAATGATTTTTACTGAAGTTATTTTATGACACATACTGAAACTATGCTTTCGCCAACAACTAACTATACCACGTATGTACCTAGATTAAAAACAAATCTTGAAATAATTCCGTCTTATATTTAATTTTGGAAAAACTTATTTCGCTAGTCAATCGGATTTTGTTATTTTGATAGCATTTATTTTCATACGATCAAGATGTACTGTGTTTTAAAAAGAATGTTTAAAAAAAAACATGGTTATAAACCCAAAAAAAAACGCTCAAGGTTAGATTCGAGCCACCTACCTACAGGTTAGCAACCGAGCGCTCTACCTTTAGGGTACAGAGGAATTTAGAAAAGTGCGCAAAATAAAACGTATAATATGTATGCTGTTTTTCAAATAAAAAACGAAAGGTTTCAATTACAAACGAAATTTAATATGTATGATCTTTTTTTATCGACTCTCAATCTTCTTCATATATCTATATTCTAGAAATCTTCTTCAGTGTAATGAAAAAATATGTGTAGTATGAAGAAAAAAATGGCGACAGCGGTGCTGGGTCTGGGGAGGGGGATGGGCAGGGGGAGGGGAAATCGGGGACAATCATACATACGGACGGACTGACGGACATTATTGACTATTAATATATAGATTCTGAACAATGTTATTTAAATTCTGACCAGAAAAATACGAGTCAAATAAAAGTGTTCGCTCAATCCGACGGCTACTTAGCGGAAAATTATTTATAATTTAAAATTAAAGTTGAACAGCAATTTTTAACTTAAAATAATTTTGTTCTACGCCGGTAGTGTCATGTGAAGAAATGGTTGTCCGCAAGCGTATTAATTGCCTTACATTATTGAGAAAAATACAGTAGGTAGTGAGTATGTAGTTTTCCGTATTTCTTTGGTGGAACACCCGCCGCGCTGATTGCAAAAGTGTTGTTTTCGAATGTCGCGTCGACTAAAAAACGATCGGAATTATTCGTAACGTAACGTAAGGGGGTGACCGCTTTCGCCAAAACTTTATTTATCTCATAATAATATTATTACGAACATCGTAGTTGGCTCCCGGCCCGGCTCCTTCGACTCGGACTGCTTACTATCAAAATTGATTGAAACGAGCGAGATGTATTTTATAACGGTCGGCTATTTTGTTATTTGATAACGAGGACGGGCACAAATTCGTCAGAACGCACAACGCAGGAAGTGATGAATGAGTCAAAAGTTAAAATAAACCGACACAAACTCGAATCATAATTCATTATAAGTATCCGCCATCATCGTAATACGAATACGCACATATCCATCTTTCTACGTATTATATATCGACTGTGGAAAGAAAAAAGGACGTAACCCACAGTATTTTAAAAACAGGTTTTTTCGATAAACACAATGTATCAAATATACACGTTATATCAAATGAATGCAAGCTGCAAAAGCCGAATTAGTATCTAAATTGAGCTTTTAAGTTTGAAAAAAACTAAAATAAAGGCTCTTCTTAGACAATTTCTTTAATTAATATTAGATTATGTCAATTAAACACCAGTTAAGAAGTCTCCGTGCATTTCAAGGTTGTGTATAATTAATAATTTTCATTTGGCCCAAAATCATCAAAACACGTTTTTTGCGCCTCCTGTAAAATTTGCTATGCGTGGGTTACGTCCTTTTCCATTTCCACAGTCGATATGATATCACATCGCACGAATTCGTGTTTATCCATCACGTGATGCATAAAAGAAAACGCGACAGCTGTTAATACTCACACGAGTATGTTGAGCGTAAATATGTTTTTACTATACATACCAGCTTTAATTAAAGCAAAAAATACAATATTCGGAATGAGGATGTCCCATTTGCGATTAACGTGATGTGACGTAACTAGTTACTGACAACTAATTGTGTACACGACAAGCATACATACACATACGTTAATTTACATTAACTCGAAGTGAGTACTGAGAGTCATTCAATTTAGAATTAATAGACCTATTCGTTTTAATTGACATCGTACATTTCTACTGCCATAGTGGTCATAGAAACTTTAAAAAAATACCCAGTATCTAGGATTATTTACTGGTGACGTTAGAATCAAAATGCATCTATTCAGTCTGTATTATGAAATTTGATATTCTACGTAGAATTTCTGAGTATGCAATTGAACTAATAGCACAAATCACGACTTTTTTTAATACTTCACTTTTGCTTGACAGAAAAGGACGATAAAAAAAATATGGCACCGTGTTTATTTGTTGATATTTCAAATTGTCGCTTTATACAGAAAACAAGGTCAGTTAAGAAATGAAGCAGTCTTTATCTTTATGTATATGTATTACAAGTGTCATCGTAACCTCATATTTTTTACCACCTAATCCTGTTGCTGGCAAAAAAATATTTACAAGCCGTATATGAATTTTCTTCGACTGGTTACTCAATAAAATGACTTAATAAATGGTTCCTGACAATTTATTAATCAATTAACAGACCGTATATGTATTCGGAAACTGGCAATTAGTTGTCAAAAACAATGAAGTAGGTAGAAGGTTCCACACAAATCTTAAAGCATCATTAAGTTAATCAACTCACGATTGATCTATCAGTGATGTGAGTTCGGATGATACATGCAAAAACGCTGCAAAAAAGATAATCTATTGCTTTTGGGTGGAGGCGAAGTCGGATTCGTCCGACTCACGGACTCTCCGACTCTCATGGGATCCCGTGATTGAAGAATAGTTAATCCCGGGATCACAAAAAGGGTCTAGGATTGGATACCCTGGTCCTGATAAGCAAACCGTCGGTGAAATCCAACGGACAGTATGTATTTTTTTTAAATGTAAACGGGATGTTATTTACACGGTAGGTAGGATGAATGAAGTTTTTCGACACAGAGCAGCGCGTTGACCGGCGGCGTAACTTTTTATCCGGTCGAAGAGTTTCTGACTATTTGTCACCAGTGGGGGCCGGACTTATCTGTTATCCGCTTCTATTCCTCGTCAAATAATCGAAAAAAATGTTTATTTTAATATCTAAAAAGAAATAAATATAAAAATGTATCAAACGTTCTTCTCTATTTCTCCGTTAAGCACAGTTGTTGTGGTATCTGACGATTGACGGTGTTTTAATTTCTTATACTTTATAATAGTACCCTAGCCTAGACAATGTATTTACTCCTAACGAGAAATAGCCCGCATAACAATTATTATAACTGGCTGAGATGCAGCTTAAATATCAAATACATATTACATGGATTCAGCGTACCCTTCAAATAAATACATATTATTCAATATATATTATAAATTTTATTTTGTATGCTAATATTTTCATACGATTGTTAATATCGAACATTATGAAATAATTACTTATTGAGTCGTCAAGTAAAGGGAATATTTCTGTTACTTGAAATAGATTTAATTTAAGATTTCGACTGAAGGTGCTTGGTGGAATTTCAATATTAAATTTGAATCGTTCAAACTACGTACATTCTCACAGATTTTGTCACTAACGACCCGGGTTTCGCCTTTCGGCATCTTCAGGCATTCAAGTGCACGGATGAACTTGAACTGACGTTTAGTAAATGAAAGTTTCGTGTTTATATAAGAAATAAATGCCTCACTGAGTCCAAAGCCTTTGCTTATTAATCCATTAATCATAAAATCATATAATCATAAAACCTTTGCCGACAAACAAATTATATAATTCTTGAAACTACTTACTACTCAAATCTGTTGGCATTCCCATGAGCTTATCCTTTTCGCCAGCAATACATTACTCTTCCAAATCGACAATCGATCAAAATTCGGCTACACACCTATTCAAGGTTTTCGCACAAAGATAATATTAATCCAGAATCATTTTTTGACGAATGCAAGTGCTCACTATTTGGGTATTCATACGATACTAGCAGAGAAAACTGCAGTGAAGCGAGAAATTCTTTCATTCGAATTGCATCACAGCGCAAAAGAAACCAATCACTCACCAGTTCAGATTGGATTCTCCATTAGTCTTTCCTCTGCTTGTTATCGAACTTAAGTAGGATATCAATTAATTTGCGACGATTTTAATATTTCATAGAGGTAGACGAGTGACTCTTGTTCACTAAAAAGATTACGTCTCTTGAACTGGTTCGTTTGCGAGTTACTAATGTCTTCTGGCTGGGCTTAGGTTAGCTAAATATTAAGTACTACTTATCGATTATTGCTTTTTTGATATAAATAGATTGTTACAAGACAACCCGCGCCTTGATATTTTCCCCGTAAAATCCCGTTGAAACATTCTCATTGTCTGTTATTTATTATAATGTAATACAATTTTACACAACTCTATTCGCCGCACGCCTGCGTGGAAGAAAATTAAAATTATATTATACATAGTGGGAATGTGAAATGTTGCTCACCTACGTCGGATTGTCGCCGAGACCGGCTTAGAGCTCGGAGCCGAACCGGAAGTCGGTCGGGAAGTGGGCGAGGCAGTAGGCACACAAAAACAGACTCCGCTGCTCTCAGCTCTACCCTGACTTGTGATCTGCTGTTATTTCAAACCTCTGTATAGCGGATATTTTCATTTATAGCATTAACTGGATCATAAACATATTCTCTGTATGATTAAATGAACGCGTGGCGAAAGATTATTTCACGTGCGCTGTGTCGTCTATTTTCTCAACAAAAGAAAACTCATAACGTCAAAGTCGCAGGCTATAACGAACACGCCTTCGCCTGCGTTAGTCCGTCATATAGAGCAGTGTTTCTCAAAGTGTGTTACACGTACCCCCTGGTAGACGGAAATAGTTTGGTGCTGGGCTTTGGCTGCGCTTTGTGCAACAAGTAGTTTATTTATTTTGTTTTTTTTTTAAGTGCATGCATTTTTTTTGACGAGCGGTACTCGGTGTTACAGAAGTTATAGAAAGGGTACACACAGGGTAAAAGAGGATTACTGATGTATATTTGTTATACTGAAGCGTATTGACAATTGTGTCTGTGTGGTACTGCATTGGCTATTTTCAATATATTCTCTCTCATCGTACCAACTTAAATAGCATTAAATGCATAAACATCGTGGAACCTTTTTATAGCAAGTAACATCCTTGTCAATCGTGTATGTCTGAAGAACGTGTGTATGAGGCAAAGTTATCTATTAATAGGAGACCATTCGGATCTCGGATCTTTGGTTTAGAGTCGTCGTTTGACGCTGCGAGCTAATGTTCATTCCGACTTCCTCGGATTACATCGCCTATTCACGTGTAGTGAATAGTGAATAAAATAACAAAAGTATACTTACGAATAATATTATAGCGATGTGTGTGAGCGTCCGACGACTGCCTCTGCCTACCTCTTTGCATTCCTGCCAACGCAGCTTAGCGCAGCGCCCAACACTGAATACTCGACCGCCATCGCATCTTTCTTCATCTATCAAAAGAGGCTGCGCTATCAAATCAGGCTTTACAATTTTTACTCTTCACATATTACATGTACTGCGACAGTTGTTATGGCATATGCAGTGACGTTTCTAGGATATGTACCGCCCCTAGGCACACCCCTAAAATAGCGCCCATTTTTGTCATTACTTCCCATTATTCTAGGAATACATATCGACCGTGGAAAGGGAAAAGGACGTAACCCACACATAGCAAATCTTACAGGAGGCACAAAAAACGTGTTATGATTATTTTCAGCCACATGCAAATTATTAAATAAACACAACCTTGAAGTGCACGGAGACTTTTAAGCTAGTGTTTAATTGACAAAACCTTACATTAATTTAAGAAATTGTCTAAGAAAAACCTTTTCCTTAGTCTTTTTTCTTCGTTTCAATTTTCACAAGCCCATCTTTTTTTCAAACTTAAAAGCTAAACTTAGATACTAATTCGGTATTTGCAGCTTACATCCTTTTGATAGAGCGTGTATCAAGTTGGATGCATTGTGATTATCGAAAAAAGCTGTTTTGAAAAAACTATGGGTTACGTCCTTTTTCCTTTCTACAGTCGACATACACATATAGAAGTTCGAATCCTCTACTCACACCTACGTATTCAAACAAATCTTTTGTCACGCATTCCGTTTTGCTTTCAGATGATTTATAATATATTTGTAGCTTATTGACAAAGATCATCACGAATAAATATGATCCAAAACCCATATTATTGTTCAATAATTATGAAAAAATAACTATTACCTTCACTACACGTCATAAAAAATAATGTAAATTTAAAATGCATTTACATGATGTAAGTATCGATTCTTGATTTGGAATTTTGTTTATCAAAGACATTGAGGCATCATATTTATTCTAAATCAAATTCGTGTAAGAAATATTTCGTCTGTTAATCTCAGTGGCGGTTCCTGACCTGAAATCTTGGGTGGGCTAGAGAAAAGCATAGCATTGTATACTATTTACGAAATTTTGCATGCTTCCACTTCATCTTATACATTAATCTACAAGCAAATTAACAAATACTACGACACTACTGCAAAGCATAAATTACTATATAATACAATCAATGCTAATGTAAGTAAGAAATAATAATACGTGACCTTAAAATTGTCTCTTTCAAAGTGAAATAACAAGTAAAAAAAGCAATACAGAACTGTCACTGAGATTCGATACCTGTCACTTTCATAGAATACAAAGATATTGGTATGTTTGTATGGGCCATGGACTAATTCCAATTTAGCCCCCGATGAATGACAGAAGCCAGTAAATTTGAAATACAGTCCTGTGTGTTTGATGACGTTTCCGTACATACAAATACAAACAAAATCGAATCGTGCTAGATTGCGTTCCAGTGTAAAGAAATATTGTCTATGGTTTTGGGCTAGAAAGCCGTAGCCCCTGACCAATAGCATGTACATAGGTGTTGCCAGACTGACGTCACGTTGAATGTTCTCTATGAATTATTTATAGGGTTATTGTTTTTTTTATGCCGGCTCAGCTTAAAATTGTAATAAAAAACAATCGAGAATATTATTGTAGGTAGACATGCCATTGTCTTATATTGATAGAGGAAAATTTAAACAAAGATATTATATTCATTTGGGGAAGGTTAGTGACGCTTATAAATGTATTTATTTTGTTCAGCGGCCGAATTGCTGTTCATTTTTATTCAGCCATCTAAAGTTTTGGGTGAAAAATGCAGGTCCGGCTTAGTCCACCTAGCCCAGTACCTAGAACCGCCACTGGTTAATCATAAAAAGTCAGTTAAAAATCTGTTATCATTTGCCGCTCCCTAGGACTTGCCGCTCTTAGGCAACTGCCTACTCGCATATGCTCTCGGTATGTCCCTTGGCATATGGCCTTTACGTCTATGCGCCTCAGAGATAGGGTTGTCATAATTTAAAAAAATCAAACAACGTTAATTTTTAAATAGAAAATTAAAATTAACTTTGATTATTCCACTATTAAAATGAGCCTCCACAAAGTTACCGCCGAAACCATCGAAAGTATTAATTTTTTAACATTAACACTAACTTATTGTTATTTTTGTATTCGTACGATCGTCTGTACGTGAACACTTAGATCAGGGGTGGGGAACCTTATCATTTATTTCTATTTTTATTATTTCATCTGTGGTCTAGTTGGTTAGAGCTTGCTTTACCGACCAGGTGGGTCTAGGTTCGATTCCCGGTAAGGTCAATGTCAAAATTGGATTTTTTTCAATTTTAATTTGAGATCATGGGTGTTTGTGAAGTCAATTCTCCTTGAGTTTATCTCATGTGACTTTTAAAAATTCTCATCGAGTATATCTCGTATGATCTTTCAACTTAAAAGTATTTGACGCATTGGCGTAAGCTGTAATGTCAAATATTTTTTTCTATAAAAAATTAAAAAAAAAAAAAAAATTCTAAGGCCCACATTTATTTGTCGGATTCAACACGAGGCCGCAGTAAACCCCGTCGAACATATAGCGGGTTGATTACGCTCTTTCCCAAACGCTTGCGTATATTTTTTTTAATCAAAGTGAATAATTTTGATCGAGTCAAAAGGCCGCATCAGTGTAGTCAAGAGGCCGCAGGTTACCCTCCACTGACTTAGATGAACACTCGAAACAATATGAGAACTTGCATTGAACCCATAATATTGAAAACCAAACATGCTATGTCCTTTTATTTGATTAAATTTTAAAATTAAATGAATTTTCTACATTTTTTGTCTATCTCACTTTAATTGAAGTATCACCAAACAGTCCCCGAATAGAATATTAATTAAATTGCACTTTCGAAAACAAATTGAAACTATCCAAACCCTTAAATATATTAAATAATACTTGAGTTGTTTTCTTCCCTTCCTATCGACGACTATCTGCTCCTGTAAATGGGTCGAAGAGATATAGCCGAATAGAAAATTAATATACAAAATTGCGGAGTAATAGTCCTTGAAGGACAATAGCAATAGGATTATTTTTTATGACACCATAGCTAAATGTAATATGTATTTATTCCCAAAATTCTATATCCTTCCGGTAGTTGCTACTTGCTGTGCGACAATGCGATGATGCGACAGTGATTGATCTGCGCGTAATTATTGTATATTTTGTCAAAAAAATGTATTGTCGTTTTATGAATTTGAAATGGATTTCTACTACTGTTGCCAAATAATATTATTCGATGGGCTCCTATGGTGACTAAATATAAATGAAATTTAATGTTAAATATGAATTCAATTGAAATATTCAACTCAACGTTTCACTGAGCTTAAAAAATACGTAGTTGTTAAAGGTATTCCTTATTAACAGTTTACTGTGTATAATGAACAAGGACTTCTTATTTTCTGACAATTGATTCATCTCAATGAAAACATCTTATTTATTTTTAAAGATTGTATTAAACATTAACGAAATAAAATATATAAACATTATATTGAAACCAGTATTTTATTTTTAGCTTTTATTATACATTTATAGCTCATTAAATGTTGAAATAGTAGCCGTCAAATCAAGAATTGTTAAATGTCAAAAAAGGAAGTGATATATTAATCTTTTATTAGTGCGGTTTGTTTGAGATGCAATTATTTATTGAAAAATAATGAGAGATCACTGCTTAAACACTCTACTGGATTCTTGTTATTTTTTTACAGATAAATATTAGTGGAATATAATAATAAAGATTTTTTTACTCAACTGGGATGTTTTCAAAATATTATTAAGCTAGATTTTGTAAATTACACGCATGTTTGTAAATATATTTTTTTAATTATAGATGTCGCCTTAGACCAGTGGTGGGCGTTATTTTTTAACCAATTTTTAAAATGCCACTCAACAGAAAACTAAATTTTCCATCAATTTACTATTTTTTTCTCGCCATATTGTTTAAACAAGTTTAACAATTTTAGAAAAATTAAATCACAATACGCATTAAATATATATATACTCCAAATATATATATATACTATATATATGGATTACTACTAATAGGATTAGGATGCGGATGACCTGGCGCAGTTAGCTCGAAGCTCAGACTAAAAAAGTTAGAGCTTCTCGCTTCATAACAATGAAATATATACATACGTGGCAAAAGGAAATATTTTTGTTTCTATAAACTTAAATATTTTATGAATTTGTTATGATTCTCGAGCTACCACAATTGGCACTGAAAGTACCCCATGCGCATCACTGCTATAGACCAGCAGTCGGTAAATTGTGGTCCGCGAGAAAATTTTGGTGGTACGCTGGATGGAAATTGCGAATTTAGTGGTCCGTGAGCCCAAAAAGTTTGCCGGCCGCTGCTATAGACCGTTTAACTCACCCCTAAGAAAACAGACTGGAGCTTACAGCGTTTGACATTACAAATGTCGGATGAGTAAAAAACAACAAGGGACGTACATACTGATATCTATAATACCCTTCCCCCTTCCCCCTCCTCCCGTAGTCTGAATGGTATACCATACGACAAATAATGTGCAAACGGTTCGTTAAAATAACTTGCAGTACTTTATCGATCTCATCCGGTCGGAAAGCGATCCCGTTTTAGTATTCAATCATAAATATGTACTCAATTCCCACTTCACGGTGATGCGTGCTTTCGTCATGGTACATTTTTACTTGATAGTAACTAATGTTGATGGGAACCGACAACCATAAGGCTAGGCTGAGACGCAACGCAGGGTGGCACAGATTTTGTATTGCGCGAAGAAGCACATATCTGCGTGAACTGCAGCGCAGGGTCGTGCAACGAAGACGTGCGTTTGCCCTGCTCTGCGTCGCGGGATTTGCTTATTACGGCGATACTCAACATTTTTTTCGTCTGTGTCGCATGTCAGTTTTTCCTACATTACATGGGCCGCACCGTATTATTACGAATACGTAAATATACCATATACTTACTATACATAACATAAATGTGAGTAAACAAAAATACAAATTTATCCAAAATACTCTTTTGCTTATAAAAATTTTACCAAAAATACCAGATGTTTGAAATGCCAACAATACCACAGTATCCCTGGCTTAGCCTCATCAACACATGCAGCCATTTCAACTATGGAGGCGTGTGTTTTTAGCCAGCACCTAATAGTTAAAATTAAAAGAAAATTTCTCTTTTTCTATAGCAGCTGTGAAAAAAATGACAAGCCGTCCCAATGGACAGAGGAGTGAAACCGGTCCCGATCATATGAAGTTAAGGTGTATTTAGTAAGTACAAATTAGTATTTTGTTTTTTCTTCTGTTTACTTTAATCCCTACTCGACGATCATGAGCGTAGGTTTTTTTTTGCATTTTGACTAGGATACATTTCACGAGTACGTAAAACGAGTGTAGAATTTGACATAAACGAGTCTAAAAACAAAAGAACAACAAACCTTGTATTATATTAAAAACTATACTACCTTCTTCATTACCCATCGAAAGAGTACTTTCTAATATTTAAGATTTCGTCTGAAGGTGCTTGGCGTAATTTCAGTATTAAATTTAAATTGTTCAAATTATGTACATTCCCACAAGTTTTGTTACTAATAACGCCTTTCGAAATCAGCGAAATCGTTTAGAAGGCGAAATCCGGGTCGTTAGTGACAAAACTTGTGTGAATGTACATAATTTAAACGATTTAAATTTACTTTCTATTACATGAAATTTAATTTGCAAAGTTAGGTTACTGAGAAATCATCAGTGGACATTTTATGTTTTCATCAAATATTTTTTGTTATTGTTTTTATAAATAAAAATTCAATTACTTATTTACTTTTTTGAATTGAACTATCCATTTTTTAAGAAACTTCTAAATTCGGACTAAGCCGGGATTCAGGAATATTGGAATTCGAATCCGGTTTTTGTGTAAACCCAACTGGAGACAGTAAGGTGGGGTGCAACAAGCAACTAATAGTGACTGCACCTCGGGATCCATCGAGGGCGGAAGTCGCCAGGGTGGTGTGGTGTGGTCGGCGTGCGGAGCGGAGCGGCTCAGTCGAGTCGGCGGAAGATGCGCGAGCCGTTTATGTATTCACTGTACACTGCAGTGTGTACAGTACAGCGTTCGTATTTTTGTCGGTGTGCGAGTGTAAGTGTTGGCCGCATCCGGGATGTGGATACGATGCCACTCCGCTACTTACACTATTGTTGAAATTCCGCCCTAAATGTTCGTCTACAATGTCTACGCCAATTCATTTTCTATCATTAAGAAGAATCAACAAAAAGAGTGTAACAATTAAAAAATAAATATTTAGCGGTCCCAAGATAAGTTGTCCAGGGCTCCGATTCTTGATGTCGGACATTGAAACCGAATAAGGTTATACAAATTAATCAATTTTTTTTTCTGCGTATTCATTTCATCATCAATATATGCAACGGCGGGCTATCAATACGTTAACAGAGGAATCGCCTCATCTCAAAGCATTTCTCGCTGTTCCGGGGAAGAAATGATTTTTTTATCACTCCTATGCAATACTTAAATAAGCAATCGATTGTTACGATATACACATATAAAAGGGGTGGGCTGGAGGGGTCTCGCTCGAGCCCCTTTTTAATCTAAGAGAAAACAGTATTCTCAAATGAAATTAGTTTATAACTGCAATTTCTGACTCATATTATCTACGATAGCTTCAGTATACTCGGTAGTACACTTTTAGCCATTTATATTGATACGTTTAATGACATATTATAAGTATATTAAATAAAAATCGATTTCATATTTTAGTATTGCATATAATTGATTAGGAGTGAAATTCAATCGTTCGCCAGAACACCGAGAATTGCTTTGAGATTAAGCGAGGCCCTTGTTAACGTATTTGCAGTCCATCGCTGCCTATAAAATGTAAAAATATGAAATTTACCGTAAATTTATCAATATAAATGGCTAAAAATGTACAACTCTGTCATTGTCGGCATAAGTCAGAAATTTCAGTTATATACTAATTTGATCTGAGAATATTGTTTTCTCTTAAATTAACAAGGGGCTCGCCGAACATAGTCAAACTTAACAAGGGGCTCTCCTCCGATCCCTCTCCAGCTCACTTCTGAGTATGTGAATCATCGTATTGTCGGGTCCTATGGCACAGCGGTTAGCGTTGTGGGCTTCTTTGCCAGACCTCACGGCTTCTAGTCCCAATACGAACAGAATTTTTTTTCAGCCCTCCAACCATTCCCGATCCTTTAACAACTAAGCGTAGCGAGAGCGATTAGTTAACCACAATGTGTGTCTTAACCTTATCATTCCATCCTCACTCTCTTTGAAAACAAGAGAGGTTGAGCGACTGAGTAACAAACAGCTCTCGTAGAAAAAATCTGTTGAGATACCTCCATTAGGAGGCCATATGCTCCACATCGGGAGCGGACATGAATTTAAAATGGAACATAATGTTGTGGTTGCTATTCAGTCGTCCGTTTGGGAGGAACGAATCGGTTAACCCTCCAGAGACGAGAGCTTTTTTCCGATAAAAAAAATATTTTCTAAGCCATATTGAAGTCACGGATAACTTTTATTCCTATCCAAAATTAAAAAAAAAAAAACGCAAAGTCGTTGTATAGAAACCCCGCATGACTATATGGTCATGCTCATCCTTTTATTACCGTGTAATATTGAGTACGGACAGTAGTAAGGACAAAAGTGACCGTATGGGCTTGCAAACATTCGGGGTTGAAATATAGCTAAACGTGTTTTTTTTAAAAATATTTACAATTTGACCTCTTTAGATAATTTCAACATAATTTCAAAACAAATATATTAGCAAAATAACTGTAAATAATTTGATGTTTTTATAAAAAAATATCTAACAGTTTCAAAAAGTAAATTAAAAAAAACTGAAATTCAAAAAATCACATGTGCTTTTGGAGACCGTTCCTGTTCCTACGGCTGATGACTTACTGTAGTCCGTACCCTTCTTAACCAAATATGAGCAAAAGCAACGATATTCAGGTAGAAAAAGTATGAATAGTGGGATCAATAGACAACGGTGTTTTGTGTGACCATATGGTGACGCTCGTCCTTGGAGGGTTAAGGGACATGGGGACAAGGCTAAGGCACAAATATGTTGACATGGCGGACGTACATGCTTTTGAGCACATCCTTAGGTACAGAGACCACTCGGCTACGGAATCGCTACATCATAGGACTCTATTTTCTTCTTTCTGCCAGCTTTTGTTATAATTTTGACATACGATTATGAAATCGGACTTAACCTCATCTGATCCATAGACAAAAGCTTTTTTTTTTACGTTACAAACGCGTATAAAAATCATGTAAATAATTATTTAAAGGAATCGGTACTCAAATTATCGCTTACGATTAGCAGAACCAGTTTCAATTTTATGTTGTCTTTTTTTATCTATCTATCTCTACATATTCAAAAACTTAAATACTTTAAAGCATTATAATGTCCGTCATAAGCGAAACCGGTCTTGATTTTATTGATTAAAAGTGGAATTAATACAAATGAGTATTTTTTTTTTAATAAAATGCCTTTCCGCAAAGCACTGACAGTGAACACACGTAACACGTGATATGTATTTTTTTTTACCATGTCCGCTCTCAATGTGGAGCATATGGACTCCTAATGGAGTTTATCTCAACAGAAGTGTTTCTACGAGAACTGCTTGTTACTCAGTTGCTCAACCTCTCTTTTTCCAAAGAGAGTAGGAATAGACGGATAAGGCTTGGACAGGACTAGCGGTTAGCTAGTCGCTCTCCATACGCCCCGCCCCGTTCATATGATAGGATGGGAGGGGGAATTCAAGACATCACATACATCCATGCCTTCGAACAGAAATTCATCAATCGATTGAAAAATAAATTTATAAAACCGTCCGTACTGGGATTCGAACCCGTGACCTCCGTAACCGAAGCCAACGACGTTGACCACTCGACCACATAGGCGACAATATGTATATCTCTAATTAAAAAAAAAACTGACATTACAGGTAACGGTCATGGCGACAGATTTTATTTATATTTTAATATCCTATAATTGCGTATTGTTTTGGCTATCTATTTCTGTCAGCTATTTTTTATTCTGAATGTCAATTTAATTAAAATCGTGGAAATTTACTCAATCCTCTTAATATTAATTAGTCAATCATAAGTGCTCGTGTTATTTAAATATCCTTCCAGTTGTAAAGCACATTTGTTACGTGTAGTCTTCCCGTAAGGTTTGTAAAGTGTGGTAAGCAAATTTTTTGTAATTACTGATTTCCGACATGTGAGGTGAGCTTCCCATTCATCCAGGCAGAAGGGGAAGCGGTTACAAAAGGAGAGCCACCACCTGAGCTCAGTTTACCCTCGATTTTTTTGGATTTGGCTCACATCTGTCGCTTGATGCTTTACATTTTCATTCATACTTTCAATAATTTATTTACCTACGCGCAGAACAACACATGCCACACTTCGAAAGCTGATTTCAAACTCTTCAGAAGTCGAAAATTGAATTATTCTCTATTTTTTCTTAATACATTTTGCAACCGATTGTTTGGTGAGTAATTTAATGCAAAGATATTTCTTTTTTGTCTGTTTCTCAGTTAGGAATTACTGAATACTTACCGTCCATTTAAAACTAAAAAACATATCGACGACTAAATGAGGCCATTTTTCATATTTGAGAAATATTATTTTTGTCACATTTGCTAAAATCCCCAGATCCCCACCCTTATCCAACCACACCTTAATATGGACGTGTATCGAGGAAAGTATTTATTTTATTTATTTATAAAGTTATTTTATTTTACATATGTATTCAATTTGTGTGGTCGAGTGGTCAACATTGTTTGCTTCGGCTGCAGTGGTCACGGGTTCGAATCCTGAACGGACAGTTTTATAAATTGATTTTTGGATTTCTGTTCGACGGCATGGATGTATGTGTTGTCTTGGATTCTCCCTTCCCAACGATACTAACCTATGAACGGTGCGTATCCAGAGCGATTAGCCAACCACTAGTCCTGTCCTAGCCCTATCCTTCTATTCCTACTCTCTTTGGAAAAAGAGAGGTTGAGTAACTGAGTAACAAGCAGTTCTCGTAGAAACACTTCTGTTGAAATAAACTCCATTAGGAGTCCATATGCTCCACATTGGGAGCGGACATGGTAAAAAAATGAAAAAAGTTTTTGCTTGATACAAATACAACATGTTAAAAATAGGAATTATGTTTTTTTCGTTTGAATGGAATTATAAAATATTATTGATATCTTTGCATCACCGGAAATAAATTAAAACGTATTCGTATTATTATTATATAGAATATAATATCAAATCACTTACTCTGATATTATATTTACGTTTATTTAAATAAAAATAATGATAATTATAAAACTTGTAATTGATTCGAGGAAATCCATTGGATATCTTGGAAGTAGTGCAGCGCTCAGTTCTTCAGAATCGTATTTACGATCGTGCGTAGTAGGTAAAAATATTTTTGCCGTAATTTGATTGTATTCCTTCGCCGAGTGAAAAAGAATATGCGGAAGTCTCTTTCCTGTCTAATGTTTCACGTTTCAGAAGCGGACGCGACGAACGCCCGCCCGCCCGCCATCACAAAATATTTTGTTTTTGTTACATGAATGAATGAGCCGAACGTTTGTGTGCGCAATGCGCATACTTTGTACCACGATATTCATTCAACATTCAATGGACATCGATTCATAAAACCATACTCCTCAGTGACGTACCTACTTACATCTCGCTAACACCGCCTGACTGATTAATTCGCAAATTGTGTCAGAATTATTCGCGGAAATAATTATAGAAATCGCACAGCAAAAACTCACCTCCAATGACAGAAGTACTTACTACAAATAATTACTTGGAAAAAACATTATCAGTTTTACGAAAACGTTATATATACCTATTAGTTATTACAATTTATTACCTAATTAATTGGTGGTTTTTGACAATCATTGTTGGAACGATATTATTATTATATGTACAGAAAGAAAACACAATTGCACGTTTTTATATCGACTGTGGAAAGGAAAAACGACGTAACCCACAGTTTTTTCAAAACAACTTTTTTTCGATAATCACAATTTATCAAACTTGACACACGTTCTATCAAATGGATGAAAGCTGCAAATGCCGAATAAGTATCTAAATTAAGCTTTTAAGTTTGAAAAAAGATGAGCTTGTGCAAATTAAAACCAAGAAAGAAGACTGAAAGAATGGTTTTTCCTGGACAATTTTTGAAATTAATATTAGAATATGTCGATTAAACACCAGTCTAGAAGTCTCCGTGCACTTCAAGGTTGTGTATATTTGATAATTTAAATATGGCTCAAAATCATCAAAACACATTTTTTGTGCCTCCTGTAAAATTAGCTATGTGTGGGTTACGCCCTTTTTTCTTTCTCGAGTCGATATTTATCAAAACCAGTTTCGCTCAGTGAGTCTTCTTTACAAATACAATACAAAGTGTAAAAATGCCTATGCATACTTCTAAAAAGACTATCAAATTAATATTTCCGATAGCTAGCACCCCGTTCGTTAAAACTACTGCATATTCAGTGGGGGATTACCCTATAACAGGGATGGCGAACTTTTTTGTAGATATTTCTCGAGTATGTGGCGTACCCAAGCAGTATTCTTTTAAAAAAAAACTTTTTTTTTTTTGCACTTGGATATCGTTTGCATGGCATCCACGAGCCCTATGTTCGCCATACCTGCCCTATAAGTAAATGAGGCGTGCGCTTGTGGCCTCCGAATCATAGGAGCGTCGAAAATAACTTTTTTTTAGATTTTAAAATATATTTATTATTTTACATGGATATTTTTTAGAGGTTAAAACAGTGTTTTTGCGCCTGGTTCCTCTCATGTTTTTAATCTGCCACTGTGCATATTATTACAACCGAGTTCTGGGAAGCAAATGGGTATTTAATAAATAAATATATTATCTTTGTAAAAACAATTTTGATGGATTAATTTGTGGTACTTCATCATTTTATTTGTGTAATTTGACTTTTCAGTAAACCTATGCTTTCATTTCATATTTAAAACACATACTGCAGGTGCTTGTTGAAGAGATCTGTCGAGAATATTCAGGAGACAATTGGGTGGGACAAGGAGGATGCAGAGCAACTCTTATCGTATTTGTGTTTGGATTACTCAATGCAAGTAAGATCAATGTATTCTACAGCAGTGTATGTATGTCTGGACCCAGACTGCTCTCTGACGAGAGAGGCAAAACGTCGATAGAGTCGATGATTCACGATCGGATTAGGGATAGCTGGAGAAATCTTCAACTCAATGCCGAAACTCTGTGACTCATGTTTGAATTCGGTCAGAACCGAATGCAATTTTTCCAACGCAGTCATCTTGATAGATCTGCTTTACGGATACAAATCATGACACTTTAAAAACAAATCATGGACTTTGAAAACAGCTTTCGGCGAATATTAGGACTACGGTGGTTTGATGAAGTCAGAACACAGATATAAGAAAACGGACTATCCAGCCTAGTCGTGGGGAACCTGCGGCCTTTTGGCCACTCTGGTACGGCCAAATCTGTTAATGTTTGTAAATTCGTAAATTCCTGAGATTTCGGATTCGAAATTTTTGAAAAAGCTAAAAAATGGTCCCACGCTGGTAATTTTGGGAAATTTCTTTAGAAATTGTTTCCGGCCAAAGATTCCCTGTCAATGTTTACTGCGGCCTTATGTTGAATCAGATAAATGAATGTGGTCTTTAGATAAGAAAAGGTTCCCCACCCCCGATCCAGCCCCTTGCTGCGTCCAAAATAATAGGGGAACGATGCACCTGGCTCACGCAGGGTGCTGCGGATGCCGCAAGTCTACCAACCGGATGGATTCCATATCCTTGGAAGGCCACTGACATCTATCCATAGGATGTATTCGACGGAGCTACGGACGGGACGCTGGGATCACCTAGCAAGAAGCAAAGAGATTGGCGGGGGATGAAAAATCTTGGAAGAACCGTGTCGGGACCACACGAAAAATAATGTTAAGCATTCCTTATCATCGAATGAATCTCTTAAAAATGAACAGGGAGTCAGTGGCCTACTCTGGTCTTTTCCTAAGTCCCTCTTATTATAAACATAACGGTTCTCGTATAACAACTGTTGAGATGCTCCACCGAGTCGATATGGTGCACACTGAGAGCGGACATAGCTGATTGCAAAGTGATATCCATATTATGGATTAAGTATAATCGATTTAATCCTATATTTATTCAAAATAATCAATAACGCTCGACTATCTCACCTGCCTGACTGACGACGTCAAACCTCGGACAGAGGAAAAGGACATCGACCACAACTTATTATAAGGATCATACAAGCACCGAAGAAAAAGAAAGAAACATAGAGCAAGAGCTCTTCGCTCTGTAAATGACAAAAGAAACCAGTCATTCGACTGCTCTAAAAGTAAGAAAGTATACTTATTTATTTATACGTATGTATGATCTACATATTATATAAATAAAAATGTAAAATCAGGTATTGTTTTACAATTTCTAAATTCTCTCATCAATCGTTATTGTCAGTTGATTCTCGCGACAAGCGATAATATCATAGTAGTGATAATTTAATAACACTGAAATCAAACGTATTATTTTTATAAATAATACTTGGTTTTACCAAGAATTGATAAATAAAACCATACAAGTGATGAACACCATGAAATGAGGACAATGAGGTGTAAGCCCTTAAAACTGGCATAAAGAGTTTATTATCGTACAATATTAATACACTAGCGGGTATTAATGTGATTACCAATGACTTATTAATAAAATGAATGGAATTCTTAAAATGATTGTTTTTTTTATTATAGAAAGTAGCACCAGCGGAAATCATTCTAGGAACAGGCAAGCGAGTGACCTGACGGGAAAATTACTTCCTTTAGTAACCGCACAAAAAAAATGTTTGAATTATTATTTTTTCCAATTATAATGAAACAAACACGTTTTGGCGGATGCTGGTCGGCTTGCTTCATATCAAATATATTATTAGTCGATTAAATTCACTCTGTCAATTCAATTAAAGTATTTCTGAACCTTCTAAATTGTATCCACCGTCGGATGAAAAACTGCGGGTCGCGATAAAAACTAGATTTGATATTTGAAGATCAAACTGTTTGATCATCGAGGTCCTGTCTTTAAGAATTCCCCTACATTTTTAATGTAAATATGAGACATCTAGAGAAAACGAAAAAAACAATCGTATGTAGCCAATCTACAAAAATAGGAAAGTTACAGCATCTAATATACATGATCAACAATTTAATCTTATTTGATTTTAACCCAAAGATTTGGAGATATTTTTTTCTTTGACTAAAGTAGTACGTGGGCGTGTATGATCAGCAGAATCTTTCCAAGGTGTTCAAATAATATTTAATTGCAACCTGCCGTAAACCTTCAGGCTGATTATCTTTAATATAAGCAGAAAGTATGTTTGTATGTCCGTCCCAAGATTTCCTCCCAAACGGTAAACAGTAGCGACTTGAAATTTTCACACGTCATTCCGTCTGCGATTTATTTTTATTTCGATTCAATTCGAATTTCCGATGATGATCCCTACGATTATAAAAAGTTAACAATGTTCGCGACGAGCGAAACCGGTTTCGATCAATAATACATAATTTAGAATGAGAGTAGTGTTTTATTTTTATGTGAAAGTTACATCTTTTATAAATGGGAGTCGGATGATTTTTTCACGTGCCCGCAAGTAGACGATTTCATCATGGACTGAATGAAAAACTATTTATGTTTTATATCAGTGACGATTGATAGTTCCGATTATTTTTTAAAAATTACATTATCTTCAAGTCAATACTAATATTTTACAATTTCCATACCAAAACGAGTGGGAGAAATCTCTTAAAACATATTGTTTCGACACGCCCCCTTGAATCGGAGGTCGATATTATTTTCAGTAAAAACACAATATATCTTTGTACTTCATTCCACTTTATTAATTAGCTCAGGACCGGTTTCGCTCATTGCGAGCATTGTCAACTGATTGACCTAATTAACCCAGATAGACCTACCGTTCCTTTAAAGGAACACTCTTTATCATGTTACAAATTTAAATATTTTTTCATATGAAAACATTAGTTTTGATAAAATTTTTGTTTATGGCAACACTAGATGGTATGACAATGACAATGCATATTTTTTTGTCAGTTGTTGTTGGGCTTTTGTCCTGATCGAACGTTTTAAAGTTTGTTCATATCTTTATTACAACAATACTCCACTATGGATAAGTCAAGGTATTTTTTTTTATTTTATTAGTTATCATTATGAAAATTTTTTGATGTAATTTTATTATGGGATATATAAACTTCTTCAGACATAACTTTTAACATATATATTCCGGAGTTTTATCAATGTATTGAAGTATATATTAACTGTTCCTTATAAAGATCAGTAGGACTATGTACTGTGTGAATCCAATTTGATTTTATTTTTTAGCATTGGAACAGGGCAGACCAAATTATTTATGTTATTGGAAGAATTGGAGACAAATGATCAGTTGGAGGTTCCTGATGAAATTTTCATTTTGCCACCAGAGAATGCGAATGACTGTATTACCGATGAAGATTCTGGGGAAGAAGATGATATTACCTTGGACAATTTAGATGGAAACCAACTTCGAGTTGATGTAGATGTTTTGGTGGAAGATTCAGAAAGTGATGATGATTTGCCGCTGAGTAACATAAGTAAAAGATTTCGTTATTCCACTTCAACTGTTTCGCATACGTCAAGAAATACTATAGTAAGCAAAAAACAACAATATAAATGGTCAATGGAAGATATAAGTATATCATCACAGCAGTGGAAAGAAATTCAAGGTCCGAATAACAATGAATCACCTACGAAACTTTTTGAAAAGCTATTTGATGATGAAATTTTTGAACTTCTTGTAAAATATTCCAACTTATATGCATTTCAAAAAAATATGACTGGTGATATTACTATAAATGAAATGAAATGTTTTATTGGAATACTATTATTTAGTGGTTATGTACGAGTACCGAGACGTAGAATGTATTGGGAAAATACTACAGATGCAGGCATGAAAATTGTTTACAATGCTATAGCAAGAGACAGATTTACGTTTATTATGAAGCATTTACACTGCAACGATAATAACAATCTAACTCAGGATGACAAATATTCAAAAGTGAGACCTCTCATGAATTGTCTGAACGAAAAGTTTTTGAAATATGCGCCTGTAGAAGAGAATCACAGTGTTGATGAAGCTATGGTTCCATATTATGGACGCCATAGTGGAAAGCAGTTTATTCGGGGGAAACCAATTCGATGGGGGTATAAATTTTGGGTTGGAACCTTGCGATTAGGCTACGTCAATTGGTTTGAACCTTATCAAGGTGCGTCTACAATTATCTCAGAGAAATATAAGGAACTTGGATTGGGTGCCAGTGTAATTTTAGAATATTCGGATGTCTTATTGAAACATTTTGAATGTAATTATACATTTCATCTCTATTTTGACAACTTTTTTACTTCTATTCCTCTAATGCACAACCTTAGTAATAGAGGTATAAATGCAACTGGTACAATTCGGGGGAACCGAAATTCTGGATGTTCCTTACTAGACTCTAAACAGCTACAAAAAAAGGCAAGGGGCACCTTTGTTTATAAATCTACCAAAGAAAATATTTTGCTGTGCAAATGGAATGACAATAATGTTGTGGCTATCAGCTCGAATGCAAATTCCATACATCCTGTTCAAAAAGTCCAAAGATTTTCCAAACAACAAAAACGTAAAATAAACATCGACCAGCCATATCTCATAAAAAAATATAATGAGAACATGGGTGGAGTTGATCGATGTGATCAAAATATAAGCTTGTATAGAACTTCAATCCGGGGGAAAAAATGGTACTTCCCACTGATCACACACTGTGTTGATATGGCAGTACAAAATGCATGGCAGCTATATAGAAAAGCTGATGGAAAAATGGATCATTTATCTTTCAGAAGAAATATAACTCAAGGTCTGCTTGAAAGCTACAAAAAAGATACAAAACGAAGACCTATAAAGACACCAATAAGTCTACATAGTTGTTCGAGATATGACAATATAGGACATTTAGTTGTCTATAAAAGTATACAAACAAGGTGTAAAATATGCCACAAAAATGCAAATTTTCAGTGTAGGAAATGCGATGTCGCTCTACACCCTAAACACTGTTTTGAAAATTATCATACAAATATGTAGGTTTTTTATTATGATAATTTTAATTGCTTTAGTAAATGAAAATAAAGTTATTAATGTGAAATGTGTTGTGAAAATATAATTATTAAAAAAAATTTTTTTTGGTAGTCCTTTGTCCTACCGTTCCTTTAAAAGAATACCCATTTTCTCGGAAAATATGATATATACGTGGTTTTTATTATTTTTCCCATATTACTATTAGTATATAACCTAATAATTTGTAAAAATATTATCAATACAAGAAAAAAAAAGTTTCAGGACTATCTGGGTTAATAAAGTGGAATGAAGTACAGAGAAATATTGTGTTTTTACTAATATAATGCTTTTCCACCAAGTATTGACAGTGAACACCCTAAAAGCGATATTATTTTCAGTTTTCAACTGAATTTTCAAATTGTTTAGTAAGCCTTTGTAAGTGAAACGGGTATGATTATCAACGGTGTTTCAAAATATTTAGTAATTTTATTAATAATACTTATCAGTTTGATTGCGGTCTAGTACTTTTTGACACCAGAAGACTGCGCATAAACAACGCGATCATGAGTGATATAGGATGAACAGCTTTCAATTGAAGGTTCATGAATATATATTTCATAGGAAATTAAAATTTGACAGAAACCACAACAGTTACTGTTCCAGTATAATATAATTGAGGAGCAAACATTCAAAAAGTGTTTTGTCACAAATTTTAAAAAATGGCGTTTTATATCAATTCTGATAGCCCATAATAAAACATATGAATGGAAATCAAAATTAGTGTTCAAAAAGGTTTTTTTTCATATTAAAATGAAATCATAAAGTTGACACATTCATACAAACCGTCACTTTTGCAACACTTAAATCATCATTTTCCAAGCTTTGTATTTGTGTGACAAAACACTTTTTGAATGTTTGCTCCTCAATTTAGCTTATTGACATTTGGGTTTTGCTGGAATATATTTATTTTGTTGGAATTAATAGATCGGAAAAGACGTCAGCACACCAAACAACAAAATCGCGTGCGAGTGTTGAATGAAAAATTGAAGAGTCACGTGACATAACAACACAATATTACTCAGAAATGTTTGTCAGCCGACATAAGAATCTGTTTTCAGAAAAATTACCTGTCCTTTTAGCATATTGTGGTTTACGCTGGCGACATCACGTCACGCGATTATCTTACGATTTATTACCGATAAACAATGTTATCTTTGATTCCGAATAATAGCATCGCAATAGTTTTAATAGCTATTCAATCAATTTCTAACAATCGATAGGTATGCAGGCAACACTCTCATAATTCATTTAGCATTTTACTCTAGTGGGCCGTATAAAAAAGATATATATGGTCCGGGCCGCGAGGAAAAATGAAACTTCTAATTAATATTGTTTTCTCTTCTAAATTATTTCAGAGATGTTTTAAAAAAAATATATATAGTTAATATTAGAAACTTCATGTGTAATTTTATATTCACTGTACTTCTTGACGTTTCAAGTCGGATTTAATTATCATTTGGCGCAACATGGGAAGTTATTAGGACTTTATCAAAAAAATACAAACAATTCTAGGAATCATGTATACAATTATTATATTACAAACAGGGAGAATATTTCACTGCTACGTGATGATGTTTGAATTTGACCTTGTTTAGATGAAAACATTATTTGAGGGTATTACTTGCAAACACGGCTCATTCTAAAATGGTTGAATTTCATTTTGAAAAACAATGTACATTTAAAAGAATTTTTAGTCTTACAATGTTTTGGAATGATATTTTGGATGCTGCCAAGCTATGTTTGAGACTGATTTCTAAAAATACTTTCAAAATTTATTTTTATCTACTAAATTACTTTCATGGTTCATGTTTCAACAACTTTGGAATAAGCCGGGTTTGCAAGTAATACCCTCATTTGTGTCTGAATACTACAGTATTTTTAGTTTCCGTCAACGAATGAATTTCAATAGTATTTAAAAAAAAACATTTCATAATTTGTATTGATTTTTAAATCAATGTGTCCGTCGAAATTAGTCTTGTAATAATAAGGGTCTAAATTGTATATCGGGTACATACGATGACGCAGTGGCTTTTGGGCTTCCGTGCCGGATCTCACGGGTTCGAGTACCAGTACTAAGAGCATTTTTTCGATAGATTTCAGTTCGGAGTCACAGGTGTTTGTGATGCCTAAAAATTCCCTCCCACCCTTTAATAACTGGGCGTAGCGAGAGCGATCGGTTAACCACTAGTCCGTCCTAGCCTTATCCTTCTAGTTCTACTACTCTCTTTGAAAAAATGAGGTGGAGCGACTGACTAACAAATGGTTCTCGTAGAAAAAAACTTCTGTTAAGATACCTCCATTAGGAGGCTTTATGCCTCACATGGGGAGCGGAGATGGATCAAAAAATGTATAATCTTAAATAACTCCACAAGCACATTAATTTTATTAATGTTCGAATTGTGACTTAGTTTTTATATCTGTTCTTAGAATTCTGTTTTCAGCAAAATGATAGGAGAGATCTACAAACCGCCAGAAGACCACGACCACGTGTTTAGCTAAAGAGATAGGAAATGATAACATGTAATAATATTATTGTAAGTTACTTGACATGTGGTCAACAGACGTTCGAGACTATGTTCGCACTGCGTTTATCATTTTTATTTTTTTAAGCTAGGGTTTGCTATCACGATTCGTGTTTCTGTTCCCGGGATTATATAATTTAATCATTTCTACAGTATAGTATTTCCATCGATTACCAAAAAATGTATCTTCGATATAAAGATACATAAATTTAACTACAACGCAATTGAGATAATTTGCATTTTTAATAAATTTGACGTCCGAAGTTTTTGATTAAATCTTACAAGGGAAAATGATATAAGCAATACACTTTAAAATCAATATTAAATTAATTGTTTCATAGAATCGTCGTAGAGAAATATTAAATTGTTATCGTAACTGGCATCTCTGATTATATTCAAGGTGCTTTCAATGGATTCGGCGGTAACTTTGTTGAAGTTCATTTTAGAATAAAATTTAAAACATGATATATTATAAAAATAACAACGGAAGTATTGTTAAGAAGAATTATTTAATAATATCTTAAATAGGACAGGCTGCTCGCCACTGCTAAATGTACTCGCTAATTGACGTAGATCATTAGTTAATCATTTTGTAATGTATATGTCATTTCTAGTATTATTATTGTTTGTTTGTTTCCTATCCCCCCCTCAGTGCTTCCCGTTTTTATTTTTATAACATATCATGTTAGAATATTAAAATCATTCGTACTTTGACAAGCATTTGTGAAAGTAAGACTGTCTGAGGATGCCTCTGAAAGAAGCGCAACACGTGGAATAATCTCCGTTATTTTTAATTTTATATATTCAAGATGTTGTAACATTTATGTATACGATAAGTTTTGGAAAAAACATTAATTAAATTTGAATGTTTATACCGATATAATTTTTAATCCCGAGAAAGAATCGAGATCCACGAATGGAATCCCTATTTGAAACTCACTAAACATGCAAATGATTAATCAAATATAATCTGAGAAGACACTTACTTACTTAACAATGAAGCATGGGTATCATAAATAATTTAAAGAGTGAGAAAATAATCCAGCTATAATTATTTTTCAGTAGAAAAATTGCCTAATGTAGGTATCATTCCAGGAATTGGGTCAAGGCAACAGTCAAAGTGTACTCGCATGCCACACCCCTCGACATGTTATTTAACTATAATCTATAATACTCGTTTTCAACAACTGATCCAATGAGGACAATATATTGCCAGGTTTAATAATTTCTTACGGTGTGACCTTAGCTCAGACTGTAAAATATGTTTGAAAAATGTTTTTCGTCTATCAAAAATACGAGTGTACTACGAATTAAGAACAAAATCAAATGTTTTGGGCGTTTTGGCTGGATGCAAAAGATTTAGTTTTTAAGATTTTTTAAGACAAATGTCTCAAGTATCTTCGCATAAAATACAAGGAAAATGAAAGATACGCTTTATAACTAGCTTCTATAGATTATTTAAAATAGGTTTTTTCTTATTCTAAATATATAATATTTTTTCTATATCAATTAAATCAAATTGTTAACTCAGAGAAATCGAGTTAAATAAGTGTAAATAAAAATAAAATTGACGATATGACGTTTAACATTATAATAATAAATAAACGGAACAATGCCACTGTAGAACAGAGAAGGGAGGGGGAGAGAATATTTTTTATATACGTATCAATTTATGAAAAAAAAATATATATATCACTGCAGGTTGGACAGGACATATCAGTCAGTTATGAGAACTAATTAACAGTGTTCTTATTCGTTTGTCAACATGTGAAACACGAGGTATTTTTTTACAAGGATTCGAGTCTGAGAACACCGAAACCAAAGCAAACGACGTTGGCCACTCGACTAAAAGTCCCGACTAGATAACTCGATGTTTTTACGGCGAATGAAAAACCTACTATTTACGATATTGAGAAACGACGATTTCAATAATATTGTAAATTAATGTTTTCCTGTTTTAACAGTCGCAGAACTGTTGTATCATTTTCTATTCCGTCCGATTATGGAATGAAATGTGTTCATTTTGTTTTTTTGCAATTGTGACGCGGAGGAACGGGTTTTTTTTAGTTCGACTTTGCAATAATATAATGACTTTTATAAAAGATATTTCATCATATCGACTTTGGAAAGTAAATAGGACGTAACTCACAATTTCCAAAACAGCTTTTTTCTATAATCAGAATGAATGTAACTTGATACACGTTCTATCAAAATGATGTAAGCTAAAAATACCGAATTAGTATCTAAATTTACTTTTTAAGTTTGGAAAAATAAGGGCCTGCGAAAATTGCAATCATGAAAAAAGACGTTTATAAGTGTATTTTTAAAAATTAATATTAGATAAGGTCAATTAAGAACCAGTTTATCAGTCTCCGTGCACTTCAAGGTTGTGTATATTACAATGCAATTTGCTCAAACGTTTTTTGTGTCTCGGGTAAAATTTGTAATGTGTGGGTTAAGTTCTTTTTCATTTCCACAGTCGATATATACACGGAAATATTTAAAATGCGATTAACTTGTTTAGGGATTGTGATGCCGTTTATTTAAAACCTTGTATATATTTTCACTTTTTTCGATAAAATCTGTCATGCGCCATTACAATCGCATATTTTTAGTATTGACAAAAGCATCTTAAGAGGTTCCAGTATACAAAAATAGGTCATGTTTCTGTATCGATAAGATATGCGACACTATTGATAACATACATCCAAACTAACCAAAAGCCAGTACCGTTATTAGTACGGAAATTGTATCTGCAATGACCAAAGCAAAGTTACTCAGTTACGTATAATAAATAATACACAAAGTAAAATTTTAGCCCTGCATTCAGAAGTCACCAATGTATGTAAATTAAACACCACTTGTATCGTTTCAAAAACCTAGTCGACTGCAACAGAAGCAATCGATATCTAAATCTAAGTAGCATGTGTAATTCCTGACAGACTGTTTCGCATACTTACCATGTAAAACATTTTCCTTGTAAATGCTCAACTCCTTATTAAAATACTATGTATCGTCATGAATTTGGGCGACGAGCAGGAATCAGGGAAAGGCAAAGGAACGGATTCGGGCTGCGCAGGGGCAATGGACGTTCATCTCCGGAACGTGCGTGAATTTTGGGTATTGACGGTTGAAGAAAAACACAGACTCTTATTTTCCAAGTGTGTCTCGGGTTATTATAATTAGATATTACAGTTTCATATTTACAAAGATATTATACAGAGCGGAGGGCGCTTCCCCCGAGACCGCCGCTGCGCTGCGCACATATCAATAATTAATATGGTACATACAAAAACGTGTGTGGAGACGGCGCGGAGCTCGGAGGGGCGAAGGCGCGGCGGGGCGCTTAGGCGTCCGCGCCCTCGCCGACGGGAAGCCTCCGTCGCCGAATTCGCTAATTTTGTACATGCGCAGTACTAACGTTTAAAAATAAATAATTATACAAAATGACATAAGATTAATTATTAGTATGCATTAATAAATATAGCCGTACTCCCGTCTCGATTAAACATTAGTGACTTTTGGATATCGAATCTAAGATCGACACAGCTCGGCGCGCTCGCCGCCCGCGGGATTCGCCGAGCGTCCGTCCGCCCCGCGGGCCACTTCACTACACCGCACCGTCAGTAGTCCGGGTCGGGCGGCGGTCCCGGTGCCAGGGGGAGCTTGTCGGGGGCGCGGTCGGCGCACCGGCACCCCGAAGGGCCCGTCCGGGCGTACGCCCCCGCGCACAGCGCCGCCGCCCCCCTCAGCGGCCAGTAGCACCAGAGACACGGCAGCGCGACGGCCAGAGCCGCCAGGCAACCCCACCGCGCCCCCCGCCGCCCTCCCCCGCACGAGCACGGTTCGTCTGCGCACGACGCGCCGCCGTCGCCCCCGTCGCCGCGACAGTGGTAGAAGAGCGCCTTCGCGCAACACATGCACGACACGTAGTCTATCGCCGTTTCGGCACTGCACAGACACGAGTCCCCGAACCACCGCGAAGGCAGCGGCCGGGGCCTCGCGCACTCCGCGCACTGACACCGCTTGCAGCGCGCGCACCGGATGGAGTACTGCAGCTCCGGACACGGCTGCGGCGCCGGCCTCTTGGACGGCTGCCGCGTCGTCACCGCCGACCGCCCCTCCTTGTCCGATCGGGGGGCTCGCTCCCGCCAGTTCCGCGGCGGCGTCTCCACGTAGTTGTTCGGCCGCCTGTCCCCCAGCGGCCGGGGGTTCTGAAGGGTGACCGCTGGGGCGGGCGGGGGTCGTCCGGAGGGGCGGTGGACGGCGGGTGGCTCCGCTGGAGGCTTCGCCGGCCTCGGGGGCGCCGCCGCTCCATGCTGCTCCATGCTACCTCTCGCCTAGCGGAGTCTCGGTACCGCCCCGGCACCTTTGTGGGCCCTCATTATCGCCAACTGAAATAGACAAAAAGAAAAATTAATATAATGGCCAAGTGCATTTGCACAGTTGCATTTATTCTCAATTCGTTATAAGCATGCATCCATCGAGAACGGTTTCGCTTAACATGTGATCATTTGCAACTGGTCATAAAACAACTCAATATAACACAATACATAGTACATAACACTCCCTAAGCGAGAGTGTTGGGATGGACTAATTTACATAATTGGTAGAAAATGCCGACTCGTTTCGCGAAACCGATTTCAATACATACATTTCCGTGCCCACATGTGCACACAGGCTGACTCGCTCGAGTAATCTTTAAAGAATCTTCTGGTGTATATTTGTATGGATATTAATAAACAAAAGTATACAATAATAATCTTATTAGCGTGTACGCTGTAATTGGATAAGGAAATAATGGATATGGTTGAAAGAAATAACAGCCGTCTAATAAACGCCAATCTTTTTACATACATATTCATGTTCTACGATACATAAGTTCTGCTACGTAATCGACGGTTAGTTGATTTCGACAGTTAGGAACTAACAACATACACGTTGAAGTAATGTCGCCGCGAGTAAAAACAACTCTGAGAAGTTTTAACAACAGATGGGGATCGGAGGCTGCGGAATAATCACATGGTCGTTTCGCAATCGCAGCGCATTCAATGAAAGAGATACAAAACGTTTTCGACATTCGCGGAGGCTGTCGTCATTTTCATCTTAAACGAGAAGCGACGGCGCAGGCGCTGTCGTTCGTTGCCAGTGTAGTAAATATGAATGAATAAAAAAATATAAATGAATACTTGACGAAACTCGTTTGGAATAAATTATTCTCGGTTTTGAGTAGAAACTGGTGTAGACAGATACCAACCTCTGCCTACTGATACTTGTTAGATGACGGGTTATTAAAGAAAGCACGTTTTGTATTTTTCGTGATAAGAATGACATGTTTTTATGGCAATACAAAAGTTGCAAGACTAGATTTGCCCAAGCACATTATAACACAATTTTAGATAAAATCTTTTCTGTACTCCGATCATGAATGTCAAACTCGTTTTGTACCATACCATGGGTAATATAAGAAGCTCTAGCGAGACATCAGGGCGAGGATCACACTTTTCAGTTTCAACACTACTTTTCAATTATAATATATATATTTTTTTTATCATTTCAATGTTGTCCATAATTGTGGCGTTATAATGCAAAACGTACTATTTCCAAAATGAGCGATATTGAGTTAGGTATGCAGATAGGGTAATTCAAGCCTAATGAATCGACTTATCCTATTAGTTTTAATTTAAAATGTCTACAAGACTTTTTAAGCTAATGTTATTTTGTTTGTGTTATTTGTAAAAGTATTTGACTCTACCGAAAAGTTTGAGTTTTGGAAATAGTTCGTTTTGCATTATAACCCCACAATTGTTGACGATTATTCACACGATATTCTGATTTAGGGATAAAAGAGCAAGTCGATAAATTTTCGAAAAGAAAAAAACAGTGGAGTAGGGGCTAAAAATCTTTTTTTTATTTTTCAGTACAATCTTATTAAAAGTAAATAAACACACTATTCCGAAACACTGTTTTTAATTGGATACCTCAAATTGACAGAATTGGCCAACACGTATTATATCAACATCAATTACGATTATCTTTAAATTAGTCAAGCGCAATTTTGTCACTGCCATTAAATTATTTTTTCTTGATGAGAGATGTCCACAGTAAAATGATGTCGCCGCTGTCTTGGACGCTGATAAACTTGCAATACAGCTGTATGAATAGTGGGTTAGCAATAGGTCTCATTCATTGAGAGAAAGAATGATTATGTCCAACGTCAAATATCGTTTCATGCAGCGCCACCGCGAATACTCTTCAACTCGTGTCAAAAGCCTCGGCGCCCGCTGAACCGCACTGATGAAGTGAAGAATGACTCTCGTCATGCATGTGAAATCTTTATATCCACCGATATCACTTGAACTTCTTTGATGTTGAAGCGTCCAAAATTTGCAAACGTTTTCTGGTATTACTGTAAAACATTTACATTACAGTACCTAAACCTACAGTCAATATTTCATACTACCAAGTGCACGGTTTTTGTTGAATCAATTCAGAATTGTTTCAAGTTGTAAATTCGACTTTTTATATATATAGTAACGGAGCGCAGTTTATCATAAACCATTTACACAAAAATACCGAACACATTCAATTTTTTGACAGCTGTCATAAGGTGAACAGCCGGGTCAGAGGTTGTTAGCATTTAAGTATTTATCGATTTAATAATACATCGAGACTGACTACCGTATTTTCTGGATTGTGATTTCTTCATCTTATCCTTATTTCCACCAACCGAATGAATGACGAACTGAGACTGTTAGTTTAAAACATAATAGGTTGATTGATAATATTGGCAAAGGCGATTTCGTATTTCAGTGAATTTGTTATGAATGCGCGAGAAAATGTAAACATTTTTAGCTACTTTGGTGAAGCATTTTTTGCATATTAATAAAAATATGTTACATTCAGTTTCACTGTCCTTACGTTTTAAGGTTTTAAGAATGTAATAAATAGTATTTTGCCGCTATAAATGAGCTACTTTACGAACGATCATCAAAGACAGGGGAAGGTCAACTTAAAACGCAAAATTCTATTAAAAAAATATGCGTTCAAAGAAATGTGGAATATTTTTTTTGCTCCGTTTGGATAATTTACCCCGCTGATTTAAGGGAATATAATTTATCAACATGAATATAAATAATAGGTAACAAGAAGTTCAATATTATGTTTTCGGATATGGGCCATTACAAACTGAGGGTCACGAAGACCGTTGACTTGTAGATAACGTTCTTCAAACGTTTGCCGCATTACAAATGAATCAGTCAGCGCAGGATAGATAACTTAGAACAATATATGTACATACGCCAACCGCGAATAAAAAAAAATCAACCGACACTCGGACAACACACACATTATCAGGCTTTTATTTGTCACTATTTGAAAACATGCATTATTTAGATTGTGCGTTAATAAATGAAGAAACAAACATAATAAAATCGCATACTTACTTATGCAATAAAAAAAAATGCTACAGGGAGGGTCAGGCGGGCGAGTTTGGCGTCGAATGAGGCTACGCAACCGGGGGTTGATTGTTCACCCAATCCCGACTAGAATTCAACGAAATAAGTGAATGGCGGCTTTGTTTTCAACCCGCGAACTGAGAAAATATACGATGTCAAAACATTGAGTGGAAGAAAGATAAGTTTTCAATGTTCATAGCACAACATTAATATATAATTAGTATTTATAACTTTGTGTACAAAATGGAAGGTAAACTACACTATGTCAATTTAGTAAAGATTGAGATGAACACTTTATGATATAGTGCAAATATTCTACAGTACAAATAGTAGAAAAAACAGTGATTATCCAACACAGACTACACGAAAAGGCGTTAAACAGACCTAGTGAATAGAATGTAATTTTTGACATAACGTAGTTGCATGTATATGAAAAAGTACAATTCAGACGTTGCGTGGAGCGTTAGCTCTATTTCTATAGGGTAATTTTGCATTTTTATTATTATAAATTGAAGCCTCCAAAATGTTTTCACGGACAGGTAGGTCAGGCGCGCGCGCGTACGACCACTAGATATTTTGAGTGCCAACTAGTAAAATGTGTAAGTATTTACTATCATCATATTAATCCAAACTCCATAAAAATCATGGTTATTCCGTATAACCTCAAAAACCACATATCTAATTATAGCAGCGTTTTCAGTAAATCTTCCCCGGACCGAGTCGGCCCGCAAAAAAATCCTGATCCATTAATATTATGAACTAAATTTAAACAATATTCACTAACAATTCTCGGTGAAGACATTATATTAAAAGTAAAACATTGTTTCGACTGATTCCGCATCATTTCATTTAGATAAGAACCCGTTCGGCTCATTGAGAGCATTGTAATTAAATAAAATATTGAACGAAATATTTACTCTGTAGTAATTAATTTAAAATTAAGTATTATACTTCTTATAACAAAAATTTGCAAATAATTAGGTATACAAACTCATTATAGGTACCTTTCTTGCTGTATACATTTTACTTGTATATATTATTATTTAGTGTCGCACGTTAAAAATTTGCAACTTAATTATGTTTAATTAAACCTGTAGTTTTATATTTCATGGTGCTTTTGGAATTTCGGCATATTTTTGACAATCTGCGGGTGTGTGTTAAAGAGCGCCTATTTATAGTGCGGTGTAAATAAGATAAACGTTGGCATGCATGTTGTGCACTTTCTTATATTTGCGATTGTTTGTAAGAGTAGATGTTCAAAATATAATCAAGAGCTCAAAGCGACATTTCATTGGATATAAACTTATAATATGTTTTGACTTGCTGGTCTTATGTCATCAATATTAGGACACAATGCTAGGAAATAAAAAATATTTTACAAACTTAAATAAATTATTTTTTGAATCGCATTACAAGTGTCTAATCTGCGAATTGAATTTATGTATGCAGCTTCCCGAAGGAGCACATGCGATTTACGTCGACGAAATATTGGATTACCGATCGATAATCGAAATGTTAAATTACATACTTCCAAGTGTGTATTTTGCAATATAATTCGTCATCACTAAGAAGTGGCATATACTTATATATATAATATAATATTTATTTAATATTTACTTATATATATAATATAATATTTACTATCATATATTACTGTTTTTATTAATTATTTCAGGTTGGGGATTTATCAGTATTTACCAAAGCTAAAAGGCGTGGTGTTTTGGATGAAGCCAAGATATACAAATATGAGTGACTCCTACACTTTTTTTTTTAATAAATAAATATACAAAAGTTTTACATTTGGTCGATTTGAAAAAATATGAGTACGAATTGTAAATTCCACGCCCTGATATTTACAGATAAAACTGAAATAAGACGTTAAGAAACATACAGGTGTTTCATTCTCAATCCTTCATAATGCGGGGAGTCGATAAGACTAGACTCCAACAATTATTTAGTAAAACTATTTGTTTAGATATTGTGAAGATTAGCTGTTTATGAATTGCGAAAAATATTACCCTGGTCATGTTTTAAATGAAGGCATGGGACGAGCGTGAGAACACTACTCAGAACAGAATCTTCGCTATTGTAACTATTTTACCGTAACGTTTTGTTGGATAAACTTTTATACGTCAAATAGATTTTGCCGAATTTTAAGTGATATGTCTCGAAACTCAGCTTATTTATATGCTAAATAATTTTACGCATGTCTGCTTCCTATCTAAAAAAACGTGTTTCTACCAAAACGACTTATTACTCTTTTGCCAACTCTTTTTTCGAAGAGGGGGAATATATGAGGATACGATAAGTACAGGACTAGTGGTTAGCCTATCCACGCGTACGAACAGAAATCTATAAATCAATTGAAAATGTATCAATTTTTGAAACTTTCCGTACTAAGATTCAAACCAGCAAACCCCATGACCGAAGCCAAAGAAGTTGACCCGATCCGAGCATATAAAATAAAAGGTACTTAAGTGAAGAGTAAATCACACGCGATATAAAAAATAAATAAACCAATTACATATCATTAACTCTGTTACTGTTGTACTGGTGCGATTTATCGAATCTCAGCCCTCGAGTACCATCTTTGTAATAATTGCTTATAAATGTTTTTTTTGTAAAATATTACGTGTACAAACCATGTACGTTCAAAGAGTCAATTAAATTACGTTACCCCAGATATTGTTATTCTTGCGCCTCCTAAATAATGTCACGGGTATTGTATTATAAATGCAGTGCGCGTGCTAAGTGTGCGGCGCACTAAAATTTTAGTACTTTCCACTATTTAGTTCTTGTTTTGCGAGGAGCAGAAATCCGGTTCGAGCCGGTTCTAATTATGCGTGATTTATCTTAAAATATAAACGAAAAAACTAGTATTGCACACATTTTTATATCCGTGCAGTGTAATGATTATTCGCTAATGCTCACTTATCCAGGGAGTGTATGTTGCCACATGTATTTTCGACGCGAATGCATAAGAGCATATTAAATTTATTAATAAATAATGAAACGTGGAGATTTGTAAATTGTATGTGTGGGAAGTATTATGTATATTGTTATCAAGTTTGCTACAGTAACGACTCAAATATATATTTAAGTCTAAACTAATTCTTATCAAGTGGTCAATGTTTTTCGAGAAATAACACTTGCTTTCTACGAATGCTTGCTGTAATAAGGACAAGCTAAACACATGGAATTACTGCGACATTTAACGGAACGAATGCGAGAATATCAAAAGTAATAAAAAAAAAATCATCTGGCTGGCACACATGATAATTATGATACGCATTGGATTTCAGTGATACCCTGACGTTTACTAAATCACAAAGCATGTATACTCGGGTTGGTACGAAATAATGTTTGAGAAAAATTGATATGGGTACCTACTTGAAAACAAGCTTTTAGTTTACACAAAATACACTATCAAGTATAATGTAAAGAACACAAGCAAAAAAGCACTCTCGCATTTGTTAAGAAGTGTCAGTCGAAGGGAAATAAACCGTATCATATGAATTGAAACAAAATTCACCGTTTAGCTGTATATCATTAATAGTTTCACAAAATTGACAAATATACATATCGACTGTGGAAAGGAAAAAGGACGTAACCCATTGCAAAGTTTACAGGAGGCACAAATAACGTGTTTTGGTGACTTTGGGCCATATGCAAATTATGAAATATACACACCCTGGTGTTTAATTGACTTAATCTAATATTAATTTTAAAAATTGTCTAGGAAAAACTTTTTTTTCAGTCTTTTTTCTTGGTTTCAATTTTCACAAGCCCATCTTTTATCAAACTTAAAAGCTAAGTTTAGATACTAATTCGGCATTTGCAGCTTAAATCCTTTTCAATGAACGTGTATCAAGTTTGATACATTGATTATCGAAAAAAAGGTGTTTTGAAAAAACTGTGGGTTACGTCCTTTTTATTTTCCACAGTCGATATGGTATATCGTAACAATTGATTCGAAAGAAAAATATGTAGACACTATTTATTACGATTGTAATCTATATTTTTTTATTATGTATAGATATAATACAAAAATAGTTATTACCAAACCTAATTAGAAATTAAATCACTTTCCACGATTGACGACCGAGCTTAAATTTCGGCCGTAATATGTCCGGTTTAGTTTAAATTACAATAAATAATATTGCATACACTTCCTGCGATTTAGATAATGGTGTCGTCACTCCATTTACGATATTCGTAAACCCGCTTTCACAAAAACAATATTTCAGGCGGGCGTCATAAACTTCTCTATCGAGCAAATATTAATTTAACATAGGTGTCTACTGCATGTGAAATTTTGTTTGTTCAGATTCAAGTGCAAATAGCTACTTCTATAAATATAATAGAAATAAACATATTAAGCGCACTTAATTAATTAGAGTGACATATAAATTTACTGAGTTTGCAGGGATGGGCAACCTCGACCGCCAATCGCACAGAAGTGATAAATTTAAATCACGTCGGTTTCCACAATAAAATAGTATTTTTTTGACTTAAATAAAGGAGTGTCGAATGTTGCATTAAGTGGGTACCTATATTGAATTATATTTTAAATATAGTTTGTTTTCGGTAGACTCAGTAGTAGGTTTAAATATCTTTCGTTCGAGCGATCCGAATTATTTGAAGCATTCGAGCCGGCCATGAGATTTTGACTTGTTACTTATTCGTTCAACAGTTGAATTCTTGAAATATTAGACATTTTAACTTACGAAGTATACAAATATCGCCTGAGAAAAATTCTAAAATCGGCCATGTAAACGAAAGGCGAATTAGTGATTTACGCACGACAGCTAATTGTTTTATTTGTAATTATATTTAGCAATGAAGTAAAACGTATTCTAAGAATTGCAAGAATTCATTCACTGCGAGTAAAGTATTATTGACAAAATAATCAAAACGTGCTCGGCTAGAAACTTTTAAAAAATAGGTATATGTGTAATATATATTTCGAAAAATGACGAATTAGATTTCATCATGAAAGTGATATTTTCCTACGCGTGCAGCGCGGCGTGGGTGGGGAACTCGAGGAGAAAGTAAAACATTTACCGTGTCCATCGATTGATAATTTCGTATTCTGCCGTCGGAGACCAGAGCAGATTTCTCACGTTCGTTATGCTTCTACAGATGCTGTTCTAGAAATATCATCGAAAACCAACCGCTGCTGGTCTCGCTCTAAGTATTTAAAAGTTACTTAGAAAAAGAATAAGCCGTATGATGCGCTAAAGAAATCGATTTAGCATTCTCAAATTTTATCGTACAAGATTAGGCAACAAAATATATTCATTTCACAAATATTAAAACGCTCTTACAAAACATGTGAAGAAAAAAATTGTATACTGTAGGAACTCTAAATAAATATGGAAAAACAGACATTGAATATTTAAGTTAAGGTCATATGAATAATATCCACTACAACGGAACACTCGTATGAATGAATGATATCAACACAAAAAAAATGTCACACGCGGGCAAATATAACATAGACAATAATTTCTGATATTTATAGGAAATATTAGTGTTTGTTTGTCCGTTCGCTTAGATATGAAAACATGAGACATACATATTAAAGCGATATGACCCATCTTACGTACTTATATCGTACAAATTCAAGTTTGGTTGGATGTTGGAATCTGCAAGAAAACCGACTAACGCTTTAAAAAGTGGCGCCACTTATCACGAACAAAAAGCGGTCGACGTATGCGCCATGGCGATTAAATCATTAATAAATATTGTCATTATTTGGATGAAAAATATTTTTGTAAGATGAGAAATTACAAATAATTCTACATTTTAAGGGAGTCGTTATCGTTGCACAATAAGACAGCGGGTTCTCGTCCTAAAACACATGATATTATATCATTGTGGTGTGAAATGTAATACAGCATATTATAATCATACATTCAAAGTATTCGATTCACCAATAGTAAAGTCAAATTGCTGATTCGATATTAGTCCCACCACTGCGATGGTAAATACTAGCATGGATTCAGCTGAATTTTCCGATTCGGCACGTTAATATACGAATGTCGAATATCCTCGAAATACGCCCATCAACACGAAACTTGGTAAAGCGTCATCGGAAGTCGGAGCATACCAATAAACATCTCACATGCGATGAAAGTTAATAAACGACTGTCGATAGATGATACATAAAAAATAATGACTAGGTAGGTGCAATGCGAGCGAATAATTTTATTGCGATATCCCCTCCCCTCTTCACCCCGCTTGTATGTCAGCTGACAGCGAAGGACGGTTTTCATACGCGTCAACGTCATAATGTTTATGAAAAGTTAGGATACACAATTAGCAGACGCCGAGACGCCAATCAAGGAAACAATAATAAATTTATATACATTATTATTATTTACGCTAAAAGAAGATAAATGTGTAAACACAGTTATTTTATAGCGGCGCCTAATTTAAATTGCACAATTTTCTGATAAGACAATTATTATTGTGATAAGGAATCCGACAGAAGTCCGAGCCACCGATTCAACGCGATGGGGAAATCCAACGAAATAAAAATTAGTTACGACGTTAAGTTTTCTTTCATTTTTGTTACCAATATAAAAAAAAAATACAAAACGAATAGAGCGCGGTGAGAAAGATACTGTTATGATCTGCGATTTGCACGAAAATGGCGTTAATGTAAACATTCTATTGGACTATAAGACGTTCTTTATTCCGATAGGTAGTCTAATATTTACTTAGTTATCACTCGCTTAATAAGAATGTTATCGATTCGCATGGACACGAACGATATCTTTGCGATTTTAACATGTTTCATACACTCGTGGTGGCGACGTAAGAAATAAGGTAATATACCAACTACTCGAAGAGATTTTAGGTGGACGGCACCATTTTAGAGTACGCAATAATTACAGCTTCCAAATTCTCAATAATATTGTTCGAAATGTGTAATAATAGTAAATAATCTGTCTTAACAGTGGTGTAGGTAGACTTAATCAAAATATTTTTAGTACACTATTAAATTTTCAGATTCTGTCTAACCATGTGGTCGGACCCGAGATATTGCAGTTTCGTTACAATGGCAAAATACCTAAGTGCGGAGAGACAATGGAAAGGGCTGCGCCTATCCAACAAAGACGGTCTGTATCCAAATCACAAAGACTTCTAACAGACAATCTTGACGAGCGCCGTTATCGATGGTATTCCCAGAAAAAATGTGAAGGAATGAAGCATATTTGAGCGAGTGTTTTCAACAGTTTTGATTTTTATTCGGTTTTCTAATTACTTAAGCTTCACAGATCGGTAATTATAGGTGAAAAATTTAGGAAAATGTGAAGTGTGAAGTCAAAATATATTTTTTAAATAAAGTTCATGCTTCTGCTAAACATACAAGTCACTTAATAAAAACAAGATATTCAGTTGTACCTTTTCCAATTTTATTTAAAGCAGGGTTTCCCAAACTATTTCTGTGGGATCTAAATAGGTATTCCGCAAATATTTGGAATGGTAATGTACGCTGCAACATATTTAAGCATCTTCTATTTAATATTAAAAATAGAGTGATAGTAAATCTCCACTGATGTTTAAAACGTCAAATATCTAGGTATAGGCGGAGATTTTTAATCACTAAGAGCTTTGTTTACTAATATTTTTATGTGACATGCGTAAAAAAATATCAATCAATGAATAATACATGATTTAATAACATATATTTTTACTATTATGAATTACCCGACCTGAAAAATAAGCTGCGTTCCGGTATCATTTATAGATTCACGAAGTGTTCCATTGCACAGTTAGTTCGAGAAACCCTGATTTAAAAGGTCAGGACCGGTTTCGCTCATTGCGAACATTTTCAACTGATAAAAAATATAATTAAACATAACTATTTATACAAAAATAAAATTGAAAAAAAAGGTTTAAACAACAATTGACATTGAAGAGAAGTTAAAAATTACAGTACAAGTAATTCTATGATTAGACAAAATTAAAATGTTTAAAACCTCACATATAATTAAAAAAATATCAAAGATCATAAATTTTAAGTGGTAGTAAGTAGATAGTAATTACAAACATAATTAAAAGTTGGGAAATTTTTGAAATTGCCTTTTCACCAAGTATTGACAGTGAACACCCTTAAAGTGATTTATGTCACTGTAAAATCGCCATTTGTAATCAAATTATTTTTTTAAATTCTGCAACCGTTATTTTTTGATTTTGATTGTTTTATTAAAATTAACTTCTACGATTTTAATTTATCACCTATATAGAAGAATAGCTTTTAAAATCGTGCAATTTACACTTTAAAAATGAATAATTATTTAATCCTATTATACAAACGAAATATTCCATAAAATTGCGTTTAAATAAATATTATTTTTTCCAGCACATGGCAGATATTGAAGAATCTAAAATGATATCGCCGAGGACAAGGGCGTTTAAAATAATGTAACAAAATCTCGACAGTTAGAACACGTACAATATATGTTATAACCATTGGTAATCAAAGATTATCATCGTTCAACTAGCTCGACTCTAGTCATCTACATATTATGTAATTGCGCGTCACTAACATAATCAATATTGAAAGTTGTTAGTGACCATAACACGTAAACCTATTATGATAGCGTGATAACTGACTACTACAATAAATTATTTTATTTCACAATAACACTCAATAGTAAGTACGTCTTTAACGAATGCCATTATAATCCAATAGACAAAATTAATCAGTCATTAGTCAAATAAGAATGAAATTGAAAGATTAGTACGTAACACTGATATTAATCCGTAGTAAAATAATAAAATGATGGTAACAAAGATTGACGATCGAACTAAATTTGCATTTATTTATTTATATTGAGAGTTTTGAAAAAATATTGTACGTTTCCCCACAAATAAATGCATGGTAAATTTGATCAACTATAAAATAAACGAAACATACAGATCATATGATTGTACTGCATTGCGATGGTATCGCATTAACATAGAAATAATAAAATGTATTAAAAGTAAAGATGTTTATTTCACAAAGGATTAGACACAACATATAGAGCAAGTTTTACATAAACTGTAAAATTTTATTTTTTAAAAATCGATTGGAAATATTTTTGGTTTTAATACCACTAATCTTATGAAATAAATCGGGTGGGAAGAATATATTCCCCAGCCTGGTTAAGGATTATATTTTTCACGAATACCCGACTATCGTTATAGTTTAAAAAATAGTAGCATTACTTTAAATGTTTTATTTTTGCAAATACACACGTCATGCTTTGTAAATTATCGCTGTTAAGTTTAAACTAAAGTTTTTTTTCATTATTAACAATATGTATTATATTTTTTTTTACTATAAGTGCCTAAAATTGACAAGGAATACACTGAGAAATGAATTCGTTCGAACACAGCATAACTACAATGAATACTCTAAACTGAAAATAACTTGCGTTGCATGCTACTTTGTCACCAAAACTGACAAATAATATAACCTTATTATTATCGGTCAACCGGGAAGTGTGCTACTATATTAGATTCCGATTTGGAATTCCTCAGATGTCGATTATAAATAATTGAGTATGTTAAATTGTTACAGATTATAAATTCCATACACGTCGCCATCGATTTTAGCATACAGATTAGTAAACTTGTACGAAGATTACACCTCATTGATATAATTAAGAATGTTAGTGTTAACTTGACAGTGCAGATATATGTTCTAGTCTAAATATACGTGAATATGTGTTGAATCTTGAGTGAACTGAAAAGCAGATACTATGGAATCGGAATTATTTTGGAGATAAATACACACATACTCCGAAAATGTTGACTCATATTGTGGAGACCGATGAAGATAGTAAACGATTACTTTAAAGGCATTATATAAAAAAACAAAAGAAAATCTGCGTATATATGATTTACCGGTATTTACCTCAACACGGGCATTTTCAAATCATAATAATATGCAACAATACAGGCTATTTTTAATAGATGTTGAATTAGTACAAGAGTTTTATTTCTTTTTATGTGTGATATTTATTCGACCGGCGTTAAAAAATGATAAATTTTGACACTCAGTTCCAATAAAAACATAAATCAAAGCGCTCTTTTTCTACGACTCACTACCGATGTGTACAAATTGAAGCTCGTTCTTTCTCTGTCTGACCGTGTGTACTATTATTATATTTATAGCCGGGAAGTGAACAGCCACCGCTATCGCGAGATAAAAGAAATAATAATTACAAACGATAAAAAGTTATCAAGAATTGGGTGAAACTTTCGACATGTCGCACTAAAACGTTGTAAGCGGTCCTCTCTCGGCCGCTTCATATCGCATCTTCATACGAAAACATTCAAATCGAACTGACAAACGTATGTATGTAATACGTCGCGCAGTCAATGTTATGATTGTCCTTCCTTTTGGAGACTTGCTTAGATTATGATTATTTATACTTTCGGCTGTCTTCAATTTTATTCTCGACGGGACCTCACCTCACGACACGGTAAGAACCAATTTTGAATAATTCAGATTACTTATTGCTGGATTAAGGAAATTCGCTTGCAAATATCACTTTTTTAGCCGACGTACATAACGTACGATTTCATTTGTTTCTACCAACGCTAACCGATCTACGTCTTCGCGAATCCGGTCCAACTCGGTAATATCGATATAACAGTCTCAGAGAATTATTTGCATGTTTATTATAACAAAGATGGTCGCGTAGAGTAAGGGCGTAATTTCACGTCGCAGGAATTATAATATTAGACGTATCGCAATAGTGTAAAAATGTGTTCAGATCACTCGAAACTCTGCGGCGGGGGGTATTCCTTTTGCGGCGGGCGGTAATCCATTTCACTATACCATTTGATATACCATTTGGAATCACACTTCAAATCACTCAACTGTTTCATTAGAACTGAATGGACAAACACAAACAACACATCATCACGATTCTATTACACTCGCGCACACGGTGAATGACGTTTCATTCAAGCGGTATTCGAAGGTAGCGCTGCGCTATCACGTGGTCGGAGTCCAGTGTGATCTCGAAACGAAAACAAGCACGAATGCTCAAACTGGTTGTGCACCCATCATACAAGACGCGGTTATTCTCGATTCGATGTGTATTGTCGGCGCAAAATGATACCGGGAACGTAACTAGACGAACCGAAAACATGTATGTCGTAGTTCCAACAGATTCCTGATTTCTAGGTATGCCACAGCGGTCGGGAGGCGTTCGACTCGAAACGGTTCGCCCGTTGTGGAATTTGAAAAAATCAAATAACGACCGCCGGCGGAAGCGACGGCTGTTATCTAACATTTGTTTACCTAAAATACTAGATTCTGAGCGCATCGCGCACAAACACCGATTCAGTACGCAGTCAGTTTAAGAATGGCAATATTGACCCTGCGGGAGCTATTTCGACGAAGGCGCGATTTGGTCGTTCGAGGCTCTCGCGATGGATCCTGAGTCTCACGCGGTCTCGAAGGCCTCGCGCGCACTCGCGTCTGGAGACGAGACTCCCTAGGTTCTGTCTGCGGACGAGAGGCGCGCGTCGGTCCAGAGACGAGGAATGCCAGGAAGCGCATCGACGATTACCGCGAACGCGCGGCCATTTCAACCGAAATACACCACTGAAGACGGAAACGAGGCGGGCGCGACGGGCTGCCTACGCGCCGAGCCGACGTTCCCGAGAGAGCGAACCGCTCGCGGCCGTCCGCGACGGCACCGAGGCCTCCGGGCGGGTGCGCCCCGTCCAGAAGGGAGGATCTCTCCGGTTCGAACGAACGATTTCACTATCGATTCGCACGGCACAAAAGAATAACAAACAAACACTAGAGACGGAGCACGGCGGCGGCCGTCGAGCGCCGCGAGGAGATAAGTCGTCACATAGACGGAGCCATAAGACGGAGTCGAGTCGAGCGGGCGACGGACGGTGCGCAGGAAGGAGAGGACCGCGATCGACAAGGATTCTGGGACTTGTATACTGTCACACTCACTTCGTAAACGATTCGAATTCGGTTCTGTCGGGTGCGGCGAGCGTGATGCGACGATGTTCCACATATATCCTCGGATGAGTCTGACGCGGGCGTAATCTCATGGTAGGGCGATTCGAAACGCAACCGAGTCGCACGGCGGTCGGGTCGACACTGCCGGTCGCCGCCCGCCGCGCCGCACGGCTCCCCCCTCGCTCAACGGCGGCGTTTCCGTCCCCCTCCGCTCCCTGCGGCCCGCACGACCGTCTCCCCGCCGGAGAGTTTTTATGAATGGGACCGTCCGCGTCATGAATGAACGGCGCGCGCGGTCTCGCCGAACGGCGGTCGGGTCCGCGGGGGAGGACCGCGGGGCGGCGGAGGAGGCTTTTCTCGACGCAGGAAACCGCGGGTCGGGCGACTTTCCCCTCGCCCCTCCGCTACCGCAGGCTTGCGCGTTTCCCGCCTCGGAAAGCGATTTTCATTCATCCGAGAGCCGAACGGCGCTCCTCCCGCCCGCTTCCTGCGACACCGACCGGAAGTCTAGCGCCGCAAGACCGGATCCTATCACGCATTTTTGATTAGGTTTCAATTAATTTCCGCGTACGCGTACAGGCGACCAGATAAAAGACACCTAGCTCTGTCCTCGAGTCCAGGATCGAATAAGGCATTGACAGAGAATACGTTGCTAGCTGCCTGAGCACTCACTCGCTTGCGCCACAGCATTGATTCATCCCATGTTCTAGTTCATCGAAATTACGAATATTTTCATCGCAAACGATACGTACCGACTACGACTTGTCGACAGCTCGGCGACGCAACGAAACAGAAGGAGTTGTATTGTTACAATTAAAATTCATTGACGAGGGTCGCGCGACGGCCGCGGCATGTAGGGGGGGACAAGAGGGCGAGGCGCGATAGACGAAAGTAATTCATTGAAGCTAAATCAATCGGCCGTTGAATGAACGTTGTTTACGTCATTCCGCTTCGCGTTGTTGTCAAACTTTTTTTGAAACAGAACCCTTCTTCGAAAAATTCTCTACGGACAACCGCACTAATACAATATTCAAGTCAGTAACAAAATTAACACTCAAAATCACTACTGAATATAAGAAACATTACTGATTTTCAGTTTAGAGTTTATAGGATAGACCAGGGGTGGGAACCGTTTCTTATCTAAAGGCCGCATTCATTTTTCTGATTCGACATAAGGCCGCAGTATACATTGACTAGGGAATCTTCTAGGCCGGAAACAGGAATTTACGGTCAGAATATGTCAGGAATTTTCGAATTTACATAAATTTACAGAATTACAGAATTGGCCAGAAGGCCGCACCAGAGTAGCCAAAAGGCCGCAGGTTCCCCACGCCTGGGATAGACGAATTCGGACACTGACAATCGACTGATACAATTGATAAATTCTATATAATTGTGTAAATCATTTACGGGACTAATTCTTTCACCACTCTCAAATGAGACCGACAAGTAAAAATGCCTTCCTGCATATTTATTCTAACGAAGTATGCGAACCGAATCTGTCGTCATTTTTTTTTAAATTTTACTTCCCATGACAGTGTAAATTTTAAAATAAATTATAAGGGTGCGGTTTTGCCGAGATACTTTCAATTAATCAAATAGAAAGTTCCAAATAATCTATTTTTAAAAATAAATAAAAATAGATTTATCAGGGAAAACTTAAGCAATATTCAAATGGTTACCATAAATCAAGTATTATTCACCTGTTTCCGAGATTTATACATTTAATGGCAAGTTTTTACAGATTAGGTTTCATAGGCTAGGTTAGGCATAGTTTCAACAATTAAATTGGATATTATAACATACCGAGGATAACATTTAGTAGAGATCATTATCGATCGAACAATATAAATACTAGAGGAAGGTATATTTTAAGCCGAACCGGATACACAGCTGAAACGTATAGTATACCAAGCGGTGGGCTACCAATACGTTAACAAGGGGCTCGGTTAATCTAAGACATTCTCGATGTTTTGGGGAAGGAGTGAAATTTTTTATCACTCAATAAGAAATCGATTGTTACTTAATACACTTATAATATGTAACAATATGCAATTTACCGTAATCTTATCAATTATAATGGCTAAAAATGTACCAATGTGTAAGCTGAAGCTGTCGTAGATAATATACATATGTCAGAAATTGCAGTTATATACTAATTTGATCTGAGAATATTGTTTGCTCTTAAATTAACAAGGGGCTCTCTGGCTTAAGTAAAATTTAACAAAAGGCTCGCGCGAGCCCCTCTGAGCCCCCCCCCCCTCAGTCCACCCCTGAGCATACATATGCTAGCCCGGAAAAAATAAATTTTGTCTTAAAGTTTATAAAAAATCATAGTTATAATATTATAAATTCATCAATCAAAAAGTTAATATGCTAGGTAAATATATTATTATTAAAAACGATGGCCAGTGTCGCCAAAACAGGACAGCCAGGCCGGTGTGAACAGGTTCATTAGAATTGAAATCCTAGAGAGCACTGCTCTAGTGCAGGGTTTCCCAAACTTTTTCTGCAATGGAACACTTTGCGAATCCGAAAATTTCAACGGAACACTTGGCTGATTGTTTAGGTCGGGTAATTCATAATAATGTCAATACAAAAAAAAAGTTTGTAAAACACTTATTATTTATATATATATATATATAAGTCCTGCTTCGCATACATAGGTTTTATAAAACTGAAGTAAAACAATAATTACTTGTTTTGACGCATTGGGGGATTCTTTTGACAAACTCACCAAGAAAGAATTTAATGACAGTCAGGTTTACTTAATAACTTGCGCTGAAAATGGATCCCAAAACAAGAAATCATAATTGCTAGTTTTTTGAAAACATTGAAAAATAATGGTTGTTTAGTTATGTGGATGTTCGCGGAACTCAGACTCTGTGGAACACCAGTATTCCGCGGAACATAGTTTGGGAAACCCTGCTCTATTGGAACTGAAAATACAAAAAAAAGTCGCGTGACGTTATAAGCATTGACATTGTCGAGTGTTGAATCCTCGAAGCGTGTTAATTAGTTGTCGATTTCTAATGTTTAGATTAGTTACTATTTGTTATAGGCAATACACGGGGAATTAAAAATAAGTGAATGGTATAAATATTATGTTTGGATATCGCTAATAAATGAAATATGTATACGGAAGCGCAGCGCAATTTATAATAATAAATATTTTATTTTATTTTAGACAATAAATACACGAAGAATTTAAAATAAGCGAATGGTATAAATGTTATGTTTGAATATTATATCATGAAATATGACCGCCCCTGCATATACGAGAGGTGCATTGATCCAATGCCACATTGACCGGCCGCCACTGCCTTCCATTAAACTCTCCGAAAAGGGGTGCTTGAGCGACTGAATAACAAATATGTGTAACCACAAACAAACGTGTCGGCTAGTGTGAACAGTTGGGTAATCAAACAATTGTTATATCATATTGTATTATAATTGCAACACAGATAATCGCATACCTGCCTACTTGCTGCATGCTCGCCTTCAGTTTTAGTTCACATTGCACAAAATTTGTTACCCAACTGCAGGCTGAGAAAACGGACGGGCGACGACCTGCCAAAGTCATCGGCGAACTGAAATTCGTGAAGATTACGACAGAAAAGAAATCGGCGACAGATCTTCACGAGAATATTTTTTATCGATGTGACAGCTGGATGGCGATTGTATCCGAGAGTTGTTTTCTATAGTTCCGTGAAATATGCTCACAAAGACATAGATAGTTGTGCTAAAAATATTCACAATTGATATGGCATTTTTAAAAAAAAATATCATTGAGAATACTGACTATGCTTCAGTCGAACGTATTGTATATTTTGTTGGTATTTTTATATTTAAAATTAAAGATTTTTGAATATTTTATTCACGATTTCCTATTTGAATTCCGGGATTATAAATTGTAACTAAATGATTAAAAAAAAATAGTGCATGACTTTACGCATTACCCTAAGATATATCGTTTAAATTGCAATCTCTACTGCAGGGTCGACCGTGGAACAATCAATATTATTGCTTGCGTATAATAAAAACAATTATTAAAACATATGTTTCGTCAGCTATTAATTTATCTGTGTCAGTTATTTGATTATACCTGACTCACTCGCTTGCTTATTTTACCTGTCGGTCATCAAAATCAGTGATTCCCGTGGTGGGCGCCAGACTTCTAAAAAGGGACAAAAAATACAAATCGATGTCTCCCACGCCACGAAAAGACGATTTACACATTTACAAGTAGTATTTTTGGGGTTTGCTTTCTTTGAAATATCTCTTAATCAATTGAATAACATCTAACTCGACATGGATAGATGTACTATGATAGAAAAGTCTTCTAAGCATCGCCATCGGATTGGGCGAATTCAGATAAGAATCCCAACCGAATATTATAAATACATTTATATTACCACTCAATTCAATCATAACTCACGAGTATGTATTTGAAAAGCTATGCGGGTTTTGTGATTAAACAATTTTAATTAGGCTTCAAATATTGTACTCACTTAAGAACTCAAAATATAATACATAAAGAGAGGGAAAAGGGTTAACAATATGAAATGAATGTATCTCAGAAAAGAGGGAACCTCTGGCATTTGGATTGCGCGACGGTAAATTTCCATTAAGCGCATACATTGTCAACCTTTTATTCACAGATGAATTGATGTGAATATTTAAAAATTTAAAGTGACACCTCTATTTTGTGTTTTTTAAATGATAAAATGTAAACATTTTAATGAAAAAAACAAGATTAAGGGCAAATAATTATTGAAAAGATAATATTGAAAGATCACGCTGACAACCCAAGCAATTTGATTTTTCTGACTAATAAAACTAGCACTAAAAAACTTTACTGTCCGAGACAAATAAAACATATTTTATGTGGCATTTATAATTTATTCGCGTACCTTACACATTTTTACCACGACCCAGGTAATTAAGCGAAGTGATACAGCGAAATTTATGGAACGCATCTCCACTATTATGTATGCAAGTGTAAGTATTTTGAATGCTTTATCCCGTGAACGCATCGCATCTACCGCGTAAAAGAAGGATCGAGAGAATATAATTATTTTAACGCGAACGTCAGTCGTTTTATTTATCTCGAGACGATGACAATCGGTTGTTATTTCAAGCATTGTTTCTCTGGTATGAATAGTAACATTTAGTACTTTTTTGGTATTAACATTAATTAGTTTGTGACCTGTGCATACATACACGAACAGTGGAACCTCTCATAACGAGCACCTATTATAACGAGTAATTCGCATTATGAGCAAAACAGATTGTGGAAAAAAATGCTCCCTTATCGAGCGATATTTCACATAACGAGTGACACAGATTTTTGGAAAGATCACTTTCACATCGTTGCTTGTCTCAAGATGATTGACAAGGCGCGGGAAGGGGTTACCAAGAGAACCCTCACTTCAGCTCGGAAGATGCTTTGCCAAGGAGCGTTGTTGAATGTGATTTTGAGGGGCTTGAAACAGTACCTGTGGTGTATACAGTCCACAAGATTGTATCTTTGGCCAATACCATGGGACTGGAGGTGGATAACAACGATATCGATGAGCTTGTGAAAGAGTACAGTCGAGAGCTGATCACCGAAAAGCTTATGGAGTTGCATTGTTTTTCACAGCGAGAAGTTATGGAGGAGAGTTTTTTTGTGGAGGAGGAGGAAGTAGCAGAGCAACAATCTTCTGGCGCAACGAGAGAAAAGCTGAAAGCATGTGAAAGTGTTGGATCGTACATTGAAAAGCGTCACCCTAATAAGGAGGTGGCTATGCGTTTTACAAATTTATTCAATGATAATGCGGTCACATTTTCACGAAAGCTTGAAGCGTCGGCAAAAAGAAATGTCTGCTAGTAAAAAAGAATTAATTATTTGTCATAAATAATAAACTAGTCGATTTTTTATCGTTTTTTTCAAATCGGAATCGCATTTCAGGTTGTTAGGGTCATTAACAATTTATAAGTATGTAATTTTACTTAGAGTACACGTTAAAAATATAAAATGATTTTTTTTCGGCACGGAACGCATTATTGTATTTTACATTGTTTTATATGGGAAAAATTCTTTCGCTTAACGAGTGTTTCACATAACGAGTGAGATTCTGGAACGAATTAAACTCGCTAAGAGAGGTTCCACTGTATTTGTATAATATTAAAGTAGCTACAAAAGTCATAGACAGCGAGTGAAACTTGCTTTTTCAAAGTTATGCGGATTTTAAAATTCATAGAACGCATCCCCACTTTTTGTATGAAGGTAGAGTCTTTTTTTATGCGATATTTCGTGGAATGCATTTACCTCATAAAAAGAGATTGACTGCACTAGTAATATTTAAAAGCGATGTTACGAATTTCACCAGCAAAATTTATAGCAGACATTTACATCATGCTAAATTTAGATTAATGCTAAAAAAATCAATGTATGTTATGTATAAATCAATGTTGTAGTTTGAAAAAAAAATGTTTTAAATTTCATTCGCATTCAAAAAGGATTATCGGGATTAATGGGTATCGGGTAAGGTTACCGAGGGCTAAAATAAGAAAGCCGGTGACAGGCGGTTAAAATTCTAGATTTAAAAAATAATTGAATAGATTTTATGAAGTTAAATTAGCACTTTATTTATTTAAAATATTTTATTTTGTGGCAAGAGAAAAATCCGGTCTAAGCACTTAAAAACCGGTTAGGTCCGGATTTATCCGGTCAGATGGTAACCCTAGCATCGGGTACCTAACTAACGATCTGCCTATATCGAGGTCGGCAAACTTTTTGGGCTCACGGACCACTAAATTCACAATTTTAATCCAGCGGACCACTAACTGGACTTTTTTGTTAAATATTGCTATTGAAATAAAAGTGATAAAATGCGTCTAAAAATGCACTAAGTTCATAAAATAATGTCAGATTTCTCTGCAGACCACCAAAATTTTCTCGCGGACCACACTTTGCCGACCGCTGGCCTATATTATATTAGCTGAAGAGCCCACACACTGTCTCAACAATGCGTGGGACCTTATAATATCTTGCTTGAAGTGTAAATTGTAGGCTTTGGAAATATTCAGATGGATTTGTGGATGAGTGCGTGAGTGTATCGCTTATAGTGTGACGGAAAATCAAGACAGATCTCTTCATGTATTCGAAGACTTCTTCGTTAATACGCGAACCGGTAAATAAGCCCAAAGGTATGGCATCCGCACCAAGCTACCGAGTATCAACGCTGACTTTTTGGAGCAATTTTTATCCGGTAAAGTGAATATCGTGAGGACAAGACGACTATATGTATGTATACAAATCTACAGCTTGCCACAATGCATATAGGTCGAATACCATTATAGCGAAGTTTGTGGGGCCGATATGTATCGTCATTTCGTAAAAAAAACTTTTTTTACTACTTCCATATATTTTTTAAATATTATGACTAGTTTCGCTCGTCAAGATTAACTATATAATCGCTGTCTGTTTGAACAATCTAGGATTGGAGAAAAAGAGGAGAGGTCGGTGTGGCGATCTCCCCGCTGAATCGAAATTATCGGCGACGCGGTGACCACAAAAACAAAATGTCCTCTCAGACGTCCCACGTATCTACGTATATCTCTTCATAAAGGATGACATAAAGCGGGGTCACCTCACCCGACAGTGTTTTGATTGTTTTGTCAATGCCATTATTAATGATCGAGAGTCGTGACTGTCAATTGATTTATAGGAGAATCGATAGCTTTTATATTGCCATCAGAGCAGATTTTTATTTGCGGACCGTCAATCTAAAATAAATTGACTGCCTGCATACTGATTTGTTTTTGCTTGCACAGTAATAAAAATTAATTTCGATTCTTGACATGTGGCCGCTGTCGCTGTCGCTGATCGACGGTTATAAAATATATATTTTTTAAAATTGCCTCAACGACAATTAAAATATGTTGCCTTATCCAAGTGGTTAAGCACGGCTGTTAGTAGTAGGGCATCCAATCCCGGAATCCCGGGATTGAACATTCACCGTAAAATCGTGTATAAATTCAGGATTCGGGATTGAGAAATTTTTGCTCGGCGATTTTGAAATCCTAAATGTGAGACCTTTTTTCAGCTCTCGTGCAAATTGTTTACGAGACTATCGGCGTTATTTTTAATTCGCAAATATTTCGACATTGATTGTAAATGATCGAGATTTCCATGATTTTGGACAATTCAGTATATACTACTGAAAATGAAGAAAAGAGCTATTGACTCTTAAGTTTATTCTTATGTTATTCAATGTTTAAAAATCACTAATAATTAACAGGGCAAAAGAATTTAAATGATCAACTTGCAACCCTTCAAGCCCGCATGTCGTGCACAGCATGCGGCAAAATGGCTCTTTTTTCGTCCATTTATAAAAGCATAAGATATAATACTTTGGATATCGGTTATTAATATAAGGCTCGTATTTAACCGGTCTGAATTTTAATACAGATTCGGTCATAATGTTTATCACATCGGTCAGAATTTATAGTATATGTTCAAAATATATCGGTCAGTGTACAGAGGGTAGAATAAATAATTGATGATTAGAATTTATATAAAACAGTCATAATTTAAATGAAATTAAAAAAAAAAATAACCTTACCAAAATGGTTATAAAATCGGACCGTATAATATTTTTATTCTGACCAAATGTTTAATTTTATCCGGACCTAAAGTTTATTTGAATTCTGGCCAAAAAAATATTTTAATTCTGAACATTTATTTTGTTCCCTCAATATAAATACATAAAAAATTTGAAAGATAATTTATTGAGCATAAATTATAGAAATTAGATTTGGCAATTTTTTAGAATTGAGAACCAATATTTAGACAAATTATTCAGTATATTGCGTCGCCATAGAGTTTTTGGTCAATTTAATTTGAAGCATATAACATCTTAACAAATCTTGTTGATAATTTTGTTGCTTTCTTGGACATCTTTTACTAAAAGAAGCTGGTCCAGGAAAATTATACTGTGTGTACTATGCCATAATGTAACTAAATAATAAAAAAATCAGAATCTAAAATACATAACTATATTATCTAGTTAAGTTACGTACACTGACAATTTTTGGCACAACACTTTTTAGTAAAGAATTACACATTTTCAAAGTAAAGATCGGTACCACCCATCTCGTGATGAGTGAAACCGGTGCTGATGCTAACATATAATTAATACAAAACAGTGTGTTATTATAATAATTATATTACAGTAAGATTTCACAATGTAGTCATTATGTATTTTTTGTATTCGTGTGTAAATAAACTGGCTTTACTATTGTTTAAACATTACAGAAATATTCTTCGGATACATATAAGGATTATAATTCTGTAATTTTCGGAATGTCTTTTTTTTTAAAACATTTGTACTAAGTACAATCAATTTTTCGTTGGTTTATAATCTAAGAGCGATGCGTATTCATTTTGCGATAAAGAAAGTGTGCTGAGTTGACGACAACTGAGATAATCAAAACGAAACCGGATGCAGGCATGGAATTGAAGTGTCAAATAATGTGGGCACAGAGCTGCAGTTCACTCACCAGTCACCACTCACCAAGCTGCTGATCTAGGCAGGCAGGAAGTACATCCGTCCAACGTCTTATTTAAAGAATAAGTGATCAATATTTCATCATTCTCATCAAATTATGACGCAATTCATCGGACCATTGTTTGGTTATTGTTTGGTTATGGTGGACGAATCAAACGTTTCTTTAATGATCACTTTTAGGGTGTTCACTGTCAATACTTGGTGGAAAGGCATTATATTAATACACGTTTCTTTAATGGTTGATTTGTTTGGTGTAAAAGATTTTACTTTTTTTAGTTGAATCAAGGAATGTAAATTTTGAAATTAAAAAAAAAATACTTTATTAAAAATAGTTCCAAATCCTTCTCTTCTGTAAAAAAAACATGGCAGAATTCAGTATGTAATAGAATTTATTTTACTATGACATATCGACACAATCAATTAACAAAGCAGTGGTATTTGTTCAAGTTACAAGAGTGATATTAATATTTTAAAATAGATATATCAAAAAGAAATAGTGCAGAATTCATAGAAATAAAAACCTTAATCTGAAACAAATTAAAAAAAAATAGTTGACTAAAAGTGAGTTACTGTTTTGTTGATCTAATTATTGGTAATTAATACTAATCCTAGTTTTGTTTTTAGATCCTATATGTATAGCATTCTCTTCCCAAGCATATAAAAATTATCACTAACACACAAACGAAAAAAATAAAAGTCCCTTTATAGCCATGTAGAGCACAAATCCTGCAGGCCCTCATTGGAACGTGATATATATTATTTGTACCAGATTCCCGCCCCCAGCTGCATGGCAACACTGCCCAGCCCAGCGTACGTGTAAAAGTTTAAAATGTACTTAAAGGAGTTGTCTAAAAATCGTTCAGTTCATAAAAAAATGGTTCGGCCGCAAGACGAGGAAGGAAATGAAAAATATTTCAGAATCAAAGGTATTTCCTTTTCACTATTATAAGTCACTCACTGTTATTGTCAAACATTCTTTATACATAATTAGAGCGAAAGGAATCGAGCGAATAGGAAATATTGCGTTTTGGTCTTATAGGAACGAATACAGTACCGATGACTAAAATGAGAATACAACCATTGTTTCCCAATCCTATTTAGTCGCGGAACCCTCTCATGCAGTGCGGGCAGAACGAGTCCGAATGTGTTTCGGTGCCACATAACCACATTTTACCTTAACTGTGTGTATTAAAAGAAATATTGAACTGTTTATCTTCTCATTGATAGTATGAGAATTTAAACATTCACATAGAATCAAAACGTCTTTAATATGTTTATCAAAACTATATCTTAACCGCTTCTAATAATATCTAATAAAATAATCAAACACTACAATATTTATAGCTTGCGCTTTGTGTTTTATTCGTGTAATTAATGGCGGACAAATGTGAACGTTTTCGGATATAGAACGCCGTCAAAATCGGGTAGTGGTTTATCTGCCATGTAAAAATTGGACATGAGCGCAGTGCAGGGAAATGTTTGAAAATTATTTCATGAAAATTGACTCACCAAAAATCCTAAGAAGTGAGTCACACTATGCATGTTGAGTACCGACATAGTATTTTTTTTTTAAATCCATATCCGCTCCCTATGCGGAGCATATGGTCACCACGAAGCTCCTCCACAATTCTCGAAAGGTCGAAAAGTCGAAAAGGTCGAAAAGTCGAAAGGATACACACTTTCGACATGGTATTACATACTTTCAAATCTTACTAGTTTCGACTGAAACGTATTATTGCAAAATTGATCTGCAAAAAATGCTAAAATTATTATTGAACCATCCATTTAGCGTTTCTAAAAGTAAAAATTACTCTGTTGCAGTCATGTTGCATCAAAGCGAGTTCATGGATTTTATATTTAAGACGTTAGAATTTCGCAAAAAATACAAAAAATCATTATTATCGATTCAAATTTTGCTAAAAATCTAATGAGCCTAAAAACACTTATTTTTATATTTATTAAAACTTGCTGTCTGAAAATTCCCTCTAACCCTTTCCAATCCGTTAATAGCGAGAGCGATTAGTTAACCACTGGTCCTGTCCTGTCCTGGTCTAATCCTTCTATACCTAGTATGTACTCTCTTTGAAAAAGAGACGTTGAGCGACTGAGTAACAAACAGTTCTCATAGAACTTTCATTCTCTTTAGATACCTTCATTAGGAGACCGCATGGTCCACATTGGAAGCGGACAAGGATTTAAAAAATGCAGATATGTTTTTGTATCAAAATAAACAATATAATGAAAAAAAATAAAAATATTGGTTACCCAAAAATCGATGTTTTTTTTGAATACAGAGAATATTGGATTGTGATTTGGATATTATTCAACTTGAAAATAAACTTGAGTTTGCCGAAAGCCTTTTCATACAGACTTATTTATAGGGTGGGGAGTGGGGACCCGACAACTCCAAAGTGTAAGTCGCCACACATTTATAAGAAAGAGTTTTTCGGTATAAGCTGTGTATGTATTACGTAACCAAATATCTCTTGGATACCGTACATCAAAAAGGGGAATGATAAAAATATTAAATTTAAATTGATAAAATGTACGCCACGTCGTCCGCTAGTACGTACATAAGAAACCTTATACATACTGTGTGAAATTAATTGAAAATTGATGCTAAATTTATATTTAGCATTCCCCGGCAGCGCTGAATATACCATAAAAGGAATCATTTTAGGCACCAGATGGACGGCGACAAGTTTCTTTCGGCTGTTAATTTTTACAAAAATAACAAACGATCAAAACAAAAAAGGAATTCAGTGTCAATTGGAGACTCCTATTGTGTGGTCCGATAGAAACGCGACGTGCCTCGAATCGCAAGCGCCAAGCGGGCTGCGACGATACTGCCAATTGTAGAACGCACAATAAACGGTCGTCCGCGAATAAGTTTAGCGATGGGCGTCGCGTCGCGTCGCGTCGACTTACTAATTTTGGCCGCAATCCGACATCGGCCGTGGACGATATCCGTCAAAACACCAAACAAAAGAGTTCATGCTTTTCACACGCGGAACAAAACAAACCAGTTGTTACACTACCTACTCTAAACTATTTTTTAGTTTTACGAATAATCTCAATCCGATGCAATTTAAACTACAATATAATCAGAAAATTATCTTCCCCGAATTGACGATACCCACTATTTTATGTGGGATTCTTGAAACCCGGTTTGATCTGAAAACCGGTTTGATTTTTGAAACCCGCCTTGCCTAAGCAAGGATGTGACTATGGCAGATATAATGGTAAAAGGATTTCCGTTCGAACGATAGATCATTCGGAGAAGTTTATTGACGTCGACAATGACTCACTTGTCGCCGATTTATCTTTTGATGATTGCTATATGGACACAGCTAAATGTAGATCAAAAAAGATATTTGAAAAATATATAACATATGTAGGGAAGAGCTTTACTCTAGTTGAATCTCATACTCCATAATTATATTAATTACTGCAGAGTGTTCGCCACTCAGAGTTGTTTACTACTTTATTATTGTATGACATAATGTAAAATGAAGACAAAATGATTTTAAGAATTACATATTGAAGACATTATCATTTACACCAAACGAGTACGCTGCCGAAAGATTACTCGACAACAAAGGTTATCTTCGACCTTCGGAAGATTACTGGAAGACGAGTTGAAGACCGGAAAGAAGCGGATCTGGACAATAATACGAAAAACTTCGTTTATTTTCCCAAAAAATAAACAAATCCTACGTGATCAAAGTATTGTCAACGAACTCTTTACCCAACACTCATCGAACGAGTGTTCAATCAAGCCGAGTACGCGAGCGAGCACAGTGCTTCTGGCTTTGGGGGATCGCTTAGGCCCAGGAAATAGAAAAACTCGTTCGCTCACTACTGTACTGCATCATTTTTACATAGTGCCCCATAATTGCATCAAAATATAGACGCACGCATAATACATTTAGCGGAAATATGGTTCAAAAGTTACCCGCTAAGCGTGATCACCATCAAGAAATAGCAGTGGTTTGGTTAAGTTGTAGACAGTCAGACACTCATTACCTGGTATCTGTTATAGAGTTAATTTATACGAGCAAATTAGTAGATGAAGAAGATTTAAAACAGGAATTACAACCACGATGTGGATATGAAAATATGTATATTAAATTGTTTTTTTAAGCGTTCCGATTCAAAGCAGCATCGTCTAATAATGTTAATAACGTACGTGACATTTGTCACACAATATGTGCTCGTATGTGCGCAATAATAATTATGTTATTGCCAAAGAAACAAGTTAAGTACCTAAAGCCATTATTATTTTTAATATTTTCTTAAAGATAACTGGTCCAGGAGATTATATACTCGAATGCATCACTCGATGCGCAATTAAGATAACAAAGATAATTTTAATACACGCAGGTATCTAATTATCTATACATATATGTATCTCCCCCTCTTATCGATATATTTTTTTTAGTCATACACTTTCCTCTGCATTACAAGTTAAGATAATATTACTCATGCACTGAATTCATAATTGATTAATTTATTCTGCTACAAGTTCCGATTATTTTAAAAAATAAGGGAAATATTATGAATAATCATTTGAGCATTATCAACATGATAATTAATTATCTTACGTTTAATCATAACCGTTATTATAAGAATAAAATAGTAAAAAAATAACAATACCGCTCGAAATGATTAGGTATATATTATATGTGAGACTTTTAATACCAAAAGTGTATTCAAATAATATTTAAAATACATACTGGGAGAAATTTGGTTTCAAATAACAGTCGATGCCAGCCTCGAAAGAGTATGTACTTTGCCGGGGAAGTCGAGTGAGTATTCGCCTGCAGTCAGTGGCGTCACCAAAAAATTGAGCACTCATGTAAACGTCACGCAAGACCCCCCCCCCCAACGCAATTTGTAGAAATTTGATTCCCCCTTTTCGTTGGGTTCTCATGCATTGTAAGACTGACTGCTGCGAGGTGGCTACGCCGCTGCCTGCTATACGAAAACTCTACGAGAGCTATGCCATTTGGTTGTTCGTACTGGTACCCTACTTCTGTTTTATTATTATTTATCATAATGATACAATGTATGCATATTTGATAGCGAATAACAATTGCCCGCCAGATGATAACGATTGTTGGTTAGTGACTAGTGATTGCTGAACGAATGAATGAATGAATGAGTGGAAGAAAAACAATAATAAGATTCATTATCTGCGAGGAGCGTTTATCATCTGCATAGCAAATAAAAAAAATATACAATGACTAGATATCCGATATGAATACGAGAAATAAAACAAAGCCGACTGGCGAGAGGACGAGTTCGCTAAAGATAAATGTTTCAACGATGCGGAATATGAATGAATGAATGGCAAGTAGCGAGTGCATATTACGTGAAAATTACCCCATTGGCCATTACATTACAAAGATAACGTAATAACGGGATAACTGTGGCGAAGTTTTTGTATGGTAAAAAAATGATCATTGATTCTGCAACTATGGCATAAAAACGTATTGTTTTGTCAAAGTGAGCAAATTCATTCGGAACAATAGGCAACAGTGGACGCTACTGGTGCCCTACCGTAGATGTTAAGAGTAGGGTATCCAATTCCGAAGCCTTTTTCCAATCCCGGGATTTCGGTATTGATTAATTTTCAATCTCACCGAGGAATTTGAAATCCTCAATTCGCTATACTTTTTCCCCAGATTATATCCAAACCTCGTTTTTTTTTTAGCTCGCCGAGGAATTCGAAATCCTCGATTTGGTATACTTTTTCCCCGATTGTCACGAAACCTCGTTTTTTTTTTAGCTCACTTAGGAATCTGAAATTCTCGGTTTGCCAATTTCGTGTCAATTTTCGGGATTTGCTCAAAATTTTTCAATCCCGAAATCCCGGGATCGCAGCCGTATCAATCCCAGGATTTCGGGATCTACAATTGAACGGGATCCCGAATCCCGGGATTGGATGCCCTAGTTAAGAGCAAACCTAGCAAAAGGCGGCCCGTGGAGTATTTTTTAAAATTGTATAAATAAGAATATGTAATTAAAAACAATATTTAATGTTGCTTTTAAAAAAATACTTTTATAATAAAAGCAGCACAGTTTTTAAATTAAGGGTACCTCACTTCTAGTAACTATTTTTTTTAAAAATTCTCCGGTTTTACATTTGTTAGTATAAAAAGGGTCTGTTTGCAAATGGCACAACTCCAGCTTGTAATACTGAAAGCCAAAGGTTGACTTAAAAGTGAAATATATTGCTTTTCCAAACTCGAAAAATAAATTTCTACTAAGTGACCGTCGAATCCATCGAAAAAAGTACACATTTAAATCATATCATAGGTACATGGGTCTTCAAGTACATAGGTTCCCAACCTTTTCAGGTGGCGACCCCTTTTTATAAAAGCCATGGGACCCGCCACCCCGATGCAATTGAAAAGGCATTTTTAATAAGGTAATTGCATTAAAGTTAATATTTTTTTAGTTGACTGTATAATATGTCATATGGCGACCCATAGGTTGGGAGCCTGTGTTCAAGTAGTTCACAATGGCCCCTTAACAGGACTCTCATAGTGAAAACGGTTGGCAGAGAAAGCGGTTAGCTAGCAGCTATTCAATAAAAATAATAACATTTTTAGTACTTTTTCCACATAAAATTTATTAGATCAGGACCGGTTTCGCTCATCGCGAGCATTATCAACTGATAAGAAAAATATATAAACAGTGATATTTATACAAATTTAAATTGAAATAAAAAGGTGTAAGCAACTATTAACAATTTAAAAGATTAGCAAATTACATTATAATTACACAAAATTAAAATGCTTAACACCCATAACAATTAAAAAATCATCATCAAAGAATAATAAATCTAAGTGGCAAACGATATCAATTATAAACACAATTAAAATTTGGGAAATTTTTACACAAAGTGAAACACTACATTACTAAAGTAAATATCCTAATGATGATTTGGTGTTTTTCCCGTTTTCAAGCAATGATGTACTTCAACAAAATCAGCAGTAATGAAGATTCTGAAAAAGACATTTTTAAAAACCATATCAATTCTTACAAAAGGAATAAATTTTGAAAAACATATAAATAATATAGAAGAGCAGTTAACATAGGTTAGAATTAGATTAATGAAACGGATATAACAAAGGTGATGATGCAAATACAACCTGTTCGTTTAATAAATTAGAGTTAGGTAAAAATTTTTGTCTATTTATTTCTAAGATCTCTTGTTTATCAAGTTTTAACGATTTATTGTTGACATGCAGGATTCTAAAGTTTTTAGAGATATCAAATGTATGCTTATTTAGGAACAAATGGTTCCCAAATGAAGATAATTCATTCCCTTTACGGGAGCAGGCTAGATGTTCTTTAAATCTGATATTAAAAGCTCTTCCCGTTTGACCAATATACCTGGCTCCACAAGAGTCGCAATCAATTAAATAAATGCCACTTTGGTTAAGAATATTAAGTTTATCTTTAGAATTTACTAAAATGCGTTGCAAGTTAAAAGAATTATAAAAAATGACATTAAAAAGGTTTTTGTTGAATTTTCTTGAAATCTTTTCTGAAACTCTACCCAGGTAGCTCAATTTCACCCACTGTTTCTCAACGGCAGGCTCCTTAATCACCAAACTAGAGCTTACATTTAGCAAAGCTAGTTTTTTGTGTTTTTTAAATAAAAGACGATCTATTAAATCCGAATCATAACCATTATTCATCGCAATTTGTTTTATCGTATTTAACTCAAGCTCGTAACTTGCTTTAGTCATCGGAATCAACAAAAGACGATGAATAAAGCAATGAAAGGTTGCTAATTTATGAGAGATATGATGTCTGGAAGAATTGTTAATGATGTTATCGCTGTATGAATCTTTTCTAAAAATACTGAAACAATGCCGATTATTAATAATCTCGATCGTTAAATCCAAAAAGTTTATTTTATTCATTATTTATTTCATTATTATTCATTATTTATTTCATTATTTATCATTATTTATTTATTCATTATTATTTTTTTCTTATCAGTTGATAATGCTCGCGATGAGCGAAACCGGTCCTGATCTAATAAATTTTATGTGGAAAAAGTACTAAAAATGTTTTATTATTTTTATTATAATGCCATTCCACCAAGTATTGACAGTGAACACCTTAAAAATAGCAGCTATCCCTTTCAAACCTCATCTTTCATTTCTCACCCTTCACTAAATTAACATTAGGAACGGATATAGTTTTTTGAAAAAATGTTTAAAAACTACCCATTTTATCATAAGTTCAATATGCGGTTGTTGTGGCCATGTCATAGCTCAAAATGGCCCTAATCTTAAATTTCATGCGTTGATAATAAATATACAATTTCTGTAAATAAATAGGTTGGTCAAAGACGTTTTACTTCCGCGGAACTCAATTTATTGCTTTTTTACATAAAACAGTAGTTTTAGGTGACTAGAAACTGGTATATGAAAACACTAAAAAGTCAAATTTATGATGCTTTTTCTTTACTCTGAAATGCATGCTTATTCAAGCATGAATTTCTGAGAACAAGATTATTGTGAGATGTATTTTGAGATATGTACAGTGCTTTTCCCCATGTTCAGCGGTGGAACGGCGTTCCGGCACTTTTTTTCATAACATGTTTAATGTTTCAAATTAATATTCGCAAAATTTTATTTCCGTTTGTAATGTAAAAAAACAATAATCACAAAAAAGATTACATCTACATGATCGATTTAAAAAAAGAGAGGTTGGGCAATTGACTAACAATCAGTCTCGTAAAAAAAACTCGGATGAAGTATCTCAAATAGCAAGCCATATTCTCCACGTTGAGAACGGGCATGAAAAAAAGCACCAGCACCTTTTTTTTTTTAAAAAAAAAAGCACTAGATATGTACAATAATACTATAGGTATTATAAGTCGATTAATAGCTAATGAATTATTAGTAAACAATAACAGAAAACATCAGGTTTGCTGGTAACGTACTTCTATAAGTTCCGTGTCTTGATGAAGGCCTGACGTAAATTCGGCGAAAGGCGATTTCTCGTCGTCGAGTCCAGTTTCCCACTCGTTCGGTGTATCCTCCGACCTCGGAGTCGCTCCTCTGCTCGTCGCCCAACCTCGCCCCGCCTCGGCCCATCCACTTTTACATGTACGCGTATCTCATCTCGTTTAGTAAACATCCTTGTCATCGCCGCTATAAATTACGCGTGAATTTTAAGAAGGAAATCATAAATTGGGAATTCCTCATTCCAGGAGCGGAAATCTCTCGCCGGGGTAAATGTTTAAGAGTCGCATGTTAGATGTCCTTTCTAACGATCCGTTCGTTTGTCACTTTGCCTGTACTGTAAGCTTTTGGATCGAATGTCAGCATGACGATTACATATCATTTTTCGATTATCATGTCACAATGTAACCAAAAACAAGCAATTACTTAACAGTTCTGATGATGGCGGAATGGCGAAATGTATTTGTTGTATTTTTTTCCAGTTTAAAATGATTTGACATGTCTCGTCAATAGCGATTACCCATTCAATTTCTATCGCGACTTTTTAATACCAGGCCAATTGAGTAAAACTATTAGTATTTCCATGTTTGCTGCCTATGCGGACTTTAAAATGGTCATCTTTGCAGAAGTTGTTTAAAAATCGGCTAGCTCAGGGGTTGGCAACCTTTCAAGTGAAGAGCCAAGTTGTCAAGGAAACAGATGGTAAAGATATTAAAGAATCATAAACATGCAATACAAAGGCGTATATGTATGTTTCTTTAGAGTAAGCAACGTGATAAACTCAAGACACAATTAACATATTATACATATGCGCTATAGAATACATACGTTTATCAAATATTAGTTTTGTAAAATGTCTAGCGGCACGAGATTATAAATTTACCCTTCAAAAATACATCAGAAATCTAATTGCAAACTATCGCTTTGAAAAATATACAGCCCCATTTTAAAATTTCGACTGAAGGTGCTTGGTGGGATTTCAATATTAAATTTCAATCGTTCAAATTATGTAGAACTGTCAGTTCAAGTTCATCCGTGCACTTGAACGCCTGAAGATGCCGGAAGGCGAAACCCGGGTCGTGAGTGACAAAATCTGTGTAAATGTACATAATTTGAACGATTCAAATTTAATATAACTCCAAATTGAAGAATACAATCAATAAGATACATATGTTTAGATACAGAGCAAATTACAATCGTTAAGTTATTTATAATATCATATCCGCACCCTCATGTTCTCAAATGAAAAACAAGCGGGGTTTTGCAGTGGTATGGTAACCCAAAACGCCTCACCGCAATATTCTGCACAGACTCGATCGTTATTCGTTACGTTATCACGTGCGCCGCTGTATTCATTTATTATATCAATGGGCGGATGTTCCATCGTCTTCCCGTTTCATTTCGACCTCAAAATAATCCCATTGAACATTTGAGCAACATTGCAAGCAATATGAATAGAAACGGTTTCAGAAAAGCAGTTTGATAAGCCAAAGTTATTCGGATAATCATTTTTTTAGACATCGCAACAAACTGAGAATTTAGTTTGTTAAATTTTGACTACTATAAGTTCAGTCCGGTGGCGTAGCAAGGGGGGTGCGATAGGGCCGGACCGCCCCGGGTGGCATTTTGAAAATAAATACAATATTTTTTCGAGAGACTATATTTATACATTAAAATTAAGCCATTCGAAGTAAAAATTCCTAGTTCATAGATAAAAAAAATAGTAGACGTGATTTAAAAATAAAATTAGAGGACATATTGAGGGCGGCAAATTGGAGAAACGCCCCGGGCGGCATGACCCCTTCCTACAGCATTGGTTCAGACCATATTTGGTAATAAACATATCACGAATCTATATCAATCAAAGCCTGTTACGCATGTTGAAATTTTTGAGTATAATTTTTAGTATTAACATTATTAAAAATATATCATGGCTTAAAATCTCTCATAGATGTCAGCGAATAATGGAAACAAGTATTCATCAATATGGTACATAAAAATGGCCAAAACATGCTATTCAACGAATTCCATTAATGTATTTTTACAAGATTCAGAGAAGAGACATCACATGATTTCACCAATTTTCTGTAAAAAAAAATTGTCAAGTAAATCGCTTAAAAAAACGGTGACGTCAATAAACACTCGCGTAAAAAGAGGACTGGAAGTATATGGAAATCGTTACGTAAGATACGTCAAATATTTATTTTAACATTCTTCGGTTGACCTGGTAATTTTTGGGTATCAAACTGCAGCCGCGAGACGGTCGACCATTTCAGACATTTCAAAAGCTATTCAGCTCCAATCAAACTAAGCGCAGGCACGATCACACCCGCGCAATCGAATGAGCTGGTATTACTGAGCGATAGATGTGATGACAAGATTCGATTTAGAAATACCTACAGTAATTATAAAACGTTTTCGTGCTTACAGCAACAATCGTATCCTGGCCAGTGGCGGCCGGTCAATGTGGCATTGGATCAATGCACCCCTTGTATATGCAGGGGTGGTTATATTTCATGAAATAATATTCAAAAATAACATTTATACCATTCACTTATTCACCTGCCAATGGGGATGCCACTGTGGAGAGCTTTAACGGTGTTCAACAATATTGCTTCGGATGTCGACATATTCCACGTAGACGTGGGTGAGTTCCGACGAATACTATTTTTTATGTATTAAAGTAGAGTTCGTCGGAGCTTACTCAGTTGACTTCCTTGCCACTTTTTTTTACTGCTTTTAATATTAAATTATACTATGTTTTTTTTATCCATTGTAAAAGTTTTAAATTTATAATTTGTCAACCTATTGTACAAGGTTGACAAATAAATTGACAAAAATTGTATAAAATAAAATAAAATGTTCTAAAATATTTGAATTATAATATAAATTGATCCAATGCTACATTGACCGGCCGCCAATGATCCAGGCCTATTGAAATATGAAGAAAAGTTGAGGTCACTTTCCATTATTTAGTTGACATAGTCCAAAAAGTATAATGGGCTGACGAAAGATAATTTCCAGTGTGGTCAAGAGATTATAATAACATATATTATGGACTCTTAACGAAGTATCCGAACAAAAGCCACTTTACTAAGAACGGAACGCAAAAGTTTTATATGTATATGGTTAATATACGATTTATTTTTTAGGTGAAAAAATGTCAAAGTATTTATTTCCCCACATCGACTGTGGAAAAGAAAAAAGAACGTAGCCCACAAATTCTACACAAGACACAGACAATATTTTTTGATGATTTTAGACCAAGGGCAAAGTATGAAATATGCACAACCTTGAAGTGCACATAAACTGGTGTTTAATTGACCTTACCTAATGTTGATTTAATATATTTTTCAAGTCCTTATTCGCGATCGTAATTTTCGCAGACCCTTCATTTTTCAAACTTCAAAGTCAAATTTAGTACTGCTCGTTTACTTTACATTTAAGAGGAAACTAATAATTTGTTCACTCGCCGTCTATCCAAAACTGCATTTCATTCATGGCGGAAAATATTTACAAAGGCTCGAGACTGTCGCGAGTGTATACAATAACGTGTTCATGTGATAATTAAAATAAAATAAGCAAAAAGAAAAAAACAATTTGTAACGTTTATTTAGTACAACTCAACACTGTTACAAAAAATACTTTAATTCAATGCAATTTCAAATAAGTTTTCAACAAATTAAAAACTATTTAAGAAAAAATCTAAATAGAATACTCATTATTTAATTTCATTATTTGTAGCCATGGCGGTTTTAAGTAAAAATATTGAGATTTTTAAGTAAATAATAAAAAAACACAATATTAATTCTAATATCGGGAACCGGGTTTCCAAATGTTCAAAAAAACCGGCTTTCGGATGTCGCGAATTGAACTAAAATCCCGGTTTTTCAAAACAGGTTTTTGAATCGGACGAAACCTAGTTTTGATGCTCCACTATTAGTTTAAACGTATGGGCGTTTTTTGCAACAATTTTAACGAGGAAACATAAAAAAAAGGAAAATTTTAAATGAGATTTTTGAATAATCGAAAGTGAGAAAACCATCGTTTTCCCACCACAGAGCGATAGATTGAGGTTCACGCACAAACATATTTGCAAATACCACAATCTGTCTTTTCGGACTTCCGCATCCATATATTTTAGAGATAAAAAAAACCAATAAATATGTTTTTATGCAAGCAAATACAAAACATAATCGTAATAATGAAACATTTTGTTTTATTTGTATTTTTTACGATGAAGAGACTACTAATTGATAATTTATTTAAGTGTAAATAAGCGCCGATAACCCCACCCCGCATCACCCGACCTTATAAATCTATACGTTTTAATAGATAATGATAACAAATTTATAACAAAAAATACGGATCGCGAGGGGAGAGGGATTCCGTTCAATAATGATAATAATTTTGTTTTTGTCCGAATTTATCTTAAACATTAGGAGGACAGCTGCGCTTTACCCCACCGATTTTTAAACGGATGCGTCAGACAGTTTGTGCACATTTTAACAAAAATTATATCCATTCAATGTGACATATGAAAACCAAACGCCGTGGGTGGACAGATCACTAGTCACTTATACTACCCTCGTTCAAGATATGGTTAATTCGCCAACAAATTATCTATGAAAAATGACATTGGCATGGATAACAATTTCACATATTCCGATTTTACGATTTTAAAATCCTAGGAATTACGGAAGACGGGAGACCTTTTTTAGCTCTTCCACGATTTCCAATTTCATAAGCCGGTGAAAGCCGATATAGCTATCAACTAATTAATATAATAACTGTATAACTAAATACGTTGCTTTTTTACCATATTATAATGGAGTTCTACCAAGTAAATTCCAAGTAAACCAATTTAACAAAAAACCCAGGAATTTTCAGAATTCCCAAAATAAAAAAATGGGACTTTTTTTGCAGCTCAATATTTTATTGCACTATAAAGAGCAAGTACTTTTTTTGTGATGGCAACGATTTTTTAAGTTTTCCAGCTACTGCTTGAAACTTACTGCATAGATATTAAATATTATGAAAGTATAGAAAAGTATTTTACTCCTCTATTTGTGCGCCCTAGGCGGTTACCTATTTGACCTGTATTATGGCGCCGGCCCTGTTTATAAAATAACCAATTGGAAGTATGGATCCGTGTGTGCTTGAGTACTCATTAAATGGTATTTAAGCTATTCCATAGTATATAATAAATTATAACTGGAGAGCGGAGACCGTTCGTGAAAATTATCTATCTTCCGCATTAAAGATCTAATTTTGTCTTTCCGATTGGCTCATATTTGGCGGGAAACGAATAACTACTTCGCGATGACCAGCGCTCTCTGTCGCGAGATTGCTGCATTAGTAATATTATTTGGCTTCGCTGCACCATCTGTCGGGGAGATTTGGCGCGGAATCGGCTATGCACAACTTGTACGGTTTCGTTTCGACATTTTTCTTGTACGTATTATTGCCAAATACTAAAGTATTTCGCTGCATTTGTACACTTTATAACAATGAAAGATACAGTTATCGAGGAAACTCGATAGCGCTATTAGATTATCGACAACTTACATGTTACACCTCATACTACGATACCTTATTTTTATAAAGCACAGTTATGTTACTTTTACAGAAATTAAATGAAACAACCAACAGGGGGGGGGGGGGTTAGGTTAGGTTAGGTTATTGTTTGACTTTATTGTTTTGGTCTTTTCTCGTTTAAATTTAATTAATTTCATTAGTTCACCAAGAGAACCTGACACTTGCGACTGACTGACTTGACTTGCGTGCGCGTATTCTTCAATAAAAACGTAACACACATTATGTAGGATTTTCTTTTATTGTTTTATTACAGACTTGCCTATATCATAATAATGTGCATACAATCGGAAAGTTGACAGGTTGATAAGGTGTTTGCGAAACATATTCGGTATCGCAACAAAAAAATGATTATTTAAATATCAATTTATATTATAATAAACTTTATGATATGAATATTACTTTTAGGATGTTCACTGTCAATACTTGATGGAAAGACATAACACAATATTCCTTTGTACTACTTCCACTTTTATTGAAAAAGATCAGGACCGATTTCGCTCATGAGCATTATCAACTGATAAGAAAATACAATTTTACAGTGGTATTTTGATTTGTATAAATATTACTGTAACTTTGTATTCTCTCACCAGTTGATAATGCTCGTCGTGAGCGAAACTAGTCCTGATCTTTTTGAATAAATGTGGAAGTGGTACAAATAAATATTGTGTTTTTTTTAATACGATCGTGAAACAAAAATCTTCGATTCACATCGAGGCTTTCGACGAGAACTGCATGTTTACTTGTGTACCTGCAATTGATTGCAGATTTTAAAAATACATACAGCAACCTAGATCAGCGGCCGGCAACCTTCCAGTACAAGTGAGTGTAAAATAACAATTCAGAATTTCTTAAAGAGTCAACATAATATTTTAACAACATGTAATGATGAATCGCCAACCAGTTATAATTACTTTTTAAGCGGAGAAGGTTTAATCAATAAAACTTAAATCAATATTTATTTCTTACTTTTGTTGCCATTGTTAAATGAGTATTTAAATACATAATACCTATCAGTACCTGTATTCAGTAACGGGTCAAGTGATTGGGAGAACCCAGACGCAATCAAATTCGGACTCTCTTTTTCGAATAGTCGGAAAAAAACAGATTTTTTTAATATGTGTCTGTAGTTGACCACTTGAAGATGTATATTTGTACTAAACTGAATTCTAAACGTTAGTGCTTATGAAAGGCTAACTACTGATTTTTGGCGGCTGAGTACTGGATTTTCTGCCATTTTTTGGAAATCTGTTTTAAATTCCACTTGATTAAATTATTTGGTTACTGCTTTATAAAATACCAGTGCAAAAAGCCAAATTGTAAAAAAAGGGCAAATTCATTAATTGAATATATCTTTCGAAAAAACACCCGTCCCTCACTGAAACAATCACCCTATTATATGGATTATATAGAATATATGATATTTTATGCCCCCAAGATTGAAGGCCTCAAGAGCGCGCATCGTGCGATTTGCCTATATAGTTTTACTGAAAATACAAAACCATTCCTTAAAACTTTGCACCAGCAATTGGGGGATTAGTAAAATTGCTAGGGTTGCCTTAAATCTTCACAGGAAAGATTTTGTCATATTTAAAAGAGCTCTCATAAAATAATCAACTGCAATGGTGGTAATCTTTTGCCGACTTGCTTTTGAAAATTATTCAAAATCGTTGAAAAATGCAGATTTACAGGTGAATAGTGTAATATTTTGACGAAACTATTTTTGGGCGAATTGCTCATATTAAATGCTAAAATTTTCATGTTCCGACTGAAAAGAATCATTGGGCGCACATTGCCACGCCTCACCGCTGCCGGCGCTACCTAAATAATAAATATAGTAATATAACTAGTTCTTTAATTTTCATTCTTTTTAAAACCGCCATTTTGCACGTTCGAAAAACCAATTGTGAAAGTGACGAAATACCAACCGAATGTAGACAACGCTGCTTCGACAATATGACTATAATTAATATTAACGCATGAATGCATGATTGATGTGCATATAGAGGAAGTAGTAGATTGTGAATACATACTGCAATTTCCGGTTGATATGTCGAATAAAAAAATAAAATATAAGTATGACATTTGAACGGTCCACTTGTTGAAAATAATGTTCGGTTTATCGTTTATCGACCGGATAAGTCAAGCGATAGGTTGTGAATTTATTGTTTTATTGCTTAGCGTTTTTTTATACAACATAACGTTGAATTACAAATACAGCATGAACTTGTCAGATAGCAGCGAGACGAAGTAATGTAATTAAATACTAGTAATATCGAATTTATTATACATACGCGCGATGTCTGCAAATGAAAAATGTAATTCATTTCTGGTTCACTCTCGCGGTAGGTTAGTGTCGATTGATAACGAGGAATACATAATACATAATGACAAATTTATCAACATTATCGGGAAAGATTTTTTTGTTACGTAACTAGCTTCATATAGCACATAAAATAAACTGTAACAACTCAAGTGCCACAGTCTGTGTAATGAAATAAAAACGAAAGAATGTTTGTATTAGGCATCCAATCTCGGCCCTTTTTGGGATCCCGGGATTTCTAGAATCACAATTTTTCGATCCCGAGATTGATCATTCACCGTAAAAAACGTGACAATTTCGTGATTCAAACATTATCGAGAGCTTTTGAGATCTCAGGATTGATCACTGGGGTAAAAACGTCAGAAAGTGAGATATAAATAATTTGGAAAATAAGGTCGAACAGCTTTTTTTAGTTTAGGTCGAAAACCTGGGAGTTTACAGATTTCACTTTTATTGGAAATAAGCTCGCTCCTCCAAAAAAGTAGCGAATTCACGGTTTCCACAGAAACGCTTGTTGAGAGTTTTTTTTAATTTTAGCTCCATCCTTTCAAAATGTTACGACTGCGCATTTTTTTACCGGGATTAACGGATTTTTCAATTGTTATCCTGAATAACGAAATCCCGGGATTAGTACTAACACAATCCCGGAATTACAGGATCGCAAATTTGGTCGGCATTCCGGGATTGCAGGCCCATTTCCGTCATCCCATAATTCAAAGGCAAAATTCGTATAGTATAAAACAATGTTGGTACCGGGATTCAAGCCCGTAATGCGACTTCCACGAACGTAATGCGACATATCATATATTGTTACGAAAAAAATAGTGTTGATAATAAACATTTACGTAAAATTCAAATTCAATAAAAAAAAAACTATCAAATATTATCCGCTATAGGTACACGTAATGAATGAAAAATTACAAGTTAAGCTTGAGCAGTTGTGATGCATCGATAGTCAAAATATTCATTTGAAGACTTAAATTCTCAATCAATTAATATACAATAATCATATCTATCACATTACCTGACACTCTTTACGCAATAACTAAACATAACGTTATTCTGAAATATTATTACTTACATACAAATAAAAATAGTATCGGCACATACATGTTATATGCTAACGCTTCGCTCATCTTGTTTACAAATTTGATCAAGGACAATAATTCTTGAGTGAAAAAAGTTCTTGCGAAACATTCTCGTTTATGTTGTATGTACATATATCTGCTAAACATGTGGTAGGTACGTTAGTTTAGCTATAATTGGGATTAAACTTACCTCGCAGATGATGGTTTGTTGCCGATTTTCATGGATAGTAAAACATAACAGATATTATAACTTTTTCATAGCGGATTTTTCCCCCCGATTTTACCCTCCAGACGTAATTCACACTATTAACTCAACACGTTGCACTCATTTTATTTTCTAATCGTCTAGATAAATAATACATAAGGAAACTCGCTGACGTTGAGATTTTATTACGACTATGGTATTTGTGTTTAGGCAAATACTTAAATAGGTAGCTGCGTTGTCGACTCACTTTGCTTTTATACGGCTCGATGTTAATGAAGCGTGTATTCTGCCAATACACTGGATCCACTCTGGTCATACTATCCGCAGTATAGAACCTGGAAAAAAGAAGAAAAAATTAACACAATGCATTCATTGTAGAGTTAGTACAGAACGATAGAAGATAATCTTTTTAAGATTAACAATCGATGTGCATGTGTATTATTTTCAGTACTAACTAAAAACGTCTGGGAGTGTTGATTAATTATAATATTTCAATGCTCTCTAGAGTGCAACATTTTGTTTGATCGAAATTATTTTGACGGTTATTTTATAGTTAATAATTAACAATCATGTGTCAAAGAATGAACTTATATTTTTTTCCCCGGCGTGAATCATTTTTTTAACAGTTAAAAGTAAATTTGAATATCCCTTCCCTTTGATTGCAGATTAGAACCGACAACCTCTTGCCACCACAACATCTATTAGAAAAATTGGAAGAATGATTTGTATTTTACCATTGGGTATAAAAATCAATGTTAAAATAGACTCGAATTAAAAAAAAAAATAACAAACAATAGTTTGTACTTTTCGTAGTACAGTTTGCAGTTAAGGGTTAAATATAATGGAACATCTTAAATTGTTTTGACGCATTAAATATAAACAGAACCGTAGAAAGATTGGGAATCTTTGTTATATTGAATACGAAATGAAATTCAATAAAATGAATAATGGTAGACGGCTTTCGGGATTCGGCGGGCGGCGGGAAGCGAAAAGACGAAGCTCCGTTTTGTTTAAATCATGTGCATGCGGGGCGAGGCGGGGCTATAAATAAATCGTTTAAACATATGCAAGCTTACAATAATAAACAGTTAATTGGTGCGTGGTATGATCGGTATGATGCACTATGCCATTTATAGCCGAGGGGTCTAACAATTGTATCATTTCGATACACATTTAAACACTTTCCAGCGCCTATATGTTGGTATTTTTGCAGGCAGGGCCGCGGAGTCGTATAAAAAAAAGACGACTCCGAATCCAAAGATTTTCATATTGTCTTATAAACATGTATATCATCAGATCATCGTTAGTCAGCCTAGCATGCAGTGGTAACACTATGAACTATTGTGGTTTGAAGACACATCATTATATAAATATATTTTTAGTGGGTCTCGTAAGATTTTCCCGACTCCGACTACACAGCCCTGGTTGCAAGATAATTAGTCAGTTGTTGGGAATTTCAACAACTTCTGTGTTCAACGTTGTACCCAATAGGGTTACTAATCACACTTTTATCGTTTCTTGATTCACTGTTTTGCCAGGAATATCAGAGGAATACTTTGTTGCGTGCACGTGTGGTGTGCAGAATTTAAGAAATGTTACGAGGAGCTTTATGAGTTCAAATTGTATTATGATTATCATTTTGTTTTTTGATAGTTCTTTGCATCCGAGTCTTTTGTTCTCGGTGTCGGGGGTGCATTTATCGAAAACAAGGATTCTTGAAAGGTCAGCGATGCAAACATAATATTTTCATACACGTATGAAAGATTTACGTTTTTTTTTCAATGCGACATCTGAGGTTTCGGTCACAGATTATTAGGGCTCTTCGAGTTATCAGATAAATTTGTGACATTCGGAAGCCGGCTTTATCGACATTCAAAATATTCATATTTTGAATAAAAGACGTCTTGGGTAATATAAAAAAAGAGATGAAATAATATATATCGTAGTTCAATAGTCAGCGAATCAATACATCAAAGAATGCGTTGAAAATATTATATTTATGTTTATTTCGAAATGATTTTTGTTGTGATTCTTGACTCGCATACAATTGTCGAGAACGTCTAGTGCGAAATATAAATATGTATGTAGCCGAAACGAAATTGTACTTGTTTTTTAGCCGGTATCATGCGTATTTAATTATATCGACGCATACAAAATTATCGAACGCAGTCTACTCACACATATATACGTTTGTGTAGAGACATACAATAGAGATGGTCAGTGATTTTTTCATTATTGATAATTGTTTAAATTATTTAGTAAAATCTCATGTTGCAATTACAATCTGGAAAAAAATATGTTAAATATTTGATGTTCACATTGTTTGCATTTGTCAAGTGAATGTATAATTTTATATGAGTATCAATAAAATAATAAAATGATGTAAGCACACTGTGTATGTGAATTTTTAATATTAAATACCTTTATGAATGATATTTCCTTTCAATATAATCAAAAATATCAGCCCTATTACAATACAACAGTATTTTTCTAGCCAAAATACGTATTAAATAATTAAATGATAAACTGTTCACATATATATACAATTAAATATTTTGCTTATTTCCATTCTCTATTCTCATGGTTTTTATTGTATTTTTTTATTTCTTCAGATATGGACACTAGACAAATCCTCTTGTAGGTTTTATTTCAAATCCTCTTGTAGGTTTTGTTTCAAATTTTATAATATTTTTCGGATATATTTTCTTTGAGAAATAATCCATCGTGGAAGAAAGTAGAAAACTGACATCAGATGGAAACATCATATGAATTTTGAATTTTTTGTTAACAATTTATTTTATGCTAGATTTCTAACTAAGTATGTATTACTGAAATAATTCAATTCGATAATATAAATATTTTATATTTTTAGATTTCTATCTAGCGAGAATAAGATCAATTTTTAAAGATACATATTGTTCGCATTTTAAATGCACATTTAATTTATTGATTTATGAAATGACTATTAAATGACTATTAAAACTTTATCGTAACATAATTTGACGGAATTAGGTTTTTGGCATTTGAAAATAGCATCTTACTTAAGGTATAATATGGTCTAAAATAGCGTACGTAAGAATTTTTTGTATGTATTTATGAGGGGTTTTTTGTTTGAGGGGAAAGTGGGGCGTTTTTTAGGAAGCAAAATACAATTATAATACTCCGTTGGCGTCGATTTTGCACTTTTTGATGCACGTTTAACAGGAAAGAACCAACGAAATTTATTGAACCTGCATAGTTACAAGGTATATATTACATAGATAGTTAGTTTGGAATTAATTGAACTAAGTCTAAATTGGGTCCGATTTGCGTTCAGAATCCATTCAATTTGTGAAAACCGTGTCACTTATTTTAGGAGTTTATTAAAATACGAGCAGTCAATGTTTAAGTCGAGGCGAAAATTCTTATTTTATAAGTATAGGTTTGAAACAACCCCTACCAATCAGAGATCAGTATTTAGTGGACTCGGATCAAACCAATATTTTACTGACATAACACGATAATCTAGTACAGATAAATGTGCTGTGGCAATTGTTTTTTCGATCTTCAAAGTGTTTGCCCTGATGAAGGGTGATCGATATATCTTTACAGCGTACGATTTGATTGTCCACTAAAAAGTAGGACTTTATGTGTGATATGACATGCATGCTAGCCGGGAAGAGCATCCCATCACGTTTTCAGTGAACTGCGTAGGTAGAATACTGAAAACCATTTTTGGGGTAAAAAGTTGTTTTGTGGTCGGATTCGTCCGAACGTACCTCAAAATAACATTACATACATATATCATTTGAATTGTTAAAACTTTTATACAGAAAATTTTGAAAAAAAAATTGTGACGAAATTGTAAATTTACCACGGGTAACTGGAATAAGAAAAAAAATGCGAAAATGGATTCAGCCAAAATAATAATAATTTATATCAATGCTTTCTATGAAGCATACGCCATTTGGCAAATGGCCATTCATTGCCCATTAAATGATCAAACCTTTTACAAAGATTATTTTTTTCAATAATTCCGTTTCGTTTAATATATTTTTTTATGTCACTTGCTTCATACCATTTATTAAAATAAAAATCCGTATTTATTTATAAATTAACTTTTCTTTTGAAAAAAATAAACATGAAAAAAAAGACTGAGAATTGTCAAATATAAACAAATATTACAGGTAAGTTGATTTCCCACCACCACCCGATGTATATGCAGCCAACTTTTAATGGTCGTCTTACATAACGCCATCGACAGAAATAAAGGAGTCATCCTCTCATCACATTCATCGCCCGAGAAGAGCTGCACGGGAATAATTTTGAACCGAACCCAAATAATAGTGAAGTGTGACTAGCTCATTAACTTAAATCAAGTTGATACTAATCCGTTTACTGAGACTCCATGGTTTTAGACGACGATTCTATTGACTCTAGTGAAGAATCAAGGTTATAACGATCCCCAAATAAATTATCAAACTTTTTTTTAAAGTCAGCCTCGGTCGCAATCGAGTCAGCACGGCATATTGGACCCGTGTGGGTACAGACCAAAGCAAACAGTTCTGCTCGTTCGGATCCCATCTCACGGTTGTCCCGCGGAGCATGATTAACGTCCTGTTCCTGTTAGGCGTACGCATACGAACAGTGCGGCTTTAAAACCAACTTTCCCAGCGCGAATAGTTTTGGATTGAGCTTACCATGCTTCTTTTTAAAACTATATAGGTACCTACACAACGGTGTGCTGGTTTCTTTGGTATTCTACTGTGTCGACTTATCTCGCCTAATCCATGAATGCTTTCACGAGATATGAAACAAAACTTTAATGCTGAAGACGATAAGATTGAATAAAATTCTATCGATGTACCTAACTAGATCCTACGATCGTGGAGGCTAAAAATCAGCGGAATCTTCCTCTCGGCGGTCAGATGGACTTATTAGGTGAAGCAAATCCACAGTGGCAGGCGAGGAACCGGTGTGGGAGAGGGGAAGGCGACACAACAGAGGCAGTGAGCGAGATGATATCGGCCGAGGTCCACTTTACGGCGCGATTTACCCTCCAGCGTTGTCCACGCTACGCAGCATGTCGACGCACTATCGCCAGTATTCGCTATGAACCCACATAACAATATACGACTTGAGATATTGAAATTACGGCTTTTTTTGTTTTTCTTTTCAATAAATCGACGACTTAGGCTAGAGTTCTCGAATATCTTCTTTATGATAACAGATATTATCATTGCATGCATAATTCAGAGTTTTAGGAAGAAATAGTTTTAATGACGTCTTACATAGGTAGTTTTACAGTTTTTTTTTACTGGCTTTTGTCTAATAAATAAATACACGAATACCATCGCCACCCTAATATTTCAACTAGGTATCTTGATGTTAAATATTTTTGCGATAGCTATTGAATATTATCTCACATTTCTTTCAACGAAATTGAATGGAATATTATTTAATTGTTTTCAATTATACACACGACTATTTTCTATTTTTAATGTAAACAATGATTATGATATAGCTAATGTTTCTGTATGTTAATCAAATATCGTTTCAATTTGAAATTTCCAACTATTATCAAATTATAGTAACTTGGATGTAGTATGTGGCGATATTACAAAACGAGTATTATCTTTGATGTGCCTAAACGTAAGTACGCAAGGCTCCTTATTGCTACTACTTTCTACCGATTTCTACCAAATACACGAATGCCAACATACCGTCAATACCAAACAAAAAAGAAAACCAATTTTCATAGTAGAATTCGTTAATCAATAGGAAGTCGGAAGAAGAAGTGCTCCTATTGCTACAACGATAGTCAAGAGATGTGGTGAATTTAAACAATGTTTTTAGTTGTAAGATTAAACCAGCATTTCTCATAACAGTACAAAACAAAACTTACAATCATTCGAATACATATTACGTGAAATGCATACCGTTTTTGTCCGGTCCCAATGTGGAGCATATGGCCTTCTAATGGAGGTATCTCGAAGGAAGTTTTTTTTTTCGAGAAATATTTATAAAATTGCTCATACATTCCAATATTCCTCTAACGAGGTAGGCATTGGGTACTATGCTACATGCTAATATGAATTTATTTCATTGATGGTCATTTATTGCGTGAACGTTCGCGGTTCGTCGTTCGTGGACGCGCGAACGATGAGGCCGCGCGGGCCGTCCGAAAGCCGTCCTCGAGGAAAGCGAGGGTCGCGGGGAGGGGGAGGCTACCGAGTTACGCCGCGGCCGCTGGCGCCTCTCTTCGCCCCTCGGCCCCACTCCGGAGACTCACCGGTCCGGTAGCGGAGCGCTCTTCCAATATTCAGGGTTGCACCTGGCCAACTCTGCGGCGAGAACGCGTACGTCGTCCAATAGCCGAATGTCGCCCGAGAAAGGAGAAACTGTACATTTTTTTTTATATTGCGATGCAATACTAAGCATAGAATACCTAAGGGCGTATATATTATACACATAACGCTTGCCTGATGTGTAAGAAAATTAAAATCGATCTTCGTATGAGAAAAGCAACCATAAAACAAAATGTGAGGCTACATAAAGCAAGGTCGATTAGGTTTGTTGAAATAATAAACAGTTTATTTAAGCTATCGACTGTGAGTGCTTGGTGGGAGAAACCAGGCTAGTCAATGACAAAACTAAAGGAAATGTACAAAATCGGAATGGTTCATCTGAACACTTACGTTGTTCAATTAGTTATGAAAGCAAACTTCAGTATCTTTACTAATAATATTAGAATTAAAAGTTTTTCAGGAATAATAAAAAACAGGTAATTTTTATTTTTATGATCGTATTTGTACAGAAAATTGAGTATATAAATAACATTTTTTATAAAATTGACAATGATTCTTCCCAAAGTTAACTATATATCTATAAGAAATATGTATAATAATTGCATTATTGGTTTTCAAAGCAATTGCCAAATTCTCTATACCTACATGTCGATTCTGGAAAGGAAAAAGGACGTAACCCACAATTTTTTCAAAATAGCGTTTTTTCGATAATCACAATGTATCACACTTGATACACGTTCTATAAAAAGGATGTAAGCTGCGAATGCCGAATTAGTGTCTAAATTTAGCTTTAAAGTTTGAAAAAAGATGAACTTGTGAAAATTGAAACCAAGAAGAAAGACTGAAAAAAAGGTTTTTCCTAGACAATTTATTTTATTAATCATTATGTCAATTTAACACCAGTTTAGAAGTATCCGTGCACTTCCAGGTTGTGTATATTTCATAATTTGCATATGGGCCGAAATCATCAAAAACGTTTTTTGTGCCTCCTGTCAAATTTGCTATGTGTGGGTTACGTCCTTTTTCCTTTCCAAAGTCGAATAATAGAAACGATTGAAGGCTATTAGGAAACAATTTTGGTTTTTGAATGACCTAGCGTAGACAAAAACAAGACGATGTAGAGTTCTGCAAAAACAGTTAAATAACAATAAAAAAATCCAACCAAGATTTTATACGTTTAACATATTATTTGCATATACATAATGAACAATTATTTAATTTCTTTGTAAAGTTTGACAAGCTCACTGTAAAATACAGGTTACAGCATGGGTTCTTAATCCCGTGCGCCCGCGGAGCCTTTTTTGTGCGCCCGACAAAGAATCAAATAAAATTTTAAAAAAATCATTATATTTTTTAATAAAATTATTTTTAATAGATTTATTGAATTCGCAAAAATATAACCATATCGATGTTATTTTAAAGCAGCTAAGGTAACAATAATAAAATGAATACATAAATAAATACTACTTATTAATACTATGTATGTAAATCTGGTTTTTTTAAAAATCCGGCCTGCGTCCGCCCAGTGCTGGCGCGAGGTTATTTGGCGCCCTAGGCAACGGTTATTGGCTCGCCCCCTTTTTAACAAATCGTCCCATTTTTTTTTATATATCCATGTCAGCTCCCAATGTGGAACATATGGTCTCCTAATGGAGGTATCTCAACCGATTTTTTTTACGAGAACTGTTTGTTACTCACTCGCCCAGCCTTTCTTTTTTCAAAGAGAGTAGTAGAGATAAAAGCATAAGGCAAGTACAGAACTAGTGGTTAACTAATCGCTCTCACTATGCCCAGTTATTGAATGATCGGAAAGGCGGGAAAGAATTTTTTGACATTACAAACACCCATGCCTTTGAACAGAAATCGATCTAAAAAATGCTGTTCGTACTAGGACTCGAACCCGTGAGGTCCGGCACAGAAGCCAACAACGCTAACCGCTGCGTCATATAACGCGACGTACTATTATTTAGTATTATTATTAGAGTACATATACAGAAATAATTTTAATACTCCATTTATGCGCCCCCTAATGGTTTGCGCCCTAGGCGGTTGCCTATTTCGCCTGTATGGTGGCGCCGGCCCTGCGTCCGCCACTTTTCTCCTGAATCTCAAGTGCGTCCGTCAACGCAATAGGTTAAGAACTCCTGGGTTACAGTATAACATTATCACAACTTTAGAACGTAAGATATTTCTCAATTTATGTCGGGTCTATGGCGCAGAGGCTAGCGTGGTTGGCTTCCGTGCCGGAATCCGCGGGTTCGATTCCCAGTACGAATAGCATTTTTTCGATCGATTTCTGTTGAAAGGCATGGGTGTTTGTAATGTCTTAAAATTCTCTCTCACATTTCTGATCCTTAACTGGGCGTAGCGAGAGCGATTAGATAACCAACAGGCCTGTCCTAGCCTTATCCTTCTATCCCTACTGTTAAAATCCATGAATCGATTTATGAAATAGCCTATACTACCACGGAAAACAATATACACATAAAAAAGACATTTAATTATATTATTCAATCGAAGCAATATGCTATTTCATTGACCAACGACTGAATAAATGAATGTTTTATTTAGTTAATTAACCAAACATACTGTAATTATTACTCTTGTTGTGTAAATACGAGTGAAACGTGTTACGTACGGGGCCTTTGAAAAGTAACAAAGCTAATAAGCGATCAGCACGGAAACAATATTTTAATATTATTTTGAAAATGAATAAGCAGCACAAACAAACTTTTCATATTGTAAGGCCGATGTCATTTTTCAATATTGTCGAATTCAACAAACTCAAAATGCCATTCCATCTCAATGTACCCACGCTATATTTTTGTAATGGTTGAAAAAATAAATGTAAGATTCAGACAAAAGACGCAGGTCCCTACCTCACCCCAACCAAATAATTAGCCACCGTTACCTTGAACGGCGTAGGATATTAAAAATTCAAAGAAAAGATTCGCGCGCTCGGACTGCATCGTCGATAATAAACGCGTTTTGTGCGAGAGCAGGTAGATAGATGTAGAGGCAGGTAAGTGCTCACGAGCATTTATGAATTTATTGCACCCAAAATAAGACAACAATCCTTCAGCGATCGGAATGTCAAAAAGCGACAAAAAAAACAACGACCGAATAATCTCCGCGTAACACGGTCGCCGTCTTTCGGTCGGTCGGCCGTCGAGCGTGAGCATCTCGCAACACACGCCATATTATTCGCGGAAAGCAATAATAAAGTTGACCGCGTGAGCCGCTCGCCGACCGACGGGTCGCGAACCACTTCACTCCGTTTGCGACTTGCCTTGTTGTTAAACTCTACGCGAGAGTCAACGGCATCGATGAATTATATTACAGCGTCATACGGAGGACGAGTAGATCTTAACTCATATATGTGTTCTATGCGCAAACTGAAACAATTTATTGCACAACAAGCATGTTTTGGGTACTGTCTATTGAGCCACTACAGAAAAGCGACTGATAATGATCGCGATGAGCGAAAGCTGTTCTGATTTAATTTGGAATTAGTGTTTTATTTTTATTTAGTGAACATTTTCAAAAGTGAGAAAATGTCCGATTGAGGAAAATATCTATTAGGACGAAAATTACACACTGCAGCGTAACAATTGACCATTAGATAACAATCAAATCGACTGTAATATTACAAACTTGTACGATTTCATTTCTATTACAATATTCATTCGTCAAACAGATTTATACAGAAAACAGGTTTACGGACTACATTTACCACAAGGGATGAGTCACGTGTGCGCTTATCAAATATGTATGTACTTCCACGTGGAAAGCCGTCTCCGAAATATGTATATCGCAGCGGAACGAAAACAAATTATCCGAGGACCAATTGTAATCGAGTTTTAAGCGAGTGATTTGTTTTATAATAAAAAGCAATGTTAGGGTAGGAAAAAAATGTCATGCGGTCAATTCAAATTGGATTCTACGCGAGTTATTAGCTTGTTCACTGATTTTGAGATATTACATCTGGTGGAAAAGCTGGTGATGCACGAATATATATTAAATATTACTATAGAATCGACAGACGATTCTCGTACACTACAAAGGTTCGGTTGTTGGGATTGATTAATGACTAGAATACATTGATCAGTGTCGTCAATTCGCCATCGAAACAGCCAACGGAGAAAATTCTAAGAATACGGCTTGAAACTAGAAGGCGTAGACTGGCTAATTCTTTCAAATTTTATTTCATCAATTCATTAACGGCGTGAACCCGTTTATATAAAAATAAAATATAAATCACCTGGGGTTATCAATTGACGATGTTGAAAATATCTGACGTGAAATATACACATGTACTAGGTATTATCAATTTGAAAACACGTTTTACATAGTTGGTCCCCCGGCCGAGCTACGCCGCGTTTCGAGGTCTTCAATTTCATTCTCTTACTTTTATTAATTGGAAGTGTGTCGATGTTAGGCCGAGATTGTAAGTGTGTTCCTTTATTCGATCAGTGTTCCTTCGTAAAATGTATGATTTGTTCAGACTCAGCTGAAGATATTCTTCAAACGATAAATGGCGTCAAAAAGATGTGTATCAAGCGAATAAAGATAAACTAACAAAAAATTCATCATTGACGAGTTGAGCTTGCTAGTTCATTGACGTAAAGCAAATTTAATTCAATCCGAATGATTCATTGAGATTTGCGAACGCAAGCCGTGCGATCAGAGGCATCTAACCTGTTTTTGTATTTAGTTATTCTGGTTGAATAAAAAGATAGATCTCGAACTATGAAGAAAAACGCTCTTGTGTACTAATTCCAAATTTATTTATTAGGATCAGGATCAATTTTGCTCACCGCGTAGAATAAGTAAAAACAGTTTATTTTTTTAATAAAAAATATCTCTCCTAGACCAATAAAATTAATTTAGAGTTCGTTTTACGGTCTCAGGATAGAAGTTCATTTAAATGCGGATGTTCTCAATATACTAATGTCTTTTTCTCTTTCTATTACAGGCAATTGAGAGGAGTGTGATGGTACATCCTATCTATTTTTTACGCGATACATTGGTTCCAGAAATTGACGCGTAAAAAAACCTAACTTTCATAACATTTGATAAATTGGTTTCAAATATGAAAATATAAAAAATGTATGAAAAACTAAAATTTTCTCTTAAAATTCGCACAAAATTTTTTTTTTTACATAATAACCAATGATGTATTTATTTAATATGAAAGTACAATGAGATGCAGGTATATATTTATTCACGCATAATTGTATTTATTTTTAAACAGAGAATTTATTCGTTGATTTTTCAACACGTAAAAAGAGGACCGGGACATTTTGATACCAGTTTTTTGTATAGTTGAGAAGGAGAATATTTCAGAATAATATTATTTTAATCCGATGAACGGAGCAAGAAATTATCTTTGTCCTTTATTTTACTAAACTGCTATCGGTTATTCAATAATTGTTTTGAAAATGTATTGTTAAGGTTTCCAACAATTTATTCCGAATGTATGTTATACCGACTAATGAATTGGTTGCAGAGCAGCGCATATTGTAATATGATGTCTAAAAGGTTTCCCATGCTCATCACCCACCCGTATGGCCGTATGATAATCGATATTGACGGTGTGCCAACTACCGGGCCAGCCGTCCGCGGCAGCGGCAACGCACCGACGCCGATGACAAATCTATGAATGGAAAGAGTGACGCGACGCCCGACATTGCGCCTCGACGCGGCCGCGTTTCCTCAAAACGAACACAGCGCCGACGGCCGGATGGATTTCTCGGTTCGCATCATCGGGTGCACCATTCGAAGTACATATAGGATCCACTGATGAAAGGCAATCGACGATGAAATATTTATTATAGCGCATGTCATAGGCGAATTAATACAATACCATTTTCGATTATCTGGATTTTATGGATCAGAAATTTTACAAATGTCAAGTCAGTAATAAAACCATTTAATCAGGGTTTAATTGAAACATTCAAACGTTCATATATAAAATAGATGCTTCGAAAATTAGTGCTAGCAGACTAAAACAGTGAAGAAATCGTTCAGTTTCCACAAGAAAATTAATATAAAGAGTCGGAATTCTTTCCTATTAATTGTGAAGCCTCCCTTCACTCTATTTAGATGTCGCCGCGGAGCGGTTCCAGAGCCAAGAAAAATTTAGCTCGAGAGAACTGTGTTTAGCAACTAGTTTAATTAAGCAAAAGTTCATTATAAAAATAAAAAATAATAATTAAATCCGGATTTTTCGTTATCCCGACTACCCTTATCCCAAAAAGTAAGAGCAAGACCATGCTTCTGTCGAAATGGGTGAAATCATTTTGGCGATGGAAGGTAGATAACGCCAATATGACCAGTAACAATTACGTTTTAAAGTGTGGCTTGAGTTGAAAAACAAAACTCCACATTCTGGAAGCACAACTGCAATAATCGTTCTAATATGCATGTATCTGTCCTTAATTCGTAATTCAATATTTTTCGGTAATTACGGGTAAGTTTTCCGATTGCCTAATATTTACCGAAGGTCAATTTTCGAAGCTCAATCCGGTAATCGTCTCTTTTTATCGCTCAGGTCAATATCATTAATTGTAATATGCATGCAGGGTATACAGTGGAGCCCCGATCTACCGTTTTCGCATTATTAGTTTTCCCGCATTGATCGTTTATTTTTCCTAGTCCCGGCCAAACACCCATAAGAACAATGTTAAATAATCCCGCATTAATCGTTCCCCGATTTCCTCGATCTATCGTCTAAATATTATCCAGATTGACCAGATTGATGTTTTTGTAGAATATTTCTCATTTATTTCACAAATATGCAGGCTTGTCTTGCATCTAGTTTTGCGATTTTTTATAGCTCACAAATAAAATTCTAGAATAAAGAAAACCAGAACTCCCGACGAACATCAGACGTGGCTGGAAAAAAAATACGATTAGCAATTTTAATTAAATTAATGAATTTCCACGCAATTAACTATTGTCGTCATAGGTGTCATGACTGTCATGTCATAGTCGAGAAGCGTGTTAAGCGTGTTGTATTGTTTGCGTACCATTGGTGTCGGTAATTGACGTAAAAGAGTATTATAGTAAGACTGCATCATATTTTATCTTCCCGGTCACCGACTGACTGCTCAGTGGCATTAATGATTACTTCCATCACAAAACACGACGCATCATATCAAATCTCTACAAAAGTGATAACCCGACGATCAAACGGTTTTCCGACATCAACTTTACTGTATATTATCGTGTATCGATTAAATTTAAATTGAGGCTATTATTTGCAAAACCGGCTCATTCCAAAATATGTAGTTGTAAAATGAAACTTGAAATTCATTTTGTAAAACAATATACATTTTAAAAGTATTTTAAGTTTTAATTAAATGATTTTGGAATGATATTTTGTCTTTTATCAAGCCAGTTTGGAGACTGCTTTCTAAACATAGTTTTTAAATGCATTTGTGTTTACTAAATTACATCCATGGTTCATGTTTCACCAATTATGAAATGAGCCAGGTTTGCAAGTAATAGCCTCAATTATCACTTTAGTTCGTTATTTGTTTTGAACAAATACGTTCAAAATAATATTTAGCAGACACAGACGCTTTCACATGCGATTATGTGATTTCGTATGCTATAATACCAGAAAAGGTGTGTAAACGAAGTGTCGCTCTTAACACGCTTCTACATACATTTTCTCTCGTTTTAAAATATAAATTTTACCCAATCGTAAGTAAAAGCCCCTGCGTGAAAAGCCCATGGAGCGAAACGACTAGTGAAAAGTCTCAGCGGTCAGCGAATGTCTACACCGGGGATTCCCAACATTGCACTCGAGAATTTACTGTGCATGTAGCAATATGATTATTAATGTTTGCTGCTTTTTCTTTTTTTTTGCATACGAAACAAATTTTTTATAGGAATAATAATAACATTCTGATGATTATAAGTTTAATCATACCATGTCGAAATAATGTTGTGAGATAATATTTTAAACTATACTAATGAAAGGTAAGAATATCAGTGTTAAAAAATTACTCGGTAAGAAAAAGATGAATTTCTAACCGTATATTTTGTAAAAATAAACCTAATTTATCCAAACCGACTGACATAAGTTTTTCATAAGTAAAAGCTTTTTGTCCGTTCCATGACACTTTTTGGCAACCCGTAATGGGCAAACAAACATACTTTTTCGTTTTTAACGTTTCAAAAGCTTCGAGCCGGTTGGCTTACGTCGGAAGTCAACGCGAGCGCGAGCGGTTCGCGTGTCACGTCAAAGCGGCTCTCGAATAAAACAATGATGTAATGTTGTAATTCAATGCGTTGCTATGTTTGTTTACCTATCGTAATCGTATAAGTATATGTAGTACTATTTTAATTGACTTGAACAAAAACCCGCGAACTTTCGCTGCTGCGCCACCAACTGTATCATTCAATAAAATAATTTATTTATCAAATGTTTTCATAATTGCAATTTGTAGCGATAATAATATTATGTTCTATCGTATTACAATTTTAACGAAGATTTATCTGCCCAATAAGGTAATGCGATTTGCGAATGAATCACACGATCTATTATACGCAATTAAACAAAACAGCGTTCGGCAGACTAACGAGTCCCTCGCTCTCTCTCTTCGCAGCGGTTGGTCAGTTGTATTTTGTAGAATCACATAGAATCCTGCCCGTTTCGATACAATATAATTCATTGGTGGACGTCTTAAGCGGAAAGTAATAATGAAAAAAAAAGTGTATTGCTCTCCGTTCTACATTTTCCCGGAAGGTCCTCACGCCCCCGAGACCACCCCCCCAATCGATATAAGACAGTCTGTCCAAAGATGCCTCTGAAAGAGGCGAAACACGTTTCACAGTTTGTAGCACAATACGTGGAATAATCTAAGTTATTTTATATTAAAATGAACTTCCACAAAGTTACCGCCGAATCCATCGAAAGTATGAAGAAAATTAGAACTGTAACTGAGAAACTAAAAACAATTCAAGGCGTTGAAAAAAATCTGAGAAAAACGAGTCGACATGTGTTATATATAGCAAAAAATTTAACTTAGAAAAGAACGCGAGTTTGAAGGGTGAAAATTTAAGTACCAAACTACAAATAGGCAACTTAGTATGTATTTAGCAATTAAAGATTTAAAAAATATATTCCCTAACAAAATGAGTTATATTAAAATTAAACTTTTTTTGGTATTTCCCGCATTATTCGTTGATTTATCACGGTCCCTTGGAAAACGTAGAATCGGGGTTTCACTGTACTGACTTGACAATTTCACCAGAAAAGCGTTCACCGCCGAAGAAGCATACGGATGTGTTACGACCACGTGTAGATTGGTTGCCTTTCATATGGATTTAAAAATTGAATGACGATATTGTGTTTAGTAATTACTTATTATCCTAAATAAAAGTAATGAAATGAAACTGTCGAAATCACAGTTTGTGAGTGTGGTATAATATACCTATGTGCCAGAAAATAAATAGAGCAAGGGTAACGTTTTACTCCACAACACGGAGTAGCTTTAATTTTAGATATTGCCGATTTTTTTCTAATCCGTGTCCGTTCCCAATGTCAAGCATATGGCTTCCTAATATTTAGATGAACAGAGGTTTTTTTTTACGAGTAATGCTTGTTTCTCAGTTTTTCAACTTCTCTTTTTTTCCGAAGGGAATATGAATAAAATGACAGGGCTAAGACAGGACAAGTGGTTAACTAACCGCTCTCGCTTTGCTTCGTACTGTGATTCGAGTCCGTGAAATCTGTCACGAAGGACAAGTAGGTTGACCCGACTGTTAAAATGTGATGCATATATTATGAAGCATTAGACCCCTGGTTCTAGTAACAGAGTAAGTCTATGGAACTGGGTTTTTTTTATCATTACATTCAAAATGAACCTAAGATATGAACAAACATAATGGTTTCCATGAAAAAATTCAAAATAATAATAACAATCACTAATTTTATACATGTCGAGCCATCTGTTAGTGAATAAGGAGATTTAATCGTCGGTATCATTTTTTTCAAATGACGAAGTTGGCGTATGCTCCATACGCCAAAAAAGCTTCAACGGTTCACAATGGTTGGAGAGAAATTTACGCCATAAGGCGTCAACGATGTTAAAATTCAATGATATATCATACTATTAAATTAAAAGTATGACTGACTAAATCATATAAATAATTTACATTTTAGTAAAATCTTATGGGCTAATCAAACACGTGCAGGGTAGCACGACTAAAGATGCAAGCAACGTCCCATCGAAGTTTTATTTTCCCAGGGTACTAATGGGTCATGGCTATAACCAAAAGCGCCCGCTGTGGTCTAGTTGGTTAGAGCTTGCTTTACCGACCAGGTGGGTCTAGGTTCGATTCCCGGTAAGGTCAATGTCAAAATTGGATATTTTTCAATTTTAATTTGAGATCTAAGACATGGGTGTTTGTGAAGTCAATTCTCCTTGAGTTTATCTCATGTGACTTTTAAAAATTCTCATCGAGTATATCTCGTATGATCTTTCAACTTAAAAGTATTTGACGCATTGGCGTAAGCTGTAATGTCAAATATTATTTTTAAATCTCTATATATATACCGATTTACAGCTCTAAGTGGACGTATCCCGTAACACGTGCCATTTGATTCGGGGTTGCCAAAACAATATCAGTAATTATTCGTTATACCGTATCGATTTCAAAGGCTATAATGCTACGGGGTCCCGTGGAAGATACGACGTATAAGCCTGGGTGAAAGGAACAGGAGCATCGTCAGAAACCTCGGACAGGGTTCTTAAGGGACTGAGCGTAAAACTGGAAACTTTTTGACTAACATAACTTACGTTCGAGGAAAGCTTCAGCTTAAGCGGTGGCAAAGAGTCGACAGAGTTGATGAGAAGTGTTACGATGGATCGAGGGCTACCGCTATGACTTTATCACCTATGTATAATGTCCGCTTCGCGAAGTACATATTTATAAATTGGAATCGTCGATCGCTCTCAACCATCGATTCAGGTTCGGTTTCCGGCGGACGGACAGCAGGCGGGGGCAAACGGAGAGGGGAAGGCGCTTCCTGCCGGTCGTTTCCTAAAGGGTTCGACGTCCGCGCGGCTATTCTCGTCCGGTAAACATTTCATAAGTCAAATTTGAGCATCGCATCTGCGCGATTTTGGCGAGCGTCGCGTTCGGTCTCGCGGTTCGGGTAGCGGAGGTGAAGCAGCGGCACGGAATTCCCGAGACTTGAAAAATAAAAATAAATCACTTTTATTTTGTGAACGTATATACAAACTTGGTTATTGACACGTAACACACAGCCTACTGAAAAAAAGCCTGTCGCGGCGCCGGCGTCATCGTAGATATATATATATATATTGCATCCAATTGAATGCGTGTGTGAATGGCGATAAGAGATGGAATAGGAGTGCGTGTAATCCTTGAAGTAACGATGTTGCATTATCATCACATGCATCTCTGTGTGCAAACTTTCACTAGCGCGAGGCGTGTCGCGAGCTGCCGGTGTCATGGGGCACCATAAGGGCATTCAAACCCGGACTCGTTTTTTGATTCTGGGATTCCGTTTCCCCCTTTTTTTACCCCGTGATCCAGATATATTTTTTTATAATTATCTAATAATTTAAAAATAATATAAACATATCTAGAACAGTAAAATCACCGTATACATAGTAGTTTGCATCTTATGCATAGCATAAGACGAAGTTAAATAATATTTTTTAAAAGGTTGCTCATTATCAATTCTAAGAGAAGAGACATCACAGACACCCATGCCCAAGATATCAAATTAAAATGACTATTGTAATATTCGATGCAGAAATTGCATCTACCTGTATACATGAATGTTTTGGATTTTAATTAAAATCAGTCACTTTAACGTAAAAAAAAGTTTTCGGATTTGAAAAAATCTAGCTCATTAGCTCATCATACAGAATGACTTTGCAGAGCAAAAAGATGGCATACAGGAACATAGCATTTATGTGTACATGCATAGCGACACCGGCGCTGCGCCGCTTTTGCTAAGAAGTGTCTGTGGGACTTGTGCTGAGCACAAATTATAAATAAGAAAAATGTGGCAATTTTTCATAATCAATGAGTTTAAGGGACGTAATATCAGTTAAAAAGGAATTTCCTCTTAACTAAAGAACCTCCATTTGCCGTATGTCTATAGTATAGTTTACATCGTATGACCTAAAATACACCCATCAGATTTAAATACAGAAATTAAAAGCAAAATAAGTATCCACGAAAATGCATAAATCTTTTTAAACAAGTTCTGTAAAAAATATGTTCTATTTTTCATGATCTGATCACTTTTTGATGTCGCGTGTATTTGTTATCCTCGAGATCACTGGACGAAAACTAAAAAAGGTTTAAGGAACATAAAAATAAATACTAATTTGATAAAAACTTTATTTCAAAACATTTTTCTGCTGTCATAATATACTTACATATCGACTGTGGAAAGGAAAAAGGACGTAACCCACAATTTTTTCAAATCCGGTTTTTTTCGATAATCACAATGTATCAAACTTGATGCACGTTCTATCAAAAGGATGCACGCTGCAAATGCCGAGTTAGTATCTAAATTTAGCTTTTATGTTTAAAAAAGGTGATCTTGTAAAAAATTAAAACCATGAAAAAAGACTGAAATAAATGTTTTTCTTAAACAATTTCTTAAATTAATATTAGGTTATGTCAATTAAACACCAGTTTAGAAGTCTCCGTGCACTTCAAGGTTGTGTATAATTTGCATATGGCCCAAAATCATCAAAACACATTTTTTGTGCCTCCTGTAAAATTGGATATGTGTGGGTTACGTCCTTTTTCATTTCCACAGTCGATATGTATATAACAATTTATTTCTCTTTATCTCTATCTGGTTGATACAGGTCCGCGTCATTTTTTACCGGTTCGTGAATATAAAAAGGTTGAAGAGCACTGGTCTACCTCCCACTAATAATGTTTGTTTACAGGCGTACACTAGAGTTACCACCGATTCACCGTAAACATCAGTAAAAAAACGTTAAAAACAATAAAACGTTATTAATGTCTCACGTGTATGTACTAAGTATATTATGTAGGCATTGCGTTAACCAGTTCGTATTTTTTCTACCTTTACAAAGTTTTTATGAAAGTTTGCGGCGTTTAACGAATTAACTAAGAGCAGAGATTTCCAACCTGGGAGGCGTGGACTATTGCAAAGGGAGGCGCAGTCAAAAATATTGATTTACTCTTTAAAAGTGTCTTTATTTCTGTATCTTCTAAAGGGTGATTCATTAAGAGGTACTCTTTTCAAAAGACAAAAAAACGTTTATAAAAATAAATATTGCATAGTCTTTAATATAATAAATAGACCCATTTTCTACATTTATTTTTTTAAATATTATTTCTTTTAAACGTTGGCCGTAACTACGCCAAGCATGGTCCATTCGAAAGATCCAATTTTGGATGACGCGTTCGAGCATTTCGACTGGTATTTGGGTAATGATGCGAGTAATGTTGGCCTCCAATTCCTAAATCGTAGTCGGTTTATTTATATAAACTTTCGACTTTACGTAGCCCCAAATAAAAAATTCTAGAGGTGTTATATCGCAAGATCTAAGCGGCCAATTCACTGGTCCGAAGCGTGAAATTATTTGTTCACCGAAATGTTCTCTTAATAAAACCATGCTTTCACGGGCTGTGTGGCAAGTAGCGCCATCTTGTTGAAACCAAGTGTCGTGGAGATTATGGGCTTGAATTTTAGGCACCAAATAGTCCGTTATCATGGAACGATAACGGGCGCCATTCACGGTTACGTTCTGGCCAGCCTCATTTTTAAAAAAATATGGACCGATTATTCCACCAGCCCATAAACCACACCAAATCGTTGTTTTTTGTGGATGTAGTGGCAGCTCTTGAACCTATTCGGGTTGATCTTCAAACCAAATACGGCAATTTCGTTTATTGACATATCCATTAAGCCAGAAATGGGCCTCATCGCTAAACAAAATGTTAGCAAAAGCGCACGAAAAACATTCCTCGCAGAACGTTGATTTGCGTAATACAGCTGAATAATTTGTAGGCGCTGTGCCGGCGTAAGTCTTTCCATTATGAATTGTAAAACAATACTGAACAAAAATAAAATAACACTTGGGCACAACTCACTTGTTATCTATTATCAAATCCCAATAAGAAAAAGTACCTCTAAATGAATCACCCTTTATATGAAATAAAGGATTGGGAGGCGCAGAGATATTTTTTCTTCAAAGGGAGGCGTAGTAACATAAAGTTTGGAAACCACTGGCTTAGAGCGTTAGGTTTGTGGTTTTTGGGTTACGATTTTTAGATTTGCTTGAAGCGCTCCGGCTTGAAGCTTTCCGGATGAAACGATGTCATCGCCTTTGCCCTTTATTAGTTTCCGCGACCAGATCAGTGCTTGCTTCACGTGGATAAGGTCAAATCCCAACGTAGAGTAAGCAAATCCGAATACCTATATAACATACATAATGAAATGGAAATGATTTAATTCAGAACTTCGACTGAAGGTGCTTGATGAAAATTCAATATCAAATTTGAACATGCACGAATGCATTTGAACTGTCAGTTCAAGTGCATTCGTGCAATTGACAAAATCTGAAGATGCCGAAAGGCAAAAGTCGGGTCGTTATCGACAAAACTTATGGAAGAGTACAGCATCAAAATAATTCAAATTTGAAATGGAAATGGATATGGATATGGACAACGAAGTGCTCTTATGCAGTGGTGTAGGAAGAGGTCCTGCGGCCCACAATATGTTCTCTAATTTAGTTTTTTATCACTTTTACTATTTTTTATCTATGAACTAGTAGTTTTTACTACAGGTGCCTTAATTTTTTTTATGTATAAATATAATTTATCGAAAAATGATTATTTTTTATAATGTGTCGCCCCTGCCGCATCCCCCTTGCTACGCCCCCGCTCTTATGTCAAGTCGGCAAGAATTTTTACTACAGGTGCCTTAATTTTTTTTATGTATAAATATAATTTATCGAAAAATGATTATTTTTTATAATGTGTCGCCCCTGCCGCATCCCCCTTGCTACGCCCCCGCTCTTATGTCAAGTCGGCAAGAATTTTCACACATCTGCGACTGGAGAATAATTGTGAATTTTTTAAGATCTAGTCAGACTGGAGTGAAAGATTTCCAACTAGAAATCATATAATAATGATGTCAGACGTTGTTTTGGATATAAAGGATCAATATTTTTTACGGCTCGGGTCTCGATAACCGCGCGTTGATATTTATTTTTATCTCAGCGGTTCGTGTTTAGAAAAGGTAATAAATACGTAATAAAGTGTCAGTCATATGTCTATTGTAAAAAATATAAACCAAATGAACAAAAATAAGCTCCCGCGCGTTCAATAAAGGCGCCAGATACAAAACAACAAAAAAACAACGAATAGGTGACCGCTTATAACTTATAACAGTCGAAGAGTGAATGAAAATTTCAACGTTGCCGCGCTTATTAAATTTATTCTAGAGCGAGACGCCCGCGCAGAGGAGCGCTGCCCGTTTTCCGAATCGAACGCAATCGCAGCGTTGCCCGACCGCTGAAGTCGAAATATATTATTTTTATCGTTCGCAATTTTTATACGATCCAACCGTATCGGTAAATAGAGGGCCGCTCTGTTGTTGGATTCGGAATGAGTGACGGAGATCTCGTTGAAGACAAATACAGCGAAGGTAGTGAACATTTTTAGCTGAATATGATTTGCAAACGGAACAATCCGTTGAAAAAAAGAAGGGTGGATTCCAGTGGCGGTTCTAGGTACTGGGCTAGGTGGGCTAAGCCCGACCTGCATTTTTCACCCAAAACTTTAGATGGCTGAATAAAAATGAACAGCAATTCGGCCGCTGAACAAAATAAATACATTTATAAGCGTCACTAACCTTCCCCAAATGAATATAATATCTTTGTTTAAATTTTCCTCTATCAATATAAGACAATGGCATGTCTACCTACAATAATATTCTCGATTGTTTTTTATTACAATTTTAAGCTGAGCCGGCATAAAAAAACAATAACCCTATAAATAATTCATAGAGAACATTCAACGTGACGTCAGTCTGGCAACACCTATGTACATGCTATTGGTCAGGGGCTGCGGCTTTCTAGCCCAAAACCATAGACAATATTTCTTTACACTGGAACGCAATCTAGCACGATTCGATTTTGTTTGTATTTGTATGTACGGAAACGTCATCAAACACACAGGACTGTATTTCAAATTTACTGGCTTCTGTCATTCATCAGGGGCTAAATTGAAATTAGTCCATGGCCCATGCAAACATACCAATATCTTTGTATTCTATGAAAGTGACAGGTATCGAATCTCAGTGACAGTTCTGTATTGCTTTTTTTACTTGTTATTTCACTTTGAAAGAGACAAATTTAAGGTCACGTATTATTATTTCTTACTTACATTAGCATTGATTGTATTATATAGTAATTTATGCTTTGCAGTAGTGTCGTAGTATTTGTCAATTTGCTTGTAGATTAATGTATAAGATGAAGTGGAAGCATGCAAAATTTCGTAAATAGTATACAATGCTATGCTTTTCTCTAGCCCACCCAAGATTTCAGGTCAGGAACCGCCACTGGTGGATTCGTTATAGGTGAGTTGTATAGCAGTAGGCCGCTTCCGGTGAATTTCCCGTGTCACTCGGTTGCAAAACAGTTGTGATAGATTTTTGATTTTGCTTTTGAATTAGACGGCCAAGATCACTAGTCAAGGTGAGTCAGTCGACAATTATAAAATTTCTCCTTTAATTTGTCAACTTCTATCGCATCTCCGCCTTTACATTTCTGATTCGAAGATCATGTGGATCCATAGGATCTGAACCGTCGAAAAATTGTGTCGATATATTATACCGTATGTAAATTAAAAAATCATTACATAGCACCAGTCTCAAGGATATTATTCAAAAAATATATGCAATGTGGAAGGAGAAAAAACTATTCTAAATTGGTATATAATACTTAATATTAATAGTCGATAAGGTCCGTCCGTCCGGTGTCCCCGATTTCACACCTTCCAGTCTCCACTTTTTTATTCATACTATCTATATATTAAAAGTCGATAAAATAATCACTCGCTTTTAACTTTTCACAAATGTGTGCGTACTGATGTCCTCGAGTCTTTTTCTTCTTCTACGAAATGTATTTGTTTGCGTACTTGAAAATTAATAGTTAATGAAATAAAATAAAATTAAATAAAATAAAATAAATTAAAATAAAATAAAATAATATAAAATAATATAAAATAAATTAAAATAAAATAAATTAAAATTAAATTAAACTAAATTAAATTAAACACAATGCAACAAAAATCTCACGTTGCTGGGCAACGGGCTTACAGCTACTACTTAATTAAATACATAGTAAAACCAATCGTTTTCTAAAAATAGATAATATAAAGCTTGTTTATAGCGGCGAGTTAAAAATAAGACGCAAGGAAAACCAAAAAAAGTACACTGGCCGGAATTGTAACGATTTCGAATACATACTTTTAAAGATTTGTGAATCACTTTTAGGGTGTTCACTGTCAATACTTGGTGGAAAGGCAAAATAAAATACTCATTTGTACTAATTACACTTTTAAAATAAAAATACAGTTAGTCCTCGACTTACGACCGAGATACGTTCCTGAACTTTGATCGTATGTCGAATTGGTCGTTAATCGAATTTCATACAGAATATGTCGTTTCTGCACATCAAATATAAATATGGTATATGTGACGATTTTACGAAAATTAGCTCAATATACAGTTTTTTTCTACTTTTTTCTCAGCCTTCTTAAGTATGAACCATGTAATAATACAACATACTCAGGAGGTAGAAAACAAATTATGTGTCATCATTGAAAAAATTGCATTTAAATATGAACCATGTGATATTAATTTTGTGCCATAGTTTTGTATAATGTGTGATTTGTATTTCATTCTATAATTCTCCTATTCCAGGAAAGCATTTCGATGAAGATATCAAGGGAAAAATATAAATACATGATCGTACTTTCGATTGATTCGGCGGTAACTTTGTGGAAGTTCATTTTAATATAAAATTAAAAATAACATTGATTATTCCACGTTTTGTGCTACTAACTGTGACACGTGTTTCGCCTCTTTCAAAGGAATCCTCAGATATTAAGATTGTGTGATCTGTGAAAATACAATATTTGCAATAGTGGCATTTGATATGAAATACCCGAATGCCGATATTGATATATTCGTCCGGTATTGCATTCACACTTACGAACAGCGCATCCTTACACTAAATTGTAAATAGTTTATTTTTTTAATAATTATAATTAAAGCACTAGTAAAATAAATTGAAAATGACTCCTGACTGTGGAAAACAGCCTAGTGAAGGCGGTGATGTATTACAAAACAGACTGATGCCGGTCAAACTTTTTTGAATCGACCGCTGCGCGCACTCGAGTCATCATCGGAAATATTCATTCCGGATGTTGGTTCATTCACAAGCTTAGTCGAAAATGGTCATGATCGCTCTCGGGGAACCTGAACCCAGCCTTTTGGCTACTCTGGTGCGGCCTTTTTACCTGAACAGCCAAATCTGCTAATTTGTAAATTCCGGAGATATTGGTTTCGAAAATTTTTGGAACACCATTTTTTGGCAAATCCGTAAATTCTTGGGATTTTGGATGTTTAAATCCTTTGGGAAATCCGTAAATTTCTGGGCCTTACAAATTGGTATGAAATTGTTTCCGGCCATATTCAATGTTTACTGCGGACTTGTGTTGAATCAGAAAAAAGAACCCCTGGTCTCGATGATCAAAAACGGTCTTGGTCCTCAAATAATTATCGAATCAGTACAAAATGGTGTTTTATTTTAGGATGTATTCATTATTTTATACATAAGACGCGTCGGTTGATTACTACCAATCAAAACACAATATCATTCCAAAATAATGTTTATAGGAATGTACAATAGTATGTAAGGTACTTCGTTGTTATACGCCAGGGATGGCGAACCTTTTTGGGTCCGCGTGCCAAAAATCCTCAAATATTATTTCTCGATTGTGTGGCGTGCCCAAACAGTAAAAAAAACGATTGTCGCTTATCTTGGGAAAATTAATAAAACGGAATAAATTAATAATTCACGGATTATTTAATCAAAATTTTATTTTTTTAAACTGAAAAATTATTTTTTTAAACTTCGAAGTCGTTCGTGTGCCATCCAAATTTTCAAACGTGCCACTTCGGGCACGCGTGCCATAGGTTATATATACGCCATCCCTGTTATACGCCAAGCAGTGAAACCTTTTGATATGACACATATGAAATGTGACCGTAGGTAGTCAGTCTATTCTGTTGTCCCCGAGTAGAGCTTGATATGACCCGTTCTCAGGACGGCAACCTTATTGACTGTTTTTCAATTTGGTAACTTGATTGATTTTTTTTAGTAACTATAATTGAAAACTAAAATGTTCTAGCTTGAAACCGCTAAGATGATCTAGCATAAAAAGAGATGACATAATATGAAATTTAATAGTCAGTATTTATCAATGGATGCGTTGAAAACATTAAATATATGTAGGTAAATATATTTTAAATATTTTGTTTTAAAAAAAATATTTTCTTTTGCGAAATAACGAGTAAAATTGTAGTAAACTGTTGGTAGGATTTTTTTAAATTTCGAAAACCGGTTTCAGACGAATTTAATAAAAAAAGTATTGAAATTGGTCAATGGAAGACTGGTTTTTTTAAGTCAGTTTTTCTATAAATTCTACTTCTTACTACTTCTAAGATAATCAAATGTACAAAAAAAAAAATAGTCACCGACAGACAGCCTTACTCGGAAAATACTTGAATTAACTTAGCTCAAAGCCCGATGTAATAGGTAGGCCTTGGCCCTATGCAACTGTCAGTGTGGTCCTGGTACCAAAACGTTTGGAGGCCTCTGATATACTCGTTAGACAGCCAAAAGGGCGTATGACACAATTCACGACGTTCCAGGTAAGCATCAGATTAAAAATCATAGCTCATGCCTACTTATTACTTTCGTTAATATATTTTTCATTTGATGGTTTTCATAGTTTTTTCGAGTGACATACGTTCTGTATGTATTATTTATCCATATTGCATTATTGCAATTTTTGCTGTGATTTATTAAAAAAATGCATTTAAAATCAAACTCGTTCGTTTTTCGGTCTGCAGATAAAAAAAGAATTCTTTGCATAACAATCATAAATAAGTTAATTTTTCATCGATAAAAGAATAAAAAAATATGCACGGATCCGTAAATTTAAATTTTGACAAGTTTTCTACGCCCATTGCGCATTATATAAATGTACTAATCAATGGAAAATATTGAATGTATAAATTATCATAATGCCAAGATGTCGTTTTGTAATAAAATTGAATGTTAAATTTGAATCATTTAAACTATGTACATTCTCACAGATTTTGTCACTAATATTGAAATTCCACCAAGCACCTTCAGTCGAAATCTTAAAAAAAAAATTGAATGTAATCAAGGCGTCACACACGATCGTGTTGGGTGGTCTGTATAATGAAAGAAAAAGTGATTGTGTCGAGTATTTCAAATCGTTCAAAATAAGTGCCACGCACGCGGGAATACCACCGTGTGATATCTTATAAGAGCCGAAATCATACTAATATCACGACTGAAAAAGTGTAAGAGTGCTAATTGTTATCAGTTGAAAATGCTAACAATCACTGAGCGAAACATATCCTGTCTTTCTTTTTAAAAAATGTAGGATAATTGTAATAAAGTTTTCAGTGTTTCTAATAATTTATTTTTACCTCGTTAGTAGAGGTCTGCACGGGTTCGGGCGGGTAAGCGCAATAGAGGTTCGGGCTCGGGCCGGGCCCGGGAAAGGAATTTATTTCTTCAGAAAAATATTTCAGACTACGTCCGTGTCTTAAGTCAGCCATGATGATTTTAATTATTACCAGTTAATCGTAAATTGTTGTAAATTTGTAAAAAAAAAATGGTTTTTTTTTTGGGCTGAGGAGTATAAATCCGGGGTTCGGGTGACAAGTGCGGTATTAGACTCGGGCCCGGGCCGGGTAGGGCCTGAGTTTTTCGGGCTCGGACCGGGATATTTTGTAAAATTTCGGCCCGTGCAGACCTCTACTGGTTAGTAAACAAACACTATTCACATAGGATGATTTTTTGTCAGGTTTTAGAAAGAAATCAAAAGAAGTTCGAACTTCGCAATCATCCTCGGCGCCGTAGTAAGAAGGGGTTGTTCGGTCCCCATGAAAACGAGAAATATTCACGTGGGCGAGTCGGGGGGTGAGCGATCTGTTATTGTGAGTGCGCCCGCTGGCTTGTTTACTTTTGAGTGGCGGAGAGCGCGGAAAGGCGCGGGCGGGCGCTGCGGTAGGATAGCGCGACGAGGCGCGAGAACACATGTCGTGTCGCGTCGCGTCTGTTCGGTTTCCAACATTCGCGTAATTACAGAAGAAAAGCGGGAGGGGCGGAGAGCGGTGATGCGCAGGATCGAAGCCGGTCATCGGAAAGCCCATTTCATTCATGAATGCGATTGAATAATTCCTCGTAGCATAGTAGCATACCTGCAAAATTTAATGCCAATAGACACATGTTAAATGTTCAGTAGTGAGACGCGCGGGATGTCCGGCGAAAATGCAACACAATACAAATTAACAATTAGCGGTTTCCACGGGTTTGATGAAATATCAAAGAAGGACCGAGTTAATCATAATTCTGCGGGTCCCCAATATCAGTCATATCGATTGTGGTATTGACCCAAACCCGTTTCTGTATTTGATATAGTCAAAATCTATCACGAAAAAATGGTTTTGGAGACAATGTTTTTCATCAAAATGAAATGAATGAAAAATACCTACCAATATAGTAAATTTGTGTCAGCCACTCTTCTAAAGTGAGGTCCGAGAAACATACAGAGATTCCATACATCCATCTCTCCGGTTTTTTGCATTTTTGCAATGATTTCATGTTTTCATTAAATCTCGAATTGTACTGCCACACCATTTGTCTCGCTTGTCAAATGCTCTGGGAAACATATTTTGAAGCAATATATCGCTGGGATCGCGGTTAGGCCGTCCAATCCCGGACCCTTTTTAAATCATGGGTTTCACAAACTTTCAATCTCGGGGTTCCGGGATTGATCATTTACCACATTTTCATTTTTTACAAATCCCTAATTTTAATACAACAAAATAAAAAGGCTAACGGTCAAGGCGGCGGATATTTTTATTCTTAAACCACATGCATCCGTATCCAAGGTATAAAATTATAATGGAAAAAAATCTTTTCCCGCCCTGAAAAAGACGGCAGCAACAAAAAAGAGCACCGTCTGATCTTGTCGACAGGAGGTCTGCACGGGCCGGGCCGGGTAAGGATGGGTAAAGTCGATTGAGGTTTAGATTCGGGCCGGGCGTATAGGAATTTATTTTTCAAAAATATTTTTGAAGTATGCTCGGAGCATGAGTCAGCCGTGCGGAAATACATACTATTCACAACAAAGCAGTTGAAGAAAATATTAATTCGGGTTACATGTACGATACTAACACTCGGGCCCAGCCCGGGCTCGTATCGGGTAATTTCATCGAATTTTGGCCCGTGCAGACGTCTATTGTCTACGACTTGTACAGACATATGAGAGAAAGTAAGACCAAATTCGTTTATATATAGATGTAGATGTCATACAAAAATGTGTATATAGACTGAGATACAATGTCGGGAGTCGTTTAATTATTGAAATAAATTGGGAAGAATTTAGATTTCAAATATGATTATTTCATAGTGAACCTGGAAAACGGTATTAAGACGATCCCGGGATTGGATGCCTTCATCGTGGTCCGCCAGGTTCGGATATACTTTAACGAACGTGCCGTTATTCAATCATTCTTCTAGTAGAGGATAGATAGACTATTACGAATATTTTGTTTTATTTTAGTTATGAATTTTCCAACCTAAAAATTTGACGGGAAAATGAACCGCTTCATCGGCTGCAATTACAATGCAGACGCGAATCCCACCCAAAACACAGGCTGAGTTAGCTGAACTTTTTGGAAAAGCAACGATCGCATCGAAAATCACGTCTTCTGATCTTATTTTAAATAAAACTTTACGATGTTCTTCGTTGCCCAATCCAATAATTAAAGCAAAAACCTTTCCCAGTGAAATCGGCTTCAGATTACCCGAGGCTACGTTTAAGGATGTTTTGGAAGCGCTGTCGTTTTCCCAATACAGTTTTCTTATTTGTATAATCGGCAGGAGTTTATCAAAAGAAAAGGAAGCAGAAACATTAATCTAGGGCAGTGGTTTCCAACCTTTATGTTATTATGCCTCCCTTTGAAAAAAAAATATCTTCGCGCCTCCCAATCCATTATTTCACGTCGTAATAAAGACACGTTTTAAGGAGTAAATACATATTTTGAATGTTCGCGCCTCCCTTCGCAGTAGTCCACACCTCCCAGTTTGGAAATCGCTGGTCTAGGGAAAACAAATGCATAATGGTCGAGCAGCGGTTGCGGCTACCCGAGGGCGTCCACCGAATCGACATCGACGACAAACGTCGTCGATGTAAAAATGAGGCGGAAGAGGCGCGAGGCTCGGGCGCTTCCGCCTTAACCCTCACTGCGCCTCTGCGACGGAGCTGAATCGTCTCTTACCGGTGCAGGCGGCGCGGGCGCGCGGGAAGGGCGGCGTCCTCCTCCGCTCGGTCGGGCCGGCTCTCCCGCCCGCCTCTCCCTCGTCCGCCGCCTCGCCTCGCCGGCCCTCGGCGGGCCCGTTCCGTTCCGTTCGGTTCACCCACACTGAAACGGGCGCGGATTCTTCGCACCGCCAGAAATAATACACTCCGCCCACTGACTGAGCGCACTGCTGACACTCGCCTCGCGTCTTATGCGTAATTTTAAAATCAATCGGCGAGGCGGGAGATCCAGAGGGGCGAGGGGTGAATCGGCGGAATCCTGCCGGTGTGCGAGCCGACTCTCTTTCTGGTTCGCTGTTATTGTATGACTATATACTAAATATGACCACAATCACTTTACATATGAAATTTATATCCTTCATCACTGTTAAGTCGAAGCACTGGGTATCATTCGGGTTCGCGGGATCGTCGTTTCGCGGTGCGCGCGATACGTTGCGCTCGGTCGCGGATCGCGGTTTCGCCGTCGGTAGCGGCGTGCGCGCTCGCAGAGATCGCTCCGGTCTGTGACGGAGGGCGGCGGCGGCGCATGCGCTGATACCTCCCTCCCCCGGCACCCGCCGCCCATTCTGATCCGCGCTGCGCCGCTCCGCCCGCGGTGTTCATTCATGGTGACCCGTCGCGGAATTCAAACTCGGGAAGATGACCGAACTCGCGGCTTTTTTCCTTTCGCCGCCGTCATGCTTATTTTTTAGGGCGGCTTTTTTAAATGTCGGAATGAATGAGTATAGAAAATGCGAGGTGAGTCAGTATCGCCCCACCGCTCGGACAGAACTCTTCCTACCGGGCTGCGCGGCCTTAAATGAACGTCCCATCGCACGGGTCGAAGAGTATAGTCATATTGAAAATTAATTTACATATAGAGCAAAGTAATACCGCCATTTCAAATAAGGACTTGTTTTTAAGAAAACTGGTTTAAAGTTAGAAATATGGTTAGAAAGAGAAAGGGATTGCGACGGTTTTTGAAATTATAAATTATTAATAAGCATTACAAATAATATGATTCTCGTCCGATATGAAATTTATGTATACTGAAAACACTGTTAACCTACATGTTGCGTGACTGCAAACTTTTTCTGTGATGAATCCGAGACAAATAGCTCACAACTGAACATCATCAATATCAGTCAGCCATTACCTGGTTTTTTAAGGAAACTTTTTATCTCACGAAAAAAATTAAATACCGTTTTTTTAAACTCTTATAGAAACTTAATTACGTATACATGTCCATATTTCATGATAATAAAAAGTTGACAGACTGACGTGTCTAGATAATAGTGGGGGAGGCTGCGTACATTGGAAGGACGTTCAAAAGATTTACACGATGTCAATTTCAACGATAATACAAAAAATGGAATAGTTTTCTCTAAATTTCCGGGAAAATTTATCATTCATCAGGGATACGGGAGAGCGATTCCAAATCCGGGACAATCCCAGCCAATCCGTGGCGGTTGGCAGCCCTATGCGTGACAAGTTTCTCGCTTCTTTGATAAGCAGATTCGGAACATTTTTTTTTTGGATATCAAATTTATGGAGCTTTAAGTAATAGAGCGCGTTAACACCAAAGTTCTCCGAGCCTTCACCAATGCAGGTGTTTTGGTCAATTGTGTTCCCTTACCATCATTGCCGACGGAAGGGCGTGATCGCTTCAGGGGTGAGCAATCCATAGTGAAGCCAGTTCACGTTGACATTATTTGCATTCCTTTGCAAATCACATTGTATATACCTCCCCGCATACTATATCCATACATGTATACACACATGCGCAAGTCAGCCAAAGAGTCATTTTCATGATGTTAAGGGTCTGTGTTTACTGTCAGCACTTTTTATTCGTAATAGACGAAACGTAAGATCGATGGCAGGTCGGCGAGCAAAACTGCTCTCGGTCTAAAATGATTCTTAGGCTTAGGGTTATGTCGTCATAGTTGTGAAGATAGGAGATTGTTGGGTTAGGTTAAACTTAGTCCTGCAGTCATGCACCCACCCCATTTATGTAAATGAATTTTCTTTTGATTGGGAGTATTGAAAAAAGAATTATAATACGTGGAATAATCTAAGTTATTCTATATTTTATATTAAAACGAACTTCCACAAAGTTAGCGCCGAATCCATCGAAAGCAGTAAGGGTAAGTTTCGTTTTTTATATCTGTGGCATAAAAGTATGGTGGTACACAGTAGCGGATTAAGCACATGAGAGGCCCCAGTCGCAATAAAATTTGGAGCCCATGTTATTCGCATAACATGAAAACATCAAGAAATTCCATCTTAAATAAAATCTTAACGACAAGTATATGGGGCTTTATAATATAATCTTTTTTGAGGGCCCTAATATTCGGAGCCACTAAGCGCGCACCTCATTCACTTATAGGGTAATCCACCACTGTTGGTACATATCAGCATATTATATTGGTTAGAATCGTGAGTATTTGTAATATTTATGAGATGGATTTTATGAGTGGATAGTTGTTTCTTTGATTTATAAGCAATGCGATCTCAGTTTATTATCATTTTTAAAACCATAACTAAGCGAAAATGAAGAGCATTTGTAGGCGACCAGTTTACTGAAGGCTAAATCAATGTTTGGAAACAATAAAACAATCAATACCTATACGGTATAGGTATAAGGCATAGTTTATACCTAATAGGATTTAGTAATTCATAATATTATATTTGAACCTCGGTGCGTTGAACGTGAACGGTTGCCTAACAAACCGGTTAGAGGCAGATTATTTATCTGATTTTTGCCTCTTTCGTTTGTTTCATTATAATTAGTTTGTAAATTTACATTGATAAAAAATAACAAGCTGTAAGCCAATAGCCCCTGATGGAAGGACTTTTTTGCATTATCAAAAATCAGAAATCACTGGCGTGAACAATCAAATGCATACTAACTCAATCAATAAACCAGAAGGTCTAAACTCAATCTATTCTCCAAAATGAGAATGTTTTGAGAAATACATATAATTGGAATTTGTAAATATAAAAAAAAAAACGTTTATTAAAAATCTGACGATTCTCATAATTTTTCTTCTTATATATTCACGTTTTTATAACAAAAGATACCAGATTTTATTTAGTAAACATAACATTAGGGAAAAAACATATTTAAAATTGAATTATCTGGCTTTTCTCTTCACAAAATCATTAGTAACGTCATCAACATCTATTTTATCTGACTGTTAAAGTTTTATTAAAAACATGGTTGTATTGTTTGAGTCGTTACCGTAGTCGGAAAAAACAAAAACAAAAAATTGAGTGTACAAATCGCTAAAGTCAAAAGTCGCCACTGGTCGATCTGGTATGAATGTAAATTAAATAAATTGCAAACGTATAGTATGTATTTCAATTTTCCTTCACATCTCTGTTTGCTTACTTTTTAATTCTTCCCAAGCAATGTCATCATGATGTTGTTGATAGTGTTTTACAAAGCATAATCATGCGACGACAAAATGGTGAATTAATTATCGCTTGCATTGATTCTTTATACGAAACAATTTTTGTTTATTAACTCTGAAGTTTGTCTGATGTTTCCATTTCATCTTATACATTAATCTACAAGCAAATTAACAAATATTACGACACTAATACAAAGCATAAATTATTGTATAATAAAATCAAAGCAAGTAAGGAATATTAGAATAGTAAAAACTAGACCTCAAATTCGTCTCCTTCAAAGTAAACAAAAATGTACAAAAAGCCGTACGGGGGAATTGTCAATTGTCATCAACTGTCATACAATTCAACGAGATTGGTATTTGTGTTTGGTATGTATGGGCTAATCTAATGTAGTCCCTGACATCTGACAGTAACCTGAAACTTGGAGCACAGCCGTGTACGTTTAGATGACGTTTCCGTATCACCAATGTGAATAAAACACAAAAAATTCTAATCGTGCTTGATTGCGCCCCAGTGTAAACAAAGTACTCGGGCTATATTATAGTTAGCCCGAGCCTTTGTTATTATTATTAATACGTAGGTGTCGCCAGACTGACGTCACGTTGCCTGTTCTTTATGAAGTATGTATAGGGTTATTGCTTTTTTTTTTTATGCCGGGTCGGTTTAAAATTGTAATACAAAACACAATCGAGAGTATTATTGTTGGTAGAAATAGCATTGTCTTATATTGACAGAGGAAAATCAACACAAAGATATTATTTTAATTTGGGAAGGGTTAGTTACGTTTAGAAATGTATTTATTTTGTTCAGCTTCCGAATTGCTGTTCATTTTTATTCAGCCATCTAAAGATTTTTCTACACATTTTGGGTGAAAAATGCAGGTCGGGCTAAGCCCACCTAGACCAGTACCTAGAACCGCCACTGGTAAGCTACATATATCAATTTCACTATTTCCGCTCATTGACAAAATATACTTTTTTGGAAGCGGCATTTTTGAAAAAGGATCGAAATTTTCAAAGTTAAAAAAACAAATGAGGAGCAAACATTCAAAAGGTGTTTTGTCACACAAATACAATGCTTGGAAAATGATGATTTAAGTGTTGCAAAAGTGACGGTTTGTATGAATGTGTACACTTTATGATTTCATTTTAATATGAAAAAAAAACCTTTTTGGACACTAATTTTGATTTCCATTCATAGGTTTTATTATGGGCTATCAGAATTGATATAAAACGCCATTTTTCAAAATTTGTGACAAAACACTTTTTGAATGTTTGCTCCTCAAATACAAATGTTACAGTGGTTTTAGTGACACTACTTTAGTAATTTTCAAAACAATGAAAATATCTGAATTTCGTGTGTTGATAAACCATTACTTTTTAATGGGAAAAAAATATCGTTCAAGCAAAGCAATTTCTTGACAAGTGTTATAAGTTTGGACTCTGATGTTGATGAATAAAGTCGAATTTTGCCTAGAAGTTGTTGTTTTATTAGTTATCTACGGATTACATATTTTTGTAAAATTGTTATGTATACTCGACACCATCGCATACTATGTTTATTCTCTATGACATTCTATTTTCAAATGTTTCATTCTAGAATGGAAGAATTGAAGTATGAAACTATTGTAGTTTAAAGAAAACAATTGCAACCTGTCATCTCACTATTTTTCTTCTTGATTATAAGATTAATTTATGAAGTGTAAATTATGTTATCAGAATAAAGTTGAACCAACATATAAAAGTGTTTCAGTAAAAATTATAAACATAACAAAATACTAAAATTATAGTCTTACCCCCTTTCATATTTTGTAGCAGTCGTAAAAAGGAACAGACAATTTTAAGGTTTCTTTTCAACAATTGTATACAAAATTCAGATGGAATCGATTCTTTTCTATGGTGAGATTAGTGGAATCTAGGGTTTATACAAAACTATGTAAATAAACAAACTAAATAATGTCGGGTATTATGTAATTATTAAATATCATAGTATATCGGGAAATATTTAAATTTCAAATGTGAGTGTAATGCAGAAATGGCGAACCTTTTCGACCTTTTAAGATATGTATACATTTAATTATGTTTATATCTGTCTATGCCTGTAAATACTTTACTTTTAATCTAAAATATCGTTTCTACAAAAAACGTGCCGCCTGGTCCGCCCCCCCCCCCTTGCTACGCCACTGCCGGTAGTCCTTTTTGACGTACGGATTCCCTATCATTGTTTTTGTAGGCTAAATCAGTGTTCTTCAACCTGTGCTACGCGGACCGGCACCGGTCCGCAAGAGTTTATTGGTGGTCCGAGAAAAATTTCGACTCAAATTTCTTATTTTGTGCTGTAAATTAGAATTTTACTTAGATTAGACTTTAGTGGAGTATGCATTGTAGTATGCTGATTTTGTAATGTTAATAATAATAATAATCTCCTTCGCAAATATCAGGACTGCGTAACGGTCGCCGGATAATTTATGGTACTTAGGAATAACCATCGCCTGCGTAAAGGAGCGTTTACAATGCAAGATTTTTGTAAATAAATTAATTGCATGTTAGCTTTTTATTTATATAATATTTTATACATAAATACATACATAGCAAACAATAGATACATATATCAATATTAAAAAATAGCATACAATTACTTTCATTTACGTGAGTAAAATTACATCTTTTGTAAACATATATGTAAATTGAATATAACATAATAGTAAAAAATAGGTTGCACTAAGCTATATTATTGTATTAAACAATACTTAGCATTTGTTGGTGATATAACCGAAAACATGGATCCAGACAAAAACCCGGTTTATTTGGATATTCCGGACAAAAAAAGAGAGGCTTTTCTCTCCTTTTTTCATCCCAACAATATTTGCACTGTCTTCTTTTGGTTTTTCTGTCTGGTTATGTTTTGCAGAAAATAGGAAGATGGACTCTTTTAATTTTTTGTTTTGGAGGGGGGCATACTAATTTTTCAATAACTTGTAGCCTGTTTATAATGATATTTTAGTTGAATTTTGAATATTTTACATATAATAAGAATTTAGTATCATTGTTTGAAATAAATGAATCCCTAATAGAAAATTTAAATTAACTTTGATTATTCCACGTATTGTGTAACTAACTGTGACACGTGTTTCGCCTCTTTCAGAGGCATCTTCAGACTTACTATCGCAAAGTTTGCTTAAGTAATGAAACAAGATTGATTCTAACATTTTAAAAATTATAAAATTACAAAATGGATTGGGTTTTTTTTTCTTTTAAGAGGAGCAAGGAGGGGGGTGTAGAATCGAAATAAAGCAAACAGATAATGATACTAATTTTACTAATGAGTTGTAAACAATCAGAATGGGATTTTTCCTTTTTAATGGAAGCAAAGAGGGGATTATAAAATCGAAACAGTGCAAACAAATTTAATCATACTACTAATGACGTTAAACATTACAAACTATTAAAACTAATGTTTATTTATATTATATTATATTTATAGTATATTTTACCACGGACTCGCTTCTTTAAAAATAAATATTTGTAGCTTTTTATGTATAAAATTCTAGACTCTAAACTTCAATACTCAAAGAATCTTAAAGAATGTAAAATGAAGAACGGTAAATAATGAAAATTAAAATTTGAAACTTATGTTGTAAACATATTCTAAGCGAAAGTGTAAGCCAACCTTTATGGGAAAAAACAAAAAGAAAAAACACGACTTCTGCAGGCTTGCACTACCGATTCGATATTATTATTATTTTTTTGTTGCAAAACAATGAAATAATAATAATATTACTCCAAAGCAAATTGTGGCATGTTTGAATAAATCGACCGACACGCTAGGCGTGTCGTTAGCACCCAACGAGTTAAGTGTATCTGGTTGAAGCCCGTCCGCGAAATATTTTTCCAATATTTACCAGTCCGCGAATGTAAAAAAGTTGAAGAACACTAGGTTAAACAACATAAAAGATATTTATGTTCTCGGTGGCGGTTCAAGCAGATGGGAGGCCCCAGGCCCAGTATAAAAAAATCGGACAATTTCAGGTAGAATAATAAAACTTGAAACTTATGAAAATTTGAACAAAAAGTATATAGATCATGTTATAAATATAAGCTATTTTTGTGGCCCCTAGCGCGTGCCTCATTTGCTTATAGGGTAATCCACCAGCCACTGTATGTAATATATCAGGGGTAATCAACCCCGTTCCCGCGGGCGCCATGGCGCCCGCCGACCGATTTCGGTGCGCCCTCCAACTAATTTGGGCAAATCGTTAAATGGGATTTCAAAATTTCTGGAAAGAGCTAAAAAAAACGAGTAACGCTGATAATTTGGGCAAATCGTTAAAGTCCTAGGTTATAAATAACCTTGAAAAATGTAGTGGCCGCCACCCTACCAATATTTTAGAATGCACTCTAGCAGTGGCGGTTTGTGATCTAATATCTTGGGTGGGCTGGAGAAAAGTTTAGCATTGTATACTATTTACGAAATTGTGCATGTTTCCACTTTATATTATTTATTAATCTAATTAACAAATTAACAAACATTTCGACACTACTGCAAAGCATAAATAATTAAATAATGAAATCAAAGCTAATGTAAGTATGAAATAAAAGAATAGTAAAAAAAATAACCTCAAATTCGTCTCCTTCAAATGAACTACCGTGTTTTGTTTCATACAATACAATTTGTCTCTGAGATTGGTAGGAGGGATTTTTTATGTTTAGTTTGAATAAGCCCGTGTGACGTATTGACTGCAGGCTGTATACCAAGGCGCAGTCGTGTACGATTAGATGACGTTTATATGGCCAATGGTTATAAAATAAATACGTTTTCTACTTAATCGTGCTTGATTGCCCCCCAGTGTAAATAGAGTTTTGCAAAAAAGCATTTGTTTTAGCTCGGACTAATTTGAAAATAGTCCGAGCCTTTATTATTATTATTAATAATACGTAGGGTATAATATGAGGTCACGTTGCCTGTTCTGTATGAAGTATGTATAGAGCCATTGCTTCTAGTATATTATCTATGCCATTGATTTTTTTATGCCGGCTCGGCTTAAAATCGTAATACAAAACACAATCGCGAGTATTATTGTAGGTAGACATAGCATTGTCTTATACTGACAGAGGAAAATCAAAACAAATATATTGTATAAATTTGGGAAAGGTTAAGTTACGTTCAGAAATTTATTTATTTTGTTCAGCGGCCGAATTGCTGTTCATTTTTATTCAGTCATCTCAAGTTTTTTTTTCTACACATTTTGGGTGAAAAATGCAGGTCGGGCTAAGCCCACCTAGCCCAGTACGTAGAACCGCTACTGCACTCTAGGGTCCAAAAAGGTTGGTAACCCCTGTACTATATCATTAATTAAAATTAATTAAAGAAATACGCTTTACATCGATAAACGATTAAATTAGAACAATTTTATTTACAGAACGAGAGATACTAGATTTTATTTTAAACATAAATAAATTGGTAAAAAATATAACATAAAAATATTATTCTTGCTTTTCTCTTCCCAAAATCGTTAATTAAAATCTATTTTATCGCCAGTCGGTTTGTATTATTAATTAAGTATTTTTTTAATGGCAAATTGCTCATCCTCGATCTTAAAGTTTTTATTATAAATAAAATTTGAAACAAAACAACAATAACAGCAATTGTAATTAAAACATATATTGATAAGATTCCGATCAATTTAGTGATTCATAAATCCCAGGATGGTATTCAACCCACAATAGTCCATAGTGCATGCTTGGCTAACTAAAGATGAACTGACGGAATACATGCATATATTATGAGTTCAAATGAAAATATTGAAAAATTTCTTCGGAGTGGGAGTCATTTTTTATTTTGAAGCTGGAGACGTTTTTTTTAGACGACTCCACAGCCGTGTGTTAAACTGATGCTGTTTTCGGAATTTATTTACAACATTTAAAAAATATAATTTAAAATCTGAATACTTTCCAAATCACTGCTGCATATGTTGCTTACAGTTTGTTTTTCTAAAATTCTTCTTCTTTGACCATATTCGCTAGCTATGTGGAGCATATGGCCGCCACGCGGCACCTTATGTTTCCCTACCTCCCGCCAATTGCTTTGCTTCTTCCCATGACATGACAGCATCCCTCAGTTCCGCCGAGTACATCCTATGGATAGTATCCGACGGACATCCAGGACGCCAGAATTCCACTGGTCGAAAAAAGAAGCATGCAGGATTGAGGTTTTCCGGAGGCATCAGTGGCTCAAACACCGAATGGTTCGGAATCACAACCGGAGTGAGACAGGGTTTTTCTACAATACTTACATAATAATAGTTGGCAATGTTCGCCATGAGCGAAACCGGTCCTGACCTTTATAAATAAAGTGGAAATAAAATACAAAAGAATATTGTGTCTTTTCTTAATATAATAAATACATACATTTATTGTGGTCTTACTCCTTCCCATATTTTTTAAGTCATAGACAGGAGCGGACTGTTTTACTTTTTTTTTTGTCCAACACTTTATACAAAATTCAGTCGCAATCAATTCTTTTTTAGAGCGAGATCAGTGGCATTCCGCCAGTGAAGCTTCTATCATTAAATTGGCAATTGTTTTTATTGTTTCATAAATAAAATTCTCATTGAAAGAGTTTCCATAAACTATTCATAAACTAAAAATTTATATATGTTTCTCTTTCTTTGTTAATGGTTGTCCGATTCTTGATACATTACAAAAAAAACAAACATTTGAATGCCCAGAAAAATATATTCGATTGGAGCCAATAATGAACACAAATTGAAATTGAAATTGAAAGGGTGAATGAACTAAGCTTTGACGAAATCTCAAATAAATTTCCAAATCCGTGTCAGAAAATTCTCAATCCCTATATTAAATAAAAGCTATTGTCAGAAAATTAGCCAAAATTGTTGGTGGGAAAATTTTTAAAACCTAACCCAGCGGTTTCCAGTGTTTTTTTTTACTGAAATTGATTTTAAACATTAAAAATGCCCAGAAAAAGGTGCCAGAACGCCGTTTCATCAAGGCATCATTTTTAAAACTTCCTTTCCAGATAATTTTTTCAATAGGAATTAAAAGTACAGCAAATATATATTAAAATGTAAGAAAAATAAAAATAAACATTCAAACACTGAATTGTTACCATACGTTACGATATAAAGTTTTATTTATGTGAAGAGATTATTGTATGGAAATTATTTTTATATTGAAAAGTTTTGGCGCCTCCCCTGCGGTACTCCGTGCCTACCAGGTTGGAAACCGCTGATCTAACTCAACCTAAATATTGAGAAATCCTTACGGAAAATGCTTATGAAAATTTCAAAATAACCAAAGCAAAGTTTGACGAAGATCTTACATAAATTGTGAAATTTTAAAAAAAATCTAACATAACCCCTAAGCTGTCTAGCAGTTAGGAAGCCCCCGCGCACTCATTCCAGGTTGGCGCGCACTACAAGACAGTTGTTCAATTAATATTTGATCAGTCTAAGAGGGAACGTTGTACCTGAGAGTCAACTTGTCCTAAATGCATTTTTGTCAAAATTGATTGAAACTCTGTTTTGATCACATCAGTATGCTTCCTTGTCATTATATTTCATCCTTGTATTCCTACTAATAACAGAGATACCAGTGGCGTACGGTGGGTGTTGATGTAGGGTGTGCTGTAAATCAGTGCTTCCTAAAAAATTCATACCACGGCCACCTAAATCTGAAAAAAATATTCCGCCCCCCCTAATTTGGGAATCACTGCTGTAAATGATATTTTTCTTTTAAAAAAAGATGTCTTTTTTAACATGAATTTTATTTTTATTTATTTGTACATTAATTCAATTCTTTGCTTTTGCGACAAAATTTTTTCTATTACACTATCGTAAAACGTGCTCTTCAGTTTAAATTCAAAGAGTATCCTTTTTTCTATAGAAATTAAGTTTAGGCCACATGGTCTTTCCTGGCCTTGCGTACTTGGATAACAAGTATTTATTCTTTTAAAGACAAAAAAATTAGCGTTCTGCTGAAGCCGTACTGTCTGGAGTTGCTAAAATTAACTTTCCTAATTTATAAACTTCACGAAAACCTGACTACAGATTATTATTTTTCTTGAAATTTATGTCATACAGGTTTGTCTGAAAGTTCAGAACATGAATAGATGGCGGTAAGCTCGTTTTTCAATCTAATGTAGTCAAATAATGCTCAGTAAAAATCTTTGAGCTTATTTATCAATCAATACATTTGGGAAATTCTATATTTTATTATTAAATTCCCTATATTGTGCATTTTTTATGAGGTGGAAGAACTCTAATTTTGACATTGAAAATGAAGTATTTAAAATTTCTTAAACACTGTTAGACATGATAATAAATTATATACTAAACTGCAATAAATTATCGGGAGTAACTGCGTGCCGAATGATTTCGACAACGAATATATTACGTGTGTGCTAGAATGAAAGAGATCGCCTCGAGTCCTTCAAATTTCAAACGAAAACATGACTTTGACGAGATGCCTGCGCAGATGGGTCAACTGTATGCTACTGTATGGGTTCACTGGTCGAGCGCAATCGTATTGAACGCCTTGAGCGATTGCATATACGATTCACTGTCGCTTGCAAATACATTTTAAATATATGGCTTCATGATAGTCTTTACGGGCGAGTGGCGCACGCCTTGCACACCCTGAATATACGCCAGAGCCAAGATGTCCAATACAAACGATGAGCGAAAACATGGTGAATGAAATATTGCTTTCGTTGATTCTCTATAACAACTTATTTTTATATGTTTATTAACTCCAAAGTTTTCTATTCATTTTCAAAAACCTCGCCCTAATTTTTTTATTTTTAATCATGTTTCAAAGCACAAATTAGATGGAAGCAAATATGGTGTTAGGAATATAGCTTGCATTGATTTTGTATACAAAACAATTTTAATTTGATAATTATCTATGAAAACGAAAATAGAAATGCGCGTTCGGTTTGTTAAAAAAGAAAACAAAAAATATTTGCATATAAAAATCCCATTCCTTTATTATAATATACATTTTGCCGAATAATTACGGCCGACGGCAAAAATACTGTACTATAATTCGACAGACAATAAATATGCAAGTTCCACAAAAAACATACTTACACAATAATAATATCCTAAAAATTATAATACAAAAAGCTCAGCGGGAGCTTGCGACGCAATATTTATGATTTGATGTCGAGAAATAAATTCGGATCACAACTGTGAGAGCAAAATATACACATATCTTCCGTGCAATGTAAATTTTATATACACCATAAAATTGGAAGACTGAAAAAAACGACGAAACACTTGTATATTTGAATTTAGCGTGACAGCCATCGTTCATTTGAAAATAAAGAAACATAATACACATATGATATAAATATACATCCATTTGAGTTATATTATATTATTGAAAAAGTTTTCACTCTGATAATTGCAGGAGGGGATAGACTGGTAACTTTTTGGGCTACGGCCATATTGCGACAGCCGGACTGTATTTTTAAGATGAAAACTTTACTACTGCAGATATGAATTGCGAAATACGTTATACGCTTTTCATTTTCTTCGGTTGCTTTCGAGCAGAGGTCGATCGGTACACTCGGCACACGAGATCAGGAATAAAACGAGCAGAAACAATGACAGCCGTGAGAAAATTATTCATGTGCGATATTGACACGCAATCCAGGGAATGGTGGTATTCGCGCTGCCGTGCGACAACTTTACAAAATCTGGAATAGATTTTTCAGCTCCACCATCAACTGCCAGTCAGTCTTGATCAGATCGTCTCGGAAGTAGTCCTTGCAGGCGTCAATGCTTGCGCGGGAAATCTGCAGGCAGAAAAGAAAAATAATCATAGAAATAAATATTTTTAGACATAGGATAACGCACAGGTGATTAAAAATGGAATTTTCCATGACCTGAAGTATGAATCGTCGTAAGTTGAACCGTTTTATGTAGGGGACTACCTGTATAAGAATAATGATAAAAATGATGTAGTTATAAAATCACCTTGCTGACAAGAAAGTCAGTGTCGTCAAAGTGCCTTCCGAACATCTTGGGAGCTTCGCCTGGAATCGGGTCTATTTTTATGCAAACTTCCATGCCCTTCCGAGCTGTCTCCACCTGCTTGTGGTTGCTCTCGATCGACGTCACAATGCCAATGTCTACGAACTGAAAAATTTACAATTCATTAATTCAAAAAATAAAACACTATTTTGTAATAATTCAACATTTAATCAATATTATCAGGGCCAGTTTCGCTAATCACGAGAGATTTCAAATGATGATTGCTTAAATAATTTTCAATTATTTATTTTATCAATTGTTAATTATTGATAACTGTTAACATCTAGAGCATAGGTTCCCAAACTTTTTCGGGTGGCGACCCCTTTTTATAAAAGCCATGTGACATGCGGCCCCGATGCAATTGAAAAAGCCATTTTTTTCAATAAGGTAATTTTAGTTGACTTGTTTTAGTTTTGTTGTTCAAATCCAAAATCGAAAAAAGAAAACCCGATCCATAGGTTGGGAAGCCGCGATCTAGAGCAAGGGTGCCCAACCTTTTTTGCCCAGGGATCGACTTTTCAATCTTAAGTTTTCTCGCGATGGACTTCTAACATGATTCTTATGAGAAATATTTTTTAGGGCTTTTTCCCGTCTTCAAACTTAGAAATGTTTATTTTAAATGCGAAATACATATCATTAGATCGACCAGTCGATCGCGATTAGGGTATCCAATCCCGGAGCCTTTTTCCAAGCCCGGGATTGATTAATTTTCAATCCCGGGATTGGAATTAGCTCACCGAGGAATTTGAAATCCTCAATTCCCTATACTTTTTCCCCGGATTATCTCCAAACCTGGTTTTTTTTTTAGCTCACAGAGGAATTTGAAATCCTCAATTTGCCATACTTTTCCCCAGATTGTCTCAGAAACTCGTTTTTTTTTTAGCTCACTGAGGGATAAGAGATCCTGAATTCGCTATACTATTGCACCAGACTTCTTTTTTAGCTCATGCAATTCCAAAATCGTATCAATATCATCCCTGATGTAGGGAATATGAAACGCATCAAATAAAATTCCAGATTTTTTTTCAAAATGTTTATCCCAATTAATATTTAAGTGCGCACCCCCACCGTTTGATTTAATTATGACAGTTATTTGTGAAAATAGATAAATCATCCGATATCTATTGAATAAATTGAGACTTTGGGAACGACACCCTGCCTTTATTAAAGTACCAAAAAAAAAATTTTTAAAAGTGAGAGTGCAGAATGTTCTATGCGAGATATAGGTTCTGTTTTGACTATTTCTTTAAATTTATTGATGTAGTATCAAAACATGTTGAATATCTTTAGTGAAAACATCCTGTTACTGAAAGTCTTAATATCGAAGGATCGATATTGATGCACTCGATTCATAATTATTCTGAGCGACCTGATCGATCATTTACCTCTTTGCTGGGAACGCAGATGGGAGTTCCCTCTTTGACGATTCCGGCTTCTACGATAACGCCGACTACGATGGGATCTCGGGAATTGAAAACAAACTGCGGTAATATCTGTCGAAATTCAGAAAAACAGATTTAGTAACTAATTTTTAAAATAAAAAATTGATTATTGAATAAATATTTTTTAATGTAAGAAAATCAAAGATAATAATAAACAGGAACTGTGCAAGAACACATCCCTGTCTCACTCCGGTTGTGACCCCAAGCGATTCGGTATCTGAGTCACCGATTCTCACACAACATGCAGTATTTCTCATATAGGGATTTGATAATGGCCACAATCTTTGGCGGAATCCCGTAGGCATCCAGTATCCTCCACAAAGAGGGTCTGTGCGGACTATCAAATGCCTTCTCATAGTCGACGAAACAACAAGCAAGAGCACTGTTAAATTCATTGCTCTGCTGGAGGAGACATCGAAGATTGTGTATTTGGTCCGCACACGACCTTCCAGGGAGGAAGCCCTCTTGATTTTTCCTAAGTATTTTCATAATGGGACCTCTTATTCTAGCCAAGAGAATGTGTGCAATTACCTTCCCAAGTTTACTGATAAGAGTTATGCCTCGGTAGTTGTTACAGCTGAGGGATCACCTTTTTTGTGGAGTGCTAACACCTCTGCGGCTCTAGCTGGGACAACTCTCACCGTCCCACACCCTGGCCATCAAGTGATAGAGAGGATGTAGGATGGCGTTATGACCACATTTCAGAAATTCGGAATGTATACCGTCTCCACCCGGTGCTTTGCCGTTTTTAAGCCTTTTCACTGCCAAGATAATTTCGGCATGTGTGGGTCTGAAATACCGAATCGTTCGGGGTCACAACCAGAGTGAGACAGAGGTGCGTTCTTGCACCGTTCCTGTTTATTATTATCTTTGATTTCATAATTCCGCCTGATCGAGGTGTAGCTGTTGGTCCCGGTCTGAAGCTGTGTGACCTTGAATATGCCGATGATGCTGTCATATTCGATAAATCCATTAAGGGCATCCAGGAGACTATTGATGGGTTAGGAACTAACTCAGGTCGCATTCGTCTAAAAATGAATACTAGTAAGACCAATGTGATGTGTAACCAAACCTGTCATGACTATGATAGGACCCTTACCAGCGCGGATCATCGAGAGGGTTGACAGCTTCAGATACCTCGGCGTACATATCCCCGTAGACGGTAGTACAAAAAAGGAGCTTGCCATTCGTTTAGGAATGGCTGGAGCCACATTCAACTCAATGCGGACTGTCTGGGACACACAGCTGTACTCGATTAAAATCAAATGCCACTTATTCAACGCTTGCATTCTGCCGGTACTGCTTTACGGTTGCGAATCATGGCACCTGACGAAAAATCGTATACTGAGCTTCGAGAACAGATGCTTGCGCCGGATAATGGGGGTAAGGTGGTTTGATTTTGTGAGGAATTCAGAGATAAAGGAGCGCACAAGAGCGTCCCGTCACGTCAGTGGTTATGGAAAGACATTGGAACTGGCTGGGTCACGTGCTGCGGATGCCTCCGGAAAGCTTCAATCCTGCCTGCCTCTTCTTTCGACTGGTGGGATTCCGGCATCCTGGACGCTCGTCGGGAACTATCGATAGGATGTACTCGGTGGAACTGAGGGATGCTGGCATGTCATGGGAGGAAACAAAGCAATTGGCGGGAGACAGGGAAACATGGAGGTGCCGCGTGGCGGCCATATGCTCCACATATGGAGCGAACATGGTCAAAGAAGAAGAAGAATGTAAGAAAACGCTCTCGGGTTTAATTGGTCGAGTGTCTCTAGCATGCTAGTGAGTGAATTGAATATTTGGCATGTATGGCTTCAAAAATATAATATTTTTGTTCACAAAAGTTTTTCTCAAAAGTGATTGGTAATTGCAGATACAGTAAGGTGCAGGTTTTAATGATGAAGGAGGACACAGTAAGCTTTGAATTAAATTTAGTTCTAAATATTAGGGTAAAACAGTCACCATCTACTTACTATTGGTCTCTTTGATGGTATATGTATTTCAGGATACTAAAAAGAATAGATCAAGTGAACACAAACAAAGGGTCATAATAAATTGCTCCACATGTTTATGGGCATCCGCATTAAGCATCATTCATTGTTCATGGTCATAGACAAGACTATACGCTTTCTGTGCAAATTTTTGCTTGAAAGAAATACGTAGAATAAATGAGAAGTTTATAGGTCGTGTATAGATTAAAATCTATACACGACCTTAAAACCGATGACGAGTAATACGAGTAAAACCTTTTCTTTGACATTTCCTGATAGCAATCTATGGTGTACCTTAAGTTTGCATGGGAAGACAGCAATGTGTTTGAATTCCTCCCTTTTGCGCTGTTTGAGCTGATCTCTGTGAGCCATGAATTTGTCGAAAAGATGGTAGATGATGTCCGCCTGGAAGATAGTGACGCCGAGGTTGTCAGCCATCTCCTGAGCGTCGCGCTCCACCTTCACGTCGAAGGCCAGGATCACGGCATACTGCGATTCATGCTCCAGCATGGCGGAAGCCTTCATCACGTCACGCTTCACCACGGGTCCTATTCTGATCGCTGAATACTGCACACAGAATAAAATAAAAAGAAAATTATGAAAAAATGTCTTCTTTCGTGTCTAAATTGAGGGGTATTAGGATGGCAATATTTATAATAACAATAATTTCAAATCGAGATATGTGTACGAAAAATTGCTCACCGGGATCTTGCTAGATTTCAGGAACTCCAAGAGGGCTTCCAAGGATCCGAGAGTGGATGCTTGCACATATACGCCTCTGTCGCTCAACTTTATACCAGACAGAGCTTTCTTAAGATCCTTAGCCACGAGTTCCCTAATAACAGATTAAATAGACTTGTATCTCTTGAATCTTTGATGAATGTTTTCATGTTAACACTGGGGCATCCGATGCAGGACCCTTTATGTGACTCCAGGATTATTGACAGGAGTCATATTTTTTAAACAAAATTCTTAAATAAGTAAGTTGCACTAATTCTTTTTTTATTTCACTTGAAGAAAAATACAATTATATAATACTAGATCTATTTTGTTCAGTTGTTCATCTGATGCAAATTTGTAAGATAGACAGTAGCGTGGCAATACAGTTGCTCCTTCTTCCATCTTTCATAAAAAGTTTGCGAAGAAGTGAACTCACTTGCCAGAACTTTGCACCTTATTTTTCCAAAAAAAAGCAAGTGTATGTAGTTTCAAATATACCTTTCGAGTTAGACTTGGTAGGGGAGGAAATATATTCTGAAAAATGGTGTAAGAGCGGGATGAAGCGATTAAGGTTGGGAGCCCCTGCTCTGGACTCTATGCTGCGGAAACAATTTGTTCTCTAGAGTATTCAACCAATTGAAAGTTGTCTATAAGTAGTATGACGATTATTTTTTGGGTTTAGAACAGAGAGTAAAGAGTAGTAATAATAATTTTCCTCAATACTTCAACGCAAGCGACAAATTAGTCTCTCAAGTGAGCTTAAAACTTCTGTGCAATTTATCTTTCTTCCGCTTCGGTGGGTGACTTAAATTACACTGTCATCCTTAAAAAAAAACAGGCTTTAAAAATTTTCGTCTCTGTGATATTGGCACACGCAAAAAGTCGAATAAAACAAAAATTTGACATATTTTTTGTTATAGAGCATAAATAGTCACACCTTAAAATATCCACCTCATCAGGTTTATGTGCCACTAGAAGATTCAGTCCGGCGACCGCTTTTTCCAGATCTTTGGCGGCTATCTTCACGCCTTGAGCTGCCACCACCTCTTTGTATTCTATGTACGCGTTCTAAAAGAAAATATTAAAATTACTCCTAGAAGACAGCACCCGCTACAGCCAAACGTTTTCAATACTAAATTTACAGCCGAGACGAATGGTCATGGAAATTGCAATGCTAGAAAACAGCGATCAAAGTGATACTACCAAGGCTTAGTACTCGATTCAAGTGATGAGGTATCCGGGGGTGCATTAATTCATCGCAGAGAACAAATAGTTTTTTCCTTATATCCAATACTTTTAATACACGCTTAATATCTGAAACCCAAGTACATATATAATTCTTTGACAATGTATATTTATCAAGAGAAAAAAAAACTCTTTAATAATGTTATTTCTGTGAAAAATTAATACAAGTAAGACCAATGGGATGTGCCAAATGCCAGTTGTTTAACACTCGCATTCTACCAGAGCTGCTTCACAGTTGCGAATCATTGCACCAGACAACGACTCAGAAAAACTGCTCACTGAGCTTCAAGAATAGATGCTTGTTTCGGGTAACAGGGGTGAGACGGTTTGGTTTCGTGAGGAACTGCGAGATTAGAGAACGTACAAGACAGTGCCCAGTCACATCAGTGGTTATGGAAAGACGTTGAAACCGTCTGGGTGAGTGGGAGAGCAAAGGTTAGAGAACACTGATATATTATATAAATGACCCTAGTGGTCTGAGCGTCTTTTAGCGACCGAGACTACACGAAAGCGATAGACCTGAACTCCCAGAAAGTATAGCACCCAGGATTCTAGCATTCTCCTCAAAATTTAATTAAAAAACTTGAAAAAACTTTATTGGCTCAAGAAAAACTGAAATATGTGACAAATTATAATGATCATGGAACGGCGCCAATGTGAATATCCACTGACTATCACCTTGACTCTTAATTCTTTCATGGGCTGAGGCATCAGCAGTGATCGTATCTGGGTGACGATAGGTCCGTCAGTTCCCGCTAGCACCATAGTGTCGCCTTCGCGAAGTGTTCCATTGATGAGAATGGCGTCGATGGTTGTGCCTAATCCGGGGATCGCTTTAACCTGAAACAGTATACTAACATAAAAATAAGCACATTACTTATTAACGAGGAGAACCATTCATCATAGAAAAATCTCACATTTTGTAGATTGTCTGTTATCAGCGAGCCATGGGGTATTTCAAATGTAAATTTTTAACTGACCTACCAACGTCTGTTCAGAGAGATACAAAACAATACGTTAACTAGAAATATTTGTATGAATTGTGAAATTTTTAAAAGCTTTTTTAAAAAATAATGTGCATTCTAATGTTCTGCAAAAGACATTGGATTTTCATTTTGAATAAACTTAAACTTTTTATGTGAAATTCTAATTAAATTATAAGGTTTGTTGTAGTAGAATGCTTATAATTTATTATTTACAATTATTGAGAATTAACAGTGATATTTATCACTCATATATGGTAAGACGAGGTTGATTAATATTTTGGATCTTCAGCGTTTGGAAAATGCTGAACACTCGCCTCAAGTACAGTGGCCTGGAGCTGATGAGAGAAAAGTAGCCGTTTGTGCAGCATGCCTTCGCAGGATTGGATGATGAGCGCAAGAAGATTTCCCATTCCTTCGCCGGTGACAGCAGATGTCGGCACTAACGACACGTACGTGCGCACGTCCGGATTCTCGTAGTAAAGAGCAGCGTTCAGCCCCTGAAATCACTTCAATCTTTTTATTCCATCCCATTCGATTCTTTGCCGGTGTGCGCTTCTTGTCTCTTTTATTCTTAATAAACGTTTAAAATTTTATGAGAGAAATTGATAAACTTCCACACTCAACATATATTTCTGTGTTCGAGATGCGAGTCTAAAAATTGAAGAAACAAGTACGCGATGCCAACGTATAGCTAAATGCTGAGATACGCTGAGGAAAATGTCCCGGGACGTGACGCACAACATCTACCACGATGACTGCTCAGACACCAAGTTACAGACTAATATAATTTCCACAGAGCCATATTTTTGACAGGTGTCACGTTAACAAAAAGAAAGAAATTGAAAGATGAAAGTAGCAAACTTTTTTAAAAAACGTGTGAAATGATATATGAGAAAGTTTTACAATTGCTTAAATAATATGCGGGTGCGATTTTTCGCAATTTTAAATAAAAATAGCCTCTGGATAAAAATTACTCATTGAACGTTGCACAATATTTTTCTTCAATGTTTTCAACGTAAGCGACAATTTAGTCACTCTTGAGAAATCTGAAGGCTTTCGTGCAATGTATCTTCCGTAATATCTCCAGCAGGTGATTACAATTATGATTTCGCCCACCAATATATGAAGTTTATGATTTGTGTGATGGATATACATTACTTGAGCGCATTGTGGCTGTTAACCTTTTCCCTACTATGCTAAAAAATCCCTTACGCTCCGATGATATGTATTTACTACAACATATGAAAAGGTGATTTAAAAATCGGAAATAATGATCGAGTATTAATGAATATTGATTTTCTTAATGATATTTCAAGTATAAATTTATCATTTTTTTGTAATATTATTGCTGAAAACATGAAAAAAAGCATCGCAAATAGCCGGCAGAACCACTGGATCGAACGACTTATATGCTACTGAAGTATCGGTCGGCCGTGATTACAAAAATTACACGCGTGCCAAATGTTGACCAGTGGTTTCAAATATTTTTCATTGAATAAAAAGACAGTGCGTGTGAATACCACAAATATATATTTTCATAACAAAAATGCATGTAAAATATAAAAAGAAATAGAATTTATGAAAATAAAAAGAGAAATATGTAAAAAATAATGCAACTGACATTACACATACAAAATAGCCTAAATATAAGTCTAGTGTGCGGTCACTTTCTCACAATCTGAACACGTAATCATTTTTTTTTTGTGTCGTACATACAGGTTTTTTTTGCAAATATTGCACACGTGCACACGTGCTTTTTTTTAGTTGGATAAGGGAAAAATCTACAAGATTTTACCGGCGCTCAAGATTCTAAAGATGTTACGCTCTAGTGCGAATTATTTATAATATCAACTATTACAGCTGTTTCGGGAAATATTGTCTGATAATGTGACATTACCATGTCAATTGCGTCTTTTTGTAGTTTGTGAAATTTAAACGCGCTATTTTTCCTTCTTGTAATATTATTCTAAGCTGAGCCAAATTCTAAGCTGAGCTCTCTTATACAAAAAAAATCGGCGACTTCTATTTTTTTTTTCCACTCAGGATGCTTCAAAATCTATAATATGTAAGAATTTAGTGCTGTTATATCTAAAATCTCCATAAATATGCGAAAAAGTCATCTTCTTGTCGACCTTAAATATTTCCAAACTCGTATTTTCATAATCTTATCCCACTGTTACTTTAGAGTAACGATATAAAAAATAATCACCAATCGCTTGAGAGCCACTGTATATAGGTCATTCCAGACAGTCTCTAACTGGTGACGTAAACAATACGAGAGAGAAAATAGTCCCTTTCGTACCAGGCGAGGTCAAACAGGTGCGCATACACGCGCACACAGACGAAGTGTGCTGGATAACTTTTATGTATTGGTGAGTTTATCCCCGATTTGTCGAGAAAATATTTTTTTCCTTCTCTCCAGATGAATAATTATACAAAATATTTTTTTTAAGTAATTCGTAACTATATTACGGAGGAATACATAAATTCTGAACCCCGTGTCTATTATATTTCATATCGAAAATCACGTTATTTGAGTCGAATTGTAGTAAATACATATCAGCGGTAAGCAAAGGTTAAGCGAAGCAATTCTAGACAGCACTTATGGTGAGACACATTGTTGCGCATGCATAAAGCACAGAAATGGTGTATTGTCTCACTCTACCGTGACATGGCGGATGATGTAGAATAGATAACTATCTGGTCTCATTATTAGACCGGTTAGAACACAAACACTATATAAAAATAATTATTCATGGGTAAATTTTTAGTACGCGGTCACATTCGTTCGGAGATAGACTATCTTGAACAAGTGATTGAAAGGGCGAAAAAAATATCATGTCTACTTCACGACTGGGATTATATAACTAGGTTCTGTAACAATGATAAATAAAATATTGTTCACTTCATTAACTTTTTAGAATATAGGATTGCTTTTTAAAAAATCACATTTATTAGGTAATAAAATATAAGTTATTTTATTATTAAAATAGCCTGTGGCAAAAATCATCCATTTCTGTTTAAAAAGAAACCACAATAGAGCTTCATAAACTAAAACGTTACAGGGGAATATAAAATGTCATATCATGTCATTACTGTAGTTCAAGATATCAAGTTTCAAAATAAATAACAATTGCTGATCTGGATGTCAATGAATTATAAAATTAACGAGGGGCTACCATTTTTTTTAAGAATAATTATATTTAGAGAGAAAATTAAAAATTAATAGAAGTGGTGCGAAGATAAAAATGACCTGCTCTGCGAATTGTAGAATGACTTCTTTGGTTCTCGTGTCAAATTCGTTCTGCGTGTTGGTATGTTGCGCTTTGATGATGTCTTTGACGTCTTTCCTCTGAGCACTCTGCCAGTCGTACAGCCTGTCCATCTTGTTCAGCGCCACTATGAATGGGGTCTTTCGCGCTTTCAGCAGGTTAATCGATTCCAAAGTCTGCGGCTCCAAGCCGTGCATGATATCCACCACCTGAAATGTGCAGCGCTTCAATTGAACGGTTGTTCGGTTTCAGCTAAAAAAATTATACAGCCAGAAAAGATTCTACATCTAAAAACATCAAACCGACAGCAAATGCGAGAGCTGATGCATTGGAGCATCGGTGATTGAATTATCAAACTTAATGGCTATTAAGCTGTGTTACTATATATCGTATATCTTACACAAAAATATGTCTTACCAAGATGGCAATATCGCAGAGAGAAGATCCACGGCTTCTCAGGTTGCTGAAAGATTCGTGACCTGGGGTATCTATGATAAGCAATCCGGGAATTTTGAATTCTATGAGGTTAACCTGGAAAATAAGTAACGTCGGTAAGTAATGTCGTAAATTTTTAATAAACGGCTTATAAAATAATAATGGTAAAATTCTACCCACATTGTATATACCATAAGAGCCAAATTATCAACGCATTATGAACACCTTATTCATTAAAATCTAATCATTTGATCATATATTGCCCCGTACTTGAGTGACAGTTGTTGAGTACGTTAGTTGATCCTCTCACTGAGCATTTTTGATTTCAAAAATAGTTTTAATATTTGATATATTGATAAATAAAAATAAGTTGTCATAAATAACATCTATATATATAAAACAAAGTGGGGTTATTTACAACACGTATATCTCGAGAATGGCAGCACGGATTTTAAAGATCTTTGATTTATTAAATTTGTATCCGCCTAGAATAGCAGAATAAGCATTAAAACATCGGAACAATATCACCGCAAAGAAATTATGAAGAAAATTAATATTCTCATACAGTTTTCAAATGATGAACAGCTTGAAATAATGAAAATGTCGTTGTATGCAGATTTCATCCGCTACATGGCAATGTTTCCAAAATTCATTTGTTTCTGCTTCTTTTGCATACGATTGACTTCTAAATAATTTTAAATTTAGAGTATGGATTAGAATGAAAAAAATCGATGATATGAAATGAAAACGAAAGAAAATCGGATAATATTGAAATAATTAATAAAAACAATAATCCTTTGTACTTCATTCCACTTTATTTAATATGTCAGGACCGGTTTCGCTCATTGCGAGCATTGTCAACTGATAAGAAATATAATTTAACAATGCTATTTATACAAAATTGAAAAGTTATACACAACAGTTGGCATTGAAAAGAAATTGCCAATTACATTAAAGTGATTCTAAAATAACACAAAATTAAAATGTTCAACACAACTAACATATAATTAAAAAGTCATCCCAGATTCATAAATTCAGAATGCGATTGAAAGTAATTACAAACATAATTAAAATTTGGGAAATTTTTGACAAAGTGATAAAATGTTACAATAATAAAGTGAATATGCTTAATGATATGAATATGCTTAATGATAGTTTTATGTTTTCCCCGCTTCCAAGTAGTTGGTGTGTTCATTCATCACTTAAACAAAATCAACAGCCAGGAAGATTCTGAAAAACAAATTTTTCAAAGACCATATCAATTCTAACAAAAGAAATCTATATTTATTTTATTTTATTTTTTAATTTATATAAAAGAATAGTTAACAAGGGCTAATGCAATGGATAAAGTAACGGGGAACTAGCAAAAATTATTTGATCGTTTAAAAGATCTGAATCAGGTAAAAATTTGAATCTATTGATTTCTAGGATTTCTTGCTTGTCTAGTTTGACAGACTTGTTATTTAAATGTAGAACTCTAAAGTTTCTACCAATATCGAAAGTGTGTTTATTTTGAAACGTGTTTTAGTTAATTCTAAAGATAAATTAAACTTTTTGAACCAAAGCGGTATTTATTTACTCAATTGCGACTCCTGTAACGCCAAATATATTGGTCAAACAGGTAGATCGTTTAATATTAGAATCAAAGAGCATTTGAATTGTGCTAAGAAAGGGGATGAACAGTCTTCATTTGGAAACCATCTGTTTCAAAATAAACACACTTTCGATATTGGTAGAAACTTTAGAGTTCTACATTTAAATAACAAGTCTGTCAAACTAGACAAGCAAGAAATCCTAGAAATCAATAGATTCAAATTTTTACCTGATTCAGATCTTTTAAACGATCAAATAATTTTTGCTAGTTCCCCGTTACTTTATCCATTGCATTAGCCCTTGTTAACTATTCTTTTATATAAATTAAAAAATAAAATAAAATAAATATAGATTTCTTTTGTTAGAATTGATATGGTCTTTGAAAAATTTGTTTTTCAGAATCTTCCTGGCTGTTGATTTTGTTTAAGTGATGAATGAACACACCAACTACTTGGAAGCGGGGAAAACATAAAACTATCATTAAGCATATTCATATCATTAAGCATATTCACTTTATTATTGTAACATTTTATCACTTTGTCAAAAATTTCCCAAATTTTAATTATGTTTGTAATTACTTTCAATCGCATTCTGAATTTATGAATCTGGGATGACTTTTTAATTATATGTTAGTTGTGTTGAACATTTTAATTTTGTGTTATTTTAGAATCACTTTAATGTAATTGGCAATTTCTTTTCAATGCCAACTGTTGTGTATAACTTTTCAATTTTGTATAAATAGCATTGTTAAATTATATTTCTTATCAGTTGACAATGCTCGCAATGAGCGAAACCGGTCCTGACATATTAAATAAAGTGGAATGAAGTACAAAGGATTATTGTTTTTATTAATATAATGCCTTTCCACCAAGTATTGACAGTGAACACCCTAAAAGTGAATATTGAAATAAGGTTATGTTTATAATTAGGTATGATAACTGTTTGCTCTACTCTGAGATGTCACGTTATTACACTTGGAAAGCTACATCGAAGACATTTTAACGTCGAAAGCAAGGCGATGCGATTCCTGATCATCCGAATGACTACTGATGCCCTTGGTTGCATTTACACAGTTCATCCGAAAAATGACGAATGCTTCTACTTACATGTCAACAGCTCAATTTGCTTGAAAATGATACTCATTGGGACATGACAATTGCTGAAGAAATTGTTTCTGAATCTCCAAGTCAGATACGCATTTTCTATCATTATTTTGAAATGATTCCCATCGAATCCCCGTGAACTGTGGAAGAAATACAAGGATGACATGCCCGAATACATTTTACATCGAATTCGTGTCAGTTCAGGGAATCCCGATCTCGAGATGAATGAAGAGATACATAACCAGGCTTTGCTTTTGATCGAAGATATGTGTTACCTTATGTGCGGCAGTTTGTTAGTCAAGTTAGGAATGCCAACGCCAGATCGTGGAATGAACGGCGCTTTCAATCGTGAATCGGAACGTGAATATGATCGAGATGCACTGAACCAATCAGTTTGAACGAATGTACCACTGTTGAACCCTCAACAGAAGGAAATGTACGATACGTTAATGAAGGTAATTGATGATGGAAATGGTGGCTTATTTTTCCTCGATGCGCTCGGTGGAGCTGGGAAGACATTCCTCATGTGATTGATTATGGCCACTGTTCGTGCGAGATAAAAAATTGCTGTAGCAGTTTTTCTTCTGGAATAGCGGCCACGTAGATAGAAGGATTCCGAACGGCTTATTCAGCGTTGAAATTGCCGTTAAACCTTCAAACCACTGAAAAACCGACATGCAAGATTGCGAAACGCTCAGCAATGGCAAATTTTTTGGTAGCAAATACAATCATCACCTGGGATGAATGGACAATGGCGCACAAATGCGCATAGGAAGCACTCAATCGAACTATGAAAGATCAGTACTCAAGATCTTTTGGAGGCGCAATGATTGTACTATCTGGCGATTCTCGCCAAACACTACCAGTCATTCCAAGATCGACCGCTGCCGATGAAATAAACGCTTGCCTCAAATCATTGACTCTGGCGCTATGTGAAGAAACTTCAGCTGACGACAAACCTTTCGAGTTGCATTGCTAAACGATTCATCTGCCGAAGATTTCTCCAAGCAATTGCTGACTATTTATTTATTGTTAAAAATTAAAATTACAGTACATGACATAACAGCTGACGCCAATTCGTCATGTACTTGAAAAATATAATAAGACAAAATATAAAATAAAACTACATAATACATCAAAATCAACATAAAAAATCAAGAAATAAAATAGTCAAATTTTACAAACAGTTCACAAATACTAAATCACTAAAAATGTCCACTTCTCTAGGCAATGCGATCAATCTAACGGCCCTTGGAACTGGTGACTCATACCTCTTAAGCGAGGTATAAGTTTTTAGAAATAAAAGTTTTTGCTCATAGTTTTGCCCACGTAAGAATAAATTGGGAGCATGTAAATTAATAGTCATGAGAATTTGAGGATTATTAGCTCGGTCCCGAAGGAGAAGAGAAAAATGCTTTAAGCTAGAAAAAGATCTTCGACTATCGTCGGTAACGACCGTGTACCTGTTGACTAATTGAATGGTTGATTTCGTTTCCACCGAATTTTAGTAATTTCACTGATATACACGATACACTTACTTACCAAGTGTCAGTTCAAGTTCATCCGTGCACTTCAACGCCTGAAGATGCCGAAAAGCAAAACCCGGGTCGTTAGTGACAAAACATGTGGGAGTGTACGAAATTTGAATGATTCATATGAAATAAACGCTTATAAATGAATATTCTCATTTTTTTGTTGCATTTGTATATAAATAGATACATAATAGGTAATACATATTACAAATGCGAATTTTTTGTTTCTGACTTAAATTCAATTTCTACCAAGAATTTCACAAAAAAGTGTGATACGTACTCCTTTCACATGTCTGGTTTGGTCCTTGATGTTCTCAATGGGCACATTGGTGGCACCGATCTGCTGTGTTATCCCGCCGGCTTCTCCATCTTGCACGTTCGTTCGTCGCAGTTTGTCAAGGATTTTAGTTTTACCCGTGTCAACATGTCCGAGTACGCACACGATTGCCGCCCTCAGGGAGGAGGCCTCCCGGTTTGCCTCATCTTCTTCCTGTCGCTTCTGAAAAATTGTTCAAATGAGATGGTCAAAAAAGGGCACTGCCTCCAGTCTGATATAGATAGTATAATTCATTGGGGAAGATTGGAGAGGACAAACGATTTCAATATTGATAAATGCATTTTTTTATTCTTCACAAGAGGTCGAATTCTCTTGTGAATTTCTTCAGTTAAAGATCTTGGCGTACAATGTGAGAGGAAACTAACATTCAATAACCGCAATAAGATTACTTGCAAAAAAGCATTGCAAATGTTTATCTCTATCACCCCAGTATAACCATAGTATTTTCGGGAGTTAAAATTGTAGTTTTGAAGTACAGTGCTTTATTCGAAGAAGACTTGAGAGTGGGTTAATTGTTACCCATATGGTGGAGAATATTCAGAAACTGTAACTCATGAAAATTGCCCATGGCTTTTTCAAACTAACTTTCTTTTAGTCATGCTAACCTTTAATAGGTTGAACGTTTAAAGTGGAATGAGCCATAAGAGGCCAAAATGAGAGTTTCACCATTCTTGAGAATGTGAAACTTAATATTCCTGATAATTTATTGAGGAATTGTTTGTTATGATATAGAAGTAGCCAACCATTGGGGATACCACTGGAGAGGTTTAACAGTTTTCAACAATATTGCTTCAAATGTTGACATATTCCACGTTGACGTGAAGGAGTTTCGATGAATAGTTAGATTCCTGGCGGGTCCTATGGCAAAGCGGTTAGGGTTGTGGGCTTCCGTGCCGGATCTCACGGGTTCGAGCTCCATAAAAAATGCTGTTCATACAGCATTTTTTTCGATCGATTTATTGATTCCTGTTCGAAGGCATGGGCATGTCTTAGAATTCCTTCCAACCTTTAAGATCCTTAAAAAACTGGGCGTAGCAAGAGCGATTAGTTAATCCATAAACCCACAATCCCTAAATATGGGTGAGATTACTCAGTGAGTTATTTACTTTATTTTCATTTAAAAATAAGAGTCACTGATTTTGCAATACATGCCCCATCACTAGTTTGCGCAATCGATGGAGTAAAAAACGGTTGTTCCAATAGATTCGTCGATGTTTATCCTATGTTTGTATTAAGTATGATCATATTTATAACCTTATTCACATGAGCAACCTCTGTTTGCACGACAAGATTCAACAGCAATGTCTGCTGAAACTAGATACATTGTTTACACATATTAAAATGATTTTATTCAAACAAAACTTCCGAAATTGTAAAACATGCGGAAATAGAACTCAAAGTACTGATAAAATTATTCAAAATTATATAAAGTTCATTATTTTTCATTTATTAAAGAACACATTCAAGAATTTTAAAAAAATATTTCCCACTAGGGTAAAAGTTATGATGCTTTATCAAGACCGCGCTACTTTGGGAATATTCACCCCATTGCCAATATATTAATAGCATTAGCTTTTAAACAGTTCTCCTGTGATAAGGATGCTTTCTTCTATCTTTCTATTTAGTTTTGAGCAGGTCAGCGAACAGTAGATAGCTCTTGCTTTTGATTAATATTCAAATATACAAAAAATGCATAAAAAAATAGTCATCCTTTGAATGCCTTTTTCACAACTGAAGAATTATTTAATACAGAATGCTCTTAAGTCATTTTGCTTGTCAAAGAAAGAATTCGATATCAATAACAAACCGACACTGTTAAATAATGTTGATACAATTAATCGTACACATGAGCATTCATGTAAACTGAAACAATACATAACTAGCCTTTGGATTCATATGATCGGTTGAAAATTAATTATACTTTCTGTATGAAGTGTGAGCGTCATCAAGTGTAAATGGAAATATTATAGGTTTTGATTGATTTACTTTACATTAACCTAGAGAAAGTAAAATAATATAACATACGAGGGCTCTGGAGACAGAGACGACAGACTCCATGCTTTGTAGGGAATGATTTAGATATTTTGACCGGTGGGATTCCGGTGTCCTGGACGACCGTCGGGTACTATCCATAGGATGTACTCGGCGGAACTGAGGGATGCTGGCATGTCATGGGAGGAAGCAAAGCTATTGGCGGGAGACAGGGAAACATGGAGGTGCCGCGTGGCGGCCATATGCTCCACATAGGGAGCGAACATGGCCAAAGAAGAGAAAAGAAGATTTAGATATGTAATCTTATAGAGGTGGCAATGCCGCATACGGTAGCAAGACAATTAAAAAAAAATAAGGCTCTAACATGTACACTATTGAAGAATTAAAATAGCAAGATAATAGTAAAAATAATAAATTTTTCAGAAATTATATCCATAAAAAAAACATTCCGATTGATTTGCCAACATTCTAGGATTATGAAAACTGCATACATTGCTTCCCGAGCCCTCATACATTTACTTCTATGTTGTTGTAACTTATTTATCTATTATGCTCAAATGTAATGTAACCAATTTAATAAATATTTATAAGAGCGTAGTACACAACAATTATTATGTTTTAAATGGAGGCGTTGGAATTTTTTGGCTGTTCGAGAAAAAGTATTTTAAAATAAGAGAGAGCCCAATATAGGAGTTATAAAGGTTAATGATAAAAAGTCGCAACACCTATTTTCCATCATTGCGCATTACACTTATAATAGCAACAACTTGGACATATTGGAAAATATTATAGAAATAACTCCCTATATATATATATATTACCCTAGTGAAGGTTCAGTTCTCACTTTTATTCTGATAATGGCTTTCTCCCTGAGTTTCGCGTCGCCAGTGTCATCTTTGACTTCTGCTTCATCATCGGAATCACTCTCTTCTTCGCTGTCAGAGCTTCCGTTGTCACTTGATGCGACACCCTCCTCAGCTCTTCCGGCTTCAGCGTTTTTGCTCTTCTTAACGGTAGAAGACGCGGCTATGTCCTCTGCATCGTTTTCAGATGAGGAGGATTCAGCATCCCAGGAATCTTTTATTAATTCTTTTTTTGCCTCGTCAGACTTAGATTCGCTCTTAAAAAAACAATCAATAAACAGAATTATTGAAAGGAATCGTAAAAGGATTGAGTACAAGTTAAGAGAAAATATATGCAATTGGTATAAAGAATGTGTAATAATTAGTGTAATATTATAGATTTTCAGTGAACAAGAGAACATTTCAAGACATTGTAGTGAATAGAAAGACAAAATTGACTGCAGTAGCAGTAGCATTAGTATGTAAGACATTGTTTACCTTTGCATCGATTATCTCCACTTTGACTTTGCTTCCGTCAGCGGTAGCCTGGTGCTCGTCAGACGTCTGCTTTTTGAGTCTGCCAGGGCGAACTCTGGTGCCAAGGCGAGGTTTCTTTTCGACTTGTTCTTCCAGTTTTCCTTCGCCTTCGCCTTCGGCACCCTGCTCTTTTAGGGATTCTATCATGGCTAGAGCCCTAGCTTTGTCTGCTTTTTGCTTAGGGGTCAGGAATTTTCCTTCAGCTTTTAATTTTTCTTTTCTTTCCTTTTCTTTCTTTTTTTTACGATCTTTTTTCTCTTTTTCCAGTCGTAGCATTTCAAGACGCTGGTCCTCCCTCTCATCTTCCAGCTTTATTCTTTCTTCCTCCTCTCGTTGGAGTCTCTCTTCTTCCTCTTTGAGTTTTTTCAACGTTTCTTGCATGGCAGCAATTGCTTTTTTAGCGGGACCTTTTTTGGCTTTGTCGTCCACTGCCTTCTCGCCCTTCTTTTTCTTTTTTTTCTTATCACTGCTGTCTTCCTCCCCAAGTTCTGTGTCAGCTTGTGCTTCTGTTGGTGCTTCTGTCGGTGCCTCAATCGTAGCCTCTGAAGGCTCATCAGGCGTCGGGGTTGTCTCCTTGACATCCGCATCTTGTTTTTTAGCGGCCTGCTTTTTTAGCTTTTCACGCTCCTTTTTCTCTTTTTTTTTTTGAGCAGCTGTTCTGACAGCTGCCTGGTCTTCTTGCTCTGCCGCATCATCTTTGGAAGCTTTACCCTGTTCTGATGATCCGCATTCTACTGTGTCGGAGACCTTTTCAAGCACGGTCACAGGTTTCTTACCGCTGTATTCCATTTCCAATTCGGCGAGAACTTTATCAAGGTCATCGTCGCTGTCGTCTTTTTTCTTCTTTGACTTTTTCCCTTTTTTTCCTTGATCTTTCAGATTTTCTTTTTGTGTTGTCTTTTTCCGTAGAACCTCAAGTTTCTCTATTTCAGAAGAATCACTCTCTTCACTGGGCTGTTCTGATTCCGAAGAAGTCTGATCACCCATCAGAAGAAGCGAAAATCCACCCTTTTTAGGAGCAAGTGCAGATTTATTTTTAACGCTTTTCCCTTTGATAGAATCGTCGTCCGATTCGGATTCATCTGTAAAAATTAAGCGAGATCCATCGACAGTTTTCAATATTCATACATCGAGTTATGTTATAAACTGTTTTTTTAGCCATGTCTGCTCCCAATGTGAAGCATATGGACATCAGTTGCTCAACTTTTCTTTCTTCAAAGAGATTAGGGATAGAAGGATAGGAATAGGACAGAACCAGTAATTAGCTGATTGCTCTCGCTATGCCCATTGTTAGGATGGGATAAGTGCGAGCGAATTTTAGACGTCAAATACATCAGACAATAGAAAATCAATTTATAAAAACTGTCTATACTAGAATTCGAACCTGTGACCTCTGTTAACAAAGCCAACAACGTTGAACACTCTACCACATAGCTGGCGTTTTTTATAAAGGGCCTAATTTTATTGATCGTAAAATTCATAGATGATAAGGATGTAGAGAACAAGTCTAGGAGGCCTGGATAACATATTCATTGGCCACGAGCAACCACTGAAACTATCATACCACCCTAAAATGATAATATGATATGAATTTAAATAATTGAGCATACACACCTTCACTGATGGGTTTTTTTTTAGTTTTCTTTTTGTTGCCAACTTCAAGCTTTTTTAATTTCTGAGCAACTTCGATAACTTTTTCATCAACCTCAGTCTTCTTTTTGGACGCTTTAACAGGAATGGGGCGGTCTTCATCATCACTGGAAGAGTCATCATATTTAGATCTGGAATAGTTAATTGCTCTGTTAATTATACCTGTCGATTATTAGGACGTCTTCAGAAGGCTGCGCATAATACTGACACTTAATGAGTCTGGTTTAGTTTTCAATTAAGTATTAATGTTGGTATTTTATACTAAACATAGAAGTAGACGGAAAGGAACGAATACGCAGACTGCGCCGTCAAATAATGTGCGGTAAAATGGAATACGTTTGACATTTCCGTCAGTCAGCGTCTCTCTCGAAATACTTACTTCGGCTTTCCTTTAGCTTTGGACGCTGCGTCTTTGGAACTCTTGCCCTTGGGAACTTCGACTTCGACGTCGCTGTCGCTGTAAACGTCAACACAATCATCGGATAAGTCATATCGTAGAAAAATTTAAAAATATTGAATACATATTGCAGATCTCGCATGCGTACTTGTCGTCGTCTTTGGATCCTTTCTTGACTTTTTTAGATTTACCCATCGTAAAAAGATAAAAACGCTTTCCTTACGGCGAGTCAATAATACGCCTGGCGAGTAATATTGCTATCGAATTAGATATTAAAATTCGTGTCATAACCAAGCACATTTGCCGGATTTCAACTTCGCAACATATGTCAAAGACAGTAAAAGACTCAATATGCATACATTGCACAGTGCACTCCAAACCATAGACGTACATTATATATAAGTCTATGGTCTATGGTCAACGGTCAACGTTGAGGTCTGTCCACATGAATTTGACGTTTTGACAACAGTGTTCTCGTAACCTCAAATTAAAATATTTATGTAATAATCACAATGTCGTTCGCAATGATTAAGACTGTCACCAGACTAGGTTTAAAAAATTCTCGAATAGAATATGCATTATTGAATATGAAATGTGTCACAACCAGATATATTTGTTTCAACAGACGCATCCTAATTCCCTCAGGCGTCAGTTGCATTACAAAACGACACAAAAAATATGATAAGCCCTATAGTTCTTCGTTATTTATACCGGTTCCTGTCAAAACAAATCCCGATGACATAAATATAGGCTTGGAAATGAGCGGTCGCTTGAAAAAGCAGGATTTATTAAAGATTCTAACTAAGTTTTATCAAAAACCCGAGATCAGGCTGCTGTCAGCTGAAAACGGTCTGGATGATCACCTCCTTCATCAAGCGTTCGTGTCATTCCGAAAACACTGTCTTGAAAATGACCTTCCGTCTGATCTTCACATCATCATTAGCGATATTCTTCAAGGTTTGTTTATTTTCATTGAACAGGATTGATTCTGGCTAGGTAAATGCATGTTTAAAAAGATATTTTGTTATAATATACGAATCAAAGTGAAATTATCGTAGGCGGGACGAATTCAAAAACTTCATCCACACAGGCTATTGTTTTGCAACCTATTTCCCAAAAACTTTTTTATAATGTGATTTTTCAAATTATTTTCATTAGAATCTTTGTAGAAATTCAATGGCTTATCTATTGTAAAAAAAAATGGCAGTTCCTTGCTTAACACCAGACACTGAAAAATGCAACGGTCGTAAGCGCACCTCCGTGTCCAGATGAGATGTTAATCAACCGAATTCAAAATATAAAAACTGCCCTTTTTATGTGTTCTCGAACATCGACTTCAAGGCGTTACTTATGCGACGATTATTGCTAAGTGACCATTCATTGTTTCCTCAGAACGAGACATCGAATTATTTTTAGTTAATAGTGAGCTTTCTCGAATACACAGTTCAAGAAAACAACAAAAGATTCCTAGTGTTCTAAGAAACTACTAGTTTCTCATTAAAACGTTATCGTCATAACGTTACCATTCTCAATGATTGGGTTGAAAAATCCTGATTTTTGAAAAGATTTTCCTACTAATTGAACAAATGAGTTTTGCATCTCACATGCGATTATAACACACTCTTTGTACCTGTACTTATATCAGTAATTAATTTTACAGGCGCCGGGCACATTGACGATCTTTTTCCATATTTTTTGAGACATGCGAGGCTGGCATTTCCGCATTTAGATTGTCTGGATGACCTTAAAAAGATATCAGATCTCAGGACTCCAGCCAGTTGGTGAGAATTCTTAAAACTATTATACACAAAAATTGATATTAAAGTTCCATCAAGCACGCTCAGTTGATTATTCATGTTTACATAAATCAAAGTAATAAAAATACTTCAGGTCTCTTTTCATTTTATCAAACATCAGTGCTTTTTTATTATATAATACAAACCAAACAATGAATGCATTATTAAACCAAAAATTAGTATTATTTTACAATATCCAATTTCTCTCATCTTATTTTTAATTTTTTTTAAAAAAATATTTGACATTACAGCTTACGCCAATGTGTCGAATATTTTAAAGTTCAAAGATCATACGAGATATACTCGATGAGAATTTTCGAAAGTCACATGAGATTAACTCAAGGAGAATTAACTTCACAAACACCCATGTCTTTGATCTCAAATTAAAATTGAAAAAATCAAATTTGATACTGACCTTACCGTGCATCGAACCCAGACCCATCTGATCGGTAGAGCAATCTCTAACCAACTAGACCACATCTTATCATCTTAAAAAATCAAATTGAAAGTTAAATCACCCTGAAAAGAGTAAGAATCACTTTACTAGAGTTAATGAGTTTAATTGGATACATTTTATCAAAAAATGTCAGCCGCATTTTAAACTTATCAAATAGAAAACCATAAAAATTTATAAATATAAGTTTTATTTGCGGGTGTCTCGAAATTAAAAAGAGTGCTCAAGTGTTCGCGGAAAAGAAAAGGTTGCGGAGCACTGCATTTCAGTATGGACCTAAAATTGTTTTTAAAAATGATTGAAAAAGATATTTCGACTTGACCTGATTGGTCAATTTTTTCTTCATAAAAAAATAGTATTTTGGTAGGGTTAATTGCCAGGCCTAGTTGGAAGTATACGTAGATATCATCGGAAAAGTTTGCACTCTGGTGTATTTTAATCCCTTCACCTTAATTGGTGGATGATCGGGGACAGAGGGTCAGGAGCCCTGGTCAATTATATTTTCAACATGTTGAAATATATTACTCGCTGATCAAAACGGGTTCTGATCATATAAAATTAAGTGAGTAATTAAAATTGTGTTTTATTTTGCTCATAGTTTTTGATTACGAGCTGCCACCGACCTCACTTTGCTAAGATTTCACATTATCGTGATTTCATAACTGACTCTATTCCCGTCCTCTGAAGATTGTCATTGTGTCGATTTTGTTGATTTTGTCAGCCGAAACCTGCAGGTATCCGTCCGCTCGTGCCATGAACAGAAGGGTAATCTTTCACGCCGGACCGACTAATTCCGGAAAGACATATCACGCCTTGGAAAGATATTTATCTGCCAAATCCGGTGTCTACTGTGGTCCTCTCAAGCTTCTCGCCACTGAAATATTCCAAAAAACTAATCTAAGGGTAAAGTTATTTTTTTTTTTTTGAATCGTTCAAACTATGTACATTCTCACAAATTTTGTCACTAACGACCCGGGTTTCGCCTTTCGGCATCTTCAGGCATTCAAGTGCACGGATGAACTTGAACTGACTGTCAGTTCAAGTTCATCCGTGCACTTGAATGCCTGAAGATGCCGAAAGGCGAAACCCGGGTCGTTAGTGACAAAATTTGTGAGAATGTACATAGTTTGAACGATTCAAATTTAATATTGAAATTCCACCAAGCACCTTCAGTCGAAATCTTAAAGTTATTTTCTTAATTTTCTTTCTTCTCTTTGGTGTGAACAAATAATTTATTATCTATTGAAATGGCAATCCAACAATAAGGAATGAAAAAGTGTTGACAGCCGAAATCTAATTTACACCATGTATGTCAGTTTCATAGGAATATTTAAATTTTAAAGAATGTTTTAGTGTAACAGTTAGTTCTAAGATCTCGTAAGTAAATCAGCTCGTGTCAGCAGAGTGAGAGGAATATTTTACCATTGTATTTTTTAGGGTACGCCCTGCGACCTGATCACCGGCGAAGAGAGACGGAACGCCAAGCAGTACAACAATGACAGGCCGGCTGTGGACGCCGATGGGAAATCTTTTGAGCCGTCTGGACATGTCGCCTGTACTGTAGAAATGACATCTCTCACAACCCCATGTGAGTTGATGAAATATGTTTTTTTAATATTTGGCAACTGATTTTACTCAATTTCTGTAACAATTCCAGGTTTGATTCTAAGAAGTGTTATAAAATTTTGAATTGAAACAACAAATTTAATATCATTTTAATATTTAAGGAGTGATCACTTTTAAGGTGTTCACTGTCAATATTTGGTGGAATGGCATTATAATAAAAATAATAAAACATTTTTAGTACTTTTTCCACATAAAATTTATTAGATCACTTGATCAGTTGATAATGCTCGCGATGAGCGAAACCGGTCCTGATCTAATAAATTTTATGTGGAAAAAGTACTAAAAATGTTTTATTATTTTTATTTAAGGAGTGCATCAATGAAAAACATTTGCTTCTTTTTATAAGGCCTCTTGTTAAATTTTCTGTATGGTTCTGATCTGCAGTATGTAGATCCATTGTTCCATATTCAAATATGTCTATTTGCCCACTCCTCTCAAAGTGACCAGCTATTGTGCACAGCATTATTAATTATGGATTAAGAAAAGTTATGTTGAACTTTTTGAAATTGATGAAATAGTAGTTGTAGTACATTTTTCAGACACAGGTAGATTTGAAAATATTTTACAGCCTTGAAAATAAGAAATTTTCTCTCTTCTCCAGATGAAGTCGCCATTGTGGACGAAGTGCAATTGATGGGAGACAGAGGGAGAGGATGGGCGTGGACAAGAGCCATTTTAGGTTTAAAAGCGATCACTATTACATTTTACAAGAAATATTCAAAAAATAAAATACTTATATGTACTAATTCCACCTTTATTTCAAATGGTCAGGACCAGTTTCGCTCATTATAATTCAACTGATAAGAGAATACAATATTACAGTGATATTTATACAAAACAAGTCTGTTTGTTAAAATGCCAATTCAATAATTTTTTTAATGAAATTTTGCACAATATTTTCGCACTCAATATTATTTTTATTTATTTATTTATTTATTTATTCAATTAACATTGTACAAGGTTGACAAATTATAAATTTAAAACTTTTACAATGGAGAAAAAAAATAGTATAATTTAATATTAAAAGCAGTAAAAAAAAAGTGGCAAGGAAGGATTATGGACAGTGTTATAAATTTATTGGTTAATTTTACAAAAAAAATTTAGCTGACTCAGAAATTTAGATATATTCGAACACTTCTTTTTTTGAAAGCCCCTAAAGTTCTCTAGTCTTTGTTATGCGCGCCATAATATTGGCCATGATACGAATGGTTTGTGTTTTTCACTAGGTTTACAAGCTGAAGAGTTGCATTTGTGCGGAGAAGCGGGTGCCATTCCACTGATCGAAGACATTTGCAATACAACCGGAGAAGACTTAGAAGTATGCTTTGATATATGTGAATTTACTCTTTTCTTATGGCAGAAATTGTAGTTTTAAATTTTCATGTTTCAGGTGAGGAAATACAAGCGTCTGACGGAACTCCACGTCGAAGATAGCGCGTTAGGGTCATTGGATAACATTACAGATGGCGATTGCATTGTATGCTTCAGCAAAAACGACATTTATAGTGTATCTCGGGCAATCGAACACAGGTAAGATTTTGTGAAATCAAACATTCAATCATTCATTTTTTTATTTTAAAAAAAAACATAGCGAATAAATTTAGTTAGTTTGATATGACTTGATGGGTTCAATCCCAGGTTCAATCCCAGTCGTGGCAGTTTTTTTTCGAAATCATATAGGTATTATTTATAATTAATATAATCGACCTTTTTTCATTATTCACTGACATCTGTGTGTAGACCGTGAAGCCATAATATATTTTTTGATTGATCAGTCACAAAAATAACTACGTACATATGTCTCAATTGAAGTGTCGTTACTTATTTAATTTAATATTTTTAGTTTATATCACTTTTAGGGTATTCACTGTCAATACTTGGTGGAAAGGCATTATATTAATAAAAACACACCACATTTATGATCAGGACCGGTTTCGCTCATGGCGAGCATTTTCAACTGATGGGAAATCGAATTTTACAGTGTTATCGATACAAAACCAAATAGCAATAAAAAAGGTGTAGTAAACAATTTGCAATGAAAAGAATATACAAATTATGAATAATAGACTCTAAGCCAGGCATGGGCAACCTTTCCTAGGTCTGGGGCCAAATTATCATTTTGTCTCCGAGTCAAGAGCCGAACCAAATTATTGAACATAATTAAGTAATATTAAATTAAATAAAACACGTTGCTATTTCTTATATGGTGGTGATCAGGAACTAGTTGAGTGGAGCCACTGCAAGCGCCCGTGTCATCTCCATTACTTAATTCCTCCCTGGAACTATTAATTTCTTTCTTTAATACTTCGCCGAGGTGAATCAGGGCCGGACAAAATAGCTCATCGGCCCAATGGTTGCCCATATATGCTCTAAGGTAACGAAAATTAGAATGTTTAACACCTCTAAATGTTTTCAATAGATTCGGCACTAACTTTGTGGAAGTTCATTTTAATAAAAAAACACATTTGTCGTAGATAACGTTGTTTGACTTTTAGCCCTCGATATGTCCGCATATACAAGTAGGGACAATTTCTCTCTGCAGATATAATTTCCCATACGCAGAATAACAGTGATAATACTCAAAGGGTTAAATAGTATTTCAACAGTAGTGACTTAATTAATAATTTATTTATAGGTAATTGTTCTATCCTTTGTTGTAAGGATATAATGATTATGTCAGCTCCTTGCGCACTATTGTCATATGCCTTGTTCTGTTTTGTTTAGTATTTAATGCCGAAAGGCGAAACCCGGGTCGTTAGCGAAAAAACTCATGGAAAAGTACAAAATTCAAACAATTCAAATTTAATATTGAAATTCCATCAAGCACCCTCAGTCGAAATACTTAATTAGTATTTAATTCTCAACAAAGAAACTTTTATAATTTTCAGAGGCAAGGAAGTTGCCGTAATATATGGAAGCTTACCTCCAGGAACGAAGCTGGCCCAGGCGAACAAGTTTAACGATCCGGAGAGTGCTTGCAAAGTGATGGTTGCTACTGACGCTATCGGCTTGGGGATCAATCTGTGAGGATTGAAAATCTTTAAATTTATTTAAGCAAATAATTGCCGTGCATTTGAATTTTATTTTGGTATAATATTTCAATATTGATTTACAATGCAAAAATGAGTTCCTAAAATTTAATTAACTCATTCGCTTCAGTGAACTTGAAATCCGCGTTGTAATCCTTATTGCATTGCAGGTATTCTACGTCATTCAATCGTTATATAGTCAACATTAATAGCTCATAACTATTTGAATATATTTATTTTCTTGACTCTATTGATATTTTATGATAACAAAATACCACAATGGTATGGGACTCTTGCCAGGTGATTCAACCAGGACTCTCAAAAAAATTATAAAATATAACTACCTAAGTCAAAAAATGTTATTTTTTAACTTATTAATTTTGATTATCAATACTTAAAAAAAAAAATTAACATACATAATATGATCCATAGGACAGAATAAAGTTAAACTCATTTTGAACGTCATTCAACCATCCCATTGATGAATATAAAATTTTTGTTTCATGGGCAGGAGCATAAGGAGAATAATATTCAACTCACTTATTAAACCGATGATTAATGAAAAGGGTGAAAAAGAAATGGACACATTGTCAGTATCCCAAGCTCTGCAGATCGCCGGTGAGTATATTTAAGTTTTTTGTTACCTGTACCTAGCCAGATAAGAGAAGGCAATTAGAAGAACTAAGCGATTATAAAAACAAAGCCTTAGCAATTAACACTTTCACATCCGCACCCACCATGTTGGCATCCTTTGCGGGCCAAACGTTACGGTCTGGCAATGCCAACATGGCGTCTTTAGATTTCTATAGCTTTGCTGTAAAAAAAAATTATGAAATTAAATGTTTGTTTTCAAGATTTATCATTAGATGATTGAACAATATGTGTGTGATGGAAAATCACGATGGAAAAAAAATATTTAGGATGTATTACCATTCTATACATCAGCGGTTGGCAAACTTTTTGGGCTCACGGACCTCTAAATTTACAACTATAATCCAGCGGACCACTAATTGGACTGGTGTTAAATATTATATACTGAATCAACTGCGTCTAAAAATGCATTAACCCAGATAGTCCTGAAACTTTTTTTTTCTTGTATTGATAATATTTTTACAAATTATTAGGTTATATACTAATAGTAATATGGGAAAAATAATAAAAACCACGTATATATCATATTTTCCGAGAAAATGGGTGTTCTTTTAAAGGAACGGTAGGACAAAGGACTACCAAAAAAAATTTTTTTTAATAATTATATTTTCACAACACATTTCACATTAATAACTTTATTTTCATTTACTAAAGCAATTAAAATTATCATAATAAAAAACCTACATATTTGTATGATAATTTTCAAAACAGTGTTTAGGGTGTAGAGCGACATCGCATTTCCTACACTGAAAATTTGCATTTTTGTGGCATATTTTACACCTTGTTTGTATACTTTTATAGACAACTAAATGTCCTATATTGTCATATCTCGAACAACTATGTAGACTTATTGGTGTCTTTATAGGTCTTCGTTTTGTATCTTTTTTGTAGCTTTCAAGCAGACCTTGAGTTATATTTCTTCTGAAAGATAAATGATCCATTTTTCCATCAGCTTTTCTATATAGCTGCCATGCATTTTGTACTGCCATATCAACACAGTGTGTGATCAGTGGGAAGTACCATTTTTTCCCCCGGATTGAAGTTCTATACAAGCTTATATTTTGATCACATCGATCAACTCCACCCATGTTCTCATTATATTTTTTTATGAGATATGGCTGGTCGATGTTTATTTTACGTTTTTGTTGTTTGGAAAATCTTTGGACTTTTTGAACAGGATGTATGGAATTTGCATTCGAGCTGATAGCCACAACATTATTGTCATTCCATTTGCACAGCAAAATATTTTCTTTGGTAGATTTATAAACAAAGGTGCCCCTTGCCTTTTTTTGTAGCTGTTTAGAGTCTAGTAAGGAACATCCAGAATTTCGGTTCCCCCGAATTGTACCAGTTGCATTTATACCTCTATTACTAAGGTTGTGCATTAGAGGAATAGAAGTAAAAAAGTTGTCAAAATAGAGATGAAATGTATAATTACATTCAAAATGTTTCAATAAGACATCCGAATATTCTAAAATTACACTGGCACCCAATCCAAGTTCCTTATATTTCTCTGAGATAATTGTAGACGCACCTTGATAAGGTTCAAACCAATTGACGTAGCCTAATCGCAAGGTTCCAACCCAAAATTTATACCCCCATCGAATTGGTTTCCCCCGAATAAACTGCTTTCCACTATGGCGTCCATAATATGGAACCATAGCTTCATCAACACTGTGATTCTCTTCTACAGGCGCATATTTCAAAAACTTTTCGTTCAGACAATTCATGAGAGGTCTCACTTTTGAATATTTGTCATCCTGAGTTAGATTGTTATTATCGTTGCAGTGTAAATGCTTCATAATAAACGTAAATCTGTCTCTTGCTATAGCATTGTAAACAATTTTCATGCCTGCATCTGTAGTATTTTCCTAATACATTCTACGTCTCGGTACTCGTACATAACCACTAAATAATAGTATTCCAATAAAACATTTCATTTCATTTATAGTAATATCACCAGTCATATTTTTTTGAAATGCATATAAGTTGGAATATTTTACAAGAAGTTCAAAAATTTCATCATCAAATAGCTTTTCAAAAAGTTTCGTAGGTGATTCATTGTTATGCGGACCTTGAATTTCTTTCCACTGCTGTGATGATATACTTATATCTTCCATTGACCATTTATATTGTTGTTTTTTGCTTACTATGGTATTTCTTGACGTATGCGAAACAGTTGAAGTGGAATAACGAAATCTTTTACTTATGTTACTCAGCGGCAAATCATCATCACTTTCTGAATCTTCCACCAAAACATCTACATCAACTCGAAGTTGGTTTCCATCTAAATTGTCCAAGGTAACATCATCTTCTTCCCCAGAATCTTCATCGGTAATACAGTCATTCGCATTCTCTGGTGGCAAAATGAAAATTTCATCAGGAACCTCCAACTGATCATTTGTCTCCAATTCTTCCAATAACATAAATAATTTGGTCTGCCCTGTTCCAATGCTAAAAAATAAAATCAAATTGGATTCACACAGTACATAGTCCTACTGATCTTTATAAGGAACAGTTAATATATACTTCAATACATTGATAAAACTCCGGAATATATATGTTAAAAGTTATGTCTGAAGAAGTTTATATATCCCATAATAAAATTACATCAAAAAATTTTCATAATGATAACTAATAAAATAAAAAAAAATACCTTGACTTATCCATAGTGGAGTATTGTTGTAATAAAGATATGAACAAACTTTAAAACGTTCGATCAGGACAAAAGCCCAACAACAACTGACAAAAAAATATGCATTGTCATTGTCATACCATCTAGTGTTGCCATAAACAAAAATTTTATCAAAACTAATGTTTTCATATGAAAAAATATTTAAATTTGTAACATGATAAAAAGTGTTCCTTTAAAGCAGTGATGCACAAATGCGGCCCGCGGGCCGCATGCGGCCCGAAATGGATATTTTTGCGGCCCAAAATAACAAATACTTCATCAAAAATTTTTTCATTAAATATGATAAAAAATAGTATTCGATATGTGAACAATTTATGCAGTAGCAACGATATATAAAAAAATCAACGTTATTTTTTATTATTTAATATGATTGTATTAACATGGATATAATATTAATATGTATATAAAAATCGTATACTGATTTATCGATTATCTTGACAGAAAAATACAGTTTGATTGTGAAACATTTTTTGTGAGCATGTGGAATAGTGCGCGTATAAAGTTCTTTATGAACTTTTATTTTTTTCTAACAAATTAATTGTGTCTGAACTAATTTTCTCCCTATTTATTTATAATGGCAGAAAACACTAAAAAACGAAGAAAAATCGAAGAAGAAAATAGAATTTTCCAAGAAAAATGGACGGACAAGTACTGTTTTATTGAATATAAAAAAAATATATATGTTTGATTATTGGAGTACCGAAGGAATATAATCTAAATCGCCACTATCAAATGAAACATAAAGAATTTGACGAAAAGTTTAAGGGAGAACTTCGTAAACAAAAAATTGCATCTTTAATACAATCCTTATCGGCTCAGCAAACTTTTTTTATCAAATCAGCCGATACATCAAAAGCAGTAACTGAAGTGAGTTTTAATATTTCTCAGTTAATAGCGAAGACATCGAGACCTTTTACTGATGGAGACTTTGTGAAGAAGTGTTTAGTAACCGCATCTCAAAAACTTTGCTGTGCGAATTGCGTGAAGAATTTTGAGTCAGTGCATCTTACTCGAATGACTGTGCAACGTCGTATCATAGATATTGGAGACAACATTGCGTCGAAATTTTCAGAAATATCCAACAAATTCGTATATTTTTCACTGGCTGCAGATGAGTCCACTGACATTACTTCTACCGCTCAAATGAGCATATTTGCTCGAGGTGTGACGTCAGAATTCGAAATTTATGAAGAACTCGTCTCTCTGAATTCCATGAATGGACAGACCAGAGGTTCTGATCTGCTGCAGGGCATCCTTCAAAGCACGACTAAAATGAATTTGGATTTATCCAACCTTTGCGGAATAACGACAGATGGAGCACCGGCAATGATTGGGGCAAATAATGGGATGGTGTCCCTTCTCGAAAAACATTTGCGTGAGCTTGGCCACGAAAACTCACTAATTAAATATCACTTCATTTATACACCAACAAAATCTGGTTGGAAAAGATTTGGGATTTGAAAATATAATGGCCACTGTAGTGCACACAGTTAACTACATTAAATCTAACGGACTTAATCACCGACAGTTCAAAACCTTTCTTGATGAAATCGATGCTGAATATAAGGACTTGTTGTACTACTGCGAAGTTCGTTGGCTAAGCAGAGGCAAGGTTTTGATTAGATTTATGTTAATTTTAAATGAAATCAAAATGTTCCTTGTCAATAAAGGAAAGTCGATCGATGTCTTGGAAGATCTTCAATGGCTGTGTGACTTAGCATTTCTGACACATATTACAACACATCTTAATGATCTGAATCTTAGATTGCAGGGAAAAAATCATTATATTTCAGACATGGCAAACAATATATCAGCCTTCCAAGAAAAACTTAAATTTTTTCATTTACAGATGAATGAAAATAAATTGTGTCACTTTCCGCAATGCAAAGAAATGGTTTCTTTACATGGCATTGATTCCAGCCAGAAGTATGCTAGCCACATAATCCGAATTCAAGAATCTTTTCAAAGGAGATTTTGTGATTTTAATCGTGACCGATACTTGCTTAAGACATTTGCCAACCCCTTCTCAGTATTCATCAATGAGGCCGATTCATCATTGCAACTAGAGTTGATCGATTTGCAGAACAACGATCAATTGAGATCGAAATATCAGGAAGGGGATCTGCAAAGTTTTTATAAATATCTCCCCGAAGAGCAGTTTCCTACCCTACGTAAAAAGGCTGTGCTTTATGCAAGTCTTTTTGGAAGCACCTACATTTGCGAGCAAGCATTTTCCATATTAAAACTAAATAAGTCTCAACACAGAAACCGCTTGAACAATGATAATCTCAGTGCTGTACTAAGGATAGCAACCACAAACATTGAACCCGACATCAAAATGCTTGCTGCCAGTATGCAGTGTCAGAAATCTCTCTAAGTTCCATCGTGCAAATCTGCACGTAATGTGGAGCGGAAAAGGATCGAAGTTGCCGATAAAATTATGCAATTATTAAATTAAAAATAAAATATAAAATTTATATCACATCTAGTGTAATATATCAATATTTTTTTTTCACTTTTACCCTTTGCGGCCCGTGAAAATTTTTAAATGGATAAATTGGCCCTTCTCTCAAAAAGCTTGTGCACCACTGCTTTAAAGGAACGGTAGGTCTATCTGGGTTAAGTTCAAAAAATAATGTCAGATCTCTCTGCTGACCACCAACATTTTCTCGCAGACCACACTTTGCCGACTGCTGCTATATGGCTGTAAGCCCGTTGCACTCAATAAGGGGATTTTTTTGCATTATCACAAACAGAAATTTACTGGAGTGAAAAATCAAATGCAAACATATTTATGGAATACAACAATGTCTAAACTCAATCAATTGTCTCAATGGATTTTTTTAAAGAATATATAAATGGTTTTAATTTGCAAACCAAAAAAAACAAAAACCAGATCTATAAATCTAACAATGTGAAGGCTAACTCCATTTCTAACTCCCTAACTCCCTCCCCTAAGATTTCCCTAAAAACTAAATTTTGGGTTGTAACCCCACATTCTTTCTACCCTTGTCACAATCTTTCAATCACCTATATTTTTTAAAAACTCACACCTTTTTGTTGAGCAAGCTAAAAAAAAATGATCATTAATTAGTCATTATTAATATTTTTATTGTTATCTTTTTTGTAGTAATATCTATATATATAAAACAAAGTGGGGTTTGTTACACCACGTATAACTTGGCTGATTTTAATGATCTTTGATTTATTAAATTCGTATCCGCCTAGAATAGCAGAATAAGCATTAAAACATCGGAAAAATATCACGGAAAATAAATTATGAAGAAAATTAATATTCTCATACAGTTTTCAAATGGCGAACAGCTTGAAATAATGAAAATGTCGCGTATGCAGATTTCATCCGCTAGGTGGCAATTTTTCCTATATTCATTTGTTTCTGCTTCTTTTGCGTACGATTGACTTTTAAATGATTTTAAATTTGGAGTATGGATCAGAATAAAAAAAATCGATGATATGAAATGAAAACGAAAGAAAGTCGGATAATATTGAAATAAGGTTATGTTTATAATTAGGTATGATAATTTTTTTGACAACAATATTACGCTGTTTGCACGAACGTTGCTCTACTTTGAGATGCCACGTTATTACACTTGGAAAGCTACATCGAAGAAATTTGAACGTCGAAAGCAAGGCGATGCGGTTCCTGCTCAACCGAATGACTACTGATGCTCTTGGTCGCATGTACACAGTTCATCCGAAAAATGACGAATGCTTCGACTTGCATGTCAACAGCTCAATTTGCTTGAAAATGATACTCATTGGGACATGGCAATCGCTGAAGAAATTGTTTCTGAATCTCCAAGTCAGATACGCACATTATTTTCTATCATTATTTTGACATGCTTCCCATCGAAACCCCGTGAACTGTGGAACAAGTACAAGGATGACATGTCCGAATACATTTTACATCGAATTCGTGTCAGTTTGGGGAATCCCGATCTCGATATGAATGAAGAGATACATAACCAGGCTTTGCTTTTGATCGAAAACATGTGTTACCTCATGTGCGGCAGTTTGTTAGTCAAGTTAGGAATGCCAACGCCAGATCGTGGAATGAACGACGCTTTCAATCGAGAATCGGAACGTGAACGTGAATATGATCGAGATGCATTGAACCAATCAGTTTGAACGAATGTACCACTGTTGAACCCTCAACAGAAGGAAATTTACGATACGTTAATGAAGGTGATTGATGATGGAAATGGTGGCTTATTTTTCCTCGATGCGCCCGGTGGAGCTGGGAAGATATTCCTCATGTCATTGATTTATAGTGACTGTTCGTGCAAGATCCGAAATTGCTGTAGCAGTTTCTTCTTCTGGCGGCCACGTTGATAGAAGGATGACGAACGGCTCATTCAGTGTTGAAATTGCCGTTAAATCTTTAAACCAGTGCTCCTCAAGCTTTTATCTTCCACGGCACACCAACGTGTTCTTCAAAATTTCGCGGCACATCACAAGTAAAAATATGCATAATATACAGAAATTACATTAGTTTGTGTTTATATATGATACATACCACAAAAGAACCATATGGATATTTTATTACCATGTCCACTACTAATGTACAGCACATGTACTCTTTATAGAGATTATATTAAAAGAAAAGTTTCAGATTATTCAGATTTATTTACAAAAAAGAATCAGTCAAAAGGCTGCACCAAAGTAGAGAAAAGTCCGTAAGTTTCCCACTTCAGTTGAATTTTCAGCTTCGGCTATTAAAATGTTTCTAACATTTAGTGGTTAAAGTTATACTAACAAACATTTTATCGATTTGGGTATTCTGTATATGTAAGTCTACGCAAGAATGTTTCATGCACCTTGCGAAAATTCAGTTTTGTATTTTAAAATGTCTTTAAAGAGAACAAATGAATTATATCTTTATAAATATCACTACAAATATGTCAAAGCATGTATCCACATCTCAAATATAAATGGTTTTACATTTCATAGAATTTTTAATAACTAATAATGAACTGATGATAGCCCAGGTAGTAGAATAAACATATTGTTGTATTCATTGAATATATTTTAATTTAAATATGCGATTATTTTTTTATCAATTGTTAATTATTGATAACTTTTAACATCCAGGAAATCTTAAAAATTCATTCAAAAAATCCATGTTTTTTTAAAGATTTCTATTCCAATAAATATCACATTTCCCACCCTTAGCTTTCATTGGGGTTGTAATTTGCCATGGCAAGAAATTATACTCTTTTAAAAATAAATTGGGTTTTTTTGGTTATTCTAAACACCTCAAACACCTTTTTTCAATTCATTTATTTTTTTGGGCTTAAGGTCTGCAATTTTGGTACCCATTATCGCCAAGTAAAAATATGCATAATATACAGAAATTACATTAGTTTGTGTTTATATATGATACATACCACAAAAGAACCATATGGATAAGATTATTTTTTTTATTAGAATCTCTTTACCATTTTTATTTATGGACTGTCTTTTCACTTTGAAATCTAAAAAAATCTATTTTTTTAAATAACTACCCCCATAAAAGCTAAGAGTGGGAAATAAGATATTAATTGAAATAAAAAGCTTTCAAGAAAACATGGATTTTTTCAATGCTTTTTAATGATCCCTGGAAGTCAAAAGTTATCAATAATTAATAATTGGTAAAAAAATAATTGTAAATTTAAACTAAAAAACATTTAATGAATACAATGAATTGTTAATTCTACTACCCTGGTTATCATAAGCTCATTATTAGTTGTTCCAAATGTTAAAAACGGTAAAAACACTTATATTTAAGATGTGGTGAGGGTACATGCTTAGACAAATTTGTAATGATATTTATAAAGAAATAATTCATCTGTACTCTTAAACGATATTTTAAAATATAAAACTGAACTTTCGCAAGGTGCGCGAAACATTCTTGCGCAGACTGTACATATAACATATTTTTTTTAACCAAAAAATAATTATTTCTGCTTCTCTATGATAGTGTCATCAGAAATATTTTGTAGTATCGACCAAACTATTTGTTTTTTTTCGTTTATTAGAGATTCGCGCCGCAGCACACCCAGCATCGCCTCGCGGCACACCGCTTGTGGAGCACTGCTTTAAACGACTGAAAAACTGACATGCAAGATTGCGAAACACTCAACAATGACCAAAGTTTTGGTAGCAAGTAAAAACATCACCTGGGATGAATGGACAACGGCGCACAAATGCGCATTGGAAGCACTCAATCAAATTATGAAATATCTGTGCAATGACTCGAGATGTTTTATAGGCGCAATGATTGTACTATCTGGCGATTTCCGCCAAACACTACCAGTCATTCCAAGATTGACCGCTGCCGATGAAATAAACGCTTACCTCAAATCACGACTCTGGCGCTATGTAAAGAAACTTCAGCTGACGACAAACAAGCGAGTTGCATTGCTAAACGATCTATCTGCCGAAGATTTCTCCAAGCAATTGCTGACTATCGGTAACGGGCGTGTTCCTGTCGACGAATCGAACGGATTGATTTTGTTACCGCCGAATTTTCGCAATTTCACTTCATTCAACAAAATGTTCCCGAACATCTAATCACAAAAATCACAATTGGTTGAATGAACGAGCAATTCTTGCGGCAAAGAACAAAGATGTGGATCATTTAAACTTCACAATTCAAAATCAAATCGTTGGTCCACTGCATTCCTTCAAATCTATCGACCGTGTAACAAACGAAGACGAAGCAACCAACTATCCAACTTAATTTTTAAACTTATTGGATCTGCCTGGCTTGCCACCGCGCAATTTACAACTGAAGGTTGACTCGGTAGTCATCATGCTTCAAGTTATCAAGTTAACAGAACATTTATTCACTTTTAAGGTGTTCACTGTCAATACTTGGTGGAATGGCATTATAAAAAAATAATAAAACATTTTTAGTACTTTTTCCACATACAATTTATTTGATCAGGACCGGTTTCGCTCATCGCGAGCATTATCAACTGATGATAATGCTCAGATGATAATAACTCAGTTGATAATGCTCGCGATGAGCGATACCGGTCCTGATCAAATAAATTTTATGTGAGAAAAGTACTAAAAATGTTTTATTATTTTTATTACAACATTTATTGATTCAGAGGCGGTACGAAGTTCGTCGGGTCAGCTAGTAAATAATAAAAAAAAGTAAAGAAAAAGAGGTAAAGAAAAATCATCCCATAAACAAAGAATTTTCTTTATATTTTTAACTTGAAGTAACTCAGTGAACCCCGTTTTCATATTTTTGAAGGGACTGATAAAAAAAACAACGTAGATTCGTGTTTAGAAAAAATGTCTTTAATAAAACAGGATTATAAAAATTGCACGCAAATAGCGAGAAAATGTGAATTCTGGGCATGTAAACCGAGGTTTCACTGTAAAAAGGTTAAAAAAGAATTTGACCCATAGTCATTAAACTCACTATCAAAGGGTTAAACAAAAATTGTCCCATAACCAAACGAAGTTTTTATGTTTTTATTTGAAGTAATACAATGATAGTCATTAAACTCACTACTAGGGTTAATTACTTTTAGGGTGTTCACTGTCAATACTTGGTGGAAAGGCATTAAACCTAATCCTTTTTTTACGCGATACATTGGCTCCAAAAAGTGTTGTGTAAAAATACCTCATTTTCATATAATTTGATAATCGGTTCCAAATCTGCGTAAAAAAGTATCAAAAATGTATGAAAAAACGTAAGGGTGACATCCAAAAAAATCACGCAAAAATAAATAGCGTAAAAAAAGGATTGGGTGTATATTAATAAAAATACAATATTGTCCAAACCAGTCCTGACCTTTTTAAATAAAGTGGAAATAAAGTACAAAGGATGATGTGTTTTTATTAATCAAAGGGTTACTGCTTAACATTAAACATTTAAATAATGAAAAATGTACACAGGTATTCTGTCTACAAAACATTCTTTCGGAAAAAATAAATAATTATATTTAAGGTTCATATTTCTACGTAAAGATGTCGTATGCAAAAAAATTATTGATTTTCATAAAAAACCGCTGGATATTGGCATAGGTATTTTACGAAAATGTGCGGATCGTATAGTGTTGATATTCAAATGACTGTCAGCAAATACCACCGACACGAGATCTATGATGCTCACCTTGATCAATAGTATTAATTTTCTATCTACAGGCAGAGCGGGAAGATACGGAAGTGCCTGGGAGACGGGATACGTCACCACATTCAAACCAGAGGATCTGCCGACTTTGAAGTTTCTCCTGTCTCAATTGCCTGCACCCGTCGAACAGGCCGGTCTCCACCCCACTGCTGAGCAGATGGAGCTTTACGCTTTTCATCTACCGCACTCGACACTTAGTAGTCTCATGGTTCGAATCAAAACAGATATTATTTGTATTACTTTTAAGGTGTTTTGGCGTTTAATGCCAAAAGAAGATAACACTTTTTGTACTAATTCCACATTATTGCATATCGGAACCGGTTTCGGTTATCGCGAGCATTATCAACTATCAGTTAATCATGCTCGTGATGAGGGAAACTGGTCCTGAAGAAGTGTTCTACTTTTTGATATTAATTTAGAATTATTTTTATTTTGTACACTTCCATTCAATTTTTGGTCGAACACGACCCGGGTTTCGCCTCTCGGCATCTTCCGGTGCTAAGCAGTGCACGAATGCACTAGAACTAGTTCTAGTATATATAGTATCTAGTTTAATAGCACCGGAAAGTGAGTCGAAATTTTGAATTTTTGATATTACTTGAATGTTAAAAGTTTCTATCCTGTATCGGATTTCAAATTTACGGACCCTCAAAATAAATATTTTAGTATTAGACGATATTATACCTGAAATGCTGTAAAAACTTAAATGTTATATTTTCACTGAAATCATTTATAATATTTTAATTATTTGCATATTTGCAAAAAATAGCCTGTAGATAAAGTGTTAAACTTTATCTAAAATGCCAGTATTTAACCCTTTAATAAAACACAATAATCCTTTGTACTTCATTCCACTTTATTTAATATGTCAGGACCGGTTTCGCTCATTGCGAGCATTGTCAACTGATGCTATAATGAGCGAAACCGGTCCTGACATATTAAATAAAGTGGAATGAAGTACAAAGGATTATTGTGTTTTTATTAATATAATGCCTTTCCACCAAGTATTGACAGTGAACACCCTAAAAGTGATTTAACCCTTTGTTCCGGCAACACCCTAAAAGTGATTTAACCCTTTGTTCCGGCACCATTTTGCAAGGTATTTCCAAAACAAACGAATGATGTTTTATCATGCATTTTTCGAAAAAAAATATATTTTGGCCATCTTAACCTTTGGAGGAGTGAGTAAATCTGTACTGAACTTGCTGTGAGGAGTGAGTTCTTTTAAAATGACAATTGTGTGACTTTTTTTTCCCATGAATATATGTGTTATGACTGCTGGAATGATATTATTATATTTAAAAATATATAAGTTAATATTTATAGATTTTATCCTTGAAAAACTGTTTGCTGAATCCAGTGGTCACGAACCTTACATATTCACAGAACGTTTAAATAATAATTTAAAGAATACCAAATACTTCTTGAAAAATGAAAATATAAAAATAAACATAAACTACATTATATAAAACCCAAAGCCGGTTCGTAACCTGAAGTTTTTGATATGCTAACATAAAGTTTAGCCTTTTATACAATCCAGTATTTTTTATTCAGTTTTTCTCAAGCAAGCTCATCAAAATAATGATTTCATGTACGTCCACACTCCTCTAATGGTTAATATTAAAACATTAAAAATAAAAATATCAAAAATATAATGAACTGTATGTATTTTCCGTAGCTCAGGATATATTAGTAAATAAAAATAAAACCATTAAAAAAAAACAAAATATTTTATTTGTAAAAAAAGCTAACAAGAATAAATTATGATAATTTTGAAATATTTATTTTTCAGGATATCTTTGTTCATCTTTGCACGGTCGACGACTCGCTCTATTTCATGTGCAATACTGAAGCATTTAAATTTTTAGCTGAAATGATTCAGCACGTCCCTCTATCTCTCAGGGCGAGATACGTCTTCTGCTGCGCACCGATCAACCAGAAAGTTCCATTTGTTTGCGCATTGTTTTTAAAGGTGAGGCGTTGTATTCAAAACATTTCAGTCTGAAGTGCGTTCAACCATAGTGATTTTAATGTGGATTAAGTCGGCCACGGTACAAAATTTCCAAACTTCAGCTTATTCTAAAGCGTTTTGTCATAGTTGTTTTAAAATAATCATGACGTTTCATGCTCGCCTTGAAGATGGTATTAAGAAATTACCAATTCATTTGAAAATTTAAAAAATGTAATAGCTTAAAATCAAAAAAATATAATAGATTTAAAATGAAAACCCACAATGCTGCAAGTGCTTGAATTGCTGCATGAAATCTTTCTCAAATTGATTTTTTAATTAATTTATCTTAAGAGTAAAACTTTTTCATAGTTGTTGTTTAGTGTTGTTAATGAAAAGGACAGCCATGCCCATGCACTTGACAAATATAATGAAGACGGTACATAATAATGTTATATAAATTACATTCAAAATAAAATATATAGCAGCACAAAAAAATATTTCAAATATGTAAAAAATACAATCAGTCACATAAATAAAAATTGTGATCATGTATGTTTAGAGTCTTGAGAATGTCAGGTTTATTAACTCAGTACCAAAGAAGACGAGCAAAATGCTTTAAAACCGAAAACGGTCTTCGACCTTCAAGCGAGTGAAACTATAGCACTTCATAAATAAAATAAATTCAGGTGGGTAGGGAAAATATTAAAATTTTTGAAATAAATGTATCACACAGAAATTTCTTAAGAGACTCCAATTGTAACTTGTATGAATTTTTCCATAAGTTCCAAATAATAGATCTATTCTCAAAAAACAGAAAAACATAAAAAGTGTCAAACACAGATGGGATGCGAGACAACCATTTATATTTTTATTTAACGATGTTATTCAAAGATGTATACACAATGATGAAAGATTAATTGAATGTTTGTTTCATCAGATGGTGAGACAGTACAGTAGAAACGAACCTCTGACGTGGAGTTGGCTGTGCAACGCTGTCGGATGGCCTCTCGCTCCTCCCAAGACGATCATGGATTTGGTTCACTTGGAGGCTGTCTTTGATGTTTTGGATTTATATTTATGGCTGAGGTGAGATGCGAGAGGCAAATTTGTTGTGATGATTTATGAAAAGTCTAGGAGGCGTCAATGACCATCAAACAGGAATTGACTAGTATTTTCATCGAATTCGGCATTCAATCTGTGAAAACTCTCAATACGAAACGAAAGCGACCAATTTCAATTTTATATTAGACTGAAAATATTATTTTGTTTCAGCTACCGTTTCGAAGAGCTTTTTCCAGACGCTCGAATCGTCAGAGATATGCAAGGAGAGCTCGATTACATTATACAGCAGGGAATTTTTCAAATCACCAGGTGAATATATTATAATGTCAATATATTTGGTGAAAGTTATCGCAGGAATCATACTGACTGCGGAGTGCCAGAATGTGACACTTCATTTTGAGCCGAATACACTACTAAATTGAGTCACATTTCGTCGTTGAAACTAGAAAATTGTGCAACTCTAAAAACATAATATCTAACTGACATATATTGTAATTAAATTTGAATTGTTTGAATTTTGTACTTTTTCATGAGTTTTGTCGCTAACGACCCGGGTTTCGCCTTTCGGCATCTTCAGGCATTCCAAGTGCACGGATGTACTTGAACTGACGCGTAGTAAACAGTTTGTATCGTTTATATACAAAAATATAAGTAGATCACTAAGTTAAAAGGCTATTAAAATGTAAATTAGCAAAAATTGAATGTATACAATTTTCAATGTATTAAGTGGGTTTGTTATAATTATGGGGATTTTTTGAAAATATTAATGACCAGATAATAACAAAGGAATGTTTAAAATAAATCTAGGGTTGTATCCGACCTATTATTAATGAGTTGATTTGTTTTTAAGCCTTTGAATTAATATTTAATGATAGCAAGTGCTTGAATTATTAATAAATGACAATTATTTAAAAGGGGTACGGAGAATTTGGTAGATAAAGTTGCTCGTTTAAAATTGGCAAACTGTTGAGCTGAGCTCGATTAATCTCTAAGATTTCTTGGTAAAATAATTTAAACTCGCCCCTGTTAGTATGTAACAAATCAATACCTGAGTCAAAATTAAACATATGGTTTTCAAGAATTAAATGGTTGGCGAAGGTGGAGGTATCTTTTTTTAAGCGAAAAGCGGCTAAATGCTCAGCCACTCTTATATTTAAGGTTCTAGCAGTTTTACCAATATAAAATTTGGTAAATTTGGTTTACCAAAAAAATGGTTAGCAGGGGCGAGTTTAAATTATTTACCAAGAAATCTTAGAGATTAATCGAGCTCAGCTCAACAGTTTGCCAAATTTAAACGAGCAACTTTATCTACCAAATTCTCCGTACCCCTTTTAAATAATTGTCATTTATTAATAATTAAAGCACTTGCTATCATTAAATATTAATTCAAAGGCTTAAAAACAAATCAACTCATTAATAATAGGTCGGATAAAACCCTAGATTTATTTTAAACATTCCTATGTTAATATCTGGTCATTAATATTTTCAAAAAATCCCCATAATTATAACAAACCCACTTAATTCATTGAAAATTGTATACATTCAATTTTCGCTAATTTACATTTTAATAGCCTTTTAACTTAGTGATCTACTTATATTTTTGTATATAAACGATACAAACTGTTTACTACGCGTTAGTTCAAGTACATCCGTGCACTTGGAATGCCTGAAGATGCGGAAAGGCGAAATCCGGATCGTTAGCGACAAAACTCATGGAAAAGTACAAAATTCAAATTTGATATTGAAATTCCATCAAGCACCCTCAGTCAAAATACTTAATTATATATTGTAATCTTCAATGATACCCCAATAAATATAATGCAAATTTACGCATTTTTTTAGGGTCACTTTTCACTGTCGCTCCTCGATCCTATTTTCAATGTTTCGGTACTCAAGTGTTGAGACCAGTTCGGAAAGTAGGCGATCCAAAAGTTGTCGATATTAGGGCATCTTTATATCATAAACCTGGACAAATTCAATTTAAGTTTGACTTTGATGCGAACTGGGTAGAACCTTCAAGGTCAACTTAACTTCCAATTATAGGAGAATACAAAAGTATGCATGACCTTTTTCTTCCTCCTGTAAAATTTACATTTGTGTAGATAAAAGAAATCGAGGGTTCACGCTGGATATAAATTTGCAGTAACAGGATGAATAAAATGAGTTTGAATCTATCTCGTGACAATCGCAAATCGTCATTAATATTTGGGTTTTTGCTAGTCGATTTATAAATTGTAATTATTGTTTATTTTCAGATTACTGCGTAATTCAGAAAATAATGTGAGCACGAACACTCCGGATGAAGATTCTTTTGAGCGCAATCAAAGGCGTTACAATTACAAGAGAGAGATAACTGCCACCGCCACAGCCGACGGAGAATCCCATTCAGACGACCAAGCCTTGAAGCATATTCAACGTAAAGGTCGACTCTCCGAACGGCTGGTGGCTCAAGGACTGCTCACTCCCAAAATGCTGAAGCAGCTGAGAGCAGAGCTGTCTCCTGATGAACACGATAGACCTGACGGCGGCGGCAGAGGAAAGACTGTCAGAAGAAAAAGAAAGTGAAGAAATCTCTCGCACTGAGAAAGTCGAATGGCAGTCTTTTTTGGGGTTTGCGTTGTCCATTTTGCGTCTGTATTTGCGTATGTCCTGTGATAAATAAATTGGTTATAAAGATACCTGCCTATGATACTTTCAAACACGATGAATTAAAATTTACAATCTCCGGTAATGCGACTCGATAATGTGACAAATCTATCAAAGGATGCAGGAGGGGAGGGCGACAAATGAGACCATTTAAATGAATTAAATCAATATTTAAAGGTTAAAATATCGAATGCTTTATTTAAACAGTAATGAAAGTATACATAGCCTCTTCTCAGTCTAAAGCAGTGTCAGCCAAACTTTTTTACTCCACGGCACACTGGTGAATGGGAATAGTACCGCGGCACACCAAATAAAAATATGCTTTAAAAAAGGAAATGTACCCTTAGAAAAGAAAATATGGAAAATGTGTCACGTTGATTAATGTATGAACGTGACAAATACAGTAAAAACCCCCATTTACACTATAGTCGGAACCGTGTAATTGGGGGTGTGAATCTCATACAAAATTAGGGATTTGGCACGTGTTGAATACACAAACGCAAGCCAACATTTGACTGTATGGGCGGGACAGACGGCCGTCTCGTAGTAACGACAATGCGACTGTGCAATTGGGGGATTTTTCAGCGAATATTTCAAGCCAGCGCGTAATTCGGGGTAGTGTAATTGGGGGTTCCACGGTACTTGTTTGAATGCGTAGATGTTGAATTTAGTTATAATTTGAGACAATTTAAATGAAAAAGCATTATTTGAAATTAAATTTTTTAAGGCTTCTTCCACCGCGCCACACTTGAGACTTCTTATGGCACAGTAGTGTGCCGCAGCACACAGTTTGGCAGACACTGGTCTAAAGAGATGAATAAAAATTATAACAGGTGCTATACTCATAATATGCATTTTGATGACAGCACAAGGTCGGGTTCCAAGAGAAATTGTGGACAGGTTGAATGTTATTCATATTGTGAGTATTATTCATATTAACCCTTTGCCCGCGTCACCAAATTAAGCGAGCATGCCCTGTACGCTGCTGCTTTTTTGCGGATTTTGTTATCGCGTTTTCGACTATAAATATAGGTTGTAATATTTTTTCAACTAATCAAATATGTTAATTGCCACCCAAAGTAACTTTTTCAATAATAAAATACAATATATCTCTTGTATTTTCGGTTTAATTCAACAATAATCATCCGTCGCATTCGCGAAACGTAAAATCTTACATTGGTGACGTATGTTCACGGCGTGTTCCAGAAATAAATTATTTAGCCTATATTGAATCTTTTTTGACTAATGCCATCTATTGAATTTGGTAAAATATACATTTAGTAATATTTTCAACCAAGTTATACAATTTTAACACAATAGATAGCTCTTATATAGGGTTTGAAATTTCCATGACATCTATACGTGTCCTACTTACTTACTTCCCGCTATATTCTAACTGGACCCGATGAATTTTATCAGAGAAACAAAAGAGCCAATCTGAGTATTCTGAATAAAAATAACATTAAGAGAAACCCAGATATGGCACATCCATAAAAATGCTAAGTTGAGAAGTGTCATACTTCCCAGAGTGCTCTATAGCAGCGTTTCTCAACCGGGAGCCATGTGCCCCCTGGGGGGCCACAGAAGAAAATTTCAGTTTTGGTAAGGCACAGCAGACTTTAGGGGGGCCACGGCCACCCAAAATATAATGAACTAAAATTTATATTAAAATCAAATAGAATACAGTAGGACAATTAAACATTGCAGCAGAAATAATGTATGTTAGGGTAAAAAACGTTGATACGGCTAAAATACGTTGATTTTTTACCCTATTATAATGGAGTTCTACCAAGTAAATGCCAAATCAATAAATAAATAATAATGTATGTATTATACATATTTTTTCTATTATTTTCCAATGATATTTAGGGATACCATAATAACTGCATCTAAAAGTAAATGTCGACAATATTGTAATGACTATCTTGTCCACGGATTTCTTTCATCACCCCTTGATAATATGAAACTCATGTGCTTAATGTTTTTTGCTTCACTAATGCTAATATCCATTTTATACAAAACACATGGAAATGGAAGAAAAACCATTTGATTAATTTAAAAAGCTTTAAGAAGTTTCCACAGCAAAGAAAATAGTATCCAGGCATTTCTTATATAAACACGAAACATTCATTTACTAAGCGTCAGTTCAAGTACATCCGTGCACTTGAACGCCTGAAGATGCCGAAGGTGAAACCCGGGTCGTTAGTGACAAAATGTGTATGTACATAATTTGAATGATTCAAATTTATTGAAATTCCACCCAGCACCTTCAGTCGAAATCTTAAATTATATATAATTTATTTTTTAACAAATAATTTGTATACAAAATTTTATTGTGTTGTATTTTTTTCATTTTTCCCGAGCCCCGAGAATTTTATTACTATGGATAGGGGGGGCCATGGAAAAATTTGAGACTCGAAAGGGGGCCACGGGCTTAAAAAGGTTGAGAAACTATGCTCTATAGCACGGGTTCCCAACCTAGGGGTCGCGGCCGCGAACAGTTTTCAGGGGGGTCGCCAACTTTTTTCGATTATGGATTTGAACAACAAAATAACGAAAAAGTATGGCAAATCGAGGATTTCAAATTCCCCGGTGAGCTAAAAAAAAAAAAGGGGGGAGTTTTGGAGACAATCTGGGGAAAAGTATAGCAAATCGAGGATTTCAAATTCCTCAGGGGGGTCACCTCGTCACATGTCTTTTATAAAAAGGGGTCGACACCCAAAAAAGGTTGGGAACCTATGCTCTATAGGATCTATGACAGTGTCCCGGTGCACTCTGCCTTTCCGCGGCAGGAAATCTCTTAATGTGAATATATTAATGGGGCTAGAGAAAAATATAAATGCTGAGGGTCAGATTCACCCGCTGGTTAGGTACAATATTAAGTCAAACCTAATACGATAAGAAATATCCATAAATAACTTAAAACATAAAGACATAATTGTTTAAGACTGGCCTATGTTAAATCACTGATTTTCAGTCATACCGTGCGCACAGGCGACACTGGAGACTGGACTCGAGAGAGAGAGAGAGTAATCCTCCCTAATGATACTTTATATTTGACATAAGTCAGGCGGTTTCTCATTGATATATCATAGATTTCGATCACGCTCGAATTCGCAGACAGTGTAATACATTGAAATAAAAGTAAGGACTTTCTTTCGCTGCAATCCAATTACCTCGGTGGTGATTGATAGAACAGAAGTTTAAATGCATTTTTTTCACTACGTGGCGATGTTGACCTTACTTTAATCAGACTTTTAGAGAACGGATGTATTTATTTCTCAGATCCGAATATAGACATCACTTGTCTTATTCCTCAGATTTGAATAAGAATAATTATATGGTCTGCATTTGTGTTGTATTATTTTTTTGTAAAATCAAATGTAAACAGTAGTGCGGCCGGCTTTATATATAACATAAACGAATGAGATATAATGGAATACAGCAGACTCTTTCGGATCAATTATAAGACGTCAAAGAAATTCTCATTACTGGCCCTGCGAGAACTGAAGACTCCCTCTGTCGCCTTTGAGGCGGCAAGAGCCGAGGTCAGATAGGTTCCTTCGCGGAGATCAAGAAGGTCATCATCGCCAGTCGGAGTGGACTGGACCGCTCCGGGATCCAAAATTTTGTCATCCCTCGTCGAAGGATCCTCGTCGACGGCGCGTCCCCCCTTTCCATCGGGTCTCCTTCGGCTCTCTAGATCAAATATTTCCATTTCTTCCTCGTCAGATTCCATCATTGAGGGCAGACGAGCCAGCTCGAGATTGTCTTCCGCCTCCGAAGAAGTCAGCACCCCGTATTTAAATTGCTGCAGGTCTCCTCGATAGGGGTTGTGTCCGGAGTCACTATCGCGCTTTCTTTTGCTGGATGAAAAAAATGATGGTGTATTATAAAAAAAAATTAGTTGAAGAAAATATTTACCATGACCGATAATATCAATGCACCAAATATTTTTAATTAGAAAATGATATGGGACTAATTTTATAATCAGCGTTATCAGCTATTACCAGTGGCGGTTCTAGGTACTGGGCTAGGTGGGCTAAGCCCGACCTGCATTTTTCACCCAAAACTTTAGATGGCTGAATAAAAATGAACAGCAATTCGGCCGCTGAACAAAATAAATACATTTATAAGCGTAACTAACCTTCCCCAAATGAATATAATATCTTTGTTTAAATTTTCCTCTGTCAATATAAGACAATGCCATGTCTACCTACAATAATATTCTCGATTGTTTTGTATTACAATTTTAAGCTGAGCTGGCATAAAAAAAACAATAACCCTATAAATAATTCATAGAGAACATTCAACGTGACGTCAGTCTGGCAACACCTATGTACATGTTATTGGTCAGGGGATAACGCTGTCCAGCCCGCAACCATAGATAATATTTCTTTACACTGGAACGCAATCTAGCACGATTCGATTTTGTTTATATTTGTATGTACGGAAACGTCATCAAATTCACAGGACTGTGTTTCAAATTTACTGGCTTCTGTCATTCATTGGGGGATAAACACGATTTGGTCCATGGCCCATACAAAAATACCAATATCTTTGTATTTTATGAAAGTGACAGGTATCGAATCTCAGTGACAGTTCTGTATTGCTTTTTTTACTTGTTATTTCACTTTGAAAGAGACAAATTTAAGGTCACGTATTATTATTTCTTACTTACATTAGCATTGATTGTATTATATAGTAATTTATGCTTTGCAGTAGTGTCGTAGCATTTGTTAATTTGCTTGTAGATTAATGTATAAGATGAAGTGGAAGCATGCAAAATTTCGTAAATAGTATACAATGCTATGCTTTTCTCTAGCCCACCCAAGATTTCAGGTCAGGAACCGCCACTGGCTATTACACAGTTTTATTATCAGCGATTTTAGGGCATGAACCGATTCTGACTGATTACAAACCGTCCGAATCTAATTTGACCCAAAAAAATTATGACAAAACCTGATCCAGACAATGTAAGCGACATGAAGTGATGCAAATGATCAGAAAATAGTCAGGAAGAATATAACTAACATAGCTGCCAAGCTTGTTCGGTATGGTGATAGATGGCAGATGACACCAGTGTAAAAATAATAATGCGTGTTTCGATGTTGCCCGAGTCGCAAAACCAAACTTCCCATTCTGCATGCATATCTTCAATAAAATGTTGTGATAATATGCCTATATCTTTCCTTAATTCACGATAAAAATAATTTTCAGTAATGGAAGCCCTAATGAGCATGTAATTCAAATTAAAACATATGCGCTATATTTGTCTAGACTCGGGAAAGATTATTTCTTATCTGCCAAGAATTTTAAGCCCTGGGGTCTTGAACAATTTAAAAATGGATAAATTGGTCCTACTCTTGGCTGGTTTCTATTTTTTTTTATAGAGAGTGAATTTATTTTGTTTCTGGAAATAATTTTTCATATTTTTTTGTCCAGCTCCCAATGCGGAGCATATGGCCTCCTAATGAAGGTATATTAACATATTTTTTCTACGAGATCTGTTTGTTACCCAATTCCTCAACCTCTCTTCTTTTCAAAGAGAGTAAGGATATAAATTATAGAGTTAGGACAGGGCTAGTGGCAAGCTAATCGCTCTCGCTTCACCCCTTTATTTTAGATTTGGAAGGGTGGGAGGGAACTTTTAGACACCATAAATATCTATGTGTTCGATCAAAAATCGATTGAAAAAGTGCTTTTCTGACTGGGATTCGAACCCGTTAGGTTCGGCCATTGAAGCGAACGACATGGACCACTGTATCATAGATTTTGAGAATACCTGCACATGACATGACTTTGAGAAAAAAACAATGAGCAAAACCTTCACCTGTATATTTTATATGCCAAATAGGCAAATGAGAAAAGCCCTAGAGATCCGAACACGATGACTCCTCGTGTTTTAGCTCCCGGGTCAGAAGATCTGTTGGGTTCGTTTGGGAGAGTTGAATTTTTGTCTGAGGTGCTGCCCTCTGAGACAGTTGAATTTTTTACTCCATGGTTTTGCACATCAGTTCCTGAAAGTTGAACGGTGCAGTGAATTATCTAATTAAAGGTTTTTTACTTACTCTGATTACTCTTGCTCAACGGTTCAATATTGTTGCGACTGTAAAATATTTAGTGCTGCAACAATGGCACTCAGGTGCTACCTGCCTACCTACCTACGCCGACAATTGAAGAACATAATTCAAGACGTCGACTGAAGGTGCTCGATGGAAGAAGCTCTAGAAATTTATGATTATTCTACAATGGTTAATGATATTCACTTTCACGTATTGGGGTGAATTATGCAGATTATCTTGTCAAACTAGACTGATCATACCGAAGGCCACTCTTCTCAAATCAGTAGGCATTTTTTTTTTTTGACCTTTAAAAAATACATATTCTTTGAAAAAAAGGTGTGGGTAGCAGTGACGTACGGTGGCTGTCAATATTTTTTTAGAAATCTGATTTTTTTAAATACAAACTTTATTATTATTTATTTGTACATTAACTGCCCTAACCATATGAATGTACGTGATACGCACACTTTGACTGCACCATTCTGCGTTATCCTGTATCACACGCGTTCAGCGTTGAGAAAAAATAATATATCGCAAAACTACAAACCGTAATGATTACGCACGCGTCCTAAAAACATGCGACTACCTACAAGTCTACAAAAGTAGTTCTGCAAGGGCAAGCGAAGTTTGCGGTCGGTTCTTTGATGTTTCGTAATTCTCATACATAAGCTTCAAAAGTCAGGGGCGCATATATTGTGGTAAAAAAGGTGGTTTTTTTTTGCATACTTCTCGGAAATTAATCTCAAGGTCAGGCGGATAATTCAATTCTTCGCTTTAGTATCACGCTGTCTTTAAACAGGCCCTTCTGTTTTTTGGCCTTGTGTACTCCGATAACAAATATGTACCCTTTTAAGAGCAGAAAATGAACGTTCAGCTGAAGTCGTACTGAATGGAATCATTATATTGATTTACTAAATTTACATATTTCCTGAAAACCTAACTCAAGATTTTTTTTTCATGAATTGAGGTTATTATTTGCAAAGCCGGTTCTTTCCAAATTTGGTCGTAGATATGTTAAAACAATTGTGAAGCCTAAAATCCCGACTACGTGAAAAGAAAATTGATGTTGAAACTGGAAAGAGTACGGAAGACTTTCACCATCCAGACAGGCCATAAAAAAAGAAGATATTGAGGAGAAAACGATAGACGAAGGCACTGAAGAATTCATTTTTAAATATATAATTCAATTAAAAAGTAATTTTCCAACAGTTTGAATTTTGAAAATAAACTTTTCTTTAAATTTGAATCGTTCCAATTATGTACATTCACACATATTTTGTCACTAATTTGTGACAAAATCTGTGTGAATTTACATAATTTAAACGATTCAAATTTAATATTGAAATTCCACCAAGCACCTTCAGTCAAAATCTTAAATTAAAAAAATCTTTATCAAATAATGCTTTTTCATAAAATTTGCAGCTTTTTCTTTCCAAAAAGTATGGTGTTCCTATTCATCCCATTTCGCAGGTAAATCGGAATGGACCATAATATTGAGAAAATATCAATAGTGATAATGAGCATTCCTAGTGGTAACAACTTTTGACAATCAAAATTTACTAACAAGTCTTCCAGAATAGGGTTTCAATTGAATGTGAAGTCTGAAAACGTTCCTATTCACCCTGTTTAACGTTTTATGAAGAATTATTTAATTCGATTCTATTTGTAAAGAATGATTTACAAAGATATATCTCCGCAATAACTATGAATAATCCAAAACAGGGTTCAGAACAAATAAGCAGCGTAAGTGTCTTTATACATTTTCGCATCATCGTGAGGTTTGGGTCGATCTATGACTGAGATAAAGATGACAACGTTCCCACCGCAATTATACGATAGAAACATTTTTTATAATACAAACCGTCTTCTTGTTTCTTCAATTGCTTTTTTACAGTCTTATTCTTGAGATTGCTTCCGATCTCGGCATTTATCGCGCGGTCGTCGTCGATTACATCGTCGACGACTGAGCCTCCCGTACGGCCGGGCGGCGGAGGTTGAACTTCCCGACGCCGGACGTATCTCAAAGAGGACGGCGGATCGTGTCCTGGGATGGGAGTGGGTGAATCTTTTTGGTGGATCGCATACGGCGGTTCCCGTTCTTTGGCGGGTCGCTCCGACTCTCCGCAGAATGCGAAATTCAAAAAAATGATTTCAACAACGAATAAAAAGAAAATTCTAGAGTGATAAAAATGCATTTGGAATGGAAATAAACGTTGATATAAACTCGAAATATGGCCAATGGTATACTGGTAATGTTCTGTTGCCGAATTTGACGTTTGATTTGTCAAACATGAATCATATATTAGTCTATGCCCGTAACAGTCAGCTGTCAACAGTTAAGGAATTGCCAACGCAATGAAAAAAGTACTAACATATTTTTGGGCCCAACAGGCGTATTTCCGACGGTCTGAAATATTTACCATAAGCAATATTTTTTTTAAGTTGGTACCAATGATATATCGCGTTCGTCCTCACTAATCGTCGTACTCCTGTCAAACTATTCTCTGACGTAAACATAACCTCTATTACTATGGTAAACAGAGATGATACTTTGGTTATTTTAATGAATTGATCTATGAAACGAACACGATGTCAGGAACTGAAAATATTTAGGCATTTTTATGCCTGATTAGTTCTGCCCACTCGCTATATGAGCATAAGAGTGATTGTAATGAGACAATAATATGTCTTACGTTTACTACAAATATGCTACCTTTTCTACATGAAAATCAACTAAATGCCGCTAATAGCAACGCAGTTCTGTAGGAAATTGCCAAACTATCATACAAGGAGATCAGGGAAAGCGATAATTTACGCTAAATACGAATATGATATCCGTATGAAACAGAAAGATGTCGAATTGAATTTCTTATATCCATAATAGAGCAAATTTGAAATACGTCGACGAATTTTCCTTATACTTTTTTAATCTGCATCGATTATCGGTTCCTTAGATTCCTAAATTTGTTTTTGTATATTGTCCAATTGGAAATTAAATATCCTAGGAATCGCATTGCTTTCTGTGGAATTTGTCAATTTTCAGGGTGAAAATGAGTACTTAGTATGTTGTAAAGCATTTAAAAATATGGAAGAAATAATCTAAATTCGGTATTCGATTCCCGACATCGTATTCGTTTTTCATTCAGTCAAATAATAAAAATATCGTCTTTGTTCACGGTTTACGGCAGAAGGCTTCCCACATACGTTTGAAAAAAGGTGCGAACATAAATGCAAATATATTTAACGAGTACCAACAGTCAAATACCAATACAAAAAATATCGTGTCCGGCATGAATGGGTTTAAATAACAGACCGGTCGCAATCTATAGTAAAATTTATTTTAGACGGTCTGAAATACTTTACCCATTCGAGTCGAGCACATTTTTTTTTGTATTATCATTTGAAGGTTGGTCAACATTCGTTGATTTTAATCTTCGATCTGTCAAATGAATGGAATGTCACATAGTGGAATGTCATATTTTCAATTTAGAGAAAAGGTGATTTCGGATACCTATTTTCAATATCTATACCGAATTTCAAAAGCGATGACTGGCGAAATTATAGCCCAATTGAGTAATGAATATGAGCTTTCAAATGATTCGTTTTTCACTCACGAATGTGATCAATGAAAGTCAAAGCAGCTTGTGCACGTAATTAAACATAAATTATTTGCAAAACAGCATAATAAAAATAAGTGGATTTTCTTCATTTGTCTGGATGATAGTGAAAAGTACTTCAAGTAAATGTATCATTATTATTTCTGTAAAATATAGTTTTTTGTTTACGGCAGAAAGCTCCCCCACTTACGTTTGAAAAAAGGTGCGAACATAAATGCAAATATATTTAAGTCGTACCAACAGTCAAATACTAATACAAAAAATATCGTGCCCGGCGTGATTGGGTTGATATAACAGACCGTCGGAATCAATAGTAAAATTTATTTCAGCCGGTCTGAAATACTTCACCCATTCGAGCCGAGCACATTTTTTTTTGTATTATCATTTGAAGGTTGGTATACGGCAAACCTTGCAAGATTAATTGATTACTAGCTGTAAGCCCGTTGCCCAGCAACGTGAGATTTTTTTTGCATTATAATAATATTTTAAAAAAAATGTTTAAGTTTGCTAACAACCATTTTTCGCAGTAGCAGAAATTTCGTAAACTATTTAATTTTTGGAATAATGTTCAAGTTTGCTAACAATCATTTTTCGTAGTTACAGAAATTTCGTAAATTATTATATTTTGGAATAATGTTTAGGTTTGCTTACAACCATTTTTCGTAGTAGCAGAAATTTCGTAAATTATTAAATCTTTGGAATAATGTTCAAGTTTGCTAACAACCATTTTTCGTAGTAGCAGAAATTTTCGTAAATTAATATATTTTGGAATAATGTTTAAGTTTGCTAACAAATATTTTTCGTAGTAGCAGAAATTTCGTAAATTATTAATTAAATTTATATTTTATTTTATTTTATATTTATATTTATATTTACTAGTGTAAGCCCGTTGCCCAGCAACGTGAGATTTATGTTGCATTTTTAAGTAGTCAGAAAATTTACTGGCGTGAAAAATAAATTACAAACCTATTTATTGAATAAGCCAGAAATTCTGATAGTAAAAGAAATATATCTCGGGGCATATATCGACAGCTCTGCCCTGCAGTATTTAAATTGTAAATTATTTAATTTTTGGAATAATGTTTAAGTTTGCTAACAACCATTTTTCGCAGTAGCAGAAATTTCGTAAATTATTGAATTTTTGGAATCTATATACAGTAAAACCCCCATTTATGCGATCTTCGGGACCGTATAATCGGGGATAGTGTAATTGGGGGTGTGAATCTCATACAAAATTAGGGATTTGGGGTTTTCCGCGGAAAATGCAAAACTAAGATTTCTCTTCATTTTTGCAAAAAAAAAATATTGACGAAATATTTGGTGACTAAATGACAAAATGCAAAGCGCGCGAAAAATCCCGCATACGTCAGACGCCAGCTATGTGTTGAATACACAGACGCTAGTCAACATTTGACTGTATGCGAAGTTTTGCGGCGTGGTCAATCTTTTGCACTTTCAGGTAAATACATATTACTAAAAACTTTTTGCTTTATCTATGACATCAAATTAATTTTAAATCTTTAAAAAACTTTACTGACTGCGCGATTTATTATTACTAGCTGTAAGCCCGTTGCCCAGCAACGTGAGATTTTTGTTGCATAGTATTTAATTTAATTTAATTTTATGTTATTTTATTTTATGGTATTTAATTTAATTTAATTTTATTTTATGTTATTTTATTTTATTTTATTTTATTTTATTTTATTTTATTTTATTTTATTTTATTTTATTTTATTTTAATTTATTTTATTTTTATAGTTAGCAGAAATTTCGTAAATTATTTAATATTTGGAATAATGTTTAAGTTTGCTAACAACAATTTTTCGTAGTAGCAGAAACTTCGGAAATTACTTAATTTTTAGAATAATGTTCAAGTTTGCTGACAACTATTTTTCGTAGTAGCAGAAATTTCGTAAATTATTGATTTTTTGGAATAAAGTTTAAGTTTGCTAACAACCATTTTTCGTAGTAGCAGAAATTTCGTAAATTATTGAATTTTTGGAATAATGTTCAAGTTTGCTAACAACCATTTTTCGTAGGAGCAGAAATTTCGTAAATTATTTAATATTTTGAATAATGTTTAAGTTTGCTAACAACAATTTTTCGTAGTAGCAGAAACTTCGGAAATTACTTAATTTTTAGAATAATGTTCAAGTTTGCTGACCAACTATTTTTCGTAGTAGCAGAAATTTCGTAAATTATTGATTTTTTGGAATAAAGTTTAAGTTTGCTAACAACCATTTTTCGTTGGAGCAGAAATTTCGTAAATTATTTAATATTTGGAATAATGTCCAAGTTTGCTAACAACCATTTTTCGTAGGAGCAGAAATTTCGTGAATTATTGAATTTTTGGAATAAAAAAAAAGTTTGCTAACAACCATTTTTCGTAGTAGCATAAATTTCGTAAAATATTTAATTTTTGGAATAATTTTTAAGTTTGCTAACAACCATTTTTCGTAGTAGCATAAATTTCGTAAAATATTCAATTTTTGGAATAAAGTTAAAGTTTGCTAACAACCATTTTTCGTAGTAGCATAAATTTCGTAAATTATTCAATATTTGGAATAATGTTTAAGTTTGCTAACAACCATTTTTCGTAGAAGCATAAATTACGTAAAATATTTAATTTTTGGAATAATTTTGAAGTTTGCTAACAACCATTTTTCGTAGTAGCATAAATTACGTAAAATATTTAATTTTTGGAATAATTTTGAAGTTTGCTAACAACCATTTTTCGTAGTAGCATAAATTTCGTAAATTATTGAATTTTTGGAATAATGTTCAAGTTTGCTAACAACCATTTTTCGTAGTAGCATAAATTACGTAAAATATTTAATTTTTGGAATAATTTTTAAGTTTGCTAACAACCATTTTTCGTAGTAGCATAAATTTCGTAAAATATTCAATTTTTGGAATAAAGTTTAAGTTTGCTAACAACCATTTTTCGTAGTAGCATAAATTACGTAAAATATTTAATTTTTGGAATAATTTTGAAGTTTGCTAACAACCATTTTTCGTAGTAGCATAAATTTCGTAAATTATTGAATTTTTGGAATAATGTTCAAGTTTGCTAACAACCATTTTTCGTAGTAGCATAAATTACGTAAAATATTTAATTTTTGGAATAATTTTTAAGTTTGCTAACAACCATTTTTCGTAGTAGCATAAATTTCGTAAAATATTCAATTTTTGGAATAAAGTTTAAGTTTGCTAACAACCATTTTTCGTAGTAGCATAAATTACGTAAAATATTTAATTTTTGGAATAATTTTGAAGTTTGCTAACAACCATTTTTCGTAGTAGCATAAATTTCGTAAATTATTGAATTTTTGGGATAATGTTCAAGTTTGCTAACAACCATTTTTCGTAGTAGCATAAATTTCGTAAAATATTTGATTTTTGGAATAATGTTCAAGTTTGCTAACAACCATTTTTCGTAGGAGCAGAAATTTCGTGAATTATTGAATTTTTGGAATAAAAAAAAGTTTGCTAACAACCATTTTTCGTAGTAGCATAAATTTCGTAAAATATTTAATTTTTGGAATAATTTTTAAGTTTGCTAACAACCATTTTTCTTAGTAGCATAAATTTCGTAAAATATTCAATTTTTGGAATAAAGTTTAAGTTTGCTAACAACCATTTTTCGTAGTAGCATAAATTTCGTAAATTATTCAATATTTGGAATAATGTTTAAGTTTGCTAACAACCATTTTTCGTAGTAGCATAAATTACGTAAAATATTTAATTTTTGGAATAATTTTGAAGTTTGCTAACAACCATTTTTCGTAGTAGCATAAATTACGTAAAATATTTAATTTTTGGAATAATTTTGAAGTTTGCTAACAACCATTTTTCGTAGTAGCATAAATTTCGTAAATTATTGAATTTTTGGAATAATGTTCAAGTTTGCTAACAACCATTTTTCGTAGTAGCATAAATTACGTAAAATATTTAATTTTTGGAATAATTTTTAAGTTTGCTAACAACCATTTTTCGTAGTAGCATAAATTTCGTAAAATATTCAATTTTTGGAATAAAGTTTAAGTTTGCTAACAACCATTTTTCGTAGTAGCATAAATTACGTAAAATATTTAATTTTTGGAATAATTTTGAAGTTTGCTAACAACCATTTTTCGTAGTAGCATAAATTTCGTAAATTATTGAATTTTTGGAATAATGTTCAAGTTTGCTAACAACCATTTTTCGTAGTAGCATAAATTACGTAAAATATTTAATTTTTGGAATAATTTTGAAGTTTGCTAACAACCATTTTTCGTAGTAGCATAAATTTCGTAAATTATTGAATTTTTGGGATAATGTTCAAGTTTGCTAACAACCATTTTTCGTAGGAGCAGAAATTTCGTAAATTATTTAATATTTGGAATAATGTTCAAGTTTGCTAACAACCATTTTTCGTAGCAGCAGAAATTTCGTAAATTATTGAATTTTTGGAATAATGTTCAAGTTTGCTAACAACCATTTTTCGTAGGAGCAGAAATTTCGTAAAATATTTAATTTTTGGAATAATTTTTAAGTTTGCTAACAACCATTTTTCGTAGTAGCATAAATTTCGTAAAATATTCAATTTTTGGTATAAAGTTTAAGTTTGCTAACAACCATTTTTCGTAGTAGCCGAAATTTCGTAAATAATTGAATTTTTGGAATAAAGTTCAAGTTTGCTAACAACCATTTTTCGTAGGAGCAGAAATTTCGTAAAATATTTAATTTTTGGAATAATTTTTAAAGTTTGCTAACAACCATTTTTCGTAGTAGCATAAATTTCGTAAAATATTTAGTTTTTGGAATAATTTTTAAGTTTGCTAACAACCATTTTTCGTAGTAGCATAAATTTCGTAAAATATTCAATTTTTGGAATAAAGTTTAAGTTTGCTAACAACCATTTTTCGTAGTAGCCGAAATTTCGTAAATTATTGAATTTTTGGAATAAAGTTTAAGTTTGCTAACAACCATTTTTCGTAGTAGCAGAAATTTCGTAAATTATTGAATTTTTGGAATAATGTTCAAGTTTGCTAACAACCATTTTTCGTAGTAGCTTAAATTTCGTAAAATATTCAATTTTTGGAATAAAGTTTAAGTTTGCTAACAACCATTTTTCGTAGTAGCAGAAATTTCGTAAATTATTGAATTTTTGGAATAAAGTTTAAGTTTGCTAACAACCATTTTTCGTAGGAGCAGAAATTTCGTAAATTATTGAATTTTTGGAATAATGTTGAAGTTTGCTAACAACCATTTTTCGTAGTAGCAGAAATTTAGTAAAATATTCAATTTTTGGAATAAAGTTTAAGTTTGCTAACAACCATTTTTCGTAGTAGCAGAAATTTCGTAAATTATTGAATTTTTGGAATAAAGTTTAAGTTTGCTAACAACCATTTTTCGTAGTAGCAGAAATTTCGTAAATTATTGAATTTTTGGAATAATGTTCAAGTTTGCTAACAACCATTTTTCGTAGTAGCTTAAATTTCGTAAAATATTCAATTTTTGGAATAAAGTTTAAGTTTGCTAACAACCATTTTTCGTAGTAGCAGAAATTTCGTAAATTATTGAATTTTTGGAATAAAGTTTAAGTTTGCTAACAACCATTTTTCGTAGGAGCAGAAATTTCGTAAATTATTGAATTTTTGGAATAAAGTTTAAGTTTGCTAACAACCATTTTTCGTAGTAGCAGAAATTTCGTAAAATATTTAATTTTTAGAATAATGTTTAAGTTTGCTAACAACCATTTTTCGTAGTAGCATAAATTTCGTAAATTATTCAATATTTGGAATAATGTTTAAGTTTGCTAACAACCATTTTTCGTAGTAGCATAAATTTCGTAAAATATTCAATTTTTGGAATAAAGTTTAACAACCATTTTTCGTAGTAGCAGAAATTTCGTAAATTATTGAATTTTCGGAATAATGTCCAAGTTTGCTAACAACCATTTTTCGTAGTAGCAGAAATTTCGTAAATTATTTAATTTTTGGAATAATGTTTAAGTTTGCTAACAACCATTTTTCGTAGTAGCATAAATTACGTAAAATATTTAATTTTTGGAATAATTTTGAAGTTTGCTAACAACCATTTTTCGTAGTAGCAGAAATTTTGTAAATTATTGAATTTTTGGAATAATGTTCAAGTTTGCTAACAACCATTTTTCGTTGGAGCAGAAATTTCGTAAATTATTTAATATTTGGAATAATGTCCAAGTTTGCTAACAACCATTTTTCGTAGGAGCAGAAATTTCGTAAATTATTTAATTTTGCGCATATATCGACAGCCCTGCAGTTTTTTAATTGTAAATTATTTAATATTTGGAATAATGTTCAAGTTTGCTAACAACCATTTTTCGTAGTAGCAGAAATTTCGTAAATTATTAAATCTTTGGAATAATGTTCAAGTTTGCTAACAATCATTTTTCATAGTACCATAAATCGACCTCGGCGCATATATCGACAGCCCTGCAGTTTTTAAATTGCAAATTATTGAATTTTTGGAATAATGTTCACGTTTGCTAACAATCATTTTTCGTAGTATATATATTTTATTCAAATAATTTTCAAATACGCTAACAAATAAATTTCGTAAAAGAAGAAAAAGACCCGATGACATCAGTACGCACACATTTGTGAAAAGTGAAAAGTAAAAAGTGATTATTATAGATTTTATTTTATTTAAAAAAGTGGAGACTGGAAGGTCGAGGACGTCCTTACACTCAGACGGACATTATCGGCTATTAATATATAGAAAGTTTAACAACCATTTTTCGTAGTAGCAGAAATTTCGTAAATTATTGAATTTTCGGAATAATGTCCAAGTTTGCTAACAACCATTTTTCGTAGTAGCAGAAATTTCGTAAATTATTTAATTTTTGGAATAATGTTTAAGTTTGCTAACAACCATTTTTCGTAGTAGCATAAATTACGTAAAATATTTAATTTTTGGAATAATTTTGAAGTTTGCTAACAACCATTTTTCGTAGTAGCAGAAATTTTGTAAATTATTGAATTTTTGGAATAATGTTCAAGTTTGCTAACAACCATTTTTCGTTGGAGCAGAAATTTCGTAAATTATTTAATATTTGGAATAATGTCCAAGTTTGCTAACAACCATTTTTCGTAGGAGCAGAAATTTCGTAAATTATTTAATTTTGCGCATATATCGACAGCCCTGCAGTTTTTTAATTGTAAATTATTTAATATTTGGAATAATGTTCAAGTTTGCTAACAACCATTTTTCGTAGTAGCAGAAATTTCGTAAATTATTAAATCTTTGGAATAATGTTCAAGTTTGCTAACAATCATTTTTCATAGTACCATAAATCGACCTCGGCGCATATATCGACAGCCCTGCAGTTTTTAAATTGCAAATTATTGAATTTTTGGAATAATGTTCACGTTTGCTAACAATCATTTTTCGTAGTATATATATTTTATTCAAATAATTTTCAAATACGCTAACAAATAAATTTCGTAAAAGAAGAAAAAGACCCGATGACATCAGTACGCACACATTTGTGAAAAGTGAAAAGTAAAAAGTGATTATTATAGATTTTATTTTATTTAAAAAAGTGGAGACTGGAAGGTCGAGGACGTCCTTACACTCAGACGGACATTATCGGCTATTAATATATAGATATTAAAATATTTTTTCAGTCATGCAAAAAAACGGAATTAAAATAAAAAGAAAACGCATTTCTATCGAAGAAAAATATACCATTTTAGAAAAACTTAGCAGAGGCGTAAGAGCTTACATTATTTCCAAAGAATTTTATATAAATGAATCTACAATTCGATCGATTAAAAGAAATGAATGTAAAATAAGACAGTGGGTGTCTATCGGTTCATCTGAAAATATGGATAGAAGATTGTAATAAAAGATATATTCCTCTTAGTGTCCGAATTATAAAACACAAAGCATTAAAAATATATGCATATTTGAAACAAGGAGAGACTGATGATTCAAATTTAGCTTTTGAAAATCATTTCGAATTAAAGCAAGTAATGGCTGGTTTAACTGATTTTTCAATCTATTTTCCCTCCGCAGCATTCAAATGAGCGGCGAACGTGCATCTGCCGATGACGAAGGTGCAGAAAATTTTACACATAAATTATTGATGATGAAGGCTACACACCCGACCAAGTATTCAATGCTGACGAAACAAGCCATGATTGGAAAAAAAATGCCAGAACGCACATTTATTTCCAAAACCGTTAAATCTGCATCTGGATTCAAAGTTGCCAAAGACAGAATAACTGTTCTCCTTTGCAGTAATGCATCGGAAAGTTATATAACGAAACCAATGGTTGTCAGTCATTTTTTAAGCCCACGAGCAATGAAAGGAATCGATAAGTCTAATTTTCCCGTTTACTGGAGGGCAAATAAAAAAGCGTGGATTACGGGAATTTGATTTCGCGATTGGTTTTTTAACTGCTTTGTTCCAGAAATGGAAAAATTCCCTTTTAGAAAAAATATTGCTTTCAAAATATTATTACTTATTGATAATGCTCCTGGCCATTCTACGGATCTTTAAAATCCATCATTGGAACCGAATATTTTCTGACAGTGAATGATGTATGCTTATTTGTATTTTTTTTTATTTTAATCCTAAATTAAGTACTCGATATAATTCGATGTATGTACTATTTCAATAAAATTATGCTAGATTATTACATAAAGATAGTGTAAAATATAAATAAAATAAAACAAGTTAAAAAAAACTACATATGTATTTCTTTTCTCGCGGCGCACATATGTCATTGTATAAATAAAACCAAAAAAAGTTTTCAAAATCAGTTGCAGTTTTTCACCATGAGTAAATAGTATGCACATAACATTAAATTCTCTGATTTAAATTTCCATTAGAAAATATAGATTAGAGTTGAGCTCCCCTGCTGCAGCCGCCCAGGCGGACAGCAGCAACGAACGTAGCAATGGAATGCGACCGTACAATTGGGGGATTTGCGGCGAATATTTCTAGCCAGCGCATAATTCGGGGTAGTGTAATTGGGGGTTCCACTGTATTAATAGCCGATAAGGTCCGTATGTATGTCTGAGTGGGTGAGTGTTTGAGCGTCCATTTCACACCTTCCAGTCTCCACTTTTTTATTCATACTAAATTTTATATATTAAAAGTCGATAAAATAATCACTCGCTTTTCACTTTTCACAAATGTGTGCGTACTGATGATGTCCTCGAGACATCTTCTTCTTCTACGAAATGTATTTTGTTTGCGTACATTTTCAAATTAATAGATAATGAAATGAAATAAAATAAAATAAAATAAAATAAAATAAAATAAAATAAAATAAAATAAATTATAATTAAATAAAATAAAATAAAAAAAAATAAAATAAAATAAAATAAAATAAAATGAAATAAAATAAAATAAAATAAAATAAAATAAAATAAAATAAAATAAATTGAAATAAAATAAAATAAAATAAAATAAAATAAAATAAAATAAAATAAATTGAAATAAAATAAAATAAAATAAAATAAAATAAAATAAATTGAAATAAAATAAAATAAAATAAAATAAAATAAAATAAAATAAAATAAAATAAAATAAAATAAAATAAAATAAAATAAAATAAAATAAAATAAAATAAAATAAAATAAAATAAAATAAAATAAAATAAAATAAAATAAAATAAAATAAAATAAAATAAAATAAAATAAAATAAAATAAATTGAAATAAATTAAAATCAAATAAAATAAAATAAAATAAAATAAAATAAATTGAAATAAATTAAAATAAAATAATCACTCGCTTTTCACTTTTCACAAATGTGTGCGTACTGATGATGTCCTCGAGACATCTTCTTCTTCTACGAAATGTATTTTGTTTGCGTACATTTTCAAATTAATAGATAATGAAATGAAATAAAATAAAATAAAATAAAATAAAATAAAATGAATTAAAATGAATTAAAATAAAATAAATTAAACTAAATAAAATCAAACACAATGCAGCAAAAATCTCCCGTTGCTGGGCAACGGGCTTACAGCTAGTCTATATATTAAAAGCCGATAAGGTCCGTATGTATGTTTGAGTGGGTGAGTGTAAGGTGTCCTCGACCTTCCAGTCTCCACTTTTTTAAATAAAATAAAATCTATAATAATCACTTTTTACTTTTCACTTTTCACAAATGTGTGCGTACTGATGTCATGGGGTCTTTTTCTTCTTTTACGAAATGTATTTGTTAGCGTATTTGAAAATTAGTTGAATAAAATATATATACTACGAAAAATGATTGTTAGCAAACTTGAACATTATTCCAAAAATTCAATAATTTGCAATTTAAAAACTGCAGGGCTGTCGATATATGCGCCGAGGTCGATTTATGGTACTATGAAAAATGATTGTTAGCAAACTTGAACATTATTCCAAAGATTTAATAATTTACGAAATTTCTGCTACTACGAAAAATGGTTGTTAGCAAACTTGAACATTATTCCAAAAATTTAATAATTTACGAAATTTCTGCTCCTACGAAAAATGGTTGTTAGCAAACTTGGACATTATTCCAAATATTAAATAATTTACGAAATTTCCTCTACAACGAAAAATGGTTGTTAGCAAACTTGAACATTATTCCAAAAAGTCAATAATTTACGAAATTTCTGCTACTACGAAAAATGTTTGTTAGCAAACTTGAACATTATTTCAAATATTAAATAATTTTTGAAATTTCTGCTCCTACGAAAAATGGTTGTTAGCAAACTTGAACATTATTCCAAAAATTCAATAATTTACTAAATTTCTGCTACTACGAAAAATGGTTGTTAGCAAACTTGAACATTATTCCAAATATTAAATAATTTACAATTAAAAAACTGCAGGGCTGTCGGTATATGCGCAAAATTAAATAATTTACGAAATTTCTGCTCCTACGAAAAATGGTTTTTAGCAAACTTGGACATTATTCCAAATATTAAATAATTTACGAAATTTCTGCTCCAACGAAAAATGGTTGTTAGCAAACTTGAACATTATTCCAAAAAATCAATAATTTACGAAATTTCTGCTACTACGAAAAATGGTTGTTAGCAAACTTGAACATTATTTCAAATATTAAATAATTTTTGAAATTTCTGCTCCTACGAAAAATGGTTGTTAGCAAACTTGAACATTATTCCAAAAATTCAATAATTTACGAAATTTATGCTACTACGAAAAATGGTTGTTAGCAAACTTCAACATTATTCCAAAAATTCAACAATTTACGAAATTTCTGCTACTACAAAAAATGGTTGTTAGCAAACTTAAACTTTATTCCAAAAATTGAATATTTTACGAAATTTATGCTACTACGAAAAATGGTTGTTAGCAAACTTAAAAATTATTCCAAAAATTAAATATTTTACGAAATTTATGCTACTACGAAAAATGGTTGTTAACAAACTTGAACATTATTCCAAATATTAAATAATTTACTAAATTTCTGCTCCTACGAAAAATGGTTGTTAGCAAACTTGAAAATTATTCCAAAAATTGAATATTTTACGAAATTTATGCTACTACGAAAAATGGTTGTTAGCAAACTTAAAAATTATTCCAAAAATTAAATATTTTACGAAATTTATGCTACTACGAAAAATGGTTGTTAGCAAACTTGAACATTATTCCAAATATTACATAATTTACGAAATTTCTGCTACTACGAAAAATGGTTGTTAGCAAACTTAATCATTATTCCAAAAATTCAATAATTTACGAAATTTCTGCTACTACGAAAAATGGTTGTTAGCAAATTTAAACTTTATTCCAAAAAATCAATAATTTACGAAATTTCGGCTACTACGAAAAATGGTTGTTAGCAAACTTAAACTTTATTCCAAAAATTCAATAATTTACGAAATTTCTGCTACTACAAAAAATGGTTGTTAGCAAACTTAAACTTTATTCCAAAAATTGAATATTTTACGAAATTTATGCTACTACGAAAAATGGTTGTTAGCAAACTTAAAAATTATTCCAAAAATTAAATATTTTACGAAATTTATGCTACTACGAAAAATGGTTGTTAGCAAACTTGAACATTATTCCAAAAATTCAATAATTTACGAAATTTCTGCTACTACGAAAAATGGTTGTTAGCAAATTTAAACTTTATTCCAAAAAATCAATAATTTACGAAATTTCGGCTACTACGAAAAATGGTTGTTAGCAAACTTAAACTTTATTCCAAAAATTGAATAAAATAAAATAAAATAAAATAAAATCAAATAAAATAAAATGAAATGAAATAAAATAACATAAAATAAAATAAAATAAAATAAAATAAAATAAAATAAAATAAAATAAAATAAAATAAAATAAAATAAAATAAAATAAAATAAAATAAAATAAAATAAAATAAAATAAAATAAAATACCATAAAATAAAATAACATAAAATTAAATTAAATTAAATACTATGCAACAAAAATCTCACGTTGCTGGGCTTTTTTACAGTAAAAAGAGTTTTTACAGTAAAAAGCAGGTCTTACACTATCAGCTAGCTGTTTTTTAATTTTAAGACTTGTATTTCCTAAAAAAATGATTCTACGCCAATACCTAGTATGATCTATGTCCTTTGACACTATACCTTTAAATAACATTTTTTCTGCAAGTTTAGTTTGTTTTTTTTGATAAAAGATTGTCTATAAGAGACTGTCTATAACAGCTGCAAAATCTTCCGATTTTAAACGAAATATCAAATTTTCCCACATCTCCTCTTCTATACCCTATATAACCATAAAATCATATAATCATAAAACCTTTGCCGACAAACAAATTATATAATTCTTGAAACTGCTCACTAGTCAAATCTGTTGGAATTCCCATGGGCTTATCCTTTTTGCCAGCAGTGGCTTTGGACTCAGTGATGCATTTATATCTTATATAAACACGAAACTTTCATTTACTAAGCGTCAGTTCAAGTTCATCCGTGCACTTGAATGCCTGAAGATGCCGAAAGGCGAAACCCGGGTCGTTAATGACAAAATTTGTGAGAATGTACATAGTTTGAACGATTCAAATTAAATATTGAAATTCCACCAAGCACCTTCAGTCGAAATCTTAAATTATTTCCAATAAAAATCAAAAGATCAAATCCAATTTTTCAATAAAAAATCAGTTGCACATTTTGTCCAAGTGTATGAAAAAAGCAAAATATTATTCTATGATATATCCATATCGACTGTGGAAAGGAAAAAGGACGTAACCCACAGTTTTTTCAAAATAGGTTTTTTTCGATAATCACAATGAATCAAACATGATACACATTTTGTCAAAAGGATGCAATCTGCAAATGCCGAATTAGTATCTAAATTTCGCTTTTAAGTTTGAAAAAGATGACCTTGTAAAATATTAAAACCAAGAAAAAAGACTGCAATAAAAGTTTTTCCTACACAGTTTCTTAGTTTAATATTAGATTATGTCAATTAAACACCACTTATGAAGTCTCCGTGCACTTAAAGGTTGTGTATAATTCATAATTTACATATGACCCAAAATCATCAAAATACGTTTTTTGCGCCTCCTGTACAATTTGATACGTGTGGGTTAAGTCCTTTTTCCTTTCCACAGTCGATATCATAATTTGAATATTCTTAATGTATTAAAGAATTCTAACAGATTTTCAAGGTCAGACGTGAAAAGATTCATCATTATGATTCAATTGATCAAATCCGCTTCAAAAAATATTAGTCTCACATCGACTCACACGATCAAACGATTCATTTCGATAGCCCGATAATCAAAGTTTGCAATAGTCGAATTAAAGTCTTTGATTATTCGAATATTATGATGTATGGTTATACAATACTTCAGCTCTACTCCAAGAAATATCAAAATTTCAAACGTGGCGATATCAGAACATTCACGCCCGGTTTAAAATAAGCCGCTCCCATTGGATAGAAAACATTTCAAAAATGTGCTGTTCAAAATAAATCGAAATCATTGGTCTGTACCTTACTGCGGACGTTTTACAAACGGACCTTATCGACTATTAATATGAAGACTAGCTGTAAGCCCGTTGCCCAGCAACGTGAGATTTTTGTTGCATAGTTTATAATTTTATTTTATTTTATTTTATTTTATTTTATTTTATTTTATTTTATTTTATTTTATTTTATTTTATTTTATTTTATTTTATTTTATTTTATTTTATTTTATTTTATTTAATTTAATTTAATTTAATTTAATTTAATTTAATTTAATTTTTTTTTTTTTTTTATTTTATTTTATTTTATTTTATTTTATTTTATTTTAATTTTAATTCAGCTTAACGACCGTGGACCGTCATCGAAAAGGTAGGAATAAAAAATGGCGACATCGAGGCTGGTGAGGGGGAGGGGGAGGAGGAGTGGAAATCGAGGAAAATCATAAGTAACAGTGTATATTGGAAAAATATGTCTTAAGTATGAATAAAAAGTGACAGCGCGGCTTGGCAGGAGGAGGGGGAGAGGCAGGGGGAGGGGAAATCCAGGACATCTTACAAACACCCACTCAGACAAACAAACAAACGGACATTATCGGCTATTAATAGATAGATTATTTTATTTTATTTTATTTTATTTTATTTCATTTCATTATCTATTAATTTGAAAATGTACGCAAACAAAATACATTTCGTAGAAGAAGAAGATGTCTCGAGGACATCATCAGTACGCACACATTTGTAAAAAGTGAAAAGCGAGTGATTATTTTATCGACTTTTAATATATAAATTTAGTATGAATAAAAAAGTGGAGACTGGAAGGTGTGAAATGGTCGCTCACTCAAACAGACACTCACCCACTCAGACATTATCGGCTATTAATATATAGGTATTTATATTTATATTTATATTTATATTTATATTTATATTTATATTTATATTTATATTTATATTTATATTTATATTTATATTTATATTTATATTTATATTTATATTTATATTTATATTTATATTTATATTTATATTTATATTTATATTTATATTTATATTTATATTTATATTTATATTTATATTTATATTTATATTTATATTTATATTTATATTTATATTTATATTTATATTTATATTTATATTTATATTTATATTTATATTTATATTTATATTTATATTTATATTTATATTTATATTTATATTTATATTTATATTTATATTTATATTTATATTTATATTTATATTTATATTTATATTTATATTTATATTTATATTTATATTTATATTTATATTTATATTTATATTTATATTTATATTTATATTTATATTTATATTTATATTTATATTTATATTTATATTTATATTTATATTTATATTTATATTTATATTTATATTTATATTTATATTTATATTTATATTTATATTTATATTTATATTTATATTTATATTTATATTTATATTTATATTTATATTTATATTTATATTTATATTTATATTTATATTTATATTTATATTTATATTTATATTTATATTTATATTTATATTTATATTTATATTTATATTTATATTTATATTTATATTTATATTTATATTTATATTTATATTTATATTTATATTTATATTTATATTTATATTTATATTTATATTTATATTTATATTTATATTTATATTTATATTTATATTTATATTTATATTTATATTTATATTTATATTTATATTTATATTTATATTTATATTTATATTTATATTTATATTTATATTTATATTTATATTTATATTTATATTTATATTTATATTTATATTTATATTTATATTTATATTTATATTTATATTTATATTTATATTTATATTTATATTTATATTTATATTTATATTTATATTTATATTTATATTTATATTTATATTTATATTTATATTTATATTTATATTTATATTTATATTTATATTTATATTTATATTTATATTTATATTTATATTTATATTTATATTTATATTTATATTTATATTTATATTTATATTTATATTTATATTTATATTTATATTTATATTTATATTTATATTTATATTTATATTTATATTTATATTTATATTTATATTTATATTTATATTTATATTTATATTTATACTTATATTTATATTTACATTTATATTTATTCATTTTATATTTTTAAATTTAATATTTATTTTATTTTATTTCATAAGTACGCAAATAAAGACATTTCGTAGAAGAAGAAATAGATCACGGGACATACATCGACACCCCTGCAGTATTTAAATTGTGAATAATGTAATTTTTAGAATAATTGAAATATTTAAGTTTGCTAACAAACATATTTCGTAAAAGAAAAAATAGATCTCGGGACATATATCGACACCCCTGCTCTATTTTAATTGTAAAAAAAATATTTTTTAGAAGAATTGAAATGTTTAAGTTTGCTAACAAATATATTTCGTAGAAGAAGAAATAGATCACGGGACATATATCGACACCCCTGCAGTATTTTAATTGTAAATAATGTATTTTGTAGGTATATAATGTAGGTTAGGTTAGGTTAGGTTAGGTTAGGTTGGGTTAGGTTAGGTAAGGTTACTACTACGCTACTTACCGTAGTCATCTTTCGGTATATCTTTTAAGTTTGCGTTTGCTAATTCGCCAATGGTTTTTCCGTAGAGAACCGTAAGTGTGATATTAGCTCCCATCGTGATGGGACCGATCGACTCCAAATTCTCCCATATTCCTATCGTGGTTTGAGAATTGGCGTTTGCGTAACTGACGGTATTCTTTCCCGTGACTAACGGTGTTCTGTTGCCCAAGTTCGTTATCTTCAGATTGACACTCTTCACTCGCGCCGTATGATTGCAGTTCACAATGTCTTTGTATTCTTTCGATGTGAGGTAAAAAAATAAATATTGCCAAGGCAGGGAATGCACATATGTAACCACTTGCCCTTTTATGTCATTGTCCGCGAACGTCTTCCTATATTGATATTTAAACGATCGAACGTTGAAGTTAAATTTCTTCGTGAACGTGTATGTCTTCACATTTGGAGTGTTCTGGATTCCTCTGTCGATAATTGCAGCATTGTTGGCACCGGGATTAACATCCATTTTGTAAACAGTTGCTCGATGATGAACTTGCAAATTGCGAAAACGGCGTACCAAAGTAATTTTCTCAGTAGTTTTTTCAAAACAAGTCTGGCTCGCTCGGTCGGCTTCATACTGCGTGCCCTCTGCGACCTCTATGCTTATATACGAGTCATGAAAGGTCGTTCACTTGTGCCAAGCAAAGGCACCACCAGAATGGGTCTAGGGGGTCGGGCGTGCTGTGGTGTGGTGTGGTGCACAATATGCCAGAATGGGTCTAGGGGGTCGGGAGTGCTGTGGTGTGGTGTGGTGCACAATATGCCAGAATGGGTCTAGGGGGTCGGGCGTGCTGTGGTGTGGTGTGGTGCACAATATGTACACCAGTATTCTAAAAATGACAAGGTAACCTCACTTTCAATTTCTGTTTTTCGATTTTGTAAAAAAAGGTTAGGTTAGGTTAGGTTAGGTTACTACTACGCTACTTACTACGATGTCTCGAGTGTACATATTGTGCACCACACCACACCACAGCACGCCCGACCCCCAAGACCCATTCTCCGGTATTCTAAA